>JAECWT010000207.1:0-1200000 GCA_018150885.1 Drosophila tristis | reverse complement strand
GGTTTACTTGAGAGGGGGACAGGTCTAGCAAGCCGTCAAAAAAGTTATGTCGCGTAGTGGGCACAAGGTTATTAGACTCGTTTACCGAAGACCAAACAGTACCTGGCAAATTGAAATTGAAATATAACTATCATTGGTCTTTATCTGCTAGCGAGGAAGAAACAGTTTTTAAAGTGGAAAGAAGCTGCTCGTATATAGAGGTATCCGATTAGGGTGGAATATACGAACAAGTATAAGTATAAGTATGAAAAAGTCGGGCAGAATCAGTCTTACACAGGAATTCCAGGTCTTATTGAAACTGGATTCTGAAATGTTCCGACGGGAAGTTTGATTCGACTACAATGAGGACCGACCTCTCCCTCACGTCGATACGAACGGTCATTTTTAAAGATTGTGTGTCAAAACTTCGGAACTAAGGATGTCCGGCTTTAACCAGGTCTCGGTAAACACAATAACGTAGGACAAAAAAAGGGAAACTATCAATGAAAAGGGTGCTGAGCTTAGATTCTAGCAAGCCTTCTGATAGGCTACTAAGAACGAAGTTAGTTTTTTTGGCTGGGAGGAGTTAGGGTGGGAAGACAAAAATGGAGCAGTGGCCTGATTACTGCGCAGACGCTTATCTTAAAGGAAGTTATCTCCCTCACAATAAAAATTAGACTTCTCCACTTTTAAGCCATCGGCTTTTATTTTTCTTTGAATAGAAAAAGTTACATCGTTTGATATGTGGGCAAATCGTGAGACAAAAACTTGCCGCTTTAGTGGGACTCCCACCACAACTATAATGCAGGCCATTATTTTGGGAAATGGCATCACCTACACTGCCCGGTATCCATGAATATTTTGCATGCACTAGGAAATGTAATGCTTACGAAAAGCAACAACACAAACACACGACTATCCAACGCACAAAATTAATTAAAAAGGTTGTTTTTTTACATAATTATTAGTCATACACACGCGGTTAAGAATAGATTTTAAGTTATAGCTTAGTAAGAGTTTATTTTGAAAAAAAACACCAGTCATCAATTTTTTTTATTTTGCAATTAAGACTTGTTTTGTTGAATAAAAAGCCGTTTGTCTATTAGGTTGCTTTCATCTATCTTCACGGTGGTCGCCGGTGGTTTCACGGGAGGCGTCACAATTTGCTGTTGCTGATAGCCAGACACAATCCTTTGCCAATAAAATATTGGGGAGCGCAGAATATGCCTGGGGAAGAACGACCGAAGAACGTTTACTCTAAACAAATTTGTAAACAAAACAAACCAGCTGTCTGAGCAGTGTAACGATAAGTATGCACAGCTGGTCACACTCGGCCACTGGCAAAACATATTCAAAATTTTCTAGCAAACATTTTTGGAACTGAGTACTAGGCTTTAGGAAAAAAAATAAGTTGTTTCAGTTATAATGTCAGTCTTTTTCGGTGTTAACTTTACTTGTCCATTTCGAATAATTACAAAGGTATATACTTCTAGAACTATACTGGACAAACGTTCCCAATATGGATCTAGAGTTGATGTTTGGAGTATGCTGACTTTATTTAGTTCGTTGCCGGTCAAAGCAGTTAACTTCACGGTATTTAGTTTACACATTAATTTTGCTTAGCCAAACACATATGCGATGAAAATATAAGTTTCGCTTGAAGTGTAGATGTTTACATATACATATATCTTCTAAATATTATCTCATATTCTCTATGTGCTGTACTCTTGTTGTTTGACCATCATCATCAGACTATTGATGCTTCTTCTTTCGCATACTTCTGCCTTTTCTGCGATTATATCTTCTACTGGCTAGAGTAATATTTATTTTGCACTTACTCATTCATTTTCAATGTAAATGGAGAAACGTTGTCAAGGCTAAGACCTTAGGATAGGGAACTATTCCATGCGTGCTCATACAGATATATATATATATATATATATATATATATATATAGATTGTATGTTATACCTCACATCAAATCGGTTCTTTATGCTGAATTAAATTAGCAAAACGTTAAAAAATTTAATGTATCTTACTCTTTTACGCTCAACATAAAATCGTTCTCCTTAAATCTACTACGGCTAAGAAAAAACCCTTGTTTTTGAGAAAAAAAAAAAAAAAAAAAAAAACAAATAACGGGGAAAAAAACTATGTCGACGCGATCTATCGCTCACTGAAAGGGAGCGAACCGCATAATATCCGCGATGGGAACTGTCACGCGGGGAGCTATAGCCGGATTCGTTACGGTAATTGGGAGCTCTAGTGAGGTGGGTACGCCACTAGTGTTTGTGACGCCGATGACGGCCAAACTGTCTTCCAGGTTAACTTCGCCCAGCGGAGATACGCATCTCAGCTGCACAGCGCTCGGATTCTCCAGCGTCGACATTATAGGCGTCTGGTTGAGAAGCGCATTTGTTTCGTTGGTCCGAGCCGTGATGGGGGGTGTGAGGTGTGCAGCAGCTGGCGGCATCACGTGTGAGACGAACACAACGCCGTCGGGTTCGTCGTCGTCAACGTCTATGAGGCCAGCGCTGGCAGAGCTTCGCGTCTCTATGTTTAGCAAAGCTACACTAGCGTTGGCGGCGTTTACATATTCGATGTCGTTCACCACTTGGCTGTCCACAAGTGCTTCGGCCAGCATGTCCGTGGCGGGGACTGTAATTGCCGATGTTCCACCGACATCCTCTTCATCTAAGGTCATGTCTTCCACATTGACTAGCTGCAAATCGCGCTCCTGCAGGTACGCCTGGGCTGCTTGAAGTATATCGCGGGCATGGAGCACGGCCCTGACACCGCTAGCACCAGTCTCTGCCACATTTAGCTCGATGCAGGAATCTGGCTGTTCCGCAATGCTGAAAAGCACTGAAGGGTCCAGTTCAAGGCGATGCCCGTTGACATTCAGCTGCAGTACGTTAGACTGCAATTGGTCCTCGTGCAGCGACAGCTCCTCGTCTACATTGAGAGTACCACCAAAGCTGGCCACAGGCATACCCCCTTCGGCCACTTGGCTTAAGGGCGTCATCATACCCAGAATTTCCACCTGTTTGGTATCGATTGTGGTTTCTTCCGAATGACTATTAACGACCTGCACCAACGACTCCACTGAAACGGGCTGCTCGGGTGCGTCGAACTGCTCCTCGCTGTTCTGCTCATATTCCAAGCCCATCTCCATCCCCATGTCCGCTGGCTCTACGACCTGAGCCACAGCCTGGCCACCACGGAAGTCAATGTCCGCAAAGACAGCGGACATGGGATGCCCATCTGCAAGTCGTGGTGGCTCCACCAACGCCTCTCGCGGCACTGGTACCAGGTGGTTCTTCTCGCTGTCCAGGTACAATGCCACGTTGTTCAACGGCATGAAGTTGTTATTGGCCAGCGAGCAGAGCATAAATGTATGGTTGTATCCCGGTATAGGACGGGTCATCACAGCGCAGATGCGCCCAGCGCACAACTGAGGCGGCTGCAATGAGCAAACATAACATGTTGAACCATTAACTATTGAGGGGAATTATATATTCAGATGACTAAAGCATATTCTAAAGACTATAGTCGACGTTCCGACTACTCAAAAAAGCGGTATTTTGATACCCGGTACTGAGTTTATATATATGCAATCTTAAGCTGGTTGTAATCGATGCAGCGGCTGCCTTGCAGAATGGGTACGTGTGAACTATACAATCTCATATCACACAAAATGTGCAGACCCACAGACATAAATGCTGCACGTGTAGCTTCTGCATCGTTTACAACCGCTCTAAGATTTATGCATCTTATACAATTTATTACTGCACTCCTATATTCTCTTTATTCCCAGTTATTAAAATTGTATATCTGTTTCCATTCCGTTATATCTCGCTCACTCCACCACCCACTCCTTAGCAGAGCCAGCCACTGGTAAATGTTTATTTCAGTCCGGAAATAATAATGACCCAATTGAACCGTGCTTCTGCAGAAACGGTAGATATGATCATTCTTTTTATACCCGTACTCAAAAAAGAATTAAGGGGTATATTGTATTTGTGGTAAAAGTGAATGTGTGCAACGCAGAGAAGGAAACGTTTCCGACCCGTTTCATTCTCTACGATACTGCGGACAGACAGACATGGCTTTATCGACTCGGGTATTGATGCTGAAAAAGAATATATATACTTTATGGGGTCGGAAACGTTTCATTCTCTGCGAGGCACACATCCACTTTTACCACAAATACAATATACCCCTTAATATACCCCTCTTTTTTGAGTACGGGTATACAACATATACGATCGTGGTGATTCAAAATCTGTGTATAACATCTAAACATGCTACGAATCAGGGATATATAAATATGAAGCTGAAAAAAAAAAACTGTAATCGAATATGGGTATTAAAGCGAATCAATTCCCACAAAAGTTTTCGCACCGAACCATTTTAAAACAAGTAGTCGCCTGTTTTGTCGGAAACTGGTCAATAAAATCTGTTCACACTAAAGCAATATGGGTGGAGACGGCACTGCATTCGCTCGTAGCAATCATCGAGAGATATGGAGGCAGACATTGCTCTGCATCACGGAGGCGCGGAAGTCCACCAAACGAAAGCACTCTAAACCACACTCGGAACAGAGACCTGGACATCCACGCACACTTGACAGTGAAAAAGGCGGCCAACGCCTTGCCGCATGGTGAAGCACGTCATTACAAGGATACGGGCACAGCTAAATTAGACGGGACATGATCAAATCATCTGACTACATGATCCCCAGAGCTTGACTCGATGCCAAAACAACCTCATGTCGGGAAGAGTAAGAGCAGGTATACCTATACTGCACAGACCCTGAGACAAGACTGTCATATACGCTACCAAACCACTGCAGCATATTTCAGGCGGTAGTCTGCGCCATTATGAATGAATCACAGGTTGATCAAGAGCATCGATCCTCGATATAAACTGTCTGCCTGCCAAAGGATCAAGAGCACTAAAATCTTGGTCGCGAAACTAGCGCCAGTCAACAAATCTACTAAGATTTTATTTATTTCTCTGGCTTAAAACAAATGGAATTGTGGAATTAAGAGCAGGGGGGAAATGGCGGAGCTCTTTTTATCACTCTAAAACAAAAATATAGAGGCGGGAATGAAAAGCAACCGCTTCCATGAATATATCATACTGTGAGGGACATAGAGGGACACTTACGTTATCTAGACTCTCATGCTGTTCCTTCGGATCACACGATGTCTCGACGGTGTCGTGGCGGGTGACGCTCACTACGTTGTCGCTCCCTACATTGCGCGAGCGTCGACGCTGTCGCCTCTGCCCAAACTGCAACAGCGGCATGGGCAATGAGCTGGAGCGACGGCGTTGCTGGTCACGGAGGTCTTCCAGCTGTTGGTGGGCTTTCGCAACATCTTCGTCACAAAATATATGGGCATAGCTCAAGTCTCCGCTCTTGAACGTGGGGGCTGTTGATGAATTGACCCGGGAATAGCTGACAGGGCGACGGGCAAGGAGCGACAATTGCGGTGTCACCACCAGCTCCGCTGAGGCAAGTTGGCGCTGCGGCTCAAGTAATGATCTTACCGATTCTTCAGACTCTTCCGCCTCCATATCTGTTGGAGTTGGCTCCTTTTCTGGTTGACCACCTTCATTTTCTACAGATGTTCTTATTTCCATGTCTAGAGATACTGACTTCAGTTGCAGTACTCCATCTGTATCGAAAGACGACTCTCCTGTTGATTGTAATACTTGACTCCAGCGTTCCCGCGCCCTGCGGCACTTTTCGACACTCCGCCCGCTGACCAGATCAGCCTCGTATTGGCGCAGTAGCTCTTGCTCTCTCTTTTTCAAAAGCAATTCCCGTTTTTGGGGCACAAAAGACACAGACTCTGGCGAATCTGGTATTGTTGGGGCAACCAATTTTGAATCTTGCTCAGACCCCAGCTCTTGCCCTGGCTCAGAATCTAGCTCCTGTTCTTGCTCTGGCCCAGACTCAAGATCCTGATGCTCTGTGTCAGCCTCAAGATCCCGCCCAAATCCGAGCTCTTGCTCTGGGCAAGGCTCTTGTAGTTCCTCCTTGTGGACTTCGTCCAGCACTTTCTTGCTAATATGATTGGCCGCCAGTTTGGATTTAACTTCATGAGGTACGTTTTGTTCTTCGTCTTCCGAGTCCTGCTCATCTGTGTCTCTTGAATGTTCTTCCTCGACGGCTACCTTCTCGTGGTTTGACTTCTGATGGCAGCTGTCATTACTGTCTGACGAATTTAGGCTGCCGAAAGGAAGGCGATCGTAAAGATTGGGCAGCCGTATGTCTTCCAGGATTAGCACACCCCCTCGCTGCACAGGCTGTGTGGCATCCACAATGGATACATTGATGAGACCTGCTCCCGACGCGGTTCTTTGAAGCTCCCGTGCCTCCTCCGCAGAGATCACCGCTATATTTGAAGCAATCGAGCAGCTTGTGCTGGAGCTGAGAAGGGGGGATGCCATTCTACTTGTGCTTGATATGGAACTGGAGTTGGAGATGTTATTGCTGTTGCTGCTACAGATATTAAATTCCTCGGCTGTTGGTTTGGGCTTAAGCTTAAATCGAGCCTTTACTTTGGAACGTCGATGCTGTCTACGGGATAAATCTGTCCTGGGCTTACTGCAATGACGTTTTTTGCTGCTGGTTCCGCTGCTACTGTTACTGCTTCTGCTGTTGCTCGTGCTGCGGCTGAACCCGCCATTGATAAGTTGGGGAGACGTTCCCCCTCCGGCACCACCATCATCCTCGTCACTAAGTAGTGTGGATACCGATGTGGGAGGACTTTCATCTTTCGGCACTGTCTCTATTGATTTGTTGCGCGATTTAAAAATGCGCTTCTGCCGTTCCTTGATGGGTAAGCTCAGCTGATCGGCCTCAAGCTCTGTTTCATCTGGTTCGGACTCAGCGTATTGATGCAAATTTTCCAGATTTTCGATCGGTTTAAGAGATTGATTAGCCTCGATAGAGGCTACGGCGGCAGCTGCCAATTGTAATTCATCGTCGAAGCCCTTGAATAATTCGTCATTGCAAGCATTGACTTTGGATCTGGTTCGTGCTGTAGACGCTTGTCCCGTCTGCTGGCACTTGACGACTTCCTTTGACAGCACTGGCGACACGAGCCATTCTTCTATATCCACAGTGCCTTTGCCATTAGCGTTATTGCGGTTAGTGCGACGTCTGTAGCTCAACCTATTTTTTCCATCCTGTTGCTGCAGGTCCTCCTCCTCTTCAAAGTCGAAGCAGGATGAGGAATTGTGGGCCTTGGATTTGCTATTCCCATTGCTTCTGTCGCGCGTTGGGTCCTCATCTTCAACAAAAACGACACTTTCGTTTGAACTGGCATCGCTGTCCTGAATGACGATTGGTTCGTCACCCGTTTCCAGCTTGCTATCCACGTCAAACTCCTGAAGCACCACGTCCCTCCGGTCCTTCTTTGGTATGTTGCGTATTCGCTTTTTGGATGCGACGCCTGTATTTTTTTCCGGCTCTTTTTCCCGATTCTGAGCTTTTTCAATGGTTGTTTTGGGATCGATTGAGCTATCTACTGGCTCCTCGCATTCATCGTCGCCCCACTCGGCCATCAGACTTAGCTGAAGCTCCAAAGAGGCGGTAGTTGGGGTCTGCGACTGCAAATAATTTACTTTTGGTGTCTGCGATGAAGATGATGTTGGTGTATTTGGTAATGGCGATGCTGAATCTTCAGCGAGAACTGCAGTTGATGGTAGAGAAGCAGCATACTTCAATACATCATATGTGGATTCGAAACTACTAGCAATGTTTTCAGATCTCTTTTCTTCTCTGACTACTAGAGAAGACTTCACCGATTTGATTTTCGAGACTGTTCTCTTTCGGCGCTTCGCTTTTGGTGCACTACATTCAAGTGAGATTGTATCTGGTACTTGGACTGGAACGGTTTTTGTCATAAATGTCTCCCTTTCCTGACTGGAACGTTTGGGCACGACCAATGCCTGCTCAGCCATACTCGCTGCCAAGGTGCGGCGTCTTTCAGCAGCAATACCACGTCCGCCACTGCGCCGCGGAATCATTTGCGGCGGTGGCAAAGAAGGCGATGGCGGTCTCTCTTCCGTTAGAGAAAAGCCTTGCTGACGACGGGTCATGGATCGTGTGAGGCGGCGCTGCTTTGCCAACGGCTGCTCAGGGGCGGGCATCGTGGCGCGCAACCTGTTTAAGCGCTGATTACAAGGGTCCCGTCGGTTTTGCCTGCTTTGACGCGGAGAAATAACCTGGGGCGAGGACGCCCTAGAGTTACTGTTGCTATGGGCTATGGGCTGTACCACACGCTCAATGCTTTCCATCGTGATCTGGGCTATAGAAGCCACTCTTCGCTGGGCCTCATCGCCGAGTGCGGCGTCCACCAGAATCGAGACGTGGCGCGAGTGGCAACGAAAGTGGTTGCTGCTGTCCTGACTGCGCCTTCCAAAAAGTGGGGCAGAATCGAATTCATTGGTGGTGTTGGCGCGTCTGGCTGCTCTTGTCTGCCTGTTGGGGCTGTGACTGAGGCTGGTGATGCTGGCGTTTTGGCTGCTGTTGCTGCTTGTGCTGTATTTGCTGGAGGACTCCAGGTGCCCGCGTCGGTGGATAAGGAGAACATTCATACTGCTGGTGCGGAATCTACACATGGTGCACTCGTAGCTGGCCTCGGTAAAACGCTCGGGGACTGGGTCAGCCGCGCGCGCTATGTCCATAATACGGAAAGTGGACTCCTGCATTGGAAAGGCATTAGCAATTATTTTATGAGACACCAAACCTACTTACTCTCTTGGGCGTCGATGACGGCCCGTTGGAGCTGCGAGTGCTGCTGCTTTGGCTGTTACTGCTGCTCGAGAGGAGCGCCTTGATCAGGCTGTCTGGTCGTGAAGCGGCGTGTGCACTTAATCGTTGATGATGGTTACGGGACTCTGCGATCGCGACATCATCATTAAACTTGACTCTCATTTCCGTGCTTATTGCTTCGGCTTTTCCTGCAATAGAATTGAGGCAGTGTGTAAGTTTTATTTTTTTCATCGTGATAAAATTAGTTCAGCTGCAAGGAAATATGCACATTCATTGTCACTTTTTTAGATTTAATCTTGATGAGGAAAACAAGCCGAGTCGATCTAGTTATGTGCGGCTATCCTTAAAAGTTTTAGCAAAACTGAGCTTAGATTTGTTTTTATAAAAAAGCGTAAAAGCTTATATGCTGATATAGACCAACTCTGAAAATTTTTAGGTTGGAGAGATTGGTGAGTCTTTCCGCGAATGCTTCATCCTAATAAACGGGTTGGTAGAAAGAGATTTAGTAGTCGTCAAACTTCAAGTGTATAATCAATTCTGTGCTCGAGTTTTGAATGTATAAATTAAATTCCGACACATTTCGAATCCCACCTATCCCAACTTCTGATCAAATCTAATAAAATTTCCAAAATGTCTATATACATTTAGAACTTTTGTAAATACATTTATCATGTTTTAGCTTAAAATGTAAGGGAGAGGGCCCGGTTGTGGACATAGTTAGGTTTTTGCCTCATATCTTTTGACCAATTGCATATTATACAAACATATGTATACCAATTTAAAGCTAGAGGCATTAGCTAACTATCAATGAAGAACTAAATTGATTCCTTCATTCGGAAAAATTTTATCAAGAATTTAGTGAAGTAACCTTTTTTAGAGAAAAAAAAATATAGGCCTAGTTGTGGACCACCCTGAAAAAATCCGCTTAAAATTAAAAAATATGAAAGAATATCACCACAAATAACGAGAAATTAGAAGTTTATTTATTTTAAGAGCCTACTGGCTTAAAGAGAAAGAAGGATGATACTTTTTAACATGAATCATCGTAGTCAGAGTCGCAGTGTTTGCATGTGAAGTAGCTGGCACGCATATTAGCGCACTTTAAATGCACCAGACTACTACATTCATTGCATTCGATGGAGTTTGTGGCGGTCAACTTCTTTGGCAGGAGGTGCAGACAGATGATGCAGAAATCCTGATCATCGTCCGATAGAGCCTTGGTTCGCTTAGCTGTAAGTTTTGCTAATGATGCCTTCGTACAAGCTTTTTCTGGGCAGAAACAGCTGCCTGCATATTTTTTAGCTTCGAATCTTTCTTAGCTGCATTTTTCTTCAAAGAAATAATGCATTCAGGAAAAGTAAGCACGGAGCTTTCCATCGGCTTTCTATCACGATTCGAAGGCTTCTGTGGTGTAGCCCTTTGCAGAGGACCAATTTCTTTCATAAGTGATAGGCAGCTTATCGAAGATGTACAGTGGTCTAAATGTTATTTTTTTTTTGCTACATTATCTTAAACAACAATATTATGTAGCTTCGTAACCAAATACACGCATTAAATACAAAATACAAGATGTCTACAACAGGTATCTTGGCGTGTGTCATAACCGGGCAAAACAGACAATTTTTCCAAAAAACCAAAAAAATATTTTGTGCATATATTTTGGTTAAAAACGAAAACAATTCACAAACTACAATGACCACACTACAAGGAAAACGAAATACTATAATTTTTGGACAAAATTTACATACATTTTTTCGGACTTGAAAAATAATAAAATTTACTTTGAAGTTTTTTTTTTCCCCATTTTTTATTATTATGCTCACAGCACCTAGACCAATGCAGCTATTTGTTTCTGTATTAGCACAAAAACTGCGTATTGTTACCGAATATGACTCCCAATACTCAGATCAGAAGCATTTGCTTGCTGTCCAAGTTTTTGGGGGGTGGGTCACAACTAGTACCTGGTCCACAACAGGGTCCTCTTCCCTACTCTTCATATTTCCTGGATTTTATCGCTACATATGTACATAAGAAGTAGACGAGCTTCTATTTTTCACATAGCTTATGTATCTTATATCAGGTTGCATAGAACTTGGCATTTCTGAAATGCTGGCACATTCAGCTTTAAATCCGATCCAGACACTTTGTACCTGCAGCTTAACGTCTGGAAGATATTAAGCTTTCAAATTCAAATTTAATAATTTTTTTTGCGGTATTTTTCTCCAAAATTTTGAAACTCAGGAAAAGTCGAAAAAAAAGATAGACGCATTAATTAGGCGTTGTTTAAGGTATCGTTTGAAAGAATCGATGGATAAACGGCCAAGTTCCAGCCGGTAAACCAAAACGACTCAAAACTCATTTTACGTGAAAAATATCGTACGGTACGTTGCTGGTCCAACTGCCAAAATGGGATTGAAAGAAATAAAACGGACCTGTAATTGTGGTTTTTCCGAGTCCTAGGTATGGACAATTACTTTTACTCCAATGCTGTGGAGAAAACCAGAGATTCACGGCTCTGAATATTTCTTTTCTTCATTCAAAATAACAGGAATCGATACAACCTGGTCAAAGCTTTACGCTTCCTGCTCCCAAGCCACTAGAGGAAATACCGCCACTAAAACGCAAAAAAGAGGAGCTTTCGTCGTCGTTGCATGGAATAACGGATACAAATAATGACCAATCAGGAGAATAAAAATATTGCAAGCCTCTTTCCCAGGAACAATTGAACGATTTGGTGGGGGTTGACAGCAGTAAGGAAATAAGTTCTCACACAATGGAAACTAAAAGCCGTCTGTTCCCATCGCCCATGCTGTTAATATGAAGAAAAAATGAAAAAAAAATGGCTAAATTGTTTGAAAATATTAAATATAAAGCCATGTTAACGGGATTGCAAGGTGGTTATACAAAATACTTCAGCTTCCTGTTCCTATGGCATAGTAGAGCTAGAACTGGGAATTACTCCCGAAAACTCTAGCCAAAACGGGAGGAAAATACATTGGAAAATTACAACATACAGAATGCAGCTCTCGTGAATTTTGAAGACGTTATTTTACCACCATTACACATTAGGCTGGGACTAATGAAAAATTTGGTTTAAGCACTGGATAAGGAAGGTGAATCGATGAGTTACCTAGAAACTGTTTTCCACGTCTTTCGCTGTAAGAAGTTATAGAAGGCGTATTTCATGGCCACCAAATTAAAAATATTTTAGAAGATGATGGATTTGAAAATATTGTATCTGCGAATGACAAAGCAGCCTGGAACTCATTTCGACTGGTTACAACAAATTGTCTTGTTAACAGCAGGAGTGATGATTACGTTAATATCGTTCAAGAATTAATTAAGAAAAAGACTGAAAATTACTGATGCTTGTATGGGTTAAAGCATGAATAGCTGAATATCTCGACTACTTATGGGAAGTTGGACGTACCCGGCGGTATTTTTTCAGGTAAAATGAGTTTTGAGTCGTTTTGATCAAACGGCTTCAACTTGGCCGTTTAGTTATCGATTCAAACGACACCTTAATAGACGCATAATTAATGCGTCTATCTAAAACCAAAATTCATGCAAAGAAATATATTTTTTTTGTTTGACTTTTCCTGAGTTTTTAAAGGCAAAATTTCGGGACAAATACCGTAAAAAATTTATCAAATTTGAAATTAAAAGCTTAATATCTTGCAGGCGTTAAGCTGCAGGTTTAAAGTGTCTGGGTCGTATTTATAGCTGCATTTGTCAGCTTTTCAGAACTGCAAAGTTCTATGCAATATAAGATATAAGATACGTAAGTTATGTGGAAAATAGAAATTGAAAAAAAAAAAAAAGATTTTATAAAATTCTTAAAAAACGAGAAGGAACGTACCAGTCACTACATAAATTTTGGAGCTGATGATTTATGTAGAATATTAAAAAAAAAATACATTTTTTCTACATATAAAATGTAGATTCTACATGTACCATTTATATTATACAATTCTACAGAGTGTGCAAGCGAGAAAGAAAATGAGAATAATTGTCTTTTAAAAATAGCAAAGTTCTTTACAACCGGACGTAAGATACTAGAGATATGTGAAGAAAAGCGCTAACCCTGAAAAAAGCATAGCTCTGAAAAAAAAATAGCAGACTTAAAAAATTCTTTAAAAAAGTTCTGCCATAAAAAAAGAACAATAATTATTTAAAACATTTCCCATATCTATCAGAAAAAGTCGGTTTGGATCCTTGAGGAAAATAAGTTCGAATTTGTCGAGTAGTGTTATTTTTATACCCGTACTCAAAAAAGAGTTAAGGGGTATATTATATTTGTGGTAAAAGTGGATGTGTGTAACGTAGAGAAGGAAAATTTTCCGACCCCATAAGGTATGTGTATTCTTGATCAGCATCAATAGCCGAGTCGATATAGCCATGTCTGTCTGTCTGTCTGTCCGTCTGGCCGTCTGTCTGTCTCTCTGTCTGTCCGTCTTGTTGAGCGCCTGGATCTCAGAGACTATAAGAGCTAGGGCAACCAAATTTGGTTTCCAGGCTCATGTGATATCATACTGCTACATGTGTATTCAAAAATTTCGCCCCGCCCCTTCCGACCGCACAAAGGACGAAAATCTGGGGCAGAATTTTAAAGATACGATAAAACTAAAAACGCAGTATCGTAGAGAATGCCCATATCTACCAGATTGCCGAATTTGAATCAAATCGGATCATGATTGTAGCCAGAATGAAGAAATTAATTTTCAGTTGCTTCCCCCGCCTCACTCTGCCAAAGACATACAATCTATCTCCTTCTCGCTCGCACACTCTGCCGCGTTCAGTGCGCGAGCAACCCCTAGCGGAGCAGATGTAGAATGCATAATCTACATGTTAGATGTAAAATATACATTGTAGATGTAGATGTAGATAACAAATGTAGCAAAAAAAATGTAAAATGTAAAATTTTTTTTAATTCTAAAATTCTAAAAAATTATAAGCTCAAAAATGAGTACGGGTATAAGTAGAGTCGCGTCCCCAGAAGCGACTCACACGTTCCTTCTCGTTAATTTTATAAATATAAATTAAAAACGAAAAGGAACGTGTGAGTCGCTTCTGGGGACGCGACTCTACATATACCCGTACTCAGTCAACATATACAACACATGATTTTTTTATAGTTTTTTTGCTACATCTGTTATTTACATCTAAAATGTATATTTTACATCTAACATGTAGATTACACTAGTCAACACTAGAATTAGACTGATGCCCAAAAAAAGTTTTTCTTATAGATTTCGGGGTTTAAAAATGTTTAACGAATTATGGTTTTTTTTTACGGTGTATAGAAAAAAAATACTTTTTGGAAGGTTGCGGGCCCAAGTGCCAATTGGAAACAAAGCAAACGAAAAGGGGTTGAAGTTTTAGTTAAATGTATTTTTGTCTTATTTTTCACTTTTTCCATATATTTTAAAGAACAATACCTTAAACGACGCCCAATTAATGCGTCTATCTAAAACCAAAAATGTCGGCCACGAACTATTTTTTTTTTACTTTTCCCGAGTTTTTAAAGTCAAAATTTCGATAGAAAAAAACCGCAAAAATTGATGAAATTTGAAAGCTTAATATCTTTCAGGCGTTAAGCTGCAGATACAAAAGGTCTGGGTCGGATTTACAGCTGCATTTGTCAGCTTTTCAGAACTCTACAGTTCTATGCAACCAGATATAAGCTCCTTAAGTTATGTGAAAAATTGTAGCAGTGTGATATCACATGAGTCTGGCCACCAAATTTGGTTGCCCTAGCTCTTATAGTCTCTGATATCCAGGCGCTCAACAAGACGGACGGACGGACGGACAGACGGACATGACTATATCGACTCGGCTATTGATGCTGATCAAGAATATATATACTTTATGGGGTCGGAAACGTTTCCTTCTCTGCGTTGCACACATCCACTTTTACCACAAATATAATATACCCCTTAACTCTTTTTTGAGTACGGGTATGATAACCTTTACTTCTAATAGGTATTGAAAAATTATAAATAAGTGTTATTCGTAACTTTTCTATAATAAATTTGAAAATAATTAGATTGCAAATTTTTATTTTAAAACCTTTAACACTTACGGTCCCTGAGAAAAAGTCATTTTGGGTCACAGCGGGAAAAATAAGTTCATTTTGTCTAGTAGTGTAATCACCACAAAACCCGATTGAAGAAATTTTCAGTTGCTAACCCACTCTATTTCAGTGCTGCAGCGCTACTCATTCTCTCTTTCACTCACACTCGGCCTCGTGCAGTATGCGCTCTGGTGTGAAAGGAAAGAGAGATTTAGATGTACATAACAGATGTAGCAAAAAATAAAAATGGAAACAGATAAAATATTCTTACTGACTGAGTACCGGGTATAAAAGTAGTGGAGCGGCTTAAGTCAACGTTCCACCTCGTTTTGTTTAAAAAACTGTACGAAGAAATTCATTAAAATAACGCTTATAAAAACTTGCCAATCTTATAGAAAATGAATTAATTTATCGGATAGAATAATTTGTCAATTAAAAATAGCCATGGGAAAGCTCTTAAAAACGAGATTCTTTCATATATAGATACTTTATAGGGTCTGGCCATTACAAGCTGCTTCGCAATTTTAATATACCCCTCTTTACGGTCTATAATTTGTACGGGTACTTACTGATACCACGTTGGATGAACTCCTCCTTTTTGGAGCATTCAAATGGATAAATCAGTTTGTTTGATGTGACTTGCTCGCTGAAAACAGAAAACAAAAAATGTCTCTCAGCTGCAAGCGAACACGTGCGTATGTTACTTACTATGTTTTCTCGTTGAAGAAGGCAACAACTGCAAAGGGGGGCCGACTGGACTTGACGAATCGAATGTTCTGAGACAAGGTAACTTCGCCAGGCCACCATATCTCTGTGTTGTGTATTTTTACCCATACCACATCGCTTTCGTTGTACTGTGGCTCGTTGGGCTCCTCGGTCTGAGAACGTGACATTTCTTGGGTAATGGCCGATTCTAAGTTCTGTAAATACTTTTAAAGTGTTTCTTGATTCTAGGAGAGGAGGGCGTCCGTCGCCCTTCTGCCTTTTTCTTCTGTACAGTCGACTAGTGGTAGATCTATGTTCTCCTAGCACGGTTGAGCAACTCCTAAGATACTTTGAGGCACCTAAAATGTAAAACATCAACAAAATGAGCAAGAGATTTTTGGGTTTTTATAACCGGTACTGGACTGGTTTAGGAAATATATATGTTTTGTGGTAGACCAGGCGGCTTTTTCAACCGTGGTAGTTTTGACGGCAGCTTAGCATGGTCCCTTTTGCATTTCAAAGAAAAAAATGGAAAAAATTAAACTTCTTGTGCTGATTAAGCACTATTTTTTTCGGAAAAAAACCACTGAAACAAAAGAAAAGCTTGGTAAATATTCTGGGATCTCTTCTCCATAAATTTCAATGGTTAAAAGTGGTTTACTGTTGTTCGCACGCCCCTGGACGCCCAGTTATGGTCTTATACCCGAAGAAATTGAAAAAATTCTCGATGTTGTCCGATTGGAAATTGCAATATATTTTGGAAGCCATACGCAACCACATGGCTAAGTGTTTTCACTTGTGTATGAGAAAGCTTTCCGCAAGATGGCTGCCGCGCTTGCTCACAATCGACCACAAACACACTCGTGAGACAACTTCGAAGGAGAGTTTAGCATTGTTTAACCCCAATAAGGACGAGTTTCGTAAACGTGGATAAACCGTGGATCCACCACAAACGAGAAGGAACGTGTGATTCGCTTCTGGGGACGCGACTCTACTTATACATTTTTTAGCTAATGATTCTACATTTTCCCCGCCAGCGGGCGCTCGCGTACATTACGTGGCAGAGTGTGCGAGCGAGAAAGAGAATGAAAGAGCGGGTCTCTTGCTGGAGGAGGTGGGGGAAGCAACTGAAAATGAATTTCTTCATTCTGGCTATAATTATAATCTGATCTAATTCAGATTAGGCAATCTGGTAAATATAATCATTATCTACGATACTGCGTTTTCAGATTTCCCGTATCTTTAAAAATGTGCCTGCCACAGATTTTCGTTCTTTGTAGCGTCGGAAGGGGGCGGGGCGAAATTTTAAAATACACTTGCAGCAGTGTGATATCACATAAGTCTGGCAACCAAATTTGGTTGCCCTAGCTTTTATAGTCTCTGAGATCCAGGCGCTCATCAAGACAGACAGACGGACGGACAGACGGACTCGGCTATTAATGCTGATCAAGAATATATATACTTTATGGGGTCGGAAACGTTTCCTTCTCTGCGTTACACACATCCATTTTTACCACAAATACAATGTTCCCCTTACCTTTTCTTGAGTACGGGTATAAAAATTATGTGACTTCCTTAGCAAAATAGACGGAATACTGCAATATTGCACGTCAACCTATTGAGTTGAGCAAGAAAAAATGGGCATTTTTTGTTGTTTTTTTTTTAAATATAAATATCTTATGGGTTTCGTGGAGACCGGAAACTTTCTTTTTTCAACTCTGGTTTCTTCCTGCCCTGTGCAGAGTAATGCTTGTTTGCTTGACATGTAATTCAAATTTGTCTTATTTTGTGAAGAGTAAATGCAACTAAAAAGTTCATGTCCAAAAAAAAAAATAAACGTTGAAGAAACATTAAACAAGGTACTTCATCTTTGAGTGGCTATATCTTCAGTTATATCCATTCTATCACCGCGAATCAAAAATCCTGTGAAAGGTACTACAATTTTCTTTTCAACTTATCACTTTTTGTGGATACCCGCGCTACAGGCTATAAGTCGAAATTATGAAAGTACAAACCGTTACCGAATTGCGGTTTTTATTTCTTAAAAAAGATTTTGTTTTTGCTATTGCAAATTTGAAGTATGAGGACCTTTATCTCTACCTATAACCTAATTTTTGTCTCGTACAAAGTACATTCAAAAGTTTCTCATTTGTCGCACAGTGCCTGCCTGCTGGTGTTGTCGCGTGCTGGGACTCTCCTTTCATATTTTTGCCATACGTTGTTTCGTTTTGAATACAGTTGGCAACTTCATTTGGACTCGTCCTATTTTTTGAGCAATTTCACGCTGATTTAGGCCAGGAAATTTTTTTTAACCTTTTTGAAAGTCGTTTAATTTTTTTTCGCGACCCATTTTACAAACAAAATATAAAAACGACGTTAATTACTTCGACTCCAAATCACCTATGATAAAGGATTACTAAGCGATGTAGACGGAAAACTGCAATATTGCACTTGAGACAAAATAAATGTGGCTTTTCTGTAATGTTTCAGAAAAAAAGATCTTATAAACACGTTTCGTAAAGACCGCAAACTTTCTCGTTGCATCAGAAATGGGTTTCCTCATTGATTTTTCATCAAGGAACCAAAAAAAACTTCCTTTGATAGATTTTTTTTTTATATTAAGTTACTCTCAACCGAATATAGTTGAACGATTTATTTGGCCTCCACATCTGATCGATTTTGGGTTTAGAAATTATTTGATGAGATGAACTTTGCCATTCTGCAGCTATGAAATGGACATGAGAACTTTGTAGCTTCAGTTTACCGCCTGGGATATATTAAATTGCGGTTTGTTTGTCATTTGTGAAAAGTTTATGAATAGTGAAATTTAAACGAAAATATTTGCAAATTGTTCTGGCAGTTCGACTTGAGAGTATAGAAATAAAAAATAAATAATGGTTTATTTACATATTCCTTTTTGAAAATGTACATTCACATGTACATAACCAAATCAGATCGGATCATAATTATAGCCAGAATGAAGAAATTTTCAGGTGCTTTCCCCACCTCCTCCAGCAAGAGACATGCTACAATAGCAAGAACTGCATGAACTGCATGAACAAATGCCCATTTGACGTTTGACGCTTTACGGCACAGACGCGCGGGGATATTTCTCTCTTTTAGGCTCTGAAATGCTACCGGCTTCATCAATACTAGTCTTTGGCGTGACACAGTGTGGACTGCACAAATCAAAAAATTTGATTCTTTAATTTAAGATAAAGTTATTTGAGGATATACTTAAATAGCAGCCCTCGTATCAATTTGTTTGTTGCCTAAGAAATTCTTATTTAATCATCCATTTCAGTATCAATGCAAAATTATGATGTATTAATAAGGCGCAGTGCTCAGAAGGAATGGTTGTGTGAGCGAGTGAACCGGGGGTTGGAAAGGGGTGAAATTTTTAAATACACTTGTAACAGTGTGGTATCACATGAGTCTGGAAACAAAATTTGGTTTCTCTAGCGCTTATAGTCTCTGAGATCTAGGTGCTCATCAGGATAGACAGACGGACGGACGGACAGACAGACATGGCTATATCGACTCGGCTATTGATTCAGATCAGGAATATATATACTTAATGGGGTCGGGAACGTTTTCCTCTCTGCTTTAGACACATCCACTTTTACCACAAATCTAATATACCCCTTAACTCTTAGAGTACGGGTATAAAAAGCGAACAAGCTGCTCAGTTGCACTGGTAATGGTGTCAAATCCATGTCAATGCATCAATCAATCAGTCACCAAAATATTTGGCATCCACAATTTTGAAGATAAGAGAAAACAAAAAACACAGTATCGTCTGGAACGTTTCTCCATTGAATTTTATGAACAATGCTTTAAACGACTCGTAATTATACATGTCGAATTCGTGCTTGCATTTCAAACAGAAGTGTGGAGTGAAACTCCCCTGAACTTAGAGGTCCCTGAGCTTGGGAGCCCCTGAAGCTCGAGGGCCCCGGTGCGCCACATCGTCTTGCCCCTACGCTACTGGATCAACGGTTTTCGACTCCAGAAAAGCGGTTTCAGAGGTGTCTCATCCGGACTGGAAAAATGCTACGAAAATTGGTTAATTCGAATGCAAAAGTGTATTAATCATCAAGGAGAATATTTAAAAAACTATACAAGTTGAATTTTTCATAGTTAGCCCAGAAACTTAAATAGCAGACTACGTACCAATAATGCCATTGATGACGTCATCCATGTAATGTTATTAGAAGTAGTAGGAGGTATAAGTACCTACCTACCACTGCTACAGACATTCCGCCCGATATTTTTTGTTTCTGAGCATCTTCTTCCTCTCTCTTTCTCTCTTTCTATACCCCCCACCCTTAAAGACCTCTTCTTCTCCTTTCCCCTCTAACTCAGAAGAAGAAGCACAAAAATGAAATATCTGCCAGTGACCCTTATTATTTTATATAACATAGAGATACTTTATGGGGTCGAAAACGCTTCCTTTTGACTATTACTGGAAACTGTCAGAAATTGACTTCGGTTTGCCGGATGGTAAATGAAAAAATTCAATGGTTGGCTTTTTGTTTAATAAATCGTTATTTATTTCTAAGATAAATGGATATATCGTAGGCTAGGATATACGGATTAATCGTTTCATTTTTTCTGGATAAAACGAACCGATCAAATCAAGATATGAAAAAATGCTAAATATATATTGAATTAGATATAGTAGTAGCACCCTTGTAGTAGCAGAGGACTCACTCGTTTATGTGCACAGTAAATATATATATATTTATATACATGTGTTCATGTTCATATTTAGATATTTAGTTACATGTAGTTCAGATTAGTTCTTATGCATAATTCACAATCAACTTAGTAGCTAGATCGCTATACGGTTAGGTTTTGCATCATTAATTCATATCGTAATTCAAAATTCAATATTTGAGTGATCAATCCTGTCTGTTGCTTTAAAAAAATCAATAATATAGTTCAGTGAATGTGTACAGTCAAAAAAATAAAAAGAGAGCTCAATGTCTTAAATCTATTGACAATCTTTAAAGAATTGATTAAGTAAAAGATCCATCTAGAGACATGGAGAGCATCACGGATAGAAAACTGTCGGTCAACAAAATGTTAACGTAATAGCGACCGGAGACCGACTCACGGTGCGGTACCGGGAGTGCAGACCGTGTTAATGTCTGTCGTGTGTTGTGCTTATCGATAAAAAAGTAATTCGTGCATTAATCCTGGGGTTATGTGGGAAAAATCGTGAAGCGACGAATGACTGATCCTAAAGTGTCTTGGATTTTGAGGGACGCAACAAATGCAGCCACCGTCGTCATTGGTGGGATTGGGCATCAACGCGTCCGCCATTACCATTCGTTGCCGTTGCCACATCATCGCCCACAATGAGCACCTTGCCAACGCCATCGGGCGCCACCAGCTCACCGCTCAGGCCATCAAGCCCGGGCTCACTCACGTCGCCGGGAATCTTGGGCTTGGGACGATGCGTGTCTACCGCATCAATAGGTAACTTGATATGCTCCACCTTGCATCCGTAGGCCACAGGAGTGAGCTTAATGACGGTATGCAGGGGCACATATAGGTAGGGCAGCTCATCGGCGGACTTATCCAGAAAGTAAGCGAAGAGGCAGCGTAGAACTGCCTGGTGGGAAACCACCAAGACATTCCCCTGCCGCTCCAGTTCCATGATGACGGGCTCCAAGCGCGCCACTAGATCCTCGTAACTCTCGCCGCGCGGATAGCGATAGGCGAACTTGTTGACATCACGCGCCTTGAACTCCTCGGGGAAGCGCTCTTTGATCTGCTCGTAGGTCATCTCCTCACAGTGGCCGGCATCGATCTCGTTAAGCGCTTTCCAGCGCTCTTGCGGAGCCTTCACATCGGCCACCGTTTGGATGGCTCGCTTCATCCACGAGGTCCACACACGCAGCCCATCAATGTGCTGCTGCGATATGAAAGAGGACAGGGCCCGGCCGTATTGATGACCCCGTGCACTCAGATTCGAATCGCCGCCAATGAGCCCGCTGAGGTTGTGCTCGCTCTCCCCATGGCGCGTCAGATAAATGGTTCGCGGCGTTATGTGTATGTTCATCAGATAGTAGACGATGCGCGACTCCACGTGACCCTCGTTATTGTAGACTACCACTTTTTTCCCAGCGTTGTAGACCTTCATGAAGCTGAGATGTGACTCGGTGACCTCGTCGATTGGCTGGTAGCGCTCCTCATAGTGCTCGATGCGTTGCAGGAAGTCCCGCACCACCAGCTCAGTATTCATGTTAAGGTAGTCTGGTGAACTAACCTTCACCTCCAAAATATTCTGTTCTATGATCTGCGGATCATCACAGATCGACTCCACAAAGAAAAGACGGAAGCCGTGCTGCTTAACCACAATATCGTAGATAAGTTGTCGCCGGTCCCGGGTCGAATTGGTAGCATCAAACACTGCAATGCTACCCTGGCCGCTCAGCAGCCACTCGCATGAGTCGTGCAGCGCATGGTTGGCACACCGGTTTCTGATGGCCATCGCCTCCTCGTTGTCGGCACGGAAAAACTCATGCGACTTGTATGCTGTGGTAGCATGGCGACGGTACTCGCCCAGGTTGAACACGCGCGTCGCGATCCCAATCCAGTTGAGGTAACGCGCCAGCTTCTTTGAGATAAAGGTCTTGCCCCTGGCAGGCAGGCCCACCATCGCTATAACATGGGGGGTAGTACAGTCAGCGATTGTCCGCTCCCCACGGATGGGGAAGGGTTTCGTCATCACCGTCTCCGAGGTGGGTGGAAGCAGCTTTCGCAGCTCCTCCGACATCACTGACGGGCACACATGAAGCTCATTCTCTATCGCCAGGTCGGCGGTCTTTTTCAGTTGATTCAGTGAGGTGGTGCGCACGCGTAGCGAGGGCGATGTGTTGTAGGGCATGTCCATGATGCTGGTGGCGGTCACTGAGCGTACAAGCTGTTTGGTAACAGCGGATCGTGTGATACCTGCCGCTGAGCCTGGGTCCTGAGACGAGGATGATGACGAGGAAGTGGACGAGGCTGATGATGACGGGGCTGATGATGACGAGGCGCTAGATGCACAGTTGCAGCAGCTGCACAGATCCGAGTATGAGGAGGAGCGAGGTTGGAGAAAAGGACGGGGGAGGAGGGTATTTTTCTTCTTAATGGGAAGCAATGGCAATGTTCCTACTACGTCCCCGTCGTCGACCACGTCTCCGTGCCCGATGACGTCTTTCTTATCGCTTTTCTGTTTACTTTCAAAACCTATATGGCCCTTGCTGTTGCTTCCGTTGCTGATGTTCGTCTGGCTGGCTGAAAGTATTTGGTTAGAAATTGTTTCTGTCAATTGTAGTTTCTGTTGTTGTTGAAGATACGCAGGTGCCCCTGATGCTGGTTCGGATGCTGATGTGGTTCCTGCTGCTGTTCGTTGGCGTGGTGAAACATGAAATAATTCGAGGATTTTTACATAAATGTTCAGTTGAATTTGCTGATGTTGTTGGTTTTCTTCAATGGGTCGTGCGAATGGAATGGAAGTAAAGAAGAGTGGGAAGATGATCACAAGAGAATTACTCATAAATGTGTGAGCCTATGTACATATGTATGTATGAATGTACATGTAAGAATGTAAGTAAATTCACCGATTATCATAAGTGTAGGAGCCCGGAAGGATGCGGCCAGCGGAATGGAAGTAAAAGTCGAAAACTAGCTGCCAATGATCTAGGCACACGAACTAGAAATGTGTTCAAATTAACATGCGCACACATGAGCTTGTGTATATAAATACATACATATTTATGCATGCGCGTATGGATGATATTTGACTTGTTTGAACTTGGAAACCAAAACGAGCATACCAACGCACGAACGAAAGAGTGGGTGAGCACAAGAAAATGAAGCTACGTTCTCTTTAAAGAGAGAGCAAACCTCACAAATAAACGAAATAGCCAGCAAGCAGCTGAGTTGGCGAACTATTGCCGCTATCAATATTTTCGGTGGCACGGCGATGGACAATCGAGTATCCGATAGCTGGTCTTCTCGGTGAAGGTGACCACTGGCCATCCACAGGCTACCATTTCTATACCGTCTGACAAATTCAAAAATAAATTACGAACTAGCCCACCACAGTCGAACTTTCGTCGAGCACAAGTTCTCCGAGCATGTGCGCCTGTGGATGGCCACCTTGAACAGATGACCTCACTACCCAAAGCAAGCAAACAGAGCTGCCACATAGTGGCCTGATCAGGTAGCACAGTTACCAGGCAGTGCACTATGGGAAATTTTACCACTTTTTCTGGGCAAAACAAATTTTTCAAAAGTTGGTAAAATAATAAATTTGTTGACCTGATATATCCGAATAACATTGATCTTTAAAAATGTAACAGCGCGCGCCACTGTTAAATTAACAGCTGTTAAAGTCAGCTGCTTGCTATCGATAGGCGAATGTTGGTGCAAATACTTATTTTTTCATCTTGTAAAAATGGCTAAAAAGTTATAAATTCATAAATTTTAGTGCTTTCTTTACCATTGCTTCGATTCAGACAGGTATGTAATATACATATGTTTATGTGTTTTAACTGTTAAAATTGCGCTCATAATTATGCTTAATGACTCATTTTAAACAAGTATACATTTGTGACAAAAAAATGTCTTTGAAGAGGCGTAAAAAAAAGTGACGTCTCGTGGAACCATATGACTCAATGCATCTTGCAGAAAATTCAATTATTGTTCAAATGTACATAATGGTTATCCGCGATTGGGTGCGTCTTATATTCAATCTTGATTCTTAGACAAAACCATTAGGACTGCAGCAACGATTTAAACGGTAAAATGTGATTTTAGGAGGTTTGGTGAACCAATTTTAGCTGAGTCATTTCTCCATCGATTTTTATGAACAATACTTTGAACGACGCCTAATTGATGCATCAACACACAAAAAATATAAGAACAAAGGGTACAATTTTTTTCCGAATTTTTTTGAGTTTTTAAAGTTAAAATTTTGAAAAAAGTACTGAGGAAAACCGATCAATTTTGCATTTGAAAGCTTAATATTTTCCAGACGGTAAGCTGAAGCTATAAGGTGCTCGGGTCAGCTTTATAGATGCATTATACAGCTAATCAGAATATCAAAGTTTATTACAACCAAATGTATGATACTTGATACTTGCAAAATAAAAGAGCTACCTCTGAAAAAAGTATTACAAAAAACACCAAAAAAGTTCGATTTTGTCGAGTAGTGATATTATTGGTGGTCAATGACGCGACAGTTCAAAAAATCCTAGGGCATTCAAGCGATATAAAAGAAAACAAGATTCTTCCTGTGGGTTATTTTGCAGAAGAGAGTGCCAAACGTCTAAATAAAATTTATAAAATTTTAGATTTAAAATGAGGCCGAAAAGAAAATTTCACGGACGTGTTCCATACTTCAGATACTATTATCTCATCTGTTAACTTTGAAAGCAGCATAAAAATGCAAAAAATAGCCCCTTCCAATTCAGGTGTTCCGTCTTTTATCAAGCGAGTTCAATCGTTCAGGCAGACATCCACCGGAGCAGATTAGTTTCGATTGGCTGGCTGAAGATCAACACGAATTCTCGTAGATGATGGAGCTCGAAAACGAACTCCATGAGGATTAACAAAAGGTGTGAAAGGAAACCTATTATTAACAATCAAATTGTGTTTTTATTTTATATTTTAGGTCTCCTGATGCATATTTTTTGTAAAAAAGCTACTAGAAATAATAATTTTCACTTTTTTAAAATTGTTTTTAAGGCGTGGCATGCCTTGCCCTCTTGAATAAAATAAAATGTTCTCAACATGTTCCCAAACAAAATTTAATTATTTCTTTATAAAAAAAGGAGTTGCCACGCCCATTTTTTAAAAAACCTTCATTTTGCTATTATAAACTCATATCAAAAAACTAAACCAAAAATATTGTTTCGTTTGGAAGTTAATAATTGTTGCCACAAAAAGTAGTCAAATTTCCCATAGTGCAGTGTCAGCCGCTAGTGATTGTGCTGCTGCTACCAACGTTCTCACATGTGGTCTTATAAACTGTTTTTACTTTGAACGTTCCTATCGATAGACGCGACGCAGACGCAATGATGCAGAATGGCCGTTTTCACGGGCAGACGCATATTATTAGGTCATGAGAATTTTATACCAAAACAAAGAATAATTTTACTTTTACGGATTATTTTTTGTAACTAGTGCATTAAGTTATAAAAATCGTTCTTGTCGCACTAGGAAATAAGTAAATAAATACACAAGAAAAATATTACAGATGTAATTCTGAAATGAAATCAACAGAATTAGATAAATGGACGAAATCTCTTTCATTCATATTTATTTATTTTTTCAGTCATTTCCTTTCAGAGTTTGTTGGAGTTTTTCTTTACACCAATAGGCCGCTATACATAAGTTCCGAAAAAACTGCACGCTAGCAAAATCAGGATTCATATTCGTATGAAACAGATTAGACATTTTTTAGCACAAACTGTTTGCTAGGGTCTGTACGGAAGGTAACTCAGTTCAAAAAAAAAAAATTCCGATAGATACTAGAAAAACAACCGATGGTATTTGCTGATATACGTTGGAATGTTGCTCGAAGAAGATATAAATGTTATATTTTTAAAACGTAAACATTGCAAAATGGAGATTAAAAAAACCAAATGAATTAAATTAAGATGAAAAATAGAATCTTATTAAGGCAATTAAAAATGGAAATTATAATTTATTAATTGTATTAGTTTCTATGAATATAAAACAAAATATATTGGACATGTTGATAGCAAAAATTGTGTGGAACTGAGTAGTACGCTTTAACCTATGTAAGACGGCAAGACCAAAAGACGCAGACACAGACCCAGTGTAAACACCCTATTACTCCAACGTGCCAATGGTCTAGAAGTCGATTTTTTTGACATTAAGACGAATTTTTTGCTTTTTAGATCTTAAAGTAAATTCATCATACATATTGAAAATACAAAAATAGCTTTCAAAGCTTCACTGAAGATTTTTGCTAGATTTTAAAAGTAAACAATCGATCAGCTTATTACACTACTCGACAAAATCGAACTTTTTTTCCTCAAGGCTCCAAACCGACTTTTTCTGACAGGTATGCGACATTAACATTTTTTTAAAGAAATATGGCTTTGTTCTGTGGCAGACCTTTTTTTAAAGAATTTTTGAAGTCTGGTTTAGCTTAAGCTTTTTTCTGAGGTAGCGCTTCTTTTTTTCACAGCTAGAAGTTAAGCCCAAACACCTTGTTATATTAGCTTACCGTCTGACTTCCCTCAGAATACGATCGTGTGTTTACCAAAACATCTTACACCTCTGGCCGATCATTTTCGTGTGCTTTCCCAGCAGACTCAATTCGCTACATATGTGGTAAGTACATGATGATCAACGAGCTGTATATGTCAAATGTGTAGATTGAATTTAACAGCATATCATTACGACGAAAAGTAACTCTAATCCACAAACTATTAACTTTACCAAAAATACTAAAACCTTATTTTTGCAAGCCTATTTCACAGGAACAATTGAACGATTTCGTGATTTAATGCACCTATTACACAAGAAAATAGAGGACACAGGTTATACTTTTCTTCGACTTTTCTTGAGTTTTTAAAGTCAAAATTTCGTTAAAAATAGCGAAAACAATCATCTTTTTTGCATTTCAATGCTTTATATTTCCCAGGCGGTAAGCTGAAATCACAAAGTGTTTGCACTTAACTTCCAGCTGTTTTAATTATCTTTTCCAAATATCAACCAGATACTAGAGTTATGTGAAAAAAGGGAGCGCTACTTCTGAAAAAAGCTTATAAAAATACCAGTTTTCAAAAATTCTTCCAAAAAAGTTCTGCCATAGAAAAAAAAGGAAAAATCGTGTCGGGTAAAGTTATGAGAAAGAAATTGCCGCCCAATTACTTGCATACATTTTTCTGTGATACTCGAATAAATTTTTCCAAATAAATTCCACTAACTAATGTAAAATGAAGATCAGGGTATATAAAATATTAAATACATATTTATTTATGTTTAGTTCTATGATTTAAGTTTTTTTGTAATGCCCGGTTTAGGTGTAGTTTTGATTGCGTCCCCTGCGTTTCGTGAAATATAAATAACGTTCTGACATCGGCTAATAAAAACTAATTACGTAAGTTTGTACTTGATTTAATATTGGGAAAAATGAACAAAAGCAGGGTAAAAAAAATATTCCAATCCAATTATCTGAATTTTGAAAAACGAAAATACTTGTTAGAAGCCCTGCCTTAAAGCCCTGCGTAAATAATTTTTTGTTCACAATATATCGTTGTTACTAAGTATCTCTTTAAGAAAGCAAAAATGTTGTGTATTTTCGAATAAAAAATACACTCTCTACGATGTCGACTATCAGGCATCGTCGGGAACCTTATACTGGGTCATATATGGGCGTGGTCCGATTCATCCAAACATTTTTCGATTTAATAAGAATCATAATAGTACCAAATGCGCAAATTTTGAAGTGTGTATCAATATTTTTAATATATGGCAAAAAAAAAAATGCACTGTGTACTGAATATACACTACTGGTCAAAATAATAAGTACAGAGACATCGCGCTGATTTTTTATGAAATATCTCAATTGTTTTTGAATTTATGACTTCCAATTGTTTATATTTTTAAAGATTACAGTTTTGTCAAACATTTAAATCAAAAATGAAAGTTGTGAGCACCCTTAATTTAATTCTAAGCTTAAATTTGTGCTGGCTGTGCATATTTAGTGTGGTCAAAATAATAAGTACACTGGAGGTATTTATAAATTTAAGGATTTAATTGGGATATGGTCAAAGGATTGTTGGTTTTTATTGACTCCTTGCATATTAAAGTACATGAGAGTTAAATCCTTCCGGTGCCACTTCACTTGTAAGCAAAGCACTTGTAAGCACTTGTATGAAGCAAAAACAAACCTATGTCCACAACCAGGACCTCTCCCCTACATATTTTTAAATTTTCGCAAAACACAAAATTGTTTCCGTTTTCAAAACTTTGAAATTGTAAAAAATTGTAAAAAAAAATCCCTGTTACACATACCAGAGGCATTTGTATGAGCAAGTGCACTAAAGCGTGCACTTAAAAGCACTAAATTGTTATCTCAAGAGGATATGCGAAAATATTCACATCGATGAGAAAATATTTGCGAATACAAGAGCACCTCCAAACGAAAAGTAAGCGTTTAGGTAAGACGCAAAATTTTGTGAAAGCCAGAGGCTTCCTGATTATATAGGTCAGTGATTACACAGACCGATTACCGGTTGTAAAATTAAAATCGCGGCATTTGTCGATGCTCAAGGGGCACAGAGATATATTCAATTCGTGTAGATGTGTACATACATACATATTTAACAGCCAGCAGAAGTCATCACCGATAAAATCAAATACATATATATATTCAAGATCAGCATCAATAGCAGAGTCGATACAGCCATGTCAATATAGGCTTTCTGTCAGTCCGAATGAACAAAACAAGAGTAACCGCACTTGTCGTTTCGCTCTTTCAACCATTGACTTTCAAAGTCATTCATGAAAAGGCAATGAGATTTTGAGCGTGGATGAGATGCAAGTCCAGACTCGTTAAAAAGAAACTTAGTACCGGATATTTAAGGTTTGCGAGACGTGTACCGTGACTTCAAACGTTCCGACTAGATTTTCTTTATAAAAATAGTATGTTTTTTTTTAAGCCTTTTGGCTAAAAACTTGTATAGAATATTCTTGTTGCTGCTAGCGAACCGCTTTATCATATTGTAGCTAACATATGGGCTGGGATTATCGGTCCGAAACCAAGTATTTTTTGTTTTGGAAGACCTCTGGTCTATACACACGCCTTTGGATGGGCTCAGATTGACTTACTAGGATGCACCCCTTAAAAACACAAGGGAATCGCGTATGTGTGTTGAAGTGAGCATTACATATAGATACTGTGACCGTTTACAGTTTATTGAAGTTCAAGTGAATCCCCACAATTACATGAATGTATACTAGAGCAATGCATGAGCAGTAGGTTGAGTCTACAAAATTGTTGTTTTTTTTTTTAATTTCAACGGGACATCCCTTAATTTTGTTATCTTGGGTTTGATAGTAATATTAAAATTTGTATTTTAAAATTTTTTTTTTATACCCGTAGTCAATAAAGAGTTAAGGGGTATATTAGACTTGTGGTAAAAGTAGATGTGTGCAACGCAGAGAAGGAAACGTTTTCGACCCCAAAAAGTATATATATTCTTGATCAGCATCAATAGCCGAGTCGATATAGCCATGTCCGTCTGTCCGTCCGTCTGTCCGTCTTGATGAGCGCCTGGATCTCAGAGACTATAAAAGCTAGGGCAACCAAATTTGGTTTCAAGACTCATGTGAGATTACACTGCTACAAGTGTATTTGAAAATTTCGCCCCGCCCCCTTCCGCCCCCACAAAGGACGAAAATCTGTGGCAGGCACAATTTTAAAGATACGATAAAACTAAAAAAGCAGTATCGTAGAGAATGTCCATATCAGATTGCCGAATCTGAATCAAATCGGATTATAATTATAGCCAGAATGAAGAAATTAATTTTCTGTTGGTTCCCCCGCCCCCTCCAGCAAGAGACACGATACTCATTCTCCTTCTCGCTCGCACACTCTGCCGCGTTCAGTGCGCGAGCAACCCCTAGCGGAGGAGATGTAGAATATAAATGGTACATGTTAGATGTAAAATATACATTGTAGATGTAGATAACAGATGTAGCAAAAAAATGTAAAATGTAAAATTTTTTTTTTTTATTCTAAAATTCCAAAAAATTATGCTCAAAAATGTATATACTGACTGAGTACGGGTATAAGTAGAGTCGCGTCCCCAGAAGCGACTCACACGTTCCTTCTCGTTTTAATTATGGAGGTTACTACGAAAAATTACATACAAAATTTAAGCAATAAATTACAAAAAAAAAAAATTTGTTTGGTGAATGACTCGGATAATTTGGGGAAATCTATTGCAAATATATTGATACCATTAATATCGGTTTAATAATATCAGTTATTGGCATTAAAAAACCTGCAGAAGTTTTTGCAAACGAGCTAACTAAATATTTCAACCTCAGCTGAACTTCTTGATTTTCACCAATCGCTAATTTTTTAACAGTAACTAAAAAATATATATCTTATCAATATGAACTAGTTTCTAAATTTCAATATTATTGGAAAACACCGACGAATTAAATTTTGTTGAATGTACAGTTGTGTTCAATGAAATAGTAGTGCTGGGTTAAATTAATTTCTAAATATGAAAAAACAAAGCAAATTAATTCAAAAAACCACCATCTGTAAGCTCAATTTGGTTATCGAATAATTTGATGAAAGAAAGTTTTGGATATAGCGGTACTTTTGATTTTGGAGCGTTAAAGAAATCATTGATCGGTCCAGAAGAGGAGACCTAAGAGACTAAAAACTTAAGGCAGGATGTATAATGGGATTGAAAACTAAGTCGTATGCACTCTCACTATTGTATTTTACCCAATTTACTATAAGAATTAGACTGAAAAACAATTTTGGATGCGAAAAACTTATTTTTAGAGGATGGTCGGCGATGGTCGAAGGCAAGACAATGTGACTTCAAAACCCTCAAAAATTATGAAAACAATATTATTTCGCTCTGCCATTGATGTGACAGTTTGTAGACGGTTCAGTTTGGAAAAATTCATATGGAATGGCCTGTGTCACAGTGACAAAAATACTTTTGACTGATGATAGTAAAGTTGTATTAGATGGTAAGATAGACTCAAAAGAATATGTTTGGCATACAAAGAAATCCGATTACTACTTAAAATCATGAAAAACGAGAAGCAACGTGTGAGTCGCTTCTGGGGACGCGACTCTACTTATACCCGTACTCAGTCAGCATATATATTTTTGAGCATATAATTTTTTAGAATTTTAGAATTAAAAAAAAAATTTTCATTTTACATTTTTTTGCTACATCTGCTTTCTACATCTACATCTACAATGTATATTATACATCTAACATGTAGATTATGCATTCTACATCTCCTCCGCTAGGGGTTGCTCGCGCACTGAACGCGGCAGAGTGTGCGAGCGAGAAAGAGATAGAGTAGTATGTCTTTGGCAGGGTGAGTCGGAGAAGCAACTGAAAATTTATTTCTTCATTCTGGCTACAATCCGATCTAATTCAGATTCGGCAATCTGGTAGATATGGGCATTCTCTACGATACTGTGTTTTTAGTTTTATCGTATCTTTAAAATTGCGCCTGCCACAGATTTTTGTCCTTTGTGGGGGCCGAAGGGGGCGGGGCGAAATTTTGAAATACACTTGTAGCAATGTGATATCACATGAGTCTTGAAACCAAATTTGTTTGCCCTAGCTCTTATAGTCTCTGAGATCCAGGCGCTCAACAAGACGGACAGAAGGACAGACAGACAGACAGACGGCCAGACGGCCAGACGGCCAGACGGACATGGCTATATCGACTCGGCTATTGATGCTGATCAAGAATATATATACTTTATGGGGTCGGAAACGTTTCCTTCTCTGCGTTGCACACATCCACTTTTACCATAAATCTAATATACCCCTTAACTCTTTTTTGAGTACGGGTATAAAAATAGCATTGGGCATGCTAGGCTGAGCCCTATGGGGCCCAGCTCATATGAGCTAGTACTTTCTAGCCTGGCGTTTGAGTATAGTATGGTATTGAGTGAAAGTGTGTATGTAGGTATATTTTAGAATACATTACATTTATATCATTCCTGTTAAAAGGATCTTTTAACCGGATAATGACTTGAAACACCCAGAAAAGCTCGCTAGGAATTGATTTTTATCGGAACAGATCGACATTTTGCCATGGCCAAATGTCCAACTAGATATTAATATCATCAAAATCGTATGCTGGAATACCAAATACGTTGTTGCAACTGAAAATCCGTGAACCAGAGCCAATTTTCAGCAAGTTCGCAATGAAAACCAAATTGATTAAAAACAAAATATTTAAGGTCAAGAAACATGAAGAACATGAAATATATGTTTTATTAGAGTTTCGTTTATTTTTTCAATTTTCTATAAAAAAAAAAAAAAAAAAAAAATCCTATTTCATTGAACAGCATATTTCATGGGTAGTCGGCTTATGTCATGTTAAGCAAGAAAACGGAATTCAAATGTATTGATATTTCTTCGGTTTTCTAACAGTCCAGTCTATTGGATAACTGGAAGTGTCTCAAAAAGAGTTTTGAAAGTGATGAGGTGCGGCACTACTATTCCATTGAACACAACTGTATATTTTACCAAAAAAGGGTTTTTTTTTCGTGGGAGCAACCCCCTAACATTAAACTAAAGATTTGAAAAAAATTGTATCATTTTATTTGCTAACAAAGAACAGAACAAGGGGGTGTCCGCTTGAAAAATAAATTTTTTTGATTTCATTTTGGCCCAGCCTAATGAGCAGGCACTGAATCGATTCGGTGGGATTCGGTTTTCGCTATTTCGGTCACTTCGAGTATGGGAATTTCTCTGACGAGGTCCACCCAGAGAAAAAATGCAATGTCTATTAAAACACATTTCTATATAACTCTATTGCGATATTATAGTCTTAATTTAATGAACGACAATTAATGTACGTAATTGACATATAATTCCTTTAACTTTGATGTGAAAACCTATATAAACAAAAGTTAACTTTTTTGGTATTTGTTTATATATTTTTTCATAGGCATGTTTTCTTTTACTAATATCTCTTATAAAAAAGATGATTCTTGAGGAATACCACAAAATAGTTCTAATATATTCAACTATCTACAAAAAATCGGCTAACGTTATAACTGTTATTAACCTTGGAATTTGTAATGGTTGTAATTAAATTTAAAATAAAACTACGAATCATATTTTAGTAAAATCCTGAAAATGAATAGTTTGCCCAAAATCGACAAAATCGATATGGCTCGTCAGGAGGTGTGTCATAAAGGTAAAACAATTTGGAAAATCTGTCTTATTTTGACCTTTCTACCACTTTCAAGTGTACAACTGTCCCGTTCGCTTCCAGAGAAATGCGCACATGGGCAGTTCCAATCTCGCGTTACGTCGAAATTTGAAAAAAAAAAAAATTATCTTTTTTGAATATGGATTATTATTTATCAAAAAAATGGCAATAATCGAGCATACAGTTTTATGATGAGGGCCAAAATATGACCTAAAATTGCGTTATATAAAACAGAAGTGGTCTTCGAGGTTGGGGTACAAAATGGCAAAACTCTGCAAATTGGGTAGGTCTATCTGTATAAAAATTGTTTGTGCCCATAGTGTCCATTTTTTGCTATAAATACGCGAAGGCATCTGACGAGCGTTGCTGGTGTGACGCTACAAAATTAAGCAATAATAAAAGCTTAAAAATATACTGTTGGCCGAGGTTGGACAAATGTTCTGAGAATTGGTTTAGGTAGTTCAGTATGTCAGAAAGACTTTAAAAAGAAACTATAAAGAATAATCTTTTTCCTAAGAGATAATAGCAAAAGAAAAAAACATCAAAAAATACCAAAAACGTGAACTTTTGCTTAGCATCATTTTCGCATCAAAGATAATGAAATTATATGTCAATAAAGTAAATTGGTTACCTTTCAATAAATTTAGAAAATAATATCCTGAACATATTATATGGAAATCTCTTTTTATTGACTTCATGATTTTTGGCCTGGTGGACCTTTTGGCGGAACTGACTATATGCGTATATGCTTTTTCATAATTTTTCACCTACTTTCCATTTGACTTTCTGATAGAGAGACCGGCCTTTCAATAAAATAATTTGCTTTGCCGTCTGGCTGAAAATATTTATTTGTGTGTAGACAAAAGCCACAAGGCCACACGAAGATGTAATTTTTTTCTTGCTTTCTCACTAAAACAAAAGAATTTCGGATAGTATAAACGAAGCCGAAGCGTAATTCAGTCATTTTAGACTTGCAAACGAAATTATATGATTTTCATCCGCAAAACTAGCTCTCGGTGAGAGGTGACGGTGACTTCAATCAGATTCGGGACTGAAGTAACGATTCGTAGTGATCAAAGTATTAAAGAGGTATGAGTATAGCTGTGATTTAATAAATACTGTGATTTTATGAATGCTATGATTTTCTGAATACTGTGGATTCATGCAGGGCTCTAGTATGTATTAGCAGTTACCTGAGCCAAGAAGGGAGAGAACTGGAGCCGCCGTGAAAAAAGAAATCAAAGCTGAATAAATGATAGTGAAGCTGACACAACGCAGAACGCGGAAACACTAAACAAATATAATGCTAAATCGAACTCAGAAGTCTAGAGAACGACTGCGGCGGCAACGACTGCGACAATGCCGATGACGACGATGACAACCAAAAGCGATGCCGATGTTGACTACATGACATATAATGTAATTCTATCCCAATTCAAGCGAGCAAGAATATCATAGCTTATATCCGACTATGAGATGCCCTTGCGATACCTTTTTCACATGCGGGATTCAGGTGTTCGTTCATTCACAGATTCAGCCGTTAATCTGACACGAGACCTCATCTACAAAAGCACAGCATCCCCTTTCTTGTTCTCTGGGAGGAGTGGGTGGAAAAAAAAATAATTTTTGAAAATGTACACCAATCGGAGGTCGTTTCATGCTGCAATGACTTTCATTTAAAAGTTAATCTTCACTTGTTTTTCCACGACAGTCGACTTGCGCACAACATGCTCAGTATGTAAATTGAGGGCAACAAAGAAGGCGGGATCGCTTCGAGTGCCTTAACCGAGTCCAAGTGCAATCAAACGCTGTCGGAAATCGGGATCGGGAATGGCAATACAAATATAATAGAATAGCACTTTTATAACAGATTAGTAGCGGGTCCAGCAAACGCGTGCGTCATCTGTCATCTCTATCTGACACTACGAGATACGGAATAAGCATATGTTTTGTCTGTATGTACATGTGTAGATGGAACGAGACGGAAGCTATTGGAGCAACTCTGAACTGGTCCAGATACCCCATCCAAGGTCAAACACGTAGATGGCAGCCATCACGCTTTTTGAGCGTGCTATAAAAGCAGGAGAGTAGACTAGACTCTAGAAAGTTTCGATAGTTGTAATTTTTAATAAGAACGAGAATATGTTCCAATTTCAGGAAAGCCTTGTGCTCTGATCTGCTCTCCTTCAATTCCTTCAATATGTTTTAATTGTAGGAAGGTCTGCAGTTAGCGTAATAAAACTTCCCCGGTAACTGTTTGGCCTTTATTGGTTTTACATGTTATCTTGAAAATGTTCTTGTTGAAACATTTAAACACGTACAGTATTCTACAGTTGAAGTTATTTAGTATTATCAAGCTCCAACGAACATTTTGTCGATGTCTGTTTAAAGTATAAAAACTTATTCATATAAAAACGAGAAGGAACGTGCGAGTTGCTTCCGTGGACGTGACTCTACTTATATAGATTCTAAATCTTCTCCGCAAAGGTTGCGCATTGTACTGGGCAGTGTGTGCGAGCGAGAAAGAGAATGGTCTCTTGCTGGAGGAGGTGGGGGAAGCAACTGAAAATTAAGTTCTTCATTCAGGCTATAATAATAATTCGATCTGATTTAGATTCGGCGGTCTGGTTGCCCTAGCTCTTATAGTCTCTGAGATCTAGGCGCTCAACAAGACGGACAGACGGTCAGACGGGCAGACGCACAGACAGACATGGCTCTATCGATTCGGCTATTGATAATAAATTAAGTATTGAGAGTTAATTTTCAAACTTATTAAATGCAAAAACTTTTCCTCGTTTTTTGTTAAAAATGTTAGCCGAGGTTGGATAAACGTTCTGATAATGGTTTTAGGTAGTTTAATATGTTAGAAAGACTTGAAGATGAAACTTTTATCATGAATCATCTTCTTCCTATGAGATAATACTAAAAGAAACAATGTCTATAAAAATACCAGAAAATACCAAAACGTTAACTTTTGCTTATTTTAATAGGTTAGAGCATGAAAGTTTATGAATTATATAATTTATATGTCAATAAAGTAAATTAAGTAAGCTACTTTGCAATAAATTAGAAAAAATACCACGAAAAAATTATATGGAAATCAGTTTTTATTGACTTGACTAAATATATATATAATTTTAGAAACTCTACAGACTCTTCAAGACTAATACAAATAAATAGAAACATTTTTTTGGACCTTTCTATTCTTCTATTTTAATAATTCCAATTACAGATCATTTTCCCTTTAACAAAAAAAAAAATGATTAGTTATCATAACCAAAATTCAGCCGCTCCCGCATTTGTTTTCCAAACGGAAAAAGTAAACGGATTTTTATAGGCTGTTTAAATTGGGCCTGCGTCATACTTCTTTGCGTCTTGCCGGAGACGCTGTTTTTTAACATAGGTTAAGCATAGGGCCCTAGTGGTGGCAAAAAGTTGCGTCAGTCTCTGCTTCATGTGCGTCTATTCGATATATTCGATTGCTTTTGCGCTTAACAGCACATTTTTGCAGTTTTCTGCCTATCAGCGCAACTATCCCCACTAATAACAACACAAACTTGTAGATCAAAAATAAAATTTTGGCGCTAAAAATGTATGGTTGTGGAAAAATGTGAAAATATACAGAAAATAAATTAAATTAAAATCAAACGACATTTTTGTCACCCCTTGCCATTAAGAAACTGCTGGAGACGAACTTCGATGATTTTCATAAATTGAAGAATTCCTCCCACAAACTCTACAAATAAATGTCTGAAAATAATAAATAAATATGAGAATCAATTCTCTTTCGTCCATTTTCTTGTCGTATTCCATAATTCTGTTGATTTTCCAAACTTTGATTTTCTTTCCTTGTTATCAAGCACACAAATCAAAATTCAAGACGCATGTCTGCCAATGTAAACGCCTTTTCTGCTTCATTGCGTCTATTCCGATATCGATAGCAGTGTAAAAAGGCTATTAATTGGAAAAGAAAAAAATAGAAGACTTATTGATGCATTGCATATGAATTTAACACCATTACCGGGTGAATTGAGGGCACAAGCTAAATTTTATAAATATTTATTTTTTAATCAACCTCAAATTTGCGGATGCAATTTTGTGTCTGTGTTATGCTGCAAAACATCATTTTGTCTCAAGTAGTGCTTTTATGTGCGCTGTAATTCTGTAATTTCTAGAGACTTCTACGAACACATATTTGGCATCTAATCCCTGCAGCTCTTTCGGTCACGACATGAAAGTGTCATAAGAAAAATTGTTTGGGCTCGACGTCGACAAAGGCAGCGACGTCGACGTCAGCATGAAATTCTGTCCATGATGCAATTATATAAGGTGGTCTCGTCGACAAAAGTAGTCCCTTAACAATGCTTATAATAAGTGCGACTGAAAGTGCTCAGCGCAGTAAGTGTGAGTGAAACAACAATAGAGCGTGGGGATTAACCCTCAGATGGACCATTGGGTTTAAAGTTGCCTGTTATAATAAAAAGAGTGGATGTTTTTTATACCCGTACTCAAAAAAGAGTTAAGGGGTATATTAGATTTGTGGTAAAAGTGGATGTGTGCAACGCAGAGAAGGAAACGTTTCCGACCCCATAAAGTATATATATTCTTGATCAGCATCAATAGCCGAGTCGATATAGCCATGTCCGTCTGTCCGTCCGTCTGTCCGTCTTGTTGAGCGCCTGGATCTCAGAGACTATAAGAGTTAGGGCAACCAAATTTGGTTTCAAGACTCATGTGATATCACACTGCTACAAGTGTATTTCAAAATTTCGCCCCGCCCCCTTCCGCCCCCACAAAGGACGAAAATCTGTGGCAGGCACAATTTTGAAGATACGATAAAACTAAAAACGCAGTATCGTACAGAATGACCATATCTACCAGATTGCTGAATATGAATCAGATCGGATAATAATTATAGCCAGAATGAAGAAATTAATTTTCTGTTGGTTCCCCCGCCTCCTGCAGCCAGAGACACGATACTCATTCTCTCTCTCGCTCGCACACTCTGCCGCGTTCAGTGCGCGAGCAACCCCTAGCGGTGGAGATGCAGAATATAAATGGTACATCTATAATCTACATGTTAGATGTAAAATATACATTGTAGATGTAGATAACAGATGTAGCAAAAAAATGTAAAATGTAAAATTTTTTTTTTTCTAAAATTCTAAAAAATCATATCTCAAAAATGTATATACTGACTGAGTACGGGTATAAGTAGAGTCGCGTCCCCAGAAGCGACTCACACGTTCCTTCTCGTTTATAATTAAATTTTTAAGAATTTTGAATTTGAAATTAAGCGTTGTTTTTGTTTTTGGATAGATATTCTTATTTAAAGTCGCTTAATTCTAAAATAAATTTTAATCGTAAAATAAAACGTTTTTATATCTAAATTAATTTTAACTGTTTCGGAAGCTATTAACAATTTTTGTTTAACATTTTTTGTTTTGCTAAACTGTTCTTTGCACGTGCTTGCTGCAAAAACTACAATACGTAATTTTTGTTGTACACAAGGGTTAAGGGTTCCGAAACAATTTGTCCGCACACAACCTTTCTCTTCAACAATCGAGCACGCACTGAACGTTAAGGTACTGAAACCCGAACGATTCGGCAGCCGACGATACCACCTTATACATATAATTGCATCATGCTCTCGCTCATTTCGTCTCCTCAAAGGGATGATGGGGAAAAAAAACTGATTAATTGATGAAATTTTTTGTTGCGAGCGCCTGTGATTTTTTGTTGTTGTGCGTTTATTTAGATGTTTCCTTTTAAAAGTAGTTTCTCAGTGTTTTTAAAGTCAGGTTAGTGGATTCAGTGATTACAGTGTGCGTTGTTAGTTAAATTAAATTGTTACATGGGTTTCGCTAAAAAAAAATATGTCTAGATTCTAGAAAATTCTAGCCGAGTCGCTGCGTGTGTTTGTTTTGTCTCGAGGAAATCCATTTAACTGCAAATACTGTATTTTTTGTAATTTTAAAATATATTTTAAATATATTTCGACTTATTTATTTACTTTATTTATCAAATTTCATACGAGTATTGCTTTGTAAAAATCAGAACATAACTTGGAAGCTAGTTCAAAAAATATTACCTTCTGTGGCTAAATAACTGTTGTTTTTTTTTATGTCATTTGTTTATTAACCCAATCGACCCGGCTAAGGACGTCCCAACAGATAATTAAAAACATTTAAATCAACAAAAAATATAGAAAATCTGTTTAAAATAAATATATTTACTTTTATTTGAAAACAATTTCGGGTGGCTTTTTACATATGAAATTATCCGTGAAATTCCTTTTAATTTCATGAGAAGTCTAAAAGGCATGTCAAGAGTGATTTTAGTCTTGGCTTATACGTATAAGCTACTGGTAAAATCACTAGAGAATTCAGTGAAAATTTCATATGAAGTTTCAGGAGTGAGAAAAGCGGACATGGCCATACAAATTTCATCTAGAGTTTCACCAGTGAGGACCAGGCTTAGGACATGACTTTTGGAACTGCAGGGCATATGCTATCCCTCTCTACGCAGCAAAATTGGCCAAAACTAATGTCATAACACCATAAATATACTTATACATACATAAATATGTACACAAGTACGTATTTCGAATTTAATATACATTTACATACATATATTTACAGAAATGAGTAAAAATATATAGAATTGAACAGGGAACAACTGAGTGAACAAGTGAACAATTGAAAAAGTAACTGAGCAAATGAGCAAGTGAACAAATGAGCAACTGAGCACAGTGAGTGTGTTTTTTCACTGACTTAAAATTGAACGACTGAACCAGTTCACTAAAGTGAAAGTGAACCAACAATACAATACGGGTCCCGTACTGGAGGTTTCCTAGTCCCTAGTCTCGGCCTCTTCCCCTTCCACTGACCGCTTGTGACCCGCAGTTGAGGACTGGGGGTCAGTCACGAAGTCACACACAGTCGGACAACTTCGCGCTGATTCAGCCACCCAATACAGGTATGTAAATATGTACAGTGGCTAGCAGTTATAGATACATGTTCATCACTTCTCAGTTTAAATTCCTGAAAAATCTTAAAAAACGAGACCCACCCTTGTGATTTATTTTGTTATATATTCTTTTTTAAAATAGAAATGAAACAACTGAACAAATTAAACAATAATTAACATTTAAAAAAAATCGTCTTCAGTAAATTTTTAGTTTAAAAAAAAAATTAAATGTATCCAATTTTGTACTTTTCAATTTTTTGAATTCATAATTTTTTTAAAATGTTTTATGTAAAGACCCTTAGCTTTTATCACACTCGTAATACGTTTGGGCATACTCTCGACTAAATTTGATATGTGTTCGACAGGTGTCATGCGCTACTTATGTATTTTGCACGCGGTCCCAAAGCTCATCCCATCCCTATTAAGGGTAAACTTTAAATATTGAGCCAATCTATTACGATTTTAGCCGTGTTCTTCGGGTCCCCGTCTTACTGAAAAGGGATCTTCGACTGGGCGCAATCAAATTAAAAATTTTATAATTTGCCAAATTGGTCTCCAAAATATAAAGCTTGTTTAAAACACCAAAAACGCTTAGTGAAGACGATTTTTGTTAATGGTAATTAATGGTGTGTTTTATTTCTATCTAATTAAAGAATATATAAAAAAAAAAAACGAAAAGGAACGTGTGAGTCGCTTCTGCGGACGCGACTCTACTTTTATCCCTGTACTCAGTCAGTGTATAAATTTGTGAGCTTGTGATTTATGTAGAATTTTAAAATATTTGGTTAAATATGGTTTATACACACACAATGTATATTCTACATCTACTCCGCAAAGGTCGCGCACTACACAGGGCAGCGTGTGCGAGCGAGAAATATAGTGAGTAGCGTGGTCTCGTGCTGGAGGAGGTGTGGGAAGAAACTGAAAATTAGTTTCTTCATTCTGGCTATAAAATTTATCCAATTTAAATCATATTCGGCATTCTGGTAGATATGGGAATTCTCTACGATACTGCGTTTTTAGTTTAATCGTATCTTTAATGCCCGACAACGTAGGGCCGTTTAGTTAGCATGGGTTAGAATGGAAAATAATTAATATTTCCTAATGTAATGGTAATGGCTTTTTCTTTTGTTTGTTTGCTGAATATCACAACTATGCAAAAAATTACGATTCTCCAAAACAGAAAAATGGTCCAACTTTGAACAGCGATTATAAATCTTAAAAAAATTTTGTAAATTATAAAATTCTGGTTTTAAATAGCTTGATCAATTCCTATTTGAAGTGTAACAAAAGTTTTGCTTTTCTACTTTTACTGAGTTTTTAAAGTCAAAATTTCAAGGGGGAAAAAACGCAAAAAAATTAAGAAATTTGAGTTTGAAAGCTTAATATCTTAAGCTGCAGCTACAAAGGGTCTGGGTCGGATTTATAGCTCCATTTGTCAGCTTTTCAGAACTGCAGAAATACTTATGTTATGTAACAAATAGAAGCACTATCTCTAAAAAAAATAACATAATACAAATCCCAGATTTTTAAAAATTAAAAAAAATAACTTAACTATATAAAAACCATAATTTTTTAAAAATTTGTAAGCCCCGAAATCAATAAGAAAAGGTCATTTTGGGCCACAGCGTAAATGTCGTGTTGCCTAGTGCTATCAGAAAAAAAAAAAAGACTAGAAGGGAAACAAAAACAACCCAAAAAATTACCAACAGAAGGAATAACAACTCCCATTATCGACAAAATTAATGGACGGGGCCGAAAGCCTGATAAGAAATAAGAACTGTTCCAAAGGGCACATCAAATGATGTGCAAATATTGTACCGTGACAAAAACACTGGGTCTTATCAGTGCCAACGCCATCAATCGTGCCAAATATCCAAGTAGAGCCCAAATCTCTTTGGATTTTACTAAATATATATGTATATATATATATGAGAACTAGGGGTCAAGTCCCCTGTGCACTCGCTTTGCTAGAGCGCCAACCCCCGGTTCGCTCGCTCTCACAACCAACACTGTGCCTCTTTTTCCTCTTTCTTTAACACATACACACACACAAAAAACCACTTATTATTTTATATAATAGAGAGATGTACATACACACATATGATAGCGTTCCCTGCCTCAGCCAATTTCGATAAGCGATATCCTATGTGTGTATTCCTAAACCTGAAATAATAGTTACAATAATAGTACATACATGCAACAAAATGGATAGGGCCGGTTTCTCGACTTCGGGTTACGGCACCGGTTATTTGTCGTTAGGATAAAGTCGACCACCAGATACACTTTTCGATTAAACAATTTGGTTTTCTCGAAAGGCTGGTTGGCAATCGGAACTAAAAGGAATAAGGTGGCTTTTAAGCGCAGAATTATGCACTTGAGCACAAAATGTGCTGCTTTGACTACACTAGTCAACACGATTTTTCCTCAAGGAACAAAACCAACTTTTTATTAAAGATTTGGGGCTTAGAAATGGTTTGATGATATTTTTTTTTTTCTATGGCAGAACTTTTTTTTGAAGAATTTTTGAAGTCTGGTATTTTTTTTTTAGCTTTTTTCAGAGGTAGCGATAGTTTTTTTCACATAACTTTAGTATCTTACGTCTGGTTGTAAAGAACTTTGCTATTTTGAAAAGGTAATTAAAACTGCTAGAAGTTAAGCCCAAATACTTTGTGATTTCAGCTTACCGTCTGGGAAATAAAAAGCATTGAAATGCAAAAATGATGATTTTTGTGCGGTATTTGTTACGAAATTTTGAAATTTTGGGCCCAACTGCCAATTGGGAACAAAGCAAACGAACAAGGGTTGTACATTTGGTACCTGATCGCGTTCCTTTGTTCCCAATGGGCAGTTGGGTTCGCAACCTTCCAAAAGGTATTTTTTGTTCATTTTTTTCATATTTTAGGTTTGGTTAACGAATTTTAGCTCCAAAGTCTCTCCATAGATTTTAATGAGCGATACCTTAAACGACGCCAAATTAACGCACCTATACACAAAAAAATAGAGGACACAAGATATAATTTTTTTTCGACTTTTCCTGAGTTTTTAAAGTCAAAATTTCGTAACAAATACCGCACAAAAATCATCATTTTTGCATTTCAATGCTTTTTATTTCCCAGACGGTAAGCTGAAATCACAAAGTATTTGGGCTTAACTTCTAGCTGTTTTAATTACCTTTTCAAAATAGCAAAGTTCTTTACAACCAGACGTAAGATACTAAAGTTATGTGAAAAAAACTATCGCTACCTCTGAAAAAGCTAAAAAAAAATACCAGACTTCAAAAATTCTTCAAAAAAAAGTTCTGCCATAGAAAAAAAACCATAATTCTTTAAAAATTTTAAATCCCCATATCTATCAGAAAAAGTCGGTTTGGATCCTTGAGGAAAAAAAAAGTTCGATTTTGTCGAGTAGTGCTATTGCATCAGCTGTTTGTGCTTTCTTTACGTTCGTTCTCGATGGTATTTTTGGCACAATCAAACGCACTTCTTCTGCTTGATCTGGGTTTCTTAAATCAGCTGTTTGATTGCCTCTTATTTTTCATATTTTTATAAAAGCTTGGTAGCCGGCACCGTAGATATTTCTGGAAAATTTCATAGAAAACGAGAAGGATCGTGTGAGTCGCTTTTATGGATGAGACTCTACTTTTATACCGTACTCAGTTAGTATATAAATTGATTTTGTGTAGAATTTTAAAATGTTTTACATTTTACAATTTTGTTGCTACATCTGTTATCTACATCTACATTTAAAATTTTGATTACACAACTAAAATGTAGATTCTTCATACACAATGTAGATTCTACATTTTCCCCGGATTACGCATTGCACTGGTCGACTGCATTTTACTGGAATGAGTTATTCGAAACCCAGAATCTGTTGGAAACAGTCGAAACGCAATAGTACGGGGAAGCATGGAAGTGAATCGTCAATACTTCGAAAAGCACTTGTTCGCATTTAAACGACCATCTGAAATCGATTGACCTTGACGGAGACGAAGCATTCGGATTTGGATCCGGAGCTGAACTTGAAAATCCCCGAAATAAACGGATATTTTTCAAAAAAAAAAACTAATAATTAATTAAATAATTAATAATAATTAATTAATAACAATAATTAATTAATAATAATTAATTAATAATAATAATTAATTAATAATAATAATTAATTAATAATAATAATTAATTAATAATAATTAATTAATAATAATTAATTAATGATAATAATTAATTAATAATAATAATTAATTAATAATAATAATTAATTAATAATAATAATTAATAAATAATAATAATTAATTAATAATGATAATTAATTAATAATAATTAATTAATTAATAATAATAATTAATAAAAGTAAGCACTCGAAATTTCCATTAAAGTTGTATTACTTTATAATTTAAAAAATATATGATGCACATATAATTCGCTGTATGACGTATTTTCTTTCCTTGAGCTAAGTTTAAAAGTAAGTTCGCTTCTTACATATATACCCGTACTCAGTAAGTACATATGCAAGCTTATGATTTATGTGAGATTTAAAAATTATTTTTTTTGTTTTTCTACGAAAATGCGTTTTGAAAACAAAATTTGGTTGCTCTACCTTTTATAATATCTGATAACTAGGCGCTTATCGGACGGACGGACAGACAGATCGACTCGGCGGCTATTCATGCTGATCAAGAATATACAGTGATGGAACAAATAATGGCTGGCTGTCTGTCTGTCCGTCCGTCTTGTTGGGCGCCTGGATCTCATAGACAATAAGAGTTAGGGTAACCAAATTTGGTTTCCAGACTCATGTTATATCACACTGCTACAAGTGTATTTCAAAATTTCGCCCCGCCCCCTTCCGCCCACACAAAGGACGAAAATCTGGGGCAGGCACAATTTTAAAGATACGATAAAACTAAAAACGCAGTATCGTAGAGAATGCCCATATCTACCAGATTGCCGAATTTGAATCAAATCGGATCATGATTGTAGCCAGAATGAAGAAATTAATTTTCAGTTGCTTCCCCCGCCTCACTCTGCCAACGACATACACTCTATCTCCTTCTCGCTCGCACACTCTGCGTTCAGTGCGCGAGCAACCCCTAGCGGAGGAGATGTAGAATCTAAATGGTACATGTATAATCTACATGTTAGATGTAAAATATAGATTGTATATGTAGATGTGGATAAAAATTCTAAAATATTATAAGCTCAAAAATGTATATACTGACTGAGTACGGGTATAAGTAGAGTCGCGTCCCCAGAAGCGACACACACGTTCCTTCTCGTTTAATTTTTTATTCCTGGAAAAAGTAATGGAAACGGCCGATAGCTTTAAAACAGTTTTTTGCCTTCAAAGGTATATTAACAGGCTGTTTACACTGGGGCTGCGTCATGGTTCTTTGTGTCTTGCCGGAGACGCATTTTTTTTTTATGGGGAAAACTATGTATGACCGAGAATGGCGCTGCACGAGAAAAAGTGTGTGTGAGCGAGTATGAGTAGCGCTACAGCGCTGGATTAGGATGGGTTAGCAACTGAAAATTCATTTTTTCTTTCTGTCTACAATAATAATCCGAACGGATCCAGATTCGGCAATCTGGTAGATATGGTCATTTCTATGATACTGTGCTTTCCGTTTTCTCGTATCTTCGAAATTGTGGATGCCACAGACAGATTTTCGGCCCACGATTGCCACGAAAACCACTTCCATATTTGTCACGTGCAACTGGCTTGGTTTTTCCTTAGTTGTCTTTAGAACCACTTATAGGGCTAGTCAAGAGGTGTATCATAAAGGTAAAACCTCTGACCTTTCTACAACTTGAAATGCGTACGAATGTCCCGTTTGACTTCAAACAATTATAAACAATTATAACTAATAAACAATTATTAGGCCTGCAAAAAACAGAAGTAGGGTTTGGTCTCGGTTTACAGAAACTCTGCGAATTGGGTTAACAATAAAAGTCTTTGCAATAATATTTGAAATATGGAGTGCCATTTCCCTAATATTAGGACATGAAAAAAGCCGGCATGATGGGTGATGATGATGGGTGAAACATAAAGAGAGCGAAATAAAGTTTAACTTTGAAGCTCGTTATCTCGCTATCTCATTAAGGGAGTGCTTTCAACTATTTACATTATTTAATATTAAAGGTATTTGTTTAATAATACAAATAAATAAAAACTGTTGGCTGTTTTTGGCTTGTCATTAAATTTCGGCTATATTAGCAGCTCCAAGAAATGGGAACCCAAAATATTTAAAATTTATAATTTCAGAGAATAGAATGGGGAATGCAATATGCGCTCAAAGTCTCCAAAGTCTAAAGCAATATATGTACCGTTTTTCTATACACACACAGCCGCAAATTGTTTTTCTCGATGCATAATCAGGGAAGAGCACAAATTATACTTATGTATGTACATATGTATGAATGTGAATATGCATGTATGAATGTGAATATGCATGTATGAATGCATGCAATTATGCCAGAAAGTCGCAGCAAACATAGAGTCAAAAGCAAACAAAAATAACAGCTGAGCAGCAGTGCAAAAAGGGCTAAAAAAGCGGTAGGAAATGGGAGTTTATAGTCTCGGTGCTGTCAGGGCTCCATACATACACAACAACAGCGATTGACCCGTCATCTGGTTCGGCGCTGAGCTGGACATGCTGCCTAAGCAAGGTGAGGAGCTCTCGCAGCATTGAGCCATGGCTGCACAAAGCTGCAAGTGCGTTTAATACTGCTCTTAATGATTACCGTTGTTGGGCTTAATTTTTTATTTTTATTGGATTGTTGTCTATTTAAAAGACGGCAAGATCAAAAACAACAAACAGAAAACAACGCGGGACCACACTAAAGGTTAAGTAATAACAGTATGACACAGAACACACGAAAAAAAATCGATCGAAAGCAAGATCGAAATCACCGCAGCGCAATGCGTTCCGTTCCGCGCACACGTTGCTTGTCGCTTGTCAAAATAGGAATGAGCAAAAGGCACGGTAGAGCAGCAAACGGCACGCGCACGATCGACAACGTCGCAGTCCGCTGTCGGTAATCGCAATCGTTTCACTAGGCACAGATTATGAACAGTGCTACCAGGTCAGATATTTTGCCACAGAAAAACAACCCGCAAGCTATCTGAGTAAGATATTTTTATTCTAAATTCGTTCCTTTATTAATTTAACTGGCATTTTATACACTTTTTAATTTTCTAATACTATGATGATGGAAATGATTTGGTTTTTTACTTAATTCGTGTATCACTGGACCTACAAATACCAACAGCATGGGGAATTGGGAAGAATAAATGCAAATTTGTACAAACAGTAAATACAAATATATATATACATACATATAAGTACATATAAAATATATTTGTTGTATTTCAAATATTTAAACGTTTTTCAATCTATAGCTCACACCACTGCCACAACGGCCACGACGGTAATTAGTACACACACATTCATATGTACATGAAGGTGCAAGTCCAAATGTGCTCCCACACAGGTAGGTACCCTAATGGTAGAGAAAAAGGCTCTAGTCAAGGCGGAATATTTTGTTTAAAAGCACACAGTGGATAGAACGGGTTTCTAATTAAATTAGCACATCAATAGGTAGGTGCTGACTGAGCTTGCCAAGAAAACTATTTTTGACAAGCGAGAGAAAAGGGACCAGGTGAGCAGAATCGTAAAGTGAGAAGAAATTCAGCAATGCATTGAAAATCGAGCTATTCAATTTCTTCTGAGTCTGGATATTTCAGGAATCGTGTGTACACACGTATACAATAATGTACATATAAAATTAAAATAATTAAATAAGTAACATACGTTGGAGGAACATCGCATCTACAGAAAAATGTACAAATCAACATATGTAAATAAATTAAGCGAGAGAGACTTGGTAACGAAAACAAACTATACAGCCTATGCGGAGACCTGGTCAGCAGTAGGTGCCGTGCCGATATGTTGCTTCGACTGGTCCCTGTCTTCCCTTTTCGAATCGATCAGAGCACGATCACGTGATCTCTTTTTAATTAGTATTTTCGCAGATTTCTTTGAAATGTTCGAACACACACACACATACCTTTTTTGGATTTATAAATAAATGACCAAGTCCACAGCAATGCGCTATCGCTCGGTCAAGCTGTGCGCCTCTGCTCTAGCTGACACCAAAAAGACAATATCATGAAAAACCATACCTGTTAGAACAATAACAACGAAAATAGCGAAGTGAGCTTGACAATGTATAGGGACAATCATTTCAAAAGCGCAGCTGTATGCTTCGGTAAAAATAATAGTAGTGCCAATATTCCATATATCCTAATAAAAACACTTACGAGCACTTCCCCAAAAGAATTTTAGTGTTTTTAGAAAGTACTTTAATTGCAGATTGTAATAATAGAAAACAACTTAAAATAAACCATCAACATTTTTAGAAAAAAATTAAAATGTTCAAGTATCTCAGAAACGGGTCGGGCAAAATAATAGTAGTGCATTTTTTAATAAGTTACTAATATATAATATTATTAACATAATATTAATATTTAGTTGAGTAGCCTGTGTTAGCTGCACGACGCTTTTTCATGGAGCTAACTATATTTTGGCACCATTCCACAGAAATCTTCCTCCAGGACCTTTGTAGAACGTCCAAAAATTGATCGTGTTATTTATGAGACTTCTCCTTTCACACTACTTTCACTCTTTTAGATTGAGATCGGGTGATAGGTCCAACCATTCCAATGAATTTGCATATCCTCCTGAGACGTTGCATATTCTCAGATGCATAAGGTATCATCATATCCGTCGATATATGAACGTATAAATGTTATAGTAGTAGGAAAAACTCTCCCGAACCATTGTTTAGGGTGCCGCAATTTTTACAGTTTTCCAAAAATATTTGAGGAAAATTTAGGCAACCGGGTTCGTTTTAGGTAACAACGAGATATCAGGCTAAAAAAAAACTATTTTCGACTCGTCCGACCGAAAAATATGCCTCCATTTCCCAATGGTCAATTTAAGTATTTCCTGGCAAACTTTAACCTTGGGAACATATTTTTTTTCAGTAACTATTTTGAGGTTTTTTTAATGGTTTCAGTACTAGTTTGAAAATTAAACATTTTTTAAGGCTGCAGCAGGATCAAAATAGTGGCACCTCGCCTGTCGTAATATTTGATATACTGATATTTTCCCGAATAACTTTCAACATTTTTTGCCTACGAATGTAACGTAACGCCAGAATGGAACTGCCCTTATGTGTAAAATTGATTTTGGGAACTTTTAGTTAGATTTATATCATAAACTTTGTCACTAGTCTTTGAAGGAAACAATTTTATTTCTGAAGATAATTTCAATATCGTTATTTGCGATATAATTCGGATCACTATATCATAGAGCTAGCATGTGAACGATCTATTTACAAAGTGTTTGGAATTTGTCAGAGATCGTGCGTAATTCGTTTCACTTAAAAGCACATTTTATTATCTCCAGTTGAAGGCCATAACTGTTTAACTACAATTTTTTTAAGCAATATGAACATTACAAAACCAAATTGAAACGATTCGTAAAGTAAGTCGTGGCACTAGAATACTAGAATACTCAGTCAGTACACAATGATTTTGCCGATAAGAGAAGTGGGAGAGTGACAGGTGCAAGTCATAAAACGTGCAATGAGTGTATGCGGGTTTTATTTTGGTTTTTAGTTTCAAACTTTTTGAATTCATTTCATATGTTACTGTTCTGTACTCCAATTTGTTACGAATTAAATGATTAGATGATAAGTATAAAATAATTTAATTTGTTTGATTATCTTGTTTCGTTGATTTTTTATGAGTGACGAAAGTCAGTGTCGTGAACATGCACTCACTTTTGCTCGGCACTGTATATATTTAATCAAAATCGCTGCGATCGAGGGCCAAGCCCTGGCTGAATCGCTTCGCTCGTTCACACATCGCACAAAACCTATCATGCACTGCACTTTATTAATGATTCATAATTTTGCATTTATACAGAAATGGATGGCAAAGACAATGGTCGATGGTCGACGATGGTCGAAGGCAAGACAATGACTTCAAAACCCTCAAAAATTATGAAAACAATATTATTTCGCTCTGCCATTGATGTGACAGTTTGTAGACGGTTCAGTTTGGAAAAACTCATATGGAATGGCCAAGAAGATGGAATTCAAATTTATAGGTATTTCTTCGGTTTTCTATTGCTAACAGTCCAGACTATTTAAAAAGGTATAATTTGTTCAATTTGGATAACTGGAAGTGTCTCAAAAAGATTTTTAAAAGTGAAGAGGTGCGGCACTACTATTTCATTGAACGCAGCTGTATATGTACATGTGCATTGATTTAAAATACTCAGCTAAAACGGACTTAAGCAATGGCCCAATACTCTCGATCATGACGCAACTATATAAGGTGGTCTAATCGCGAGATCTGTTCTCTTTTGAGGACGGAATTTTTGCCAGTTGTTTGTCCAACGTTGCTATCTCTTTATAGCGCATGTCTCTCTGAGAGCCGAGAGAGTGGGCTGAATATATTTATCGTCCTCATCCCAGCTGATAAGACCACCTTACATATATAGTTGCATCATGCTATCGATGTCTGTATTCGCGTTCGTGCGTGTGTGTGTTCGTATGTGTTAAGTGAGCTCGAGAGATCGAAAAAATGTAAAATTTCAAAATATTGCGTAAATTTTCGCTCCTCTAGTTATATGCACAACTCGTTTTTAAAACTTATAAAATCAAAAATACTACATATGTATATACGAACACCGATGAAAGAACATTTATATTTCGTCGGTATGGCAGTTAGCCTGCGACGAAAGAAAAAAATTAACCCGTATTCACTAAATTCACGCACCGTTAGCAGAAAGCAGAGTAAAGAACAAGTAGTGAAAACAAAAAAAAAGAGCGCCTGTCTGAGCTCTTTTTCTTGTGTTCAAGTGAATTCCTCTTTGCGGCCGTTTGTGTGTTGCAGTGTTTGCATGTGTGTGGGGATGCGCATGTCAGAGAAAAGGAAGAACGTAAAATGCAGCTCACCTTCCCATCGTTTTGCTTTTGTTTCACATGAACGTACAATCCTTCCAATGTTTTGATCTGATATTTATATTATTTTTTGTATGCCGAATCTGTGGTTTGGATTGTATTCCACTAAATTGCTAATAGCCGATGATCTTCCAACATATCTTTCGCGTCTGTTGGAAAAACGTCTCTCCAAACGTCGTTGCCGAGATAGCGAGCAGGAGCAGCAGCAGTGACGCAAGGTAAATTTACTTATAAGGTGACGTCTTTAGCACATGCAAACAACAACAAACACAGAGTGCTATCTCGTTCTAGCGCTTGTCTCTCTCTGAGAGCCGAGAGAGCGAGTTGAAAAAGTGAACCATAGCGGACGACTCTGCACCTTATAACTAAATTCATCTTTCTACAAACATATCGACGACAGCTCGTAAAATATTTTTCATTTTTCTCATAAACATTCACTTTTGCATTTCATTTTAAGTTTAGCCGACGCTAGCCGAAATGTTCTCTTGGCTGCAGCGCTTCGTATGTTAGCGTGCGTGTACGTATTTATTCAGTTCTCTTTTGACAGCAGGCTCTTTAGGCGTCGCGAGACCGACGGTAATACACACAAATACGTATGTACATACATACGTGTATATCTTTATGCATTTTTATTTTTTTTGAACACGTATTATTGGAGCTCTTTTTGAACTTACCTCTTTACAATGGCAGCAACTGCGAGTAAGCATCAGGATGATAGTGGAGTAACTGGGAAGGTTCTTTTCTGGTTTATTTTTATTTTTGGGGATGCGTTTTGCTCACAGACATACATATATGTACACAAAAAGACGAGCGGCTAAGAACTCAGACAAAAAACGCATCGCGCTTTGGTAACACACATACACCACACAAAAAATAATAGGTACATTTCTGTATGTCGTGATATGCATGTATGTACGAGTACGTACACACAAATGTACGAAACGAGAAATCGTATCCGAATATTTTATAAAAGTATATTTTCAATGTGAACTTTTAATTTAAGCAGACACTATAGAATTAATACAATTGTCATCACAGACAGGCAGACAATAGGCTGGGTGAAGCAAAAAAGAGTTTAGTAGAACTTTAAAAAATACGATTTTTTGGTCTTCCACTCTGCAGGCATCCATTCAATGGTCGTCTTTCTCTCTCGCACTATCAATTACAAGTCAAACGCAGAGCTGTATGCAGTGCATGGCACGCATAGTACACAGTCAAGACAGCAGAACGTTAAAAAAGTGTTATTTAGTGCAATTTTTCTGCCACTCCTAACTCGCGACATAATTCGAACGTTTTTGATGTTTATCCACAGTATGCAATGTAGCGACGAAATTGTATTTAGTATTTATAAACTACAAATATTCGCGGGGGGAGCCGTTTTGCTATAAAGAACGACGTGTGGCAGTGTTAACATCGAGTTATCGAAACAAAAAATACCGATTGACATATTTTCAGTCCTTAAACATACTAGTTCATACAGTTCAGCCTGGTACTCATATAGCATAGTATGGCCAGTAGTGAGACCAGAGGTGTGCACAGTATTCCGTACGGTTACACTGGTCAGACCGCTGCTTGGTTTTGTTTAAAGATAAAATGCACTTCTTCGGCTGGGGCCGCTCTTCCCCAGCCATATCCTGGGCTCCACAACATTTTATTGGCAAGGTAATGTCTGACTATCAGCATCAGCAGAAGGCGACGCCTCCCGTGCCGGACACCGTGAAGAAAACATGTTTGGAAAACAATATATGTTTTATATTCATGAAAATTAATAAAAATAATAAATTATAATATCCATATAATTTTCATATATTTGTCTTCATTATTTAGTAAACAGGTTGTGCCCGTACAAATATCGTATCGGTTACATACGAATGCCCTGATTTGGCTGGCGAGCAATTTTATCGGAACTGAGTACTAGACTTTACGTCCATTGGTGTCGATATAGTAGTTGCCATGTAGTAAAATATGTAGTTGCCATGTAGCCTATGTATATGTTGACCTATTTTATTTAAACAATATTTTACCAAAAATCCAATTTAAACAATTGCTTCAAATTAGTCAATTTAGCTGAAAATTTATTGATTTATCGGATAAATCAATATGTTTAGTGCTGAGGGTCCTAGTAGTAATACTAAACCGAATTTCAATATTAAGGAATATAATTTCCGATTATGAAAAAAAATAGACGGATTTAGGGGAACTTATTTAGTTCGTTCACTGAAGTTCATAGTTCTTTTTGTTCGTTCGTTCATGAACGACCCAACACTAAACAAAACCGATTGATTTGTGTTCCAAATTTTACGTAATTCTACTTGCGAAAATGTCGCTCCTACTCAGAGTCATGTTCAGGACTACGTCCTTTCAGTTGTAAGTGTCATACTTCGCACATCTTAGATATATTAACCATTAAATTCGTTTTTGGATGGTGCTGTAGATTAAACGCCAAAAAAATCACAACTTCCTGCTGCGCGTCGACCAAAGATATCGCTCCACTCGATATAAAAACGGCCTTGGCCCGTCCCGAGGAGTTGGAACAGCGTAACAAATTGAGCGGAACGATCACCGTGCCCACTGCCGTAAATCTTAGTCCCATTTCCGGAGTACCTGCGGAGCAGCTTAAGGACCGTCGTGTGCGCATCCACATGCCGCCTAAAAATGCAATGCAAAGCGGCACCGACAACATTAACAATTGGCAGATTGAGTTCGACAATCGAGAGCGATGGGAAAACCCTCTAATGGGCTGGGCCTCTTCGTAAGTATAGCGATAAGACTGTTAATGGCCTAGTACACATTAACCTTGTGTGTTTCACAGTGGCGACCCGTTGTCCAATTTAAATGTGCAGTTCGGAAGCAAAGACGAAGCCATCACCTATTGTGAACGCAACGGCTGGCGTTGGTATATCGACGGCGAAGAGAAGTCCAAGAAGGAGCGCGTCAAGAACTACGGTGTCAACTTTTCCTGGAACAAGCGAACGCGTGTCTCTACCAAGTAGATTGGGCAGTTTGATCACTCGGTGAACTATCAAAGTTGAAATGCACGAGCAAAAAAAAAACCACGCCTTGAGATTCTTTATGTCCCGATGAACGTTTCAATGAATAAGTTGCAAAGTTGAGCTTGAAATGGAAATGTGCATCATCTCCAATAGAATTTAACAAAGCAAAATGTAGCTGAACGAAATGAATGCTCTTCATTTAATGGGGGCTTGTTTTTTTTGCTCCTGGTGAGTCACGACTCGCAGATCGGTGAACGCAGGGTAGTCCCCTATAGGCTGTAGGCGGATGATGCCTTGCCGAATTCTTCTTTTGAACGAAACTGCTGCTGTCCGTAGATAATATTGTAATTGATATAATTATTGATCGTAATCACCGTCAGCTTGCATCGAATTCCAGTGGTAAACAATGCATGTACATATGTACATACATACATATATTTACAATTCTTACATTTATGTTAAATATGTGGGAATGTACTCAAGTACATCCATATATACATATGTATACGATTCAGATTTGGCTGTTTCTTGTAAGCAATGAATATGTCCAGTGACATTACTAAAACTTAAAGTTAATTCCAAAAGAGAACAGTGAACGCCATCAACAGGCAAGCGGCACCGACCCAGGGCGATTTACGCTCGCCAATACGCGCAAGCTTCCAAAACGTGCCAAGCAGGCTGCAATGAAGATATATCTATTAGAACGGAAGGAGGGTGCTTAATGGGTCCTACCCAGTCTTTTTCCGGTCGATGATGCTGGGGAACATAGACCGCAAATAGGCACAGGTGCAGATCAGAAGCAGGATGACGGAAAGCAAGCTGTGGAAATTGAACAGGGCACTCTGGTGAAGAGAAAGTTTTAAGGATTACTGTTCTTTACGCTGGACCACGGTTTCCATACCATTGTTCCTTGACAAATTGATTATGGGCTGTCCTGGATGCTATGATTGACAATATGAATGGTTAACGCTAATGACGTGACACATACATGTTCTACTGAACTAGTTCTTGATCGATACAAAAGAGATGGGTCAAAATGAGGAACAGAATATTTTATTGGAATTGTGGTGTTAAGTCTAGCCTCAAGCCTAGTACTCAGACGCGCTGAATTTTCCGTCCATCGAAAGTGCTCTATGTTGCGCTCGGTGCCCAGTGTGATCCAAATGGTCAATCTGCGTGTTTGTTTACAAACAGAAATCGGTTAAAATTTCAAATGTATTGGAGCAAGCAGAAATGTCTTATTTGTGGGCGGTTTGGAGCTAGAGGACGATAATGCACGCTGGAATATTGGATAAGTCCAATCCTTCAGGACAGATATGCAATCAACATGGTTTTTATCTCCTTTTGAATAATTAAAATGAGGCCCGGGCGTAAAATTAATGAATAATACCATCCATATAATCTGTTTTCACTCGTCTGCCTTAATTAAATTTAATTTGTCTTCCTTATTGCACTTTTGTAGCTGGCTTTCACTTATTTCCTTCCATTTGTAATGTGTGTGTGTGTATGTGCCTTTTGGACGACGAAAAATATAATATTTCTATGTTCCGCTCGAGATGGGAAAATACCATCGGTTGCTTTTGTAGTATGTATCGAATGGAGTTTTTTCGGAACTTAATACCGGTCTGCGAAAAGCCTGCTGTGAAATTTTCGGTCGACCGAAAAACGGATGATTTTTTATCGGTTTCATACGAATATCATCCCTGATTTCGGTCGAAGGATGCAGATATCATTGGCACAATATGTAATTTAGAAAAAAAACATGTCTAAAACAGGGATATGTATATTTAAATGTGCAATATCAAATAAATCAAACAAATAACAGCTTTAATTTTTTTTATATTTTATTTATTTTAAACCCGCATCCACTCTCTCCATTCCTCATTTATTTTGCGGCAGGTAAGCTCAGGTCGCTACATCAGCTGGCTGGCCCATGATGAAATTATATAAGGTGGTCTCGTCGGCAAAAGCAGTCCCTTAACAATGCTTACAAAAAAACCTTTCTCTTCGACAAGCGAGCACGCACTCAACGTTAAGGGACTGAAAACCGAACGATTCGGCAGCCGACGAGACCACCTTAGATAATTGCATCATAGTATAAACATTTACTGAAAGTACTAGGCTTAAACATCAAGTGTAGTGCAATACCATCATCATGAAATAGTGCAAATATCGATATATATATATATATATATACATTTTTATCGATATTTTTACTAATATATTTGCTACACCTGGATGGAAGCTCCTTTCTACTCTTGCAAAATTGACAGTGACGTGAGCAAAGGACAAATTCGCATAGTAATATTTGTAAACTGATTGAGATTTTTTGTAGTAAAAATTGTATACTTAAGCTGACATGGGTGTTCCGAAGTTTTTCCGATATATTAGCGAAAGGTATCCGTGCCTGAGCGAATTGGCGCGGGAGCACAGCGTAAGTTGTGGGTCAATGTTATCTCCCTCCAAACACGTCATCAGCTGTTTCCTATAATTTTCATGCTTACAGATTCCTGAATTTGACAACCTTTACCTGGACATGAATGGCATTGTACACAACTGCTCTCATCCGGATGACAACAACATACACTTTCACATGGAGGAGCAGCAGATATTTCAGGAGATATTCAACTATGTAGATAAGTTATTCTACCTGATTAAACCTCAGAAACTCTTCTTCCTGGCTGTGGATGGAGTTGCCCCGCGGGCGAAAATGAATCAGCAAAGAAGTCGTCGCTTCCGCTCTGCTCGTGAGGCTGAGTTGCTGGAGGCCAAAGCGCTGCAAAGAGGTGAACGTCGGGAGCACGAGCGGTTTGATAGCAACTGTATCACGCCAGGTACTGATTTCATGGAGCGGCTGCAACAGGGTCTCCGGTGCTTCCTCAAGACAAAGATCTCCACAGATCCACTCTGGCAGAAGTGCTCTGTGATTCTCAGTGGACAGGAGACACCCGGCGAGGGTGAACACAAGATTATGGACTACATACGCTATATGAAGGCCCAACCCAATTTTGACCCCAACACCAGGCACTGTTTGTATGGCCTTGACGCGGATCTTATTATTCTGGGTTTGTGCACGCACGAGCTGCACTTTGTGGTTCTACGCGAGGAGGTTAAGTTTGGGCGCAATGTTAAACGTGCTTCCGTAGAGGAGACGCGCTTCTTTCTCCTGCATCTCGGATTGCTTCGGGAGTATCTCGAACTGGAGTTCCACGAGCTGACCACCGCTCAACAGAATCTAGATGTGGCCCAACTAATCGATGACTGGGTCCTAATGGGCTTCATGGTCGGCAACGATTTCATTCCCCATCTGCCCTGCCTGCATATCTCCTCCAATGCCCTGCCGCTGTTGTACAAGACCTATATACGTATTTACCATTCCCTTGGTGGCAACATCAACGAGCACGGTAAACTCAACCTGCAGAGGCTGCAGACCTTCATGACGGCTCTTAGCGAGGTAGAGTTGAATCAGTACAAAGAGCACGCCGACGATCTAAAGTACACGAACTCCAATACAGAGGCTTTCGACATAGACATTCGAGAGATATCCTCCTCCAAAAACTATGATTCTGACCTGGAAGCCCTGATCGATGAGAGCATGAAGGTTGGACCGTCCCTCTCTTAATCTTCTATCAAAAGAAGTCTCTTTATTCATTGTTTATTCTTACTTTCATGTAGCTCCTCAAGGACGACAGTGACGAGGATTTAAGCGACGAAGAAGGTGGAGTGATAAAAGAGTTCCAAAACTACAAGCGTAACTATTACCGTAACAAGTTCAATCTTAACTCGCGGGGACAGAATCAGCTGATCGAAGAGTTGGGGCACCACTATGTAACGGCGCTGCAGTGGATTCTGGATTATTATTATCGGGGCGTGCAATCGTGGGACTGGTACTATCCCTTCCACTACGCCCCTTTCATCAGTGACCTGAGTAATATTGAGACTGTGCAGATCAAGTTCCAGCTAGGGACGCCCTTTCTTCCCTTCGAACAGGTTAATGCTGCTCCCATCTAGTTGTAGTCCAAAATTCTCATATACGCTTTCCATTTCAGTTGCTCGCTGTTTTGCCGGCAGCCAGTTTTAAGCTCCTTCCCGCTGCCTATCACGACCTTATGCTGAACCAGACCAGCCCGTTGGCGGAATTTTACCCCACGGAATTTAAGAGCGATCTAAATGGCAAGAAACACGACTGGGAGGCTGTCGTTCTCATACCTTTCATAGACGAATGCCTACTACTCAGCGCAATGCGGCCTTGCGAAGCTCTGCTATCGCCCGTGGAGAGAGCTCGAAATAAGCACGGTCCGATGTACCAGTACGACTACAGTCCTCACGATGTGGGTTCGATGGCAGCCCTGCCACCGCTGAAGGCTCTGCAGCACGTCCACTGTACTGAAGTGGCCCGGTGGGCCGAAGAGATTGCTCTGAATCTCTCTCATAGCGTTTGTGTTGAAATGCCGAATGCGGCTCGTCACGTCTTCTTCCCCGGCTTTCCTACTATGAAGCATCTGGCCTTCAATGTGAGCTTGTGTATTATTTTAGTATTCAAGCGCGGCATCTTATTTGTGCATCTTATTTTGTTAGTTTGAACTGCGGCACGGCCGGGTTAAAGTCTTCGAGCAAGTCAGCCGCAACCAGAACATGGTGCTGATGCCACGAAAGCAAGCGATAGATGATTCTTTGGAGGCAATGGCTGCACGGTATTTGGAACAGGTGGTGCACATTGGATGGCCCCATCTAATAATGGCCAAGGTTGTGAAGTTAGCCACACGAAGTCAGTGTATAGACAAGGAGGGAAAGTCTTCCAACGAGTCGCGACGCTTTGATATGGAGTGCAAGACGCTGCAAGAACAGTTGAGTGCTGCCTTTGTAGCTGGGCTGTCAGGTTCTAATGCTTATGCCATTCACTCTATTATATACAGCTTTAGTACGCGCATGGGCATTCAGTTCGACAACTACGATGTTCTCGTATATGTGCGTACCTACGCCGGTAGTTCCGTCGATTTTGGCGCCAAGGGCACCGTACATATGAAGGATGCCTGGAGCAGCAGTATTACTGAATACCCTGCTCAGGGCGTGGTTGGTGAGCTGTCTGTGCAAAAGAACATGCGGCAGCAATTCTCCAAAATAGAGCAACTTTTCCCCTCCGGCAGCTTAGTATTTTTCATCGGCAGTCCTTATCATGGTAGCGAGGGCACTGTGCTGGACCCACTGCTCGTCTATAGCTGCGGACGCATCCAGGGTAAGCGTTGTGTAGAAATTGTTGCAGCCTTTTGCTATTTTTCTCAAAAAGCTTTGATATGAACTGAGTATTTTTTTAGTCAATATTCGGGTTCATCCCGAGCCGAACCTGGAGGAGGCGCGCCTGGAGCAGGAGGAACGCGACAAGGACTATATGAACACCTTCGACGTCTGCAGCCAGCTGAACATCAATGGCAGAGCCCTGGGCCGTCTGACCGGCACCTTCTGGGTGGTGCTCGGACCGCGGCGCGAAAAGATGGAAAACGTAGCCAAACACAATATCGGGCTGCAACTGAAGTATCCCCGACAAAACGAGGAGCGGGTCGGTTACTGCCGTCGCTCAAACAACCAGTGGTTCTACTCTAGCCTAGCTCTCGAGCTCATGCAAAGATACTGCGAACGCTTCCCTGAGGTGGTTAACTACTTCGGCGTCAGCAACGATAGGAACGAGTACTTTTTTGAACAGGATATTTACCCGGATGCCATGGGTCAACACAATATTGAGGAACTGGCTAATTGGGTCCGTCAGCAACAGCACATGAAGGTGGATCGCATTGCCTGCGGCTCCAAGACCGTTTGTAAGGAGACCGTGGAACTGCTGATTGGCGCCGCCGAGGAGCTGCGATCGATGCCCGTGAAAGATGTAAAGCTGCAGGTGAAGCCACACCTCCTCATTAAACCAAATGTCACACTGCCCGAAGTGTATAAGTCACGTCGTCCAGTGCGCCTGTTCGATCGCGTCATTATCGTCCGAACCATCTACATGGTTCCGGTCGGCATCAAGGGCACTATCATTGGTGTACACCCTGTCAGTGACCCCAATCCTGTTCGACTAGAGTGTATTCATGCCATCGATACCTTCTGCGAGGTGCTCTTCGACAAGTGCGTTCCCAACTGCAACGACATCCACGGCATAGCAGAGGAGCGTGTTTACAAGATACCAGAAAATGCTCTCTTAGTAATTTGTTCAAATGGTGAGTAACTTGCGCATGCTCAGGCACACGCCCCCAACCTCTTACTCAGAAGTCAATTTCGATAGCCACAGCCATAGCCAAGAACAGGTACCTTCTACCACCTGTTTCACTTCTTACATACAGAAATCGATGTCTGCTAATCTCCAAAATTCTCTCGCTTAGAAAATGGACAGAATCAGCAGTCCAGCCTGCAGTTTGAGAAAAGGCGCCAAAGCTATCTTTCCAACCAAACGAATGCCCCGCGCATAGAGAAGCGAGAACAGCAGAATTGGCAGCCACAAAAACAGCAGCAGACAAAAAAGGATCAGCAGCAGCCTCCGGCAACTAGTAGCCGCTACGTTACGGCAGCAGGGTCGAACTGGAATCAAATCACGATGAAAACGCAGATAGCCGATGAGTTTGTCAAGCCGCAGTCCGATATCCCGATTAGATCTAACCAGCATCTGTCCAAATGTTATACTACCAATCGGGGTCGTTCTACCTTGCCAACTAAGTCGCAAACGGAGGTTGCAAAGGACAGTTGTGGCCAGAGTTCCACGCGACTTCAGGGAGGCAGTGTTTGCGCAGACCCAAAACAAACCACAATATCGCCAGCGATTGCGACGCCGCACGAACAGACTCTAGCTCTCATGTCGCTGCTGGGCTTGAATAAAGAGCAGGACGCGTTGCAGCAACCACTTGGCCATGTAACCCGTATTTCCTCGCAGCAGCAGCAGCCGCTGAAATCTAAATCGCAAATACTTCAGCAACCACTTCCTGGACAAATGCCTGTGAGTCAAATGTCAAATGTGTGTGGGTTAATTATTTTTCAATTTCAAACTCGTAATTTTGACCCAGAAACTGCCACAGCCTCCGCTCTTTTGGCAGAAGGAGGCTCAGCAGCAACAGCAGCAAAAACAGCAAGCACAACAAGCCAACCGCATTCAGACCCAACAGTGGTTTAGATCTATGCAGCCACCAGAGGTAACTCTTCATCAGAAATCTGCGTGTCTCCCAGGGCAGCAGCCTAATCACCAGCAACAAATACAACAGTGGCATTCGCAAAAGATGCCTCCCCATATTTATCAATTGACGTACAACGGAAATCAGCCATGTTATAATAACACGCTGAGGCATGAAGTCTACAACAACAACCCTCGGACAACAATTGAGCAGAAAAAGTATCAGACACAACATCCCCAGCAACTGGAGGATATCAGTACCAGACCTCGTTATTCATCCATACAGGACTTTGTGCCCATACAGGCATATCGTCCGAAGATATCGCAGCGCCCTCAAATAGATGCGGAAATGGTGAGTTAATTGAACAAATTTTCATGTAATTCAATGTTTCATGTTGTTTCGTAGCCGTCGTCGACAGCGGCAGGAGATTTAAACTCCCAAGCTAGTCATCAGGAAGCAATACCAAACGAAGGGACTTCTGCACTGATGCAAATACTGAACACTGAAGTAAGAACCAGAGCAACCGTGGATGGCTTTATCTCCATTATGTGATACCTCTTTTCTTCCAGCCGTCGACATCACTAGCTAAATGTAGTACCATCTTAGCTGCGAAGGTCGATGCAGATGCTGGTGCTGGTGCAGAATCCACTGAAGCCCAAGTAGGTGGAATCCCCTAAAACGCTGTTTCGCTCACTCAACCTTTCTCTGTGTCTCTTTCTTTTTTGTGTAGTTAAAGATGAGGAAACAACGAGTGCCTCGCATTGGCGCAAAATTCGATTTAGATTATATCATTCACTGAACTCAAAATAGGAAGACAAAGGAGACTTAAGAATCACAGACAGCTCATTGAAATTCATTATCTTTATATTAATATGTGTATATAGCCAATTATACATTTTGTTATATCTTACGTCACTTATAAAGAACCTCAACTCTACGTTCTTTCAAAAATTTCTCTTCAGATAATCTTTGTCGCATCGCCTAGCAGTGTGTTTAGATTTTGTCGATGTATTTTAGGGAATAGTACCCTAAACCCTTGAAAAGGGTATTCTAAACTTGGTCGGGATTTGAATTTGAAACGCAAAGCAGGAAGCATGGAGTTGGACCACATATATATTTGTACCCGTACTCAAAAAAGAGGTAAGGGGTATATAAGATTTGTGGTAAAAGTGGATGTGTGTAACGCAGAGAAGGAAACGTTTCCGACCCCATAAAGTAGATATATTCTTGATCAGCATCGCCCCCTTCCGCCCCCACAAAGGACGAAAATCTGTGGCAGGCACAATTTTAAAGATACGATAAAACTAAAAAAAACTAACGCAGTATCGTAGAGAATGCCCATATCTACCAGATTGCCTCATCTGAATTAGAACCGATTATAATTATAGCCAGAATGAAGAAATTAATTTTCTGTTGGTTCCCCCTGCCGAACACAAGTTACTCATTCTCTTCCTCGCTCGCACACTCTGCCGCGTTCAGTGCGCGAGCAACCCCTAGCAGAGATGTTGAATATGAATGGTACATCTATAATCTACATGTTAGATGTAAAATATAAAATATGCATTGTAGTTGTAGATATCAGATGTAGCAAAAAATGTAAAATGTAAAATTTTTTTTTTAATTTAAAATTAAAAAAAATCATAAGCTCAAAACTATATACTGACTGAGTACGGGTATAAGTAGAGTCGCGTCCCCAGAAACGACTCACGCGTTCCTTTTCGTTTTGTATTCTTGAACAGTAAGAACAGCCGTGTTGTTATACAATTTTTAATTATACATTGACAAACTTAATTTTTGGCATAGAATTAATTTTTATACCCGGTACTTGAAGATTATAAGGTGCGCGAAAGAAGTCACCTTACAATGCTTGTTATCTGCTGTAAAATCTTCTATGCTGCGTTTTATCTATTTCTTTTTGGGCATAAATTCGTACAAAAAGCTCACCTTTAAAGCAACAAAAAAATGCAGTACAAAATAGTTAGATTCCGTTATAATCTCAAAAAAGCTCATGCACCTCTTAATGCAGAACGAAATAATTTAGCTTACATTAGTAGTCAATGACATCTTAAAAGTGCATCAGAGCTCCAAATTCATTGATTTTTTTTGCGTTTTAGCTTAAAACCAAATTTAAAGTGAGTTTATTGTTATAATGTGGTGTTTCATGTTCAAAACTAGTTTATTTTCAATAGAATGTCTCAAAGCCGATATCTTTCCAATGAAGAGCGTACAAAAATGGTATGCTATCGTGAAATTGGGATGCCACTACAGCAAATCGCTAGCAAAATGAACAGAAGCTATTATACTGTCCAAAAATTTTTGAAAGATCCAGAAAACCACGGAAAAAAACATCGATCGGGTCGCCCACCATTACTTCAAGACCGTGACAAGCGCCGTATTAAAAGCATAACGGTTAAAGAAAACCACAGCGCAGCCCAAATTTGCCACGAACTGGCTCTCCCAATATCAAAGCGTCGAGTGCAACAAATTTTGAGGGCAGATCCAAACGTTTCATATGAAAAAAAACTAGTCAAATGTCAGCTACTTGCTAGACATAAAGTTGCCCGCATTGAATTTGCACAAAATCACAAGTTTTGGGACTTGGAGTGGCAAAATATTATATTCAGTGATGAAAAAAATTCAATTTAGATGGTCCAGATGGATACCAATACTATTATAGGGATGTTAGGGCTCCAAAGCAGGTGAAAATTTCTAGAAATTTTCAAGGAGGGTCACTAATGGTGTGGGCTGCGTTTGGCTTTGATGGAAAGAGTCCAATATGTTTCGTTACCCACAAAATGAACTCGGAGAAATATGTTCAACTATTGGACGAAGTTCTTGTTGATTTTGGGGAAGCGCATTATGGAGATTCCTGGATTTTTCAACAGGATAATGCCGCGATCCACGTGTCAAAGTACACAAAAACATATTTTGAAGACCGAAAAATTCCGCTTTTAAAATGGCCAGCAAAAAGCCCTGATCTCAACCCTATTGAAAACCTTTGGGGCATACTTTCTGCCAAAGTTTACATGCACGGAAGATAATTTACCACAGTACGGGAGTTGAAAGAGGCAATAGTAAAGGAGTGGGCGAAATTGGATATATCCTTACTCCAAAAATTGATCCTTTCAATGCCAGGACGCATTACAAAGGATTTAAATAGCAAAGGAGGCCACATTTAGGCAATTGAATACCCTTTAAGAATTTTAAATATAAGTAAATTTAAGAAAATACCATTCTAACTAAATTATAAGTTCACTTATTTCGTTCCGGAAAATATTCATTTAATTAATTAAAAATATTTCATATGTATACAAAACTTTCTTTGGCCTTTTTTGACTTGTTATTTTGTTGACTTTAATATAAAATTCAAGAAATTTAAAAATTTGGAAATTTGAAAATTTTATAAGGGTTTTTATGTTTGTAAGGTGACTTCTTTCGCGCATGTTGATGTATGTACAGTGTCTCAATCGCATAATCGGACAAGATTTTTCTCAGTACACATGTGTTCAAAAACTTCAAAGAAATGCGCTATACTTATGTTTTCACAATTTTATTATAACTCATACTTTCTAGGGAGAACAGTTCACTTTCAACTAAACACGAAAATAACCTAATTTTTCGATGCTCAACGAAGCACACATCATAAAAGCAATGAGAATAATGGATTAATTGATTAATCAATATAATTAACCTATATTCTTTATCAGCTTTTGATTCGGCTATTGATCCGAGTCAATATAGCTTTGTCTGCCTGTCGGTCCGTCTGGTTTGTTACTTGGCTCTCAGAGACTACAATTTTAAAGATACCAGAGCATTGCAAATTCAAAATTATAAAGAGCTATGTATGTTATATACCAAATGACAGATTTGGACCGAGATGCACTTTGTTGGTGGGAAGATAGAGAGAGAGAGAGAGAGATAGAACGCAATGTGTGGTATGGAACAGATAGAATACTCTTCATTAGGTGGAAAGAGGATAGACGGTATAAGAGCACAAGTTAAATAAGTTATAAGAATGAATATGTACATGTATGGCTCGATGCTCATTTAGGAACAACTTTAATGTAGGTGAACTGTTCGTTAACTTCAGTTGCGCTTCTTAGGCATTTTTACTGTTCTTTGGATTTACGTAATTGCTAATGTAAATAAAAACATATTTACTGGTCGTCGTAACGGCTGAAGAATCGTAGGAAAAGTATCTCTCTATTTCTTGCGACATTATTTGTTGTCTTTCACGCACCGTCGTCGATGTCGTAGAATGTCGATCGGGAAAATATTCAAATGGCGTTTGCAGCTATCACAAAAATAGTGTCCGTTAGAAGCTTTGGGTGACTGTTGTTCCTGAACTGGGCTGGCTGGCTTACGACGTCTCTGCTCCTCCTTGCACTGTAGACGATGCACCAGCTGTTCGAGCACATCAAACTTTTTCATCTTAAAGTCGCATTTTGGGCACTGCCAGACCCGTGCCAGGAGTGCCGCTTGCATAGCCAGTGTCCACGGCTGGTCCGCGAGACAGCCGTACACAACGTTTTCAGAAACGTTGATACCGCCCTTGGCCATGTTGGCACTCAGAGGATAGTCGATGGCAAAGGGATTTTCCTGTAGCTCTTCAAGGCGCGGTATTGAAGTTTGGTGTGTGTAGAGCCTCTTGAGATCAGCTGGCAGCAGGCGACTAACGGCGTACGGCACATCCAGTCCCACGAAGTCGATAAGATCGTGCCAAAACGTGATATTTTTGTTAGTAACAGCTGAAGCTGTGTCGCTAATGTTGAGCTCTAAAAAAGGGTTGGTTAACGTAAGAACCAAAATACTAACGATTTCTCCCCAGGAGGGGCCACGCACCATCAAGCTTGTTATACAACAGGCTGCTCCAACGGCGTCGCAGTTCGATGGATCGGCAGAGCAGCTTCATCCCACTACCAGGCACAGGGAAATCCAGACAGAGCCACTCGTCGAAGACCATCTGTGTCAAGCCTGCGTTCGTATCGATCGCGAAGCCAAATAGGAGAAGTGTGTGGGCAACTGGCAGACGAATGCAGCTCATCAGGTATGGCTTCGCAGTCTCGAGTAGTGATCTGTAAGTGTCTGGTTATGAAGTACTTATTATTTCTGGCGTCGTTGCCGGTTAATTACTGATAGCACAGCAGCTGATGACGCTCACTGAGCGGATGCTTAGGTGTGTAGTAGTCCGGCTTCGATATTAGGTCACTTTCGGCGAGCCTAAGGCAGTCGTAGTACTTGGCGAAATGGGAGTTCGGATGCAAAGAGAGGAATGGCTTTAATCGGGTATGAAAGAACTGTTGCCCGCCTCCCTTGCAGTAGTTGAACACATCACCGATAGCCAACTGTGGGTAGAAGCCGCTTACCAGTAGCAGCTTCAGCAAAATCACGTCCCTATTGCGGTCCAGACGTGACGAGCGCTCAAGTAGGGCGAGCTGGCGGGCATCGTGACGCAGGCGAAAGTCCACGTCGCGCATGTCCTCGCAGCTCTCATCCGTCTCGTCATATTGTCCCCCGCTATGCTGGTGCTTGAGTAGTTTGGGGTGTCGGGGATGCTCAAACCGATGGCGCCGCTTGAGTGTCTTTAGTTGACGCACTTCACCGTGGCGTCTGGATCTTTCAGCACTAGTCAGCGGGCCAGAAGTGCTGGAGGGAGCCATGCGACAACTCTCCAAGATACGCTGGAACTGCTGGCGCAGCTTGCTGACCTCGTAGAAACGTTGCTCCTCAATGCCTAGACGATGGCACCATTTCCTGGTGTTTTCCCGGACCATTTTCAACTGTAGCCACTCGCGGTAGGCGCTCATCAGAGTGAAGAGATCTCCCTGAGCGGATTCTAGAGACTGTCGTTCCCGTTCGCAGCGCGGGTCCGTGTAAGCACGGCTAGTAAGCGGATTTTGCACGCTAATCATGGCGGCCAGCGTCAATAGCTGATCCACCTCTGGGAAAACGCATCCCATTAGAAGCATTTTGCCAATGGATAGTTCCACTGGCAGGTTGCTCAACGAGCTGCCCAACGGGGTGATCTTTTCCTCAATGCTAATGGCACCCTAGTGAATAGAAACAAAAGAAATTTGTTAAATTTGTTTCCTATTTTCTTGTATATTGATCGTGTGGTGTGTGCTTGTTATACCCGTACTCGAAGAGTTAAGGGGTAAATTAGATTTGTGGTAAAAGTGGATGTGTGAAACGCAGAGAAGGAAACGTTTTATCAGTATCAATATCCGAGTCGATCCAGTCATGTCTGTCTGTCTGTCCGTACGTCCGACCCGATGAGAGCTTAGTTTTCAGATACTATAAGAGCTAGACCAACCAAATTTTGTTTCCAGACTCATGTGATATCACACTGTTACAAGTGTACACCCGGCCCTCGATTAACACGGTGGTTACGTTTTTGGAAAAAGCTTTTCGGAATTGGTCAAATGCAACCAGACGTAAGATACGTAAGTTATGCATAAGAAAGAGAACTACACCTAAAAAAAATTTTAAATAGCAGACTTAAAATATTACAAACAATTTTTTGCCTGCTTAGTGATGCAAACAAAAACACACTACCGCATAATTGACTTTCGCTTTTTTGCAATTTCGCCACCACAAAGAACGAAATTCTGTGGCGTCCACAATTGAAGATACGAGAAAACGAAAAAAGCAGCATCGTAGAGAATGACCAAAGAAAATATAAGAATAAGATGCATAACGCCATACGAAATTTTTGCACACGAATTTTTCAGGCTGGCTTTACAGCTGGCTCCAGGCTCTCTTGAACTTTTTTAGAGAGAGAGAGCGCTCTAGAGCCAGTCGCTCTCTTGTATGCATACAGCATACGAAGACACACGAAGTTGGTTCTCTGCCGCTGCGACAACCGAGCCGAGTCGTCGCGACGAAACATACCCTTCACTTTATAAGTGTAAGTTCATTTTGCAAGACGCTTACCACCCCAATATTAAAAAACTTATATATATTTATTATATTTATATATTTAATATTTAACTTATATATTATATATTATAACTTATATATTTAACTTATATTGTATATCCTTCCAATGATAATTTCTTTTAACGTGGTATATTCGATAATAATGATCGGCGATAATTATATAAAAATACATAATATATTTAGTACATGACTTCACATTGGAATAATTGCCATTAGGGTATTCAGCGTGCGACGTATTTAACGACGATAAATAAATTCGTTTCTGTTTTTTTTTTTTTATTAAATCATCGCATGGATGACTGGATTTTTATCGCAGCTACGTTGTCGCATTGATCAGGTACTTGTTGTCGAGTTACATGTACTAGACATGTTCTCATGTGTATTTATTATATTTGTTTTTTTTCCAAATACGCCCCTTTTAAAAATTTTTTTTTCTAAATTCTTTTATTTCGAGAAATTTTTTGATATTGTTTTTTCTTTTTAACCATGGAGCATGGCTTACAAAAAACTCCCTGTGAGCGAGCTTGACAGGTTGTGTATACTACCATAAAATAATATTTAGTCTTTATTTACTCTACATTTACTTTAAAAAGTGATACAAGTTTTTTGAAATTAGAAGTCGAAATTGGCCTTGTTCATGAAGATTCTCAGTTTCCTTAGATGTAATGGCTCTTTTTTTGTTAGTAATTCTCTTAGGCTCTTGTAATATTTGAAGATACGAAACTTACCCCTGAGGTTGGCGAAACGTTGGCATTCGAATAGTAAATGTTCAGCATGTTCTACTACTTTTCATTCCTTACACATATCGGAGTCTGTCGCTTTGATTTTTAGCAAAAAGAGTTTGTCATAAGTGTGTCCTGTCATAAGTCTGCTAATCGTCTTGATACTTTCCGCCTTCCACTTATAATTGTAGTGCCATGGTTTTTTTGGGTATTTCCGGGAAAAAATCAGCTAAGATAGTACCCTTACTTCTACAGTCAGTTTGCTTATGATTAATTAACTCATTTGCACCTAACCCATCACAAAATATCACAACTTTTCGGTATTTGTTTCTTAAACATATCTCACTAGCCTTCTTGATTCCAATTAGCTCAGCCCCCCTGATGAGAGCCTGGTTTCCGTTCAATATTTGTACATATTGTTACTTGGAAATTCTACAATGCCAATACCTATGCCACCGTGTCATGCACCACTGATGCATCCGTTGACAGGATTTTCCAACACTCTTTGATATATTTGTCCTGTGTTTCTACATAAATAGCTCTTAGGTCCTCCTCCGAATATTCCTTTTTTTTTTAAATTAGGACCTTTTATACTATATTTTTTTTATTTATGACAAGGCTTGAATTTATCACAATTGCGAGTGAAGAAAGTTTCAAAGAAAGTTTTGAATTCTTTTAAGGTTTTGGTATAACTGGTTTCCGCTTTTGACAATTTTAGTTCTTCAAACATCCTTGAATTTATATTTTTAATTTTAAAAAGTTCTCTGACAGTCATCCATTTTACCCTGAAAGTAGGGGGAATCACTCCCGCTAATGCAAAAATTTCATGCTTAGTGGTGTCCGGTGGTAATCCAACACATCTTCTTAAAACTCTGGCTTGAGAAATCTCCATGTTTTCCTTGCTCCCACTTCCATATCTGCAAAGCTTGTGATCGCATATTCCTGCTTAGATCTTTCGAATGATTTAAAAATGTTAACACTAATTTTAGGTTTTAATCCTGCCTTGATAAATTCGTTTCTCAACTCATAAAAAGGTTTTCGTCTCGAAAATCGTCCGGTTCGCACAAGTACGCACTTGCTGGTTCTGTGTGCGGATTCTAATTTCAGATTCGTACGCTCTCAAATTTGTGCGAGCGAGATGGTGCGATTTTCGTCGCTTACCGTAAAATTGTCTTGCATATGGCAATTGAAATGTATGGGCGTTAAGCATGAATAAGATTCTTATATTGTCTTTTGAATGACCATATCTACCATATCTGCTTCCCCCACCTCCTACTCAATCAGTTTCTCGCTCGCACACTCTGCCTCGTTCAGTGCGCGAGCGCCCTCTAGCGGAGGAGATGTCGAGTCTATATTGTAGATGTATAATCTATATTGTAGATTAGAGTTGGGTAAAGAGTGGTCACTTTAGTGAACAAGTTCAGTTGCTCACTTTTAAGTGAGTGAACAACTCACTCACTTTGCTCAGTTGCTCACTCAGTTGTTCACTCAGTTGTTCACTTGTTCAGTTGTTCACTCACTTGTTAAGTTGTTCACACGCTTGTTCAGTTGTTCCCTGTTCACTCACTTGTTCAGTTTTTCCCTGCTCAAAATTATCCCAAATCGAACTTAATTTGCGTTTGAAAGACATACTTAATGTTTTGTATTAAAATTTGGAAATTCAAAGCAAAAACGCGAGGCTGTATGAAAAGTTGCCACACAGTTAATGGAAACAGTGTTGCCACCGTGCTGAAGAATTGAGCCCCTTGTTGCAACAAAAGTTAACCGTCAAGCAAGTGAACACAATTTGTATCTAAAACGCAGTTTAAGTTAGATTTGGGATAATTTTCAGCATTTGGACGACCAAAAGGCCAAGTATAAGATCTGCAAAGTAATTTTGTCTTGCGTATCGCAGAGTAATCTTGAACAGGGAACAAGTTAGTGAACAGGGAACAACTGAGGGAACGGTCAACAACTGAACAAGTGAACAGCTGAGTGACCAACTGAACAAGTTAAAAACTGAACAAGTGAACAACTGAGTGAACATGTGAAGTGAGAAACTGAACAAAAATTTAGTGAACATGTTCAGTTCACTCAGTGAAGTGAACAGCTCATTTTTGTTCACTCACTCATGAGCAACCCAACTCTATTGTAGATGACAGATGTATTAAAAATGTATATACTGACTGAGTACGGGTATAAAAGTAGAGTCGCGTTCACAGAAGCGACTCAAACATTCGTTTTCGTTTTAATATGAAGTTTGACAGGAATTTTTCGATTCGGCGGTGCTGGATACTATGCTTAAATTATAAGTATAATTATATACACATACAGTAAGCACACATATTATTTGTACATCTTCATCACTATAGTTTGAAGGTTAAGGTAAACAGAAAAAGTTAAATTTATATCAAAGATCAACATTTCTACTATCCGTTCATAAAAAATATTTAAATTTTCTACTATGGTATCCTTATAAAAATTAACCAAAGCACATAAATTATGTTATCTTCAAGTAATATGTGAATATTACGCTGTCGCATTAGACATCATCCTCGGCACAACCTTACCCCCAAGGTAAAAGAGCATTGCCATTGTCAAGGATACATTCGATTATATGTTGATTTCCGTATCCCTTTTTTCAAATTGCTTCAAACATGCTTCATAGAACTTAAGTCTGGTAACTGGAGCTGAGTTTTCAGCTGGTTGTAGTGGTAAATGAACCAGATTTTATCCAAAAAATATGAATTTTTTCGGAACTTTTTTTGACTGGTATATGATTGTCTTAGAATTATGCCCAAATTCCATGGATGCAATTTGTCACTCAAACTATTATAGTCCATGTCCTTGTTCATTTTGTCTTTGATGAAGACCATTCGTCCAGCTCCAGCTGCACCTATAGACCCACAAACCACTATGCTCCCTACTCCAATTATTACAGTTCTTAGTGGGGTTTTTCCGTGTTTTTTGGCATAATAAAAATAATATGCTCGTCATTTATATGTTTTTGAGTGATAGTTTGAAATAAGTGATGTTTTACTGCGTCTCATGAGCGATTGTTGTTGCTTTAAATGTCTACACATTATGTACTACAAAAATTCGATTTTTTCGAAAACGTGTAGATTTCGAGTAAAAGCATTAGTTTCACATTAATCTGCACCCTTTGGTTATAAAGTACTGTTCCACGAAACACATGTACATTTGGTAAGGTCATTCTAAAACTACACATAGACAAAACACGGCACAATTGGAAAGAAACTTATAAAATCGACCGAAATATTTGTAAAGTATAGTTTTAAATACCTGGACAATCGTTTTCCATAACAATCGTTTTCACTTTTGTGTAAACCTTCGCTAGAACAAGCAATCAAAGTTGTAAAATGTTACCCGGTAATTTCATACAAAACTTGTGGTACATAATCAGCTGACTTTAATGGTGCGCTAACAGAAAAGCGTTGCTCGTATGTACACATGTATAGTAGACCGATCCGATTTGAATCAAATTTGTCAAAACTATGTAAATATGTGTATGTGTATATGCATACATATGTACATATATATAAATAAGCATGCATTCAACTAGAGTTTGTAGCATTTGGTTGGACCAATAACCAAGCAGTATATAGATGTGCCACTTCATACAAAGAAACGGTCACTATGAAATTTTCGTCGAGCACACCCAGGTATTTGATTTTTCTCATTAATGGCTTTTTTTACTTTTCGTCTCATTTTTTAGGTTTCTTTTCATTATTCCCCATATATTCTCGATTGTTCTTAGGTCCTGAATGGTCCACCACCATCGGCAACACCATCCCTCACCACCACCACCACCGAAGAAAGGACCTTGAATTGTGACATCTGATTTGCTTTGGTTGCGCGGTAATGAGCATTTTATGAAGATGCCACCGAACTGACAACTTAATTATGTTGCCATTGTGTCCGAAGAGGGGTTGGCGGTGGCTCGGAGAGGGTTAGGAGTAGGTAGAGAGTGGGTAGAGACTGGGTGGCGTGTGTGCGTGGGTGAGAACTCTACAGCTCTTCCCTTTTCGGCACATGTAGCAATTTCTGGGCAATCAGAGCTCATTGTGAGCGGAGTGTCACCATAGGCCTGCAGCAGCAGCGCGACTGACAGCAGCATAATCCCCTCGACTCCGCCCCATTATGATCGATCGATCCGAGCCGAGCCGAACCGAGCCAAGACAGACCGCTGATTGTGCAACAAATGGCTGCAATTAATTTAAGCGTTTCGTTTATTAATTAATAACTGGGCATAACTTACACCTGGAACTCGTTCTCAGGATTTCGTGAGACTCCCAACTGTCCCCAGCCCCCCTCCTTCCTCTCCTCCCATTATTTTGTGGAGGTTGCAACTCATTAGAGTGAAATTTTGGTGTGAATTTTGGTTGGTCTGTGCAACAACTTTAGTTGGTCGATCAATCAACACAGAAACCAGTCTTCGACTGTGATTTTGGTGTGTCTGGTGTTTGTCCCGATTTCGTTGGATCTGGCAATGGATATTCAGATTGCGGACAGTATTAATTACATCAATGGGCGTGCAAGCCAGGTATATATTTGATTAAGAAAGAATGAAAAAGAGTGTCTTGTAATAGTCACAGAGAAAAAGGAACATGTTAATGGTATGCTTTACTGCACTTAAAATGGTTAAGAACTGTATTTACTTGGAATATATATAATATATAATATATATATATATATATATAAATATATACAGAACCTGTACGAGCCATGGGGAGGAAGTCAGAATGCCATCGATGAGTGCCAAAGATGTCTGGCGTGCCCTGGCCCAGACAGCAAACACTCTGCTCAAGAACTCAAATGTGTGTCAAAAACACTGGCCAACCCAATTCGCATTGCTGTTAAGATGGCTTTCTACCTTCAGTCGTGGTCTTGGCTTGGCTTCTCTTCCCTCATCTCATCTCCTCTCCGCCCCACTATACTCGTCTCTGCCACCATCACGGGACTCTGCGAAATCGCTTTTCAAAAATTCATTTCAGTCAGCCAGTTTTGGTATTGATGGTAGCAAACTTTCTTCTAATATGTTGACGTATTTGTCTTCGTTGACTATAGAGAGACGCTTTAATTAGGCGTCGTTTAAGGTATCGCTTGAAAGAATCGATGGATAAACGGCCAAGTTGCAGCCGACTCCAAAACGACTCAAAACTCATTTTGCCTGAAAAATATCGTACGGTACGTTGCTGGTTCAACTGCCAAAATGGGATTGAAGGAAATAAAAAGGACCTGTAATTGTGGTTTTTCCGAGTCCTAGGTATGGACAATTACTTTTACTCCAATGATGTGGATGCTTTACGCTTCCTGCTCCCAGGCCACTAGAGGAAATACCGCCACTAAAACGCAAAAAAGAGGAGCTTTCGTCGTCGTTGCATGGAATAACGGATACAAATAATGACCAATCAGGAGAATAAAAATATTGCAAGCCTCTTTCCCAGGAACAATTGAACGATTTGGTGGGGGTTGACAGCAGTAAGGAAAGTTCTTACACAATGGAAACTAAAAGCCGTCTGTTCCCATCGCCCATGCTGTTAATATGAAAAAAAAAACGAGAAGGAACGTGTGAGTCGCTTCTGGGACGCGACTCTACTTATACCCGTACTCAGTCAGTATATACATTTTTGAGATATGATTTTTTAGAATTTTAGAAAAAAAAAAAATTTTTACATTTTACATTTTTTTGCTACATCTGTTATCTACATCTACAATGTATATAAAAAAAATTTACATCTAAAATGTAGATTATAGATGTACCATTTATATTCTGCATCTCCTCCGCTAGGGGTTGCTCGCGCACTGAACGCGGCAGAGTGTGCGAGCGAGAAAGAGATAGAGTAGTGTGTCTCTGGCTGGCTGAGGCGGGGGAACCAACAGAAAATTAATTTCTTCATTCTGGCTATAATTATGATCCGATCTGATTCATATTCGGCAATCTGGTAGATATGGGCATTATCTACGATACTGCGTTTTTAGTTTTATCGTATCTTTAAAATTGTGCCTGCCACAGATTTTCGTCCTTTGTGGGGGCGGAAGGGGGCGGGGCGAAATTTTGAAATACACTTGTAGCAGTGTGATATCACATGAGTCTTGAAACCAAATTTGGTTGCCCTAGCTTTTATAGTCTCTGAGATCCAGGCGTCAAACAAGACGGACAGACGGACGGACGGACGGACGGACAGACAGACATGGCTCTATCGACTCGGCTATTGATGCTGATCAAGAATATATATACTTTATGGGGTCGGAAAATTTTCCATCTCTACGTTACACACATCCACTTTTACCACAAATCTAATATACCCCTTAACTCTTTTTTGAGTACGGGTATAAAAATCTTTTAGAAGATGATGGATTTGAAAATATTGTATCTGCGAATGACAATGCAGCCTGGAACTCATTCCGACTGGTTACAACAAATTGTCTTGGTAACAGCAAGGGCGATGACGAACACGAAGAGAGATTTCACCAGCAATTCAAAGCTATGGAACGACGGTATGAAGGTGTTTGGAATGAGAATATATTGGGCGACTATGTGTGGACTGTTAACAAGCAGTATAAAACCAAATTTACCACATGCGTTTAAAAACTTTTAGCAAATAAAAAACGAAAAACACAACGAAACGAGAAGGAACGTGTGAGTCTCTTCTGGGGACGCGACTCTACTTATATCCGTACTCAGTCAGTATATACATTTTTGAGCTTATGATTTATGTAGAATTTTAAAACATTTAAAATTTGTTTGCTACATCTGCCATCTAAATCTACAATGTATATTATACATCTAACATGTAGATTATACATGTACCTTTTAGATTCTACATTTCCCCGCCAGCGGGCGCTCGAGTTGCCGTACCGGTACCCGGCCACCCGCCGGCCAAACCTCCTCGAGCTACCCTGCAATCGTCGGCAGAAGGGTGACGCAAGTTCAGTGCTCCAGACCAAAATGCAACATCAGCATTTTGACCGGATGGCAACGACCACTACTCGACACAATGTGACAACAAAGTCACTATAAATACATACAAACAAACATACATATGTACATAGATATAAGAACCATAAGCAAAAGCTTTTATTGAAACAAAGATCAGTCGAAAGACGAACATTGAACGACTAAGAGTGTTAAATTAATTGCGGATTAACATAGCTCCTATAGTTTGATCGACGAAGAGTCTTAAACCACCTTTTCACTAACATAACTGGCGCAGCCGGCCACCTCAGCCGGAAGTACAAGCCTGGATACCTGGAAAATCTGGAATACCCGGAGGACTGAGGACTGGACCATGATCTGGATCATCAGTATATTAATTATCAGTAAACAGCGAGTAAGAAGGGTGGAAGTGAGGTGTGCGAAAGTGCTAAGAGTATATTCAGTAAAAGTGTATCGAATACAGTAATGAGTGCAAAATGAAAAAAAAAAAAGAATTCGTAGAGAAGAAACATGAGCTGAACGAGTGGTCCGTCGTGGAAATATTCTAACATGTTGGGTTCAGTTGTGCCAACGTCAAAAAAAAAAAATGGAAAGAAAATGAAATACAAACGTTGACTGTCCGCTCCTGACCGAGATAACTGCATCGCGCAAAGATCCCGGTTCTCTTCAGCACGTTGTGTAGCCAAGTGTGTTAGGATACCACTGAAAAAATTAGAAAGGTTACCACTGCATCGCGCAAGGGTACCTACGCACAATAAAAAAAAATAAATCGTAATTAAAAATAAGAATAAGGTACCATCTGAATTACACTATGAAAAAAAAATAAATAAAGATGCGTGTAAATTAAAAATTAAAAGGTACCACGCATCTACCGACGGCCACATGAAACAAAAATAAAAATAGGTAAATTAAAGTTGAAGGGAATAAGGTTACCAGTGCATCGCGCAAGGGTACCTGACGGCCACAATGAAGAAAAAAAATTAAATAAAGATGTATATAAATTGAATGGAAAATTAAGGAATATAAGGGTAACTACCAATCGGGATATCGCAACGGCACAAAAAAAATAAACAAAGAAAGAAATTTTTAACTTTTGCACACAGACTTCCAACCCAGCCCTCTGAAACACAGGGAGGCGAAGAAAAAAAATATAAAAAAACAAAAAACAAGAACATTTCACATATATGTATTTTACAGATTCTCAGCGCACACCTCGCTTCCAAAATAGGCAACGCAAACATAAACACAAACACACCCGAACTACACAAATAAGTATAGAAAAATAAGAGTAAACATAAGTAACATAAGAACATACATACATATACAATAGAATAAGATATTACACAAATAGGAATAAGAAACTAAAGGGTAGCAAACAGTAGAGCACAAGTGAAAAGGGTGTCTAAATGTCAGCATTGGGTAGAGTAGGGAAATCCTTAGCCTCCCCAACATAGCAGAAGAGTTAGAATTACAGGAGCAGAGTACGTCCAAACGTGGAAAAGAGAGAGCCATGCAGAATCAGGAAACCCACAGTAATAGAACGGGAGAGATAGCAAGAATTACGGGAGGTATTCGTAGTCAAGACGCCGATAGGTTCGCATAATATACGAACTTATGTTAGACACATAAGAATTAATGAATTAAGTACAACAGAAAAATTCGATATGGGGGGGTATATGGGGGGGTATATACACAGCAAGGAAAGGACAGGCAGAATTCGAAGTCACGAATTATACAGATGAGGAGAAGAAGCTGTATTTGGAGGAACCCTTAGTAGCGACACGGTACAAACCAGAAGAGCATATAGAAATGGAGATGCTAGAGCCCTGTAAACGAACAGTGCATGAATCACAGTTAAATATTATAACAAGCAGTGCAGAGGACATAACAGAGAAAAGGAACTTGAAGAAAGAGATAAGGATGGAACATTTAAACGCAGAGGAAGCAAAAGGATTGTGGGAGCTTTGTTCTAAGTTTCCAATATATTCCATTCAAAAGGGGATAAATTGACCTTCACCAATATTGTCAAGAACGCGATCCCAACAACGGATGATATACCGGTGTATAAGAAGCCGTATAGGTATGGGTTTAAACAAAGAGAGCAGATAAAAAACCAAGTGGAAGAATTACTAGAACAGAAAGTGATCAGGCACAGCCATTCCCCTTGGAGTGCACCAGTATGGCTGGTTCCAAAAAAAAAATGGATATGTCCGGGAAGCAAAAATGGAGGCTCGTAGTAGATTTTAGAAAAGTAAACGAAAAAACCATAAAGGACAGATATCCGATGCCTGTAATTGGGGAGGTGTTGGATAAGTTAGGAAAGGCGACAGACTTTTCAGTCCTGGATCTAGCGAGTGGCTATCATCAGATTGAGATGAGAGAACAAGATGTACAAAAAACTGCTTTTACAACTGAAAGTGGTCATTTTGAGTATGTTAGAATGCCGTTCGGATTAACAAATGCCCCGGCGACCTTCCAGAGGGTAATGAATAATATGATGGGAGATCTGATTGGGAAGATATGTCTGGTGTATATGGACGATATTATCGTCTATTCACCATTTCTTCAGAGCCACATGCAGGATCTGCGCACAGTGTTCCAGAAGCTTAGTGACGCGAGGTTCAAATTACAAACAGATAAAACAGACTTTTTGAGGAAAGAAATTGAGTATTTAGGGCATGTAGTAACAGAGGACGGGGTTAAACCCAATCCTAAGAAAATTGAATCGATTAAGCGATTCCCAATGCCAAGGACGGCAAAAGAAATAAAATCCTTCTTGGGACTAGCAGGCTATTATAGGAAGTTTATTAAAGATTTTGCGAGAATCACTAAGCCATTGACAAAAAGATTAAAGGGGAAACAAAAAATTGAAATAGATGACGAATATGTCAAAACCTTTGAATATTGCAAGACTCTTTTGTGTAATGACCCTGTGTTGAGATACCCAGACTTTACAAAACCGTTCATTTTGACAACGGATGCGAGCAATGTTGCTATAGGAGCGGTGTTGTCCCAAGGGGCAATGGGCGCTGATAGACCCAGAGCGTTTGCAAGCAGAACATTGAATGACGCCGAAGCAAATTATTCGACGGTAGAAAAAGAAATTCTCGCAATTGTTTGGGGGATAAAGTACTTCAGGCCCTACTTATTCGGACATAGGTTCACAATAGTTACAGATCACCGCCGTTAACGTGGCTTATGGGATTTAAGGAACCAAATTCAAAATTGGTCAGGTGGAAACTACAGTTACTGGAGTATGACTATGACATAGTATACAAAAAGGGGTCCCAAAATGTGGTAGCTGACGCATTAAGCAGAGTAGAGTTAGAAGTTCGCACCAGTGAGCATGACTCAGAGCAAGCGACATGCGCAAATACAGACCACATTAAAGACATGGAGGTAAACAACAGAATTCATGTAGCTGAAAAACCGATTAATGACTTTAATATACAGATCATATTTGAAATAGGACCCAGGTCCAAGCGCACGGTAACGACACCGTTCAAGAATAAACTAAGACGGGTAATCATAGAACCGAAATTTGATAGGGAAGGAATGGCTAGACTTTTGAAAGAGTTAGTTAAGCCTCATAGGACTTGTGCGATATATGCCCCTGACGATATATTCGGAATAATTCAGGATGTATACATAGACTACTTTAGCCAGGCCAAGTTGTATAGGATTCTGAGATGTTGACGAAGTTGGACGAAATACAAGAACGAGATGACCAGGATAACGAGATCGCGAAGTATCACACCGCGGGGAATCATAGGGGAAAAGACGAAACCTTTTGGCGCATGAGGCGACATGTCTATTTTCCGTACATGAGAAACAAAATAGCACAGATTATTAATGGGTGCGAGATTTGTCAAACGCTGAAGTATGATAGGCAGCCACAAAAGTTGGTATTTCAAAAAACGGAAACACCAGAAAAGCCATTAGACATAGTACACACGGATTTGTATGCAGTTAATAAGCAGTACGTAATGACCATAATTGACAAGTTTTCAAAGTATGCTGTAGGGTACACAATTCCCGCTAGGGACACCTTAAACATCGTTAAGTCAATGAAGCGATTCATTTGTCAGCATGGGATACCAAAGAAAATTGTCTGTGATCAAGGGGCGGAGTATGCTTCAAATGTTTTCAAGGATTTTTGTAAGCAATATGGAATTGAGTTGCATGTGACGTCATTTCAGCAGTCATCCAGCAATTCACCCGTAGAGAGACTCCATTCAACGCTTACAGAGATATACAGGATTATTCAAAAAGTTAAAAAGGACATGAACTTAGAATGTGACCATGATGAAATCATGGATGAGGTGTTTATCACCTATAACAATGCCATACATTCAGCCACTAGGCTAACACCGTTTGAACTGTTCTCAGGGAGAACACATAGTTTTGAGGGACAAGTAGTGTTCAATGACGAGCACGAGTATTTGAGGAAGTTAAACCTGTACCAGAGAGAAGTGTACAGTAAAGTAAAAGAGAGGATTGACGGTCAGAAAACGGCCAACATCGAGAAGTTGAATGAAGAAAGGCAGGAACCAATAATGGTTGAGGAGAATGACGTAGTATATAGAAAAGAAAATAGGAGAAATAAATTGACGCCTAGATTCACAACCCAAAAGGTAGACGAGGATAAAGGAATAACCTTGGTTACGAAAAGGAAACAGAAAATACACAAATCAAAAATACGAAAAAGAATTAGGAGACAATAATTTGTAATTATGACATTACAGATTGCATATGAGTCATGGACAGACCATGGACATTCGGAAGTTACAACCGGAAGAAGCGGTGGCAAAAATGGACCTCGGATCGGCAAGGGTCGTTATGGGAGAAAAAATATTTGACCATGTCATAAACTTTAAGAATTATAAGAAAAATATTGGGCAAATCAAAGAGGCTTTAGATGCCATTCAGGACATAGAATTTCCGGGAGAAATGGTAGGCATTTTAAGCGCAAAGTTAAATCAGTTAGAAGCAAGGCTAAGTACACGAATGTCGAAGAACAGGACAAGGAGAGGTATCTTTAATGGGCTAGGAAGCGTAATTAAAGTAGTAACAGGGAACATGGATGATGGAGATGCACAAGAAATAGATGCAAGAATTAAAATTATAAATAATAAAACTGAAATAATGAAAGAAGAGATCATAGAACAGGAACATTTTAATCAAGAGATACTAAACAGATTCAAAAACATAACCGAACACATTAATAGAGAGCAGGAGGAAATTAAGTTTCATTAATAATTACAAAAGCAACGTTTTTGGAAAACTAACGCAGGAGCATAATGAAATCCACATGTTACAGTACATGAACAGAATAAGCTTTAACATAGATCTATTAGCCATGCACTTAGACAGTGTAGCAGAAAGCATCTTGTTATCAAAATTAAAGATAATACCTAAGTTTATATTGTCCGAAGAAGAGATAAAAAGGATATCGGAATTTATAAGAAACCAAGACATAGAGATTGTAACAGATGAACAGTTATATGGGTTGTTGCAAATGGAAGCATTAGTAAACGAAACCGATGTAATCTTTAGGATTAAAGCCCCAATTTTTAGAAATATAAATTACAAATTTTTTCATGTAATTCCATTACCAATTAATCACACAAAAAATATTATAATTCCACAATATGTGGCTATGAATAATTATGAGATAAGTTCGTTCCAAAAGAAGTGTCCAAAAGTACACAATATATTTGTATGTGAGGAAGAAGACTCGAGTGTTGGCATCCAAGGAAGGGAGTGCTTGAGGAGCATCCTATTGAATCAGCCATCAACATGTGTGTCGAGAGAAATAGGGTCAAAGGAAATAATACTAACACCCGAGGTTGGTCACATTTTCGTATTCAATGCAAAGGAGCAAACTTTGAATTCGACATGTGGTGGACCCATGAAAATCCAAGGGTCAGCGATCATCAAATACAAAGATTGCATAATAGAAATCAATGGCAACATGTATGGTGATAGAGTACCACAAGAAAGAGAGGAGTACATAAAGCTCATGACAATGAGAAACGACAAGATAATTATTAATGACACCATGGGAGACTTAAACCTTGAACAAATCCATTTGGAGGATGTTCAATACCACAAATCAACGGCCCTTGAGATTTTGATACCAAAATCGCCATGTAACGGCAATATACATAATCCTAATAATCATCTGCATAACGGTGATCATTATCTGGAGAGTTAACAAGTCAAGAACGACCTTCTACCCAACCAACCTGTTTCATGATGTCGCGATGGACATTCCATCATTGTGGCCATCGCTCCATTCTCGGGGGGGAGGAGTTACCGTACCGGTACCCGGCCAAACCTCCTCGAGCTACCCTGCAATCGTCGACAGAAGGGTGACGCAATTTCAGTGCTCCAGACCAAAATGCAACATCAGCATTTTGACCGGATGGCAAGCAGACCACTACTCGTCACAACGTGACAACAAAGTCACTATAAAAACATACAAACAAACATACATATGTACATAGATATAAGAACCATACGCAAAAGCTTTTATGGAAACAAAGATCAGTCGAAAGACGAACATTGAACGACTAAGAGTGTTAAATTAATTGCGGATTAACATAGCTCCTATAGTTTGATCGACGAAGAGTCTTAAACCACCTTTTCACTAACATAACTCTCGCGTACATTACGAGGCAGAGTGTGCGAGCGAGAAAGAGAATGAGTAGCGGGTCTCTTGATGGAGGAGGCGGGGGAAGCAGCTTAAAATACATTTCTTCATTCTAACTATAATTATGATCCGATCTGATTTGGCAATCTGCTAGATATGGTCATTCTACATGTATATGTCCTATGTGGGGGCGGGCGAAATTTTGAAATGAACATGTAGCAGTGTGATATCACATGAGTCTGGAAACCCAATTTGGTTGCCCTAGCTCCTATTAGTCTCTGAGATGCAGGCGACAAATAAGACGGATGGACGGACAGACAGACATAGCTCTATCGACTCGGCTATTGATGCTGATCAAGAATATATATATATATATATTCCTTCTTAGCGTTACACACATCCACTTTTACCACAAATCTGATATATCCCTTAACCGTTTTTGAGTACGGGTATAAAAATGTAACTGTCAACAACATTTAATGCCAAAGGAAAACGCTCAGGTACCAAAAATTCAACCCCTTTTCGTTTGCTTTGTTTCCAATTGGCAGTTGGGCCCGCAACCTTCCAAAAAGTATTTTTGTCTATTTTTTAATTTTTTAGGTTTGGTTAACGAATTATAGCTCCATAGATTTTAATGAACAATACCTTAAACGACGCATAATTAATGCGTCTATCTAAAAATATTATTTCGACTTCTCCTGAGTTAAACGTTAAAATTTCGGGGAAAAATACCGAAAAAAATTAACCAATTTGAATTTGAAAGCCTAATAATCTTCCAGGCGTCTTCCAGCTGCAGCTACAAAGTGTCTGGGTCGGATTTATAGCTGCATTTGTCAGCTTGTCAGTACTGCAAAGTTCTATGCAACCAAATATAAGATACTTAAGTTATTTGAAAAATAGACGCACTACCTCTGAAAAAATACCAGATATTAAAAAATTCTTTAAAAAGACTAAACCATAAAAAAAACCATAATTCTTTAAAAAATTGTACATCCCGAAATCTATCAGAAAGTCATTTTGGGCCACAGCGTAAATGTCGTGTTGACTAGTGTTATTAGCAAACTGCATATTCCCGCTTTTTTTCACATTCATCTATCAATAAACTGAATTGTTTTGTCATCATGAACAAATTGACTGGTTCCTTCTCGTTCTTCTATGTTTTGTAGTTATTTCAAGTTAAATTAAGTTTGGTCAGACAAAAGTCAATCTTCCTCTGATTAAAAAAATATAGCTATAAGGATGCTTACATGCTGCTTTAGTGCTAGAATTGTCTGTTCGATGCGCTCTGATTCCGGAGGCTCAATGAAGGGAAAGGCTCTGACGTCAGGCAGTCCCATGGATACCATTTGCAGCAACATATTGTCGAGAGGGACGCGGTAGATTTCTGGAGCAGGGTATGGCTCGAATGCATCGAACTGCTGCTGGGTGTAGAGGCGAAAACAGAACTGAGGGAAGTAAGCAGAAATAGATAAGAGATGGGACTAGTCCACTCGGTGGATTATTGAGCTTACACCTGGCCCTGTGCGACCTGCGCGACCCTTGCGCTGTTCTGCTGAAGATTTGGACACCCAGAACTCTTTCAGGCGCTGTCCCTTACAAGTTGCATCGTAGCTCATCTCTTTGACCTTTCCCGAATCGACTACAAACCGCACACCGTCCACAGTCAATGAAGTTTCGGAAATATTCGTTGATACTATGCACTTGCGCGTACCTTCGGGTGCATAATCGAACACCTTGTCTTGCTCGGCCAGTGCCAGTCCGCTGTGAAGTGGCAGGACGAGCCAGTGCGTTTGCTGGGTGGCGTACTCCTGTATAGCCTCGCTAACGGTGTCGATTTCGCTAACGCCGCTAACAAAGATGAGCACATCACCGCGCTCCGTGGCTGAAAGGAAAGTCCGAAGGACTCAACAATGTATAATCGTACATTTTGGTTGTAAAGTCTTACAGGGATATTGCTGGTCGATCAGATTAAGAACTTGCACGAACGGAGCTGGGTCGATACGCGTTCCCTGCGAACGATTAGACCTCGCCGTGGCTTGGCCGGCTGTCAGCTCTATCGCTGGGGATGGCATGTAGCGCAATTTTATGGGAAACAAGCGTCCCGGCACCTGCAGCAACCGTGCTCCCTCCTCTTTAAAGTAACATTGGAATAGTTCCAAATTTATGGTGGCCGACATAAGGATTAGTTTTAGTTGCGGCTTGTTCCGCAACAGGCATTTGCTCACACCTAGCAGGAAGTCACCAAAGAGATTCCGCTCGTGTATCTCGTCCAGAATGAGCACGTCATAATCATCTAAGTTAGAAGAAATCGCAAGTTGGCGAAGTAACAGACCTTCCGTGATGAACAGGATGTTCGTGTGCTGTGTTTTCCTTCGCTCGAACCGAATCTGGAAGCCCACCTTGCTGCCGAAGTCTTCCAGCAGTTCATGAGCCACTCGCTTCGACAGCGATACGCATGCCAAGCGGCGCGGTTGAGTGCACGCTGAATTTGTATAAAAAGGAATTAGCTTGGCTACTGGGATGGCTTCAAAGAACTTACTTACCTATGCTGCGATAGCCAAAATCATAGAGGAACTGCGGAACTTGTGTAGACTTTCCACATCCCGTGTCGCCCGCGATGATGACCACACGGGACGAGTCCATTGCCGCACGCAAATCACCCTTGAAGCGGGTAATTGGTAAATTTCGCTGCGCTTGGCGCAGTTTCTTAATACGTTTAAACTTTTCTTTTTGTTTAAAGTCAAGGTAGATAAGCAATAGCTGCTGGAATTGCGCCTTCACCTCGCTAATGTTGTCTTGTTCGTGGTGCAGGGCACACTCATCCAGTTGAATAGCCAGGTGCTTGCTCCTGTGATATGGCTGTGATCTTACAAGCTCTTGCTCTGGCAAAACTTGCGCAAGAACTGTCTGGCCCATACTGCGCAACATGCACTCATATTTTTTTACAAATTTCCAGAAATCGGGCTCGTTCTCGACAAAACATAGCTGTTGACGACTTTTGACTTTCAGAATGGAATTGAGCTCAACCTTTAGTTCCAAAAAACTAAAGTCCACTAGATTGAGCAATCCCCTTGGTTTACTTGATTTCTTTGACATAGCTGATTCAAATTCAGGTGAACATCGTCCTCGCCCTCAGTAAAATTATTCCACTACGTTTCATGAATACAAACACAACGATAGTTCATATCGTTTCGTTGATGCTTGCTGCCTTCAGATCGATTAAAAGTATACAAATCATACAGCCTAATACTCATTTCAGACTAGTACTCATATAGCCTAGTATGGCCAGTAGTGTGACCAGAGGTGTGCACTGTATTCCGTACGGTTACACTGGTCAGACAGTTGCTTGGTTTTGGTTGAAAACAAATTTAATGAAATGCACTTCTTCGGCTGGGGTCGCCCTTCCCCAGGCATTACCTGAGCTCCAAGTATTTTATTGTCAAAAGCCTAGTACTCAGATCGAAAAAAAACACCTCGCGAACAGAATCAGGGTAGATATACATATGTATGTAGGAAGCACTAACCATACAGTATATAGATGTGCCAGTTCATACAACGAAAGGGGCGCAGCTGAGTTTTCTGTCCCAGGTCCCCTGGTCTTCGGCTGGTGGACCTGGGCCGTTCGGGTACTAGGTAAATACATACATAAAATTATTATAGTTGAAATCACTTGTTTTATAGAATCGGAAAAACATAAAAACAAAGTCGAAAGCCGACTGGATTTGCACAATATTAATGTACATATGTACACATTTAATTTAGTATATATGTACATGTCTAAAATAGGTATATTTTGAATGTTTTGAAAACTATATTTGTTTTATATATATGAAAATTAATAAAAATAATTAATTATAATATCCATATAATTGTCATTCATATAATACTGCATTAACTAGATTCTATTTTTCTTCATTATTAAAATATTTCATTTGGTTTTTTGTTCTCTTATTGCAATGTTTTCTTCGTGTTTGCTGGCAAAAGATATCAAATTGATATCTATTTCGAGGTGGATCGAAACACCAAAAAAACAAGCAAATACTTCTGATACTTTTCCAGTATATACCGACCTTTTTGTTTTTCGATCTGAGTACTGCCTTCCGTACAGAGCCTAGAACAGTTTTTGCCGTAAAAAATCTCTTATCGGTTTCATACATATATCTACCCTGATTCTGTTCGCGAGGTGTTTTTTTCGATCTGAGTACTAGGCTTTTGACAATAAAATATTGGGGAGCTCAGGTAATGCCTGGGGAAGGGCGACCCCAGCTGAAGAAGTGAATTTCATTAACTTTAAACAAAACCAAGGAGCGGTCTGAGCAGTGTAACCGTTCGGAATGCAGTGCACACCTCTGGTCACACACTGGCCGCTCGAAGAATATATGACATTTGTTTGCTGGCAAACAGTTTTTCGATCTGAGTACTAGGCTTTTACGTTGTTTTCGCAGCAGGCGTTTCGCAGACCGGTATAAAGTGCCGAAAAAACTCCATTCGATACATACTACAAAAGCAACCGATGGTATTTTCCCATCTCGAGCGGAACATAGAAATATTATATTTTTCGTCGTCTAAAAGGCATATACTCACACACACATTAAAAATGGAAGGAAATAAGTGAAAGCCATCTACAAAAGTGCAATAATGAAGACAATAATGAATGAATAATAATAATTAAGGCAATCGATTGAGAACAGATTATATGCAAATTACTATTTATTAATTTTATACCGGTCCTCGTTTTAATTATTTAAAAGGAGATAAAAACCATGTTGATTGCAAATCTGTCCTGAAGGATTGGATGCCTCCAATACATTTGAAATTTTAACAGATTTCTGTTTGTAAACAAACACGCAGATTGACCACTTGAATCACACTGGGCACAGAGCGTAACATACAGAACTTTCGGTCGACGGTCGATTGCGACCACTATACGTTTACTGGTTTTTGTATAAATTGTTAACACAAGCAAAGAATACAAATACATAAAAAATTTACTTAGATTCTACCACATGGCACGTTGCACACCGGATAGCTTGTTATAGTCTGCCAAATGTCGCCACACAATCCTGCTGAGGCGATATTTGTGGACAACTCCACGCGGCCGTGACGTAAGTGCGCAACGTTCCCGAACACGGACCAATGAAGAGTCGCGGGGAAAAGCAGCAATCTCGGCATCGGCCACTTCCCTCAGCTCAATGGGCAGTATGTCATTTTTTCGAAGTGAATTAACGCGAAGCCGCTCCCTAGCATGCTCACTAACGCATTTGCGGCGCTTGACATCCCGGATCATCTTCCAGTCGGCATACTTTGTTCGCACTTGCTGCAACTGCGTGTGTACGGAAAAAAGGCTCATTAAATTTTAAAGATTGATTCAAAATTATTATAAACTTACGCCAAATCCGGCGATTTTCCCGGCTTGAAAGGCAAAACCACCAAGTCTAGCCAGAGAATTCATTGTTGCTGTTAATTTTTTGTTACGTTCCTTCTCCTCACCACCAAGGTTTTGGTCATATCGATATTTTTCAGCTAAGTTATCGATATGAGGATGACGACAGCTGATTGATGCCAAATATGGTGAATGGCTCATTGCTGTGGAAACATTTTTGTGTTGAATTGTGGTTTTAGTTTTAAATTAAATGTGAGCAATCAAGAAAGAAGGGAAAATTAAAGTCTTCAAATTTTTTTTTCCGGTTTCATATAGTTCATGGTATAGGGAAGATTTAAATTAATAACCCAACGTTTTACATAACAAAATTTGAGTATATATCTTCTTCTTTTTACATTCCCCATCACCTTGTTCATTGTCATTCACGGAGAAACGCGCCCACGTCGCGTGCATGTGTATAGTTCTAGTTCCTGGTGTGTTGCTGTCTCACCATTAAGTTAAAAATTTGGCTCGTGCTAGCAAAGGTTTTTTTTTTCGCAGTGTGTGCGTATTTGATACATACAAATTCTTTAAATTAATAACCAATTCTTCGATTTTCTTTAAAATACCTCCCGCAGAAGTCTCAGTCGGCAGTCGAGTCCAAGCATTATCATTTCCAACAACCAAGCTCAGTGTTCGGTGTAAAGGCAAGACAACCGTCAGCAGCTGAAGAAGAAGCATTGTAGAGATGCCTTCCAGTGATCCACTGCCGCCCAAGGAGGGTGCGCTTTTCCGAAAGCTACTGGTAAGTCATAAACATCTCATATTTTTGTCCACACACTTGCTAGTCAAAAAATTTCTTGCCGGCTTCCGACTGGTAACGCTTGCCGTCCACATCCATGTGCTTTTTTTATGGCGTGCCTATTTTAGGCAATGCTGCGGAAATAGCCAAAGCTAAAGCTCAACCAACTACATATATTCCAATTGGGAAGTGCGAACTCTTGAATCCGCGACTTATATTGCACTATGTTTTATTGTTTGGTGTTCTTGTCGGTCGCATAACCTCAAAATTTTTCATTGGGCGGGATGCATAAAATGTTATTGACTAATGAACCAATGCTACGCCTCTACTATTTGCTTCTTTACCTCTACTCAGAAATGCTACGAACTAAAGCAGTACAAAAATGGCCTCAAGCTGGCAAAGCAAATACTATCAAATCCCAAGTACATGGAACACGGAGAGACACTGGCCATGAAAGGTCTTACTCTAAACGGGCTGGGAAGGCGCGAAGAGGCATATAAGTATGTGCGTTTGGGTCTGCGCAACGATCTACGCTCTCATGTCTGCTGGCATGTTTATGGCCTTCTCCAGAGGAGCGATAAGAAATATGATGAGGCCATTAAGTGCTACCGCAATGCCCTTAAGTGGGAAAAGGACAATCTGCAGATTCTGAAGGATCTGTCGCTGCTTCAGATACAAATGCGTGATCTGGAGGGGTACAAGGAGACCCGTCATCATCTGTTCACGTTGCGGCCCTCTCAACACGCTTCCTGGATTGGGTTCGCCATGAGCTATCATCTACTAAGGGACTATGAAATGGCCAACAACATACTGGAAACGTTTAGTCAGTCTCAGACATCGATTGTATGTAGCAGAAAACAACCTTTTAATTCCATTCTTATAATCTGTTTCCCAATTTCCATCTTTTCCATCTCACTCCGCTGGCAGGAGGCGCACGACTATCGCCATTCGGAGCTGCTTCTTTATCAGAACCAGATACTCATCGAATCATCGCGTCTGGAGCAGGCCCTCGACCATTTGATCAAGTACAAGACACAGATTGTGGATAAGTTGGCCGTGCGCGAGACAATGGGCGATTTGTACATTCAGTTGCAGCAGCATGATATGGCGGTGCCCATCTTTGAATCTTTGATTCGTCGCAATCCCGAAAACGTCCTCTACTACGAACAGTACCTGTCCGCAAGACAGGTCTCAGAGTCCAGCGCTGTCGTGGCTGTTTATCGTGAGTTCCAGGAGAAGTATCCACGCGCGCTCTGCCCCCGCCGTCTGCCGTTGAACGTTGCCAGTGGCTCGGAGTTCCGAACGGTAGCCGACGAATACTTGCGCCGCGGCCTCCGCAAGGGCATTCCGCCGCTTTTTGTTAACGTGCGCACCCTTCATCAGGAGCCTGAAAAAGCGACTGTTCTCGAGAAACTCACGTTACACTACTTTGAGAATCTGTCACGCTCTGGGCACTTCTCACGCGAGGATGCTGATGCTGGGGCGCCCGTTGAGCCAGCCTCGGCGCTTGTGTGGACGGCTCTGTTTCTGGCGCAGCACTATGACTACATGCGGGACACAGATCGGGCTCTGGAGTACATTAATGTCGCAATCGACCACACACCCACTTTGATCGAACTTCTTATAACTAAGGGTCGTATTTTCAAGCATGCCGGCGATGCCGTTGAAGCCTACGTCTGGCTGGAGGAGGCGCAGAGTATGGATACAGCCGATCGGTAGGGATATTATTTCAACAATCATAAACAAATTCCAAGTCAAACGCAATCCTAAACGGACCCTAAAAACAGCGATTTGCTTGATGTTTGTACCATAAACTTGATTGGTTTTATATGATAGTTATTATGTATGCTTCTTGATAATTTCAATTAACATGCTATTGTATTTTAAATAGCTACATCAATTCAAAATGCGCAAAGTACATGCTGCGCGCTAACATGGTGCAGGAGGCGGAGGAAATTTGTGCTAAGTTTACTCGTGAGGGTGTCTCTGCAATGGATAATCTAAATGAGATGCAGTGCATGTGGTTTCAAACGGAATGTGCGTTAGCTTACCAACGCATGGGTCGCTGGGGCGAGTCATTAAAAAAGTGCCACGAAGTAGAGCGTCATTTTGCCGAGATTGTCGAGGATCAGTTTGATTTTCATACATATTGCATGCGCAAGATGACGCTTCGGGCCTACGTCGGCCTGTTGCGATTGGAGGATGTCCTGCGCCAACATCCATTCTACTTCAAGGCTTCCAAGTGCGCAATTGAGGTGTACCTACGTTTATATGATAAACCTCTCAAGTCGGAAGCGACTATTGAAGAGATTGACATTGGTATGTTGCAACTGTGAAACTTATAATGCACCAGGCAACATTTTTTTGAATAACACGTTTTTTTTTGGTCTGAAACAGAAAACCTTCCCCCGTCTGAGCTGAAGAAGCTGCGCAGCAAACAGCGCAAGGCAAAAAAGAAAGCTGAGCTTGAGAGCGCGCAGGCCGCGCAAGCACAAGTGAAGCGCGAACAGCATCAGAAATCCAAGCAGCAGGCTAGTCAGGAAACCGATCCTGATGCGCCGCAACTGGACGAGCTCGTGGCAGAGAAGTTGGAGCGTACAGACGAGCCTTTAGAAAGGGCCATTGACTTTCTAAAGCCGTTGCAGCAGCTAGCCAAAGAACGCATTGAAACGCATTTACTGGCCTTCGAGGTTTACTATCGTAAAAACAAGCTGCTATTGATGCTTCAGTCCATACAGCGTGCCCGTGCCGTTAATATAGCGCACCCTGAGGTCCATAGTTGCATTATTCGTTTTATGAAATCGCTGTCCAGCGCCTTTAAGCAGCAGCCGTTCAACGAACACGTCCAGCAGGTGCTTAACAAGGCTACCAATGAACTGATAGGCAGCAAGACACTCCAGCAGCTCAACGATGAATTCATTGCAAAGAACAACGCATCCATACTGCACTTGTACGAAGGGGCACGTAGTCTCTTCGAGCTAGATGCTAGTAAAAAGGATACCGCTATCAAGCTGGTCACCAGCTTTAATCAGAAAAAGCTACGGTTGGAGGTAATATTCGATTACACCAAGAACGTGGTAATTTGGCACTCATTTTTTCAATTCCACAGGAGGCCATCAAAGTCTACACCGCGTTGCGGGACGGGGATGTGTTTGGAGAGTGTGAGGAGGAAGCCGCTGCATATCAGCAAGCGTGTCAACAACGTTTTCAATACGCTCGCATCTTTCGCAATATAGAGGAGCTAGAGGCACAGCTACAAGAGAAAGAGGCTGCCAAGTTACGCGCTGAAGAGGAACAACTCCAATTGAATCATGTCGATTCCAGTGAAGCGATTTTGCCAGTTTCGGCCACAGCAGTGGCAGCGTCTTAAGACAAAAAAAGACTGCTACATTACATAAAAAACCACAGCATCAACAACAGAAACTGCAACACAAGTAACAAAAGAAAAATCTTCAAATAAAAAATGAGCTCTATAAAACAGCAACTAGAATAAAAATCAATATTAACAAATTAAAAACTTCAAAAAGCGTGAGCTTATCAAGCCAACATGAAACAGATCTAATGTAGAAATTCAGTGGTGGGGTGAGCTGCGACAAGTCTAGCTTGCGCTCCATTTTTATGAATGTGGTCACGCTTGGACGATCGATAACACCTGAACACATCAACAACTAACTCACACCCACCTCATAGACAGGAAATGTTTTAGCAACAAAATAGAAGAGCTCCGTGCGGGCGGAAAGATATACTGGTATATCGTATATCTTTTCCTGCATCGTGAACATACTCGTATGTAGGTATAACCAATGTGAACATCTACTGCTTGTTTCTTTTTAAATACATTTATTTTTATTATTTTTAACATGCGAATTGTGTTTGTATATATAAAGTCGTAATTAAATATACGCAACTCTAAACCTTAATTTTTAATGACTTTTTACTTAATACAAACCTTGCTTAATTCAATATGTATTATTATTGTTCTAGAGTTGCGTTGCTCATGAGTGAGTGAACAAAAATGAGCTGTTCACTTCACTGAGTGAACTGAACATGTTCACTAAATTTTTGTTCAGTTGTTCACTCAGTTGTTCAGTTGTTCACTCAGTTGTTCACTTGTTCAGTTACTCACTCAGTTGTTCACTTGTTCAGTTACTCACTCAGTTGTTCAGTTGTTCACTCACTTGTTCAGTTGTTCCCTGTTCACTCAATTTTTATCTAGCACAGCACTTCTGAATCTCAGCCACTAGTCCAGGGCTCTAAGCTTGTTTTATCCATGAATAATGATCTCCACATGCCGTATTGAAATATATTCTTCTTTTTTTTTGTCTTATTTTTTATTAAATATTCCTACCGTATTGAAATACATGAATAAACTTTTTTTTTTGCCTTTTCTTTTTCTTAATAAAATATTCTTACTTTTAAGTATTGTTATCCGATATTCTTTAATATTTGGGTGGGGGCGTTTTGCTAAACATACTTATTCATACATATGTACATCTATATTTATGTATATATTTCGAATGTACCACAAAAATTAACTGGGAAAAACAAAGCATTGAGTGAACCACTGAACAGGGAACAACTGAACAACTGAGTGAGTAACTGAACAAGTGAACAACTGAGTGAACAACTGAACAAGTGAACAACTGAACAAGTGAGTGAACAACTGAACAAGTGAACAACTGAACAACTGAGTGAGTAACTGAACAAGTGAACAACTGAACAAGTGAACAACTGAGTGAACAAGTGAGCAACTGAGCAAAGTGAGTGAGTTGTTCACTCACTTAAAAGTGAGCAACTGAACTTGTTCACTAAAGTGAACACTCTTTACCCAACTCTATATTGTTCCTCTTTTTTCATTTTTAAACCCGGTACTCGGTACCCGGTACTTAACTCTTTTAAGGGGTATATTAGATTTGTGGCCAAAGTGGATGTGTGTAACGTAGAGAATACCCATTTACACTAGAAGGCCGAATATGGATCAGATCGGATCATTATTATGACTAGAATAAATAAATTAATTTTCAGTTTCTACCCCACCCCCCTCCAGCGTTACAGTCGCTACCCATTCTATCTCTCGCTCACACACTGCTCTGTGGCAGCGACTCTACTTTTATACCCGTACTAAGCCAGTATATATGTATATATGTGAGGTTAAGATTTATGTTGAATTTTACACTATTTTATCAGCTTCTATTTTTTGGCTACATCTGTCGTCTAAATCTCCATCTTCCATGTATAGGTACCCAGCCCAAGGTCTGGGGGTGCTGGGACCATTCGGCTGTGGTGCTGAGACGTTCGGGTCGTGGGCCTGAGACGTTCGGCATTTTTTCGACATGTTCGATTCACGACGAGATGCGAAAGCAAGCCGAGAATTGCAAATGTATGTGTGCACAGGCACGACAAAATATCAATTCTTATTTTCCGAAAGCGTTTTCAGTTTGTTTTGAGTTTCGTTTCCAGGTTCATGAATGTGTGCACACATACTGTTCTTGTGTGTAGGCTCTAAATTTACTTTTCGCAAGACTTTTGGAGGAACACAATGCCAAATTCATTTCTGGAGTATGTGATTTAACGGGTGAATCCAAATAGGACATATTTTGGATTGATGGACCTTGCGAAAAGTAAATTAATCCATCAAAGAGACAAATCGGATACCAACTGTAAGGCATGGCGGAGGAAGCATAGTGGTTTGTGGGTGTATAGGTGCAGCTGGAGCTGTACGAATGGTTTTCATTGATGGCAAAATTAACAAGGATATGTACAATGATAGTTTGAGTGACAAATTGCATCCATGTGCCATTAAATTTGGGCATATTCCAAAGGCAATCTTGTACCAGCCAAAAAAATACCGAAAAAATGCATCTTTAATTGATCAAATCTTGCTCATTTGCCACTGCAACCAGCTGAAAACTCAGCTCCAGTTACCTGACTTAAGTTCCATGAAGCATGTTTGCAGAAATTTGGAAAAAAGGATACGGAAACCCAAAATTTCATCGAAAGAATCCTTAAAAATGGCTCCGCTTGTTTAGTGGGTCAATATTAATGCATAGGTCACCAAAAACTTTGGGGAAATGGTGTGCCGAGGACTTATAGACATCATTAAGAATGAATGTGGCAAAAACAAAATTCTATTTTATTTTTTAGCTGTAATAATCAAATATTACTTGAAGAACCTAAAGACTGTCCGAATAATTTATGTGCGTAAAAAAGTGACTTTTTTGCTTTAGTTAATTTTTATAAGGATACCATAGTAGAAAATGTAAATATTTTTTTGTGAGCGGATAGTAGATTTGTTGATCTTTGATATAAAATTAACTTTTTCTGTTTAACTTAACCGTACGCCGAGTTATAGGGGTGTAAACTGGAGTGACATGGGTGTCCGAATAATATGTGGGCCTACTGTACATATACCAATTCTTTGCATTAATATATATATTAATATATATAAAAAGAAAGAAATATATATAGAAAAGTTCTCGGAAAAAAAAGAATTTATTGACAAATTTGCAAAGTCGAAGGCCGAGTCATTTGCACAATATTTATGTACATGCACATTTTATTGTTTATATATTTCTAAAACAGGGATATGTAAATGTAAGTGGGCAATTTCAAATAAATCAATCAAAAACCATTTTTTATTTTTATAAATTGTATTTATTTCCCACCCCCACCCACTCTGCCCATTTCTCATTTATGTTGCGGCAGGTCAGCTCAGGTCGCTACATCAGCCCTCAAAACAAAACGAAAAACCAATTCAAGCGGCCAAAAATTTTAGAGCCTACACACAAGCACAGTATGTGTGCACACATTCATGAACCTGGAAACGAAACTCAAAACAAACTGAAAACGCTTTCGGAAAATAAGAATTGATATTTTGTCGTGCCTGTGTACACATACATTTGCAATTCTCGGCTTGCTTTCGCATCTCGTCATGAATCGAACATGTCGAAAAAATGCCGAACGTCTCAGGCCCACGACCCGAACGTCTCAGCACCACAGCCGTATGGTCCCAGCACCCCAGCCGAAGGTCTGGGGGTGCTGGGACAGAAAACTCAGATGCGACACGTTCGGTGTATGAACTGGCACATCTATATACTGTATGGTTAGTACCATAAGTCACGGTCAGCAGTCGGTAATGATCAAGTATAGCAGTCTCCTCCTATCGCCAGACGATACGTTGGTACTGCGTGTGTTCTTCTGAAACTAGGTTGCCTCTAAACATTTTCTCAATGTCCGTACAGAACACATAACGATGCTGATGGAACCGTAAACAGACCTCCAAGGAAATCCCTTTGAATAGGAGGTCCAATGTGTAGTCGTGAATTGAGTGAATGTCCCTTGCAGTCCTCCCCAGAGCCATCGAACACAACTCAGCATCTTGTAGTGGTGCTATCTGGTTTAAATACTGCGTGGTGTGCGAAATAATTGTGATTGTCGAGATCCTCGGCTACGGTAGTAGAAGCAATCAATTCCATGTGTTCTCGTTGTAAGTAATCCTCCATAAAGTCGACATATTGTTGTTTGAGTGCCGGAAACTTTCGAAATTTCCGTTCGAGAGAAGAAAAGCTGCGAAGGCTTGCGGCAATGTGGACCTCATCGGCAGAGGGGAATCCTTGAACGGATATTGGACGACGTACACTCCATCGTCTCTGCGGGAATGCGTTTGAACGAAGTGTTGTTCAGCGGGATCACTAGCGTCAATGGTAGCGCTACTTGGTTGAACTTGGTCCATGTCCATGAACGATCGGACTAAGGTATCCAGATCCTCGTGAGCGTGATGAGCTAGTGCGTGGGTTTGATCATCAATACCGAGATGGTAGCTGCCTGTAATGACCCAACCAAATTTAGTATGAAGTGCAATAGGATATGCGAAACCAAACTCTTTGCGTTCTCCAGTGTATATGTTCCAAAATTGATCAGCTCCTAAAATGAGGTCGATTTCGCCTGGTGTCCCAAATGTAGGCTCTGCTAAGGGTAGATCACAAATCTTTTCCCACATTGGGGTGTTCGAATCAATCCTCTGTGCTGGAATCGAGGATGTTAAAGTATTCATAATCAGACCTGTTACCACCACTGATGCTGTGCTTGTGCGCGAGAGCAGCGTGAACGTGTCGCGACCTCGAGTAACCCTAGCCGGGCTTTAACCTAGACCAACGACTGGTATACGAGCATGCGTGCGCGACAACCCTGTTCGTTGAATACACGACTCGGAGACCATCGTTATCGTCGAACCAGTATCCATCAATATCCTGCAGGTTGTCTCGTTCATGATGCAATTATATAAGGTGGTCTCGTCGGCAGCAGCAGGCCCTTAACAATACTTACAATAAGTGCGAGTGAAAGGGCTCAGCGCAGTAAGTGTGAGTGAAACAACAATAGAGCATGTTGATTAGCGCTCAGATGGACCATGGGGTTTAAAGTTGCCTGTTATAATACGAAGAGTTGATGTTTTTTTATAATATATAAATTTAATAATTTTGAAATTAAACGTTGCTTTTGTTTTTGGATAGATATTCTTTTGTTAAGGCTCTTAATTCTAAAATAAATTCTAATCTTAAAATAAAACGTTTTTGTATCTAAATTAATTTTAACTGTTTAGGAGGCCATTACTGCAACAAGCGAGCGCGCACTGAACGTTAAGGTCCTGAAATCCGAACGATTCGTCAGCCGACGAGACCACCTTATATAATTGCATCATGGTCTCGTTATCCCAGGAGTCGACTATAGTGGCTAAAATCATATGGCAATTGATATGTATGAGCGTTCCGCATCTTATACTTATATTGTCTTTGAACAGACGTAGTTGGCACGTCCACATGCTGAGAAACTGCACGACGTTTGGGCGAATCATGAACTACTGTTAGATCTTGACAGGACTCAAGCGCATCAAACCGGGTGAAAGGAAAGGCGAACAGGTCACATTTATGGTCACATTTTCCTTGCACGATTCACTGGACGTAGCCCAAGCTTCCTTGCATTCAGGCACTAACCATACAGTACTGTATGGTTAGTGGCAAAAGCAATGGAATATATCGAATAGACGCACATGAATCGGAAACTGACGCAACTTTTTGCCACCACTAGGGCCCTATGCTTAACCTATGTAAAAAAAACTGCGTCTCCGGCAAGACGCAGAGAAGCATGACGCAGCCCCAATGTAAACAGCCTATAAGAAATGCAGTAAAAATGGACAAGTTTATGACAACAAAAGCAGGTAAGTCAATGTAATGAATGGGTGTACGTATTCTTTCATATTCTTTCTTGAATAGATAACAACAATAACGACATCCAGGCAAGTCCATCGAAAAAAGAAAAAAAAGTGTTGTTTTCCGAGGTGGGGAAATACTTCACACGTGCTCCAGATGGTTCTTCTGCTAGGTGCAATTTATGTTCGAAATCTTATCGTACCAGCGGTAACACGTCCAATTTAAAGGACCATCTGTCGAGAATGCATCCAAGTTACAAATCTTCTGAAGTTCCCGTGGCCAGAATCACCACTTACTTTGAGAGCGTGAAGACGTATGAGGCCACATCAAAGCGTAAGCATGACATCGATCGGGCAGTGGCAAAAATGATCGCCACGGACGTTCAGCCCATTTCAATCGTAGAAGACGAGGGCTTTGTCAGCCTCTTGAAATTGTTGGATCCGAAGTACAAGATACCCAGTCGGTATCAGATTCGGTACATACATATGAAGGACATGCATTCATGCATGGTCCAAAAACTTCAACAAATTTTGAGTATTATTGATTACTACATTACTACAATAACGACATTTATTATTATTATATATTATCATTATGTTCCTTAACATCATCTTCCGAAAAAACGGATGATCTTAACTTTTTATTTAATTTTTAACCATTATTAATCATCAATATTCCCGAAGGACGGGCACAACATTTTTATTTAATGTTTAATCTTTATTCATCAATAAATAGTTTAAAATTAAATGGGTGTTGAGTATTTGTTCCAGTTAGTTAAAAGTATTATCTTTAAAAAAATGTATAACAAAATATGTAAGCTGTCGAACTATTATATATTATGCCCTTTTAAAACTTGCAGCAAGTGCTTTTATTTTTTCTGCAGCTGTATACCGATAGAAAAAAGCCCTGAAATTTTAATATTTTCACATAGATTTTAATATTTATGCCATTGATTTTCATCCAAGAGTGGTTGTATTAAAATTGAATATTTTTCACTTAAATTTTGATTTTAATATAGAGATATTTAAATTTGATATATTTCATATTTAAATTTAATATGTTTCATATTTAAATTTAATATGTTTCATGCTTAAATTTAATATATTTCATATTTAAATTTGATATATTTCATATTTAAATTTCATATGTTTAATATTTAAATCTAATATGTTTCATATTTATATTTATATTAATTTTTAACTAATTGGTTATTATTTTGCGTACGCAAAGTCCTCATGGTGTGAATTGGTTAAAGTTTTCCACTAGAAATAATCGCAACATGAGTAGAACAACATTGGTTGTGATTATGCCCTAGCGCAAAGATAATTTAATTTTGTATTCAAGGCGGCAGCAGCTAGAACCGGTTAAAATAAATACAAAAAATATTTAATTTCATTTAATATGGAATATTTAAAATAAAAAGTTTTTCCTTTGGATGTTAAAACAGAAATTTTTAAATCAAGTCATAATAATATTCAATTTAAATATGAAACATATTAAACTACAAATTTAATATATTATAGTTATTTTGAAGTGTTTTGTATTTAGATTAAATATGACCATATTAATAAAGCATTTTTAATACATTTATATTTGAATCAAAGTGAATTCTATTAAATTTTACTATGTTTGTATTTAAAAATCGCATTTTAAATTCAAATATGATTGTAGTTATTTATACTATGCCTTTTTTCTATCAGTGTATACATGCCAGGAAATCTGAATTGTTTAATCAAAGAAGGTTTAAATAGACATGGTGAAATTACTAATAGGTGACGTCGTCAGCTGAGTGGAGGACCACCAGCTTATTCAGCACGCTCTCTCAGCTTTCAGAGATAGCAGATAGCAGATAGCAAACGTTTTACGTTCTGCACTCTTCGTTTTTATTGTTTCTGCTGACAGCAAAGAAAAGATGTTCGATAATAAATAAAACGAAATAGTTCAAAACAAATAATAACATTTTAATAGGTATGTTATAATAAAATCTTAAGATATTGCTTTTGACCAATTAGTCCTTGTTTCTGCTTTTGAATTTTAATTCTTCTATTTAAAGAAGAAGAAGACAATGAAAAGACATCAGTTTGCTATCGATAACCCATCGCTATACGTCGATACCTAAAGAGAATACGGCAACACTTGCCAATGATGCGCCGCATGATTAAAGATAGGGCCGCATCATTGTCTCCTTCTATCCACAGCAGTGCTACCAACTTTTCATCAGGAAAAAAAACCATTTCTAACTTGTACAAGACACAAAAAAAAACTGAAAAATTACAGAAAAAAGCAAAAAAAAGCGTAATTTTTGGATTTACCAATTTTTTATTTCTGTATTTTATAGGGTTTTTACTGTAAGACCACCATTAATTCGTCTAACTACGCGTAATTGTCTTCAGGCTCGCAATCTTACGACTTGGTCGTACCAATTAGCCAAGATCATTTTTGGGCACATCATAATCGAAACAGCATTTTCCCAGTCTTCGTAGGCCCCAATATCGCTGCACATGTCTTCCGAAAAATGACGCGCCAGAACATTCTTAATGATGCTGGTGCATTTCGTTCGATGCCACTTAACACGTCCTGCAGCTCCAACTTAAAAATGTTTGTAGCAAAAGTTGCCCAAATGATCAACTTGAGCCATGGCTGCATGTTGAGCAGTAAAGAGACAACGCTGCTACATGCTCAACTGTTTTAACAGACAAATTTCCAAAATCTATTTTGTTTTGTTGTGTAATGCCGGTCGTCGAACTCGTGTGCTTCTTCGTTTTCGCATAAGCGCGCAGATCACTAAGTTTGGCTATTATTGTTATTTAGCAATAGCTGCAGTACACCCTATGCTCATCAGTATCGTCCTTTCTTGCCCAAGCTTTAAATTCATCGCTTTTAAACCAAGCATCGCGGCACTTCTGCTTATATTCTTTAAGAATTTTACAAATTGTTCCACGTTAACATTCACTTTCGCGCACATAGGGATGGTAGAATGGTATAGAGATGATAATATTCTTTAAACTAGTGGTGGAGTTGCAAATATCGATACAAAACGAGAAGGAATGTGTGAGTCGCTTCTGGGGACGCGACTCTACGTATACCCGTACTCAGTCAGTATATACATTTTTGAGCTTATGATTTTTTAGAATCAAAAAAAAAAATGTACATCCTACATTTTTTTGCTACATCTGTTATAAGTATAATACTGTATGGTTAGTGGTCATACTTTTCATTTCAAGGCGCTCTGGAATCCACAAAAGTCGATTTATTTACCCCCTGTACTCTTATGCGCAAAATTTACTGCTGTTATACCCACGTGTTTGTGCTACCTCATACAAAAAGGCCTCCGTTATGTTTAACAGAGATTTATCGATAGCCAAATCGGGCTGCCCCAGCTGTTCGGATAGTTCACTATTTGTTGTTGCCCTGACCAATTTTTTCCGATCCAATTTTGAGGTTGGTTAAAAAAAATATTTATAACGAGAAGGAACGTGTGAGTCGCTTTTGGGGACGCGACTCTACTTATACCCGTACTCAGTCAGTATATACATTTTTGAGCATATAATTTTTTAAAATTTTAGAATAAAAAAAAAAAAGTTACATTTCAAATTTGTTTGCTACATCTGTTATCTACATCATGGGGCTACATTGGGGGCACCTGTCTAGTGATCCCCTGAGCACCTACCACATACCGGTCGCTTCACGCAGTAGTTTTTTGTGCGATCGAATTCATAACAGCGAAATCATTGCCTCACGCCGTTGTTCTACCTGGGCAGCTCAATTTGTTCACGTTGCCTACCCACCCTTGCAATTTAAAGGGCCTCCTTGTTGTTTGGGGCCTGGGCAAGGTCAATGAACCAAACATTTTGATTTGGAGTATCCTGCCTGACTCCGTCGGCTTTGATGATGGGGCTTCTTCTGGACTTCGGGTTATATAGGTTTTCCACCCGATGCCCCAATTCCTCAAAGGTCTTGTTTATAGTTTCCTTTGGGGTGGAACCTGCTAGATTTTTAGCCACTACACGGTAGGCCCTGTCTTCGGAGAGATAGAAGTGGGTTATTGCACCTGCAGCGAATGGAGGACCCTGATCACCTGCCTGTGAGTGGCAGCTTCCTTGGCATAGATTCTGACGTCCCCTGAGGGAGCCGAGCGGAATTCGTAATCCTCTTCAGGGATCGGGGGGCTCAGGGCAGCCTCGACGGAAGCAATGTCCAGAACCCCGGGGATCGTAATTGGCCTTGGTATTAAGTTTCTTTATTTATTTTTTAAATGTGTATTTATTTTGAAAAATGTACTGCTACACATTTTGGCAGCTTAATCAGGTTATACATTTAGGGGGGAAAAACAAACAAATTTCCAAATTTCCCTTTCAATGTCCTTATTACGAACATATTACATAACCGACCTTTGAACCATAGTTGTATGGGTTTAAAGTTAAGTTCCCTATCCAATATGATAACCAGATATTTATATGATCTGTAGAGCCCAGCATCGTTATGCCACTGCAGGATTGTGTCCTTTTGGTAAATATGACGTTTGCGTATTTGTTGCTGTTTATGCCTATGTTCCATTTCAAAGTCCATTCCTCGAATCTGCGTACGTAGCTATATTAATATTTGGACTTCTGTTCATCACTGCAGTGTCATCGGCGTAGGTTGCTATCAGCACATTATCGTCCTCCAATCCGGCGATTGCACTTGACGTAGGCATTTCGGAATTGTTTGACCCACAGATTCAAGTTTTAAGATCCGGTTTAGGATCACCCGTTCCGTTATCTTCCCCAGCACTGAGCGGAGACTAATTGGCATGCATCGATCGACTTCCGTGGGATTTTTTTTTGACTTTGGCACCATTGTAATTAACGCAGTTTTCCAGCTGTTTGGGAAGTGACCTATGCTAAGTATGGTGTTAAGGAGCAGAACTAAGAATAGCAGGTTTTTATACATACAATAGAAAAAAAACCACAACTGTTTAAAAAAAATTTAGAGCTCCAAGTCTATCAGAATGACTTCAAACTGTTAATACCTCCCTGACTAAGTAATTATGATTAATTAAATAAGTTGGGGCGGGACGAAATTCTCAGCCTTCGCGTTGAAGAGTTGAGAGCAAAGCCGGCAGAGCTATGGCTAGGAACAACGGGTCATAGAGTTGAATTGCAGCAAAGATTAAAAGATTAAAACGATCATTGACAGAGGAATTTAAGGTCAAGGTATCATCAGCAGAAATTCATAAGCAGTAAGGAAAGCGACAGCAAAGAAAAGGTGAGACGTTACAAGACTTTTTATACGCGTTCATGAAAATCTCAAAGCCAATAGATCTCGAGGATGATAGTCTCATCAAATATTTTGTGTGCGAAAGTGCTTCAAATGTGGTGACTAACCCTATTTGAAGAGAGATTTGTTTAAAAACTATTTTAATATTTTTAGGTATGGCAAGCCAGGACTATCCACCACTATTCAGCGTAACGCAAAGCGGATGATCGTTTGAAGGCAGAAAGTCTGACGAACACTGTTCAAGACGAGAAGTAGCCAAAGAAGGCTTTATTCAAGCTAATTCACTGCTGCTGACTTGGAGCTAAAGGATGTGCATTGTGGAGCAAACCAGTGTCTAATGTGTAGGTATCACGTATATCTCCATATGGAGAAAGTCAAATATCCGAATGGTCAACTTAATGTCGTCGCAAGTCAGATGGAAGTATAGCATTTTCAAATTAAGCAAAAACGGCGTAATTTCTCCATACTATCCCGTATAGAAATTTTATTATATCATCAGTTGCGTTGAGAGCATTACTGTTAATGCATAAGCTGAAAAAAGGAAGGATTTCTGTTGGCAATATATAAGGGAGATAGGCCATTGTCAACATATCATAAGTATCGATAATTTTGGGCCAAATGGAATTGACAAACATCCTAGTTGTTGTAGATGGTTTTTCGAAATTAGTATGGTAAAATTTGCATAGCGGGTATGATGTTGAGAAGGTTGGAGATGGCGAGGCCCATGCAAATCTTCAACTGTTGCCAACTATTTGAAGAATTGGGACCCCTTTAGTTTGAAGGACATGTCAGAACGTGAATGTGGGAATCCAAGTCTCAGGGGTGCACGGGAGAGCGACACGTAGCGGTCAGAAGTCATAGGCTAGTCTACTTAAAAATATCGCATGGCTCAAAAACGAAGAAAGCTTCACTAACCTCACCCGTAATAAAATAAGACAAAACCCCATTATAATACATTAATTAAAAATGTTTATCGAATTTATAGAATATACAAATAAACGAAAAGCAGTTCAAGCCCCGAAAGTATATAACTCACACATATAATAAAACTAAAAGTGGTTCAAACCGTGAAGGTTTGGAACTCACATGTTATAAGTATTCAGGTGGTTATACATATACAAATTGGATTTGGAATTGATGTGTTCAGGTTTTGTTTTTTTTGAGTACTGTGTATAGCAGCCCGCCATTCTTAGTTAGGTTGCCGATCTAAAAACAAAACTAGTTTCGTTAAGTTCGTTTTATTCATCTTAATTTTAATATTTTATATGTTAGCAAAACAATGCAAAAATTATAAGAAACTTATGTATAAGAGCCCTTTATCAATTGAATTTAGTTGATTGATAAAAATTATAATGGTTTGGACTTTTGCTAATCTGATAAAAAATTGCTCTGTTTGATGCATGTTTTCGTGCTTTTAATTGATGCCTGCAAACTATTTTCGTGTTTAGAGATCTCTTTTTTTTCGAATATTTGGCGTACGCTCCAAATGTTAACACAATCTTATACATAAATAAAAACAACTGTAGTGTTAAAATCTCTACAAACAGGAAAGCAGCACGAAAACTATTAATTATTAAATATTTAATACTTTGCTTATTTAATCGATTTTGTGTTGGGTTTTCAGCCTCTGCTGATTCTCCTTTCGCGAGCTTTATGTCTTTCACCAAACAGTCGTTGAAGGGGCAAGTATGGGCATGAATCGTTATTTATCCTATCAGTTTTCTATGGTCTGTGATTTCTAGATTTGAAACACCCAAATCAACTTTAATGCTAATTCTTTTTCGGGTATTTAGTTTTTTGATTCGAAATGCAAAACATGAATTGGTTTAACTTGGCAGTTACTTAAATTACTCAGTGCATGGGAGTATATTTTTATTAAATAAAAATACACACATACATAGCTGCTGTTTCGTTAACTAATTCAATCTATATGGTTCTCGGTTGAAGTGCAATTGATAGACAGGTATAAATTCAATGTATGAAAAATCGGTAAATACAAGTATCATACATACTTAGTACACATACACAAGCGTATATACATATGTACGTGTATGTATGTATGTGTATGCGTGCTTGAAGGTTAAATAAAGTACAAGAGAAGACATGGGGAGCGTGTATTAAGGTCATGCTAAGTTCTGTTAGGTGTAGCCGAAGCCATCAAATGATGGCTATCAGAATAGCAGGATAGCAACTCGTGACAACTGAATCATAAGAAAAACCAAGGTGGCGCACCTAGGAACTATAGTCAAGTTTCAAATTAATTATCAGGTTTTAAAATTGGGTCGGATGTGGTCGCAACTCTATCTGTAACTACTTGTACGTTACATGTGTAGCTATAATAGCTGATCTTTACTTTGTTTTGTATTAATTTGCAATTTAAAGACCTATTAAGAGTTGACTAAATGATATACTATTGTTATTCCTTTATTTTTCTAGTTTGTTGTTTGCCTACGAGTTTTTATAGTCTATATTAATTGTGTATGTATGATATCCAGTTTTTGCGATTTTGTTTCGTAACAATTAGAGGGTGGTGGGGGTAATTAGTATAAATATTCTGCCTGGAAATACATTCAGAAGTACATGTACATACATATGCATGTATTTGAATAGGTAGTGCAAATATGTATTTAAGTTTCAATTACATTGTCCTTTGTTTTAGTTGCGAGTGCAAACTCCTTACAGTAACACATTATGTGCTCAACATACTTCCCTATGTATATACAAATGTACTTCTTTATGGTATTTCATGTGGTATTTAGAATATTTCAAAGCAAGTTTCAATTAAAATAATATTTTTTCATATGCATACATACATAATTATGTATGTGTTCGTCTTAGTTGTGTATTATTTATATATAAATAATTATTACTTGTTGAAAATTAACTGTATGCATTTCTATTATACAATTCTTTAAACGTTTTTTATAAAATTTAATTATAAAAAAAAAAGTTAATTGGGTTTCGATATCCTTTAATGTTTGTGTTTCCGATCAAATAAAATGGCTTATAGATAAGATGTTCCTTTTATAAAATTTTCTGTTTTCGTGTAGTTTTTTTTATTATTATTATTTTATATCTTTGTATGTATATGTTTGCATCAAACAAACTAACTAGGGAAAAAAATTTAAATTTCTTATATTGGGTTTATACATATATCTGATAATATGTATTTGGGATTAGATAATGCTAAAATGGTTCGTTCTGCCAGCGCTCGGGACGACACATAATACATATCATTGCGTACTTGGTTTCCATCTGGTTTCTTCTAAGTATATATATATTTGATGTTCTGGTTTTCGGTTATGTTCTGCTTATATTGGCTGCTTCTGTTTCTGAGCTGCAGTTTTCTGTTTGCTATTGTATGGTCGTGCAGAGTCGTATGTTTATCGGTGTAATTACTAAATTCTACATCAGTCGTTTGGCACACACGTTACGCAAATAGCGTGCATTTCGGAGCAGCCAAGGGCAGATGGGAGATGTGCAGGTCACCAAGTGTTTGTGCAGACAGGAGAAGAGGCAGGTGCTCCTGTTTTTTTCTTCTGCTCCAGTTGGCTGTTTGAGAAACAGGATCAGCCGGTGTTTGCACACTCAGCCACCTGCTGCTACTGACTCTGATGCCGGTGTCTTCATATGCGTATACTACAGTGACGGCTGCTTCGTCGCTTTTAGCTTGGTACGTAGAGGATTCGGTTCATATTGCTGCGGGTGTACAGGGCCTTTCCCATTCCATTTCATTGTCGAGTTCCTCGTGATGTCAAACTAAACCTCGGTACCATCCTCGCCCTCGTCGTCGAACAGCTGACTTGTGCTGCCCTGCCCACTGCGCGTCGTCGTTACGGACATCTTCTTCTTGGGCTTCGGTGGTGGTCTTGGTGGTATCTTTGCCATCTTCGGTGAACCGGAGCTGCCGACGCTGGCGTGTGTTGGGGACACTGGTTTCGTCATTGAAGGTGAAAGGGGGCCGGATTGACCTAAGCCAGCCCCACTAATGCTGGCCCCCGGAAGTATAGTAATCCCATGGTGTTTTACCCCATACAGAGACTCTGTTTCTGAGGGATAATGGTGTTGCTGTTGATGCTGCTGTTGCTGGATCAGCTCGTGAATGGGCTCGTAGATCTTGCTAGCATTTGCCGCTGAGGCCACTGACGTGAGGCTGGGGGTGGCGGGAAGGGGACGATCGCGCATCGAGTACTGCTGCTGGGATCCCTGGGCTCCAAGAGCCTTGTGCAGATTCAGCGTCGAGTTGCCGCCGGCAGTGGTGCGTAGCCCCAGGTTGTCATAGACGGGCTCGACCTGCAGCTCCGCGGTGGTCGCAGTTCCTGTCTCGCTCGGATTGGGCGATGTAGGCGACTGAAACTCGCTAAGCTGAGTTCCAGGGTGTGATGATACTCCCGACGTGCTGGGAGCCCAACTGGGCACACGTGGCTTACGCGGAATGGTCATGTAGCCCTGTTTCACCACCACAGCCGTGGTCGGCGAGTACACCACAGGGGCTGGAAGGAAAGGGGAGGCGGCGGCCTGCTGATGTTGCAGAGCGGCAGCCATTTGCTGCTGCTGCCGGGAGCTGTTGGCCGTGGCAATTAGCGCCAGGTTTCGTGACTTGGGGTGCTGCAGCGTCATGAAGCCGTTATGAGTGGCCGCCGAAATTGTGGTTCCGTAGATGCCGTGGGGCGTCATGTGTGCGTATACTGGGCTAGTTAGTGGCGGCGACCGTATGCCGTAGAGGACTTGGTCCGGTATGTTGGACTGGGACGACTGCATGGAAGGGGAGGTGGGTGGCACGCGTGCTGGGAAAGCGAGCAGATCCGGCGGCAGACTGCTTCCATATGCGTCGTCCACGTAGGTGTGCCTGGAGCGGGGAGTGGCCGTCGTGTCCGACAATGCCACCGAATGCGTCTCATCGTCCCGCGAATGATTTGCCACTGGAAAAATAAAGAACAGTTTAAATTATGTTTTAACTGATCGTGTTCATTATTTTAATAGCGTTTCCGCTATGCTATATTTGCTTGATTTTTTCTTAAAACTAACAGCTATATATTTTTTTTTTCTGTTTTTATAATATAAATACTCTAGGCTCTGTACGGAAGGCAGTACTCAGATCAACAAAAAAAATGTCGGTATATACTAGAAACGTATCCGAAGTATTTGCTTGTATTGCTGGTAGGTTTCGACCACCCTCGAAAGTTATATCAATTTGATATATTTAGCCAGCAAACACGAAGCAAACATTGCAATAAAAGCACAAAAAAAAACAAATGAAATATTTAAATAATGAAGAAAAATAGAATCTAATTAATGCAGTATTATATGAATGACAATTATATGGATATTGTAATATATTATTTTTATTGATTATTTTCATAAATATAAAAAAAATATTGATTTCAAAACATTTTGTCTTCACGGTGGTCGGCACGGGAGGCGTCGCCATCTGCTGCTGCTGATAGTCAGAAACATTACCTTGCCAATAAAATGTTGGGGAGCCCAGGATATGCCTGGAGAAGAGCGGCCCCAGCCGAAGAAGTGCATTTTATCTTTAAACAAAACCAAGCAGCGGTCTGAGCAGTGTAACCGTTCGGAATGCAGTGCACACCTCTGGTCACACCACTGGCGGCTCGAAGAATATATGACATTTGTTTGCTGGCACTTCCGTTTGTGCCTTGAAGCTGGTTTGATGTGTTTTACTCGCTCTCCGGAAAAAACAAAAAAACGAGAAGGAACGTGTGAGTCGCTTCTGGGGACGCGACTCTACTTATACCCGTACTTAGTCAGTATTTAAATTTTTGAGCATGATTTTTTAGAATTTTAGAATTAAAAAAACATTTTTTTGCTACATCTGTTATCTACATCTACAATGTATATTTTACATCTAATATGTAGATTGTACATGTTCCATTTATATTCTACATCTCCGCCGCTAGGGTTGCTCGCGCACTGAACGTGGCAGAGTGTGCGAGCGAGAAGGAGATAGAGTAGCGTGTCTCATGCTGGAGGGGGCGGGGGAAGCAACTGAAAATTATTTTCTTCAGTTTTTAGTTTTATTGTATCTTTAAAATTGTGCCTGCCACAGATTTTCGTCCTTTATAGAGGCGGAAGGGGGTTGTGCGAAATTTTGAAATACACTTGTAGCAGTGTGATATCACATGAGTCTGGAAACAAAATTTGGTTGCCCTAGCTCTTATAGTCTCTGAGATCCAGGCGCTCATCGAGACGGACAGACGGACAGACAGACAGACAGACATGGCTATATCGACTCAGCTATTGATGCTGAATATAGAATATATATACTTTATGGGGTCGGAAACGTTTCCTTCTCTGCGTTGCACACATCCACTTTTACCACAAATCTAATATACCCCTTAACTCTTTTTTGAGTACGGGTATAAAAAGGGAAAGAACAAAACTTTGGTCCAAAATAAAATCTATCCGATTGTTTGTTTAATCGAGCTTCTTATATAAATATTAAATAAATGAAAGGATTACAATTTTATTAAAGGATTAAGGTGAGTCTTGTGAACTGAAAGTTTTGGTGAAGCAGAGTGTGAAATTGGCTGACGCCATGGCGTCGAGCCAGAATTGTGAGTCGATGGAGGATAGCTCGTCTGATATGGAAGAGTCATCTGATATCTCAGCACCAGACAATTCCGGTAAAGCAATTAAGAGAAACGCGATAATTAAAAAGGCAATTTGCAAGGCTCCGCGTATGGAAAAAAATGTGTCAGGAAGTAAGGTTAAGATGAGCTCTTCAGACTTAAAAGACATGCTTCAGTTGTTCAGAAGTTGTTCAGAAAAGTGGTGTTCCAGCAGATGTTGAGACAAGGATTAGGCAAGGGAAACCAAATACAATTGACGACTCAGCAAATCAAAAAAAATGGACGGAATAAAAGTATGACGTTAGTTTTGTTGTCGAAGCGGCTGTCATATTTAACACTGGTCAGGTTGAAAATATTCAAAATATTAGTGTTAAGAATGGTCTGTTCTTCTACGAAAAAATGAAAGGGTTAAAGCTGTCAGGGCTTTGCAATATTGTTGCTCTAGGAATCTCGTCTTACAAGGTATACATATTTTCAGAATGGAAAGTTTGCAAATGAGGCTGTGAAGAACGTTAATTTAAAAATTATGAACATATCAGCGTATATACCAGGGTATTATGTAGAAACATATGGAGTTATTAAAAATATCCCTGTTAAAATAACAGATGAAGAAATACTGATGAACATCAAGTCGGACGTTCCTGTTAAGTCGGTGACTAGATTAAGACGCAAGGTAAAATCAGAGACAGGGGCTACTGAAGTATTCTACTCTAACAGTGAAAATTGGTTTTTCAAATGTAGAAATCCCATCTCATATTGTTTTGAATTACGGCAGACTAGAAGTTTCTCATTTTGTACGAAATATTTTACAATGTTTACTGTGTACTGTGTACTGTGTACTGTGGACGGATTGGTCACGGTTCACGAACGTGAACCGTTGTCTACGTTGTGGTGCGCCGGAGTGCCCATCTCCAAATTGTCAGGTTTACAAATGCATTTTATGTAACAGCAATGAACACACGGCTCGTGATAAGAACGTACATATGTCCAAAATGGGCACTGGAGGAAAAAATAATGATAATAATAATGAAAATAAGTTATGTGTGTAAAGAAATTGTCGAGGAAAGAAGTGACATCGATAAGTGACTCGATAAATAATCGAAATGAAAATGCTTTTCCTGCTCTATCATCGAAAATGCCTGAGGCAATAGATAAAAACGAGCTTGTAAACAAAATCATAACTAGTAACCGATACATCTCAATAGTAAAAAACACTTCAGTTCCCCCACAACAAAATTTCAATCATTTCTCATTACCATCTTATAATCATGACACTTCAGAACATAAATTCCAATACCCAGTCAAGGAGGAAAGTTTGCTGATATATGTGCTCAACTTTTTCGCTTAATAACACCATTCATTGATTCCGAGTCCTTTCAAGATTTAAAAGAAAAATTTATAAGAACAGGCAAATCTAGTAGAATGTTTTTAGAGAAAAGTTTGAGTCAGAGCCAGACTTTAAAAACACAATAATCATGTCAGTTAAAATATTTCAATATAACATTCAATCGCTCAAAGCAAATAAAAATGACCTAGAGTTTCTGCTTAATAATGAAGATTTTGATTTTGCGTGTCTTTCTGAGCTCTTCTCTCATGGAGATGATCCTACTTTTAGAAATGTTTTAAATTTTAAAGCTGCTGAAAAACTTAGAAGTAACAATTATGGAAGTACTTCGGTACTAGTAAAAAATAAAATTCTTTTCAAAAAAATTCCTTTCATTGCTACATCTGACATATCAATTACACTACTCGACAAAATCGAACTTTTTTTTCCTCAAGGATCCAAACCGACTTTTTCTGATAGATATGGGGCTTTAAATTTTTTAAAGAATTATGGTTTTTTTCTATGGCAGAACTTTTTTTAAAGAATTTTTGAAGTCTGGTATTTTTTTTAAAGCTTTTTTCAGAGGTAGCGCTTGTTTTTTTCACATAACTCTAGTATCTTACGTCTGGTTGTAAAGAACTTTGCTATTTTGAAAAGATAATTAAAACAGCTAGAAGTTAATGCCAAACACTTTGTGATTTCAGCTTACCGTCTGGGAAATATAAAGCATTGAAATGCAAAAATGATGATTTTTGTGCGGTATTTTTTACGAAATTTTGACTCAGGAAATAGCAAAGTTCTTTACAACCAGACGTAAGATACTAGAGTTATGTGAAAAACAAGCGCTACCTCTGAAAAAAGCTTTAAAAAAAAATACCAGATTTCAAAAATTCTTCAAAAAAAGTTCTGCCATAGAAAAAAAAAAATATCATCAAACCATTTCTAAGCCCCAAATCTTTAAGAAAAAGTTGGTTTTGTTCCTTGAGGAAAAATCCTGTCGGGTAGTGTTATACAAACAACCAATTTATCCCGAAATCTCACGATAGCTTCAGGCTATTCTGAGCCAAATGTACCTCTAGATGATTTTAAATCAGATTTTAAAAGACTTTTTGATAGCATGGAAAATATTCAAGATGTATTCATATGTGGAGATTTTAATGCTCGAAATAGTGTATTCGGTGATAGTATGACCAAATTCCAAAGGTCGTTTCATAGAAGATGTTTCCTTAAATGCTGGTTTCAAGTGGTTGAATGATGGGAGCTTAACCTTTAAACAGTCTCTAAATCTAATGTCAGGTTCAGTTTTGGATTTGACTTTTACCAACTTTGATTTGCTTTTTGACTGGCATATCCGTCCGCTAAGGATTGGTGGCAGCCATAATTTTCCTATATCAATTACAATCCAGAATATCAAAATAAAACCAAAGTTCTTTCTGTCTAAAGTAAAGTTAGAGAGTTTCAGAACATTAATGATAGGTGAAAACAAACAAGGTGAAAAATGAAATTAGGTCATGCACTCACATATTGGAGAAAAGGTCTCCAAAGTTCTGGTGGCCTGACAAAACTTACACGTTTAAATATAATTTTTAAGTCTACGCAAGCTAAAGCTATCAAATATCCAAATACAGAGAACTTTGAAGCGACCAGCCAAGCTCGACTAGAATGGAAAAATGCTATGAAAAAAGCAAAGAGAAACTCTTATCAGGATAAAATTGAAGAGATTAATCAGAGTCCTTCGTCTAGGAAATCTTGGCAATTTTTGAGGAATCTTAAAAGTCTAGGGAAACCTCAGATGCAAGAGTGGTCTCCATCCAATAACAGGGAATATTTAGACTTTCTGAGCAATCAAATTCCACAAACAGAGTTAACTGCAACTGTTCCTAATAACATGGCTAACTCGCAGAGTACACAAGCATTTTCTATGAAGGAATTAAGTGAGGTTATTAGAAATAAAAGATCAACGGCTGGTGGCATTGATCGGAATACACATATGAAATGCTAGCATCTCTTTCGGAAGAGGTAAGAGGAATCTGGGGTTGGCATGAAACTGCTGCAAATGGCCACCAATATTAAGAGTGGCCTAAGACCTCTAGTTACCACAAATATATACAAAGCTCACATTAGATCAAAAGCTGAATATGTGTCGACCACCATGGCAAACCTAAATAAAGGTAACTTTGGGAACCTTTTTCCAGACAAGCCGCTGCGCTCCGTCGATGCTTAGGTGTAACACCAGATACTCCAAAGCATGTGATTTTTGCGTTGGCGGGTGAAATGCCCCCAAACTTCAGAGCAATGTTTTTAACTGCCAAAGAGCTTTTGAGATTAAAGACTCAAAACTACGATCTTATAGTTACACCTGCTCTCAATTAGTAAATTCGTCTTACACGATAGTAGCAAACAAGTTTGGGGATATTTTTGAAATGAGCAACCAGCAGTGACTTTCACCGCAAATAAAAGACTGCATCTGCATAACGAACAAGCGGATGAAGCTGCAAAATCTGCAATCTCAAATGGGGTGTCTGTTAGGCTGAACTATACGTTAGGTGAAGCATGTCGAGAGGTTAAGAAAAAAGTGTTCGCCTTATGGAATGACTACTACAAGGAGGCTTCTTCATTGTCTGGTGGTTTTTTCTTTTATTTATTTCTAAATGTTCCAAGGGAACCCTGGCATCCTTCTACATATGAGGGAACTCGCGAAATTTGTAAGAGAAGCTAAATTAGACTTTTAATCTTGCGTCGTTAAGACACATCGAATGTAATTGTATATATAACATATCAACTTAGTTTCTTGGCTAGGAAGATTTCTTTTTGGCCAATTACTCTCTATGAGAAAAATACAAATACAAATTCGATCACGCTGCCAATTACTCATCTATGAATACTAGAAAGTGGCAGTAAAATCAATAGTGTCTCGCACATATCGATACATCGTTTCTTGTTGCTGCTACAACAGACCAACCACTAAAGCCAACAGGCGTTGAAATCAGAAAAAAAAATTGTTTGCTGGCAAACAGTTTTTGGTTACACTGCTCAGACCGCTGCTTGGTTTTGTTTAAAGTTAATAAGCTGGCAAAATATATGAAATTGATATAACTTTCGAGGGTGTTCGAAACATACCAGCAATACAAGCAAATACTTCGGATACGTTTCTAGTATATACCGACCTTTTTTTTTTGTTGATCTGAGTGCTGCCTTCCGTACAGAGCCTAGAAAACAGTTTTTCCCGTAAAACATTTCTTATCGGTTTCAACCCTGATTCTGTTCGCGAGGTGTTTTTTTCGATATGAGTATTATAGGCTGTTTACATTGGGGCTGCGTCATGCTTCTTTGCGTCTTGCCGGAGACGCAGTTTTTTTTACATAGGTTAAGCATAGGGCCCTAGTGGTGGCAAAAAGTTGCGTCAGTTTCTGATTCATGTGCGTCTATTCGATATATTCGATTGCTTTTGCTCATTTTTGCTCTTTTCTGCCTATCAGCGCAACTATCACCACTAATAACAACAAAAACTTGTAGATCAAAACTCAAATTTTGGCGCTAAAAATGTATGATTGTGCAAAAAGGTGAAAATATACATAAAATCATTAAATAGATTACTTGAAACTGATTGTATTATTATCATACGACATTTTTCTGACCCCCTGATGCCATTAAGACACTGCTGGAGACTAACTTCGGTGGTTTTCATAATTTGAAGAAGAACTCCCACAAACTCTACAAAGAAATGTCTGAAAATAATATATAAATATGAGAATCAATTCTCTTTCGTCCATTTTTCTGCCGTCTTGCATAATTCTGTTGATTTTCCAACATTTGTGTTTCTTTCCTTGTCATCAAGCACCCAAATCCAAATTCAAGACGCACGTCTGCCAATGTAAACGCCTTTTCTGCTTCATTGCGTCTATTCCGATATCGATAGCAGACGCGCCCAGTGTAAAAAGGCTATTAGGCTTAAACAAAAACAGTGCTACCGCTCTTCAAATTTCTGTCTGTATATTTTTTTTGGGATTTAAAAAATACCGAAAAAAAATAGTACCATTAGCCTTTTTTTTTGGTGAATCCCCTGTATTTCGCGGAATTGCCTTTGCAGAATGCACGTGCTTATTAGTTTGGACTAAGAATTGGTCAATTGGTAGGATCACCAATAAAATGATTAAAAACGCCTTATGACCCTATGACCCCTCTTCATGTCAAAGGAATGATTCGTCAGAGCAAGAAGGATCCCTTGAAGACTGCTACTGAGCTTTAAATAGTGCTTAAAATTAATGCGACGGACCAAACAGCTCGCACATATCTTAGGCAACATAACCTTAAAGCCTGCAGGCCAAGAAAGGTACCATTTTTAAAAGCGACACATATAACTAAGCGCATGAAGTTTGTCAGGGATCATGCAAATTGGACATCCCAAAAATGGAGAAATATTTTATGGTCAGATGAGTCCAAAGTGGTATGTTTGGTGGAAAGGGATCTCGATCATACGTTAGACGTCCAAAGAATAATGAATACAAACCCCAGAACACCACAAAAATTGCCCCGGCAATAGCGATGGCATTGCGGTGGCAAGAGCTGCATTCAACTAGAAATATTTGTCAAATAGTTTTGAATATGTTTTGACATCCGTTAATACGCAAGAATAGCACCGAACCGACGCGTCGTTTGGCACTAGTTAGTTAGCAAGGACCATGGCTTTACTTTTATTGGTATTGGAGCCGGTGACTCATTCTCTATATCTCTCAGTCTTTTTGTATCGCTGTTCGCAAAAGACACGAGTTGATTTGTTAGTTAATGGGGTATCTTTCCGCGATCTCTCTCAATTTTGCTCGAACTTGCTGTGAAAGAAGGTAAAAACATAGAAAAAACCAAGGGAACCACGACTGCTTGTTATGTTCTAATTTTAGTTCTTGAACTTCGCTTATCTCCTTTCCACCAAAATACCCACATACATAATTGATTTGAATTTGTAAATATTTTATCTGTTTCCATTTTACCGCAACTGTTTTTTAATTCCGTTGTTTATCGATCCTCTCTGAGGGAGAAGGCGCACAAAGACAAAGTAATTTTTTACGTTTCTGCGTTTACTGTTATCGTATCTTCAAAATTGTAGATGCCACAATTTTTAAATTTGTATGTAAATGCGCAATTTCAAATAAATAACAGATTTTATTTTTACACTTTATTTATTTCCTACGCTATGCAAATATTAATTAATTACACTCAATTATTTAGAGTACGTCCCTGGCTAAGTATTATCGCTGGGTGGGGAGGTCACTACGCCGGCTGGTACACTAGCCATACACATGGACTGCGCAATTAGGATGGGCCTGAAGCTTGGCCTGATACTTCGCATTCACCATGGTTCCCCAGTGATAGTTCTTAGTATCTTCGATTGAACTCTCTGGATTATTTCCATTACTAACGCAAGCATTTCCCCATAGCTCGGAGCCGTATGTCCAGATGGGTTTGAGAAATGCATTGTACAAAGTACTTTGTACTCCAGTTTTAGTGGTGAACGGGTGTTTATTAGCCAATGCAGATTACTAGCTTTAAATTTAAGTAGATTTCTTTTCGCTTCGATGTGTTTACGCCAAGTATCCAGATGAACACCAAGGTATGTTACTTCGGTGGTTTGTGGAATGTTGATGTTGTTGAGACATAATGGAGGGCAATTTTGTGTGTTTAGTAAAGGTGATATGCTTGCACTTTTGCTCGTTTACGTCTATGCGCCAGTCTGCTAGTCATTTTTCTAAGGCCACGAGATGAGACGATAAGTGTTCCGTGGCCCTTGTTGGACACTTGTTGGACAGTATCATCAGCAAATGTCGAAGTTGTTGTTAGGCTGTTTGTCGGTAGATCTGCTGTGAATACGATAAACAGTGTCGGTCCAAGCACGCTGCCTTGCGGTACACCAGCTTCAATTGGATGATATTCAGAGAGGAAATCTTTGCATCGTACTGCGAAGCTTCTTTGCTGTAGGTATGACTCCAATATTCCATGGATGTTCTGTGCAAGTAATATTTTGATTTTGTGGATTAAGCCGTCTAACCGAACGCGGTCGAAAGCCTGGGCGACATCGAGAAAAACAGCGGAGCAATACTCCTTTCAAATGCATTTCGTATCTCAGAGGTTATACGGTTTACTTGTTCAATGGTTCCGTGTTTTTCGCGAAATCCAAATTGGTGAGTCGGGATGGCACCGTTGATGGTTAGGTGTTGTTTGATACGACTCAGGAGCAGTTTTTCGAATATTTTTGATAGGCAGTGCAGTGGGCTGATAGGTCTATATGAGTTGTCTTTTCCGGATTTATGAATCATTGTGATGACTGATTATTTCATCATGCTGTTGAATATCATGGTGAGGGTATATACTGCACAGCTCGGCAATTCTATGATCATTTTTGGGGAGATGAAATCATGGCCTGGAGCTTTCTTTTGCTTAGAGATTTGGTCTTCTCCTGATTGGAATATGATAGGCGGAGTAGCTTCGGGATTGCTGGTTGGTGGGAGCACAAAGCTATTTGTTGCTGGGTGTGGTTTGAAGACGTTTTCTAGATGGACGGCAAAAGTATTTGCCTTCTCTTTGTTGCCCACTCTCCTGTTTGTGTACGCAAAGGTGACTCACTCTCGATTGGTGGGCATGCACATGATATAGTTTTCCACAGTGGGTAATTTCTGTAATTTCTGGTATCTGATTTGATGGCTGATGCTGCATTATTCCTGCTATGGTTGGTTGAAGTGTCGGCTTAGAGACTGAGGCGTTCGACCCGTTGTTGTAACTTAACGCCTGAGCATGAGAAACTCCTGGGGTCATAGTTGATGGTATATATGGCAAGATTTTTCGGACGACCGGGTTTCGAACTGCAGCTATTTGTTGGTTTAGGCGATTTTTCAGGGCAGGCCTCAGTGAGATGGACATCACCACAGGCAACGCGGACTGCTCGTAGCATGCAATAAGTTTTCGTGTCCATTTCGTTTGTTTGGTTCCTCAACGGTGATCCTGCGGTGCAGTAGATTGAAGCTTGTAGATTGGGGAAACTTAATTTTTGCTTATATGCATGCTGTCAGGCGTCAGTTCTACCTTGAACACTGGCTGGGGAATTTTATTTCTATTTATTATGTTCATAGCCATTTTGACTTCGACGCCCTTATCATTAAGTCCATCTATTATAAATTGATTGGGACTGTTGGTTCGATTCCTTTGATAACCACTTGTACTACTTTTCTACTTTTAAGCTGGTGTAGAAATTAATTTTTTCATTTATTTTGGAGGTACTTCGCAACTGATCGATAGTTTTGTTCGTCATTGGCTTGTATTTTCGTTTCATCTTCATTTGGGACACTCAGTATCGCAAATCTATTGTTTGGTAGTGCCACAGTATTCTCAGCTATTTTGGTTATTTTAGCTGCATTATTATTGTTCCCAGTTTGTGGGCTCAATTTTCTTTTGATTTGCACATAGCGATCGAGTCCAGTTTAAATAACCGCTCCGTTAGCGTCTTACGAACTTATTGGCTGGGAGGGGTGGGGTTTTTTGCTTGCGAGAGTCGACGCTCGTCTTGTTGCTGTTGCCGGGCTTGGCTCATTTTGACTTTGCTTGTGCCTGCGCTCTTTACCGAGCTGGTTCTCTTATACGTTGACATTTGTTTTTTCTTTCATTTATATTATTATTATTTTATTTTATTACACGATTGGATGATATTCATGGGCAGCACGAGCACTAGTACCCATGCATACCCCAAGCGCTTTTTCGCGAATTAATTTGCGGTTAATTCCCATTAATTGATTTTCACAGTGAAGCGATACAAAAAAATACGTCTGAAGTCGTTAACGGTTGGTTTGGGATAGGAGCCTAGTGGTGGCAAAAATATGGGTCATGTTTGCGTTTCAGTTGCGTTTGTTCGGTTTTCCGAATAAGGACAGTTCCTATCTGGAGGTACTTACATTCGTACGACAAAATGGTGAGAACAATATCCAAAAATCCGAAAAATTAATGGTGGAATATGATATATATTTACCACAAAAATGGCAATAATCGAGCTTACGGTTTTAAAGATGTAAGCCAAAATATGACCTAAAATTGCTTTATATAAAACAGAAGTGGTTTTCGAGGTTGGGGCAGAAAATGGCAAAACTATGCGAATTTGGTAGGTCTATCTGTATATATATCTATCTGTATATATATTTCTGCCTGGTTTCCGCGCGTAACAGGCTTCGGCTTGGTGTCGCATGGGCCACTTGATGGTGCAGTCATTGCATATCAACGTCCAGACAATGAAAATTGTTTGTGCATGTATATGAAATATGTAACGTGCATTTTTAAAGTTATTTACTGTCCTTTTTTTTTTGGTATAAGTCCGCGGAGGCATCTGACAAACGTTACTGGCGTGACGTTGCCAAATTCCGCGATACTAAAAAAAGCCTAACAATATACTGTTAGCCGAGATTGGACAAATGTTCAGGTAATTTTTTCCGGTAACTTCTATCAAGAATCGTCTTTGTATTGTATTTATTTTGATATTTTCCTAGATCTACAGGTAAAACTTATTTTTCATGCAGAAGAATATTTATAGTTACGATTACAATATTTAATCTTATTTCTAAGCAATATTTTACATACATAAAGATTCATTTATTTGAATTCTATTTTTTTTTGTTGTTATTACTGTTTTTTTTTCGTATTTACCTATAAATATATATTTTTTTAATTTGTTTTTTTTTAATTTTTTTTATTTAAGTTTTATATGTGCTTTGATTGTAAGTGTGTTTTAAAATTTTTCCTAAATTTCATTGGGTTTCTTAATGACTTTACAAGATGGGGGAGTTGATTCCATATGCCTATTGCATTTATAAAATATTTCCGTTCTGAATTCAATGCCTTGTATCGAATGCTCTTTATATTGTTGGTTCGTGCAGAGTTAGCGAAATTTAGTTTCTGGTAAAGGCATACCGGTTCTTTAGTGCAAGCTACTTGATGTAAGAAAATTAGTGTTTTACAGTCCATCCATTTCAAAAAGTCAAGTTCAAATATCGTAAAAGCTTTGTCTGATATTCTGTCTCTCCTCGTTAAATTTAAATGTATCTTGCTATATCCTTAAATGCTGCTGTCAGCTTGTGTCTACTCCTAGAGTCGCAATTTCCGAATACCTCAATGACATGCAGGAGTGCAGGAATGAGGCATGCTTTTGCAAGCATCATGCGGTCTTGGGTTGTCAGAAAGCGTTGCGTAAATTTAAGTGATCTTGGCATTCTTTAAGTTCTTTCTGACGCTCTATTAACTTGGTCGACCCATGTTAATGATCTATTAATCACATACCCTAAGTTGCTTGCCTTTTCGCAGTATTCAATCGCTGTATATCCACTTTCGTTTTGTTTTTATAAATAACGAGACATTTAGACTTCATAGGATTGAGGAAAAGCCCAAAAGCCCAAAAGTTGCTAATTTTGTCAAGTCCCTATTACACACATTTATACAATCATTTAGTTCACATAGAGGTCGACTAACATACAGTTGGACATCATCTGCATACATATGACAACTAGACTCAAACAAAACAGATGGCAGATCGTTAACATATATAACGACAAAATCGAACTTTTTTTCCTCAAGGATCCAAACCAACTGTTTCTGATAGATATGGGACTTAAATATTTTAAAAAAATTATGGTTTTTTTTTTGTATGGCAGAACTTTTTTTTTTTAAATATTTTTTAAGTCTGGTATTTTTTGAAAGGTTTTTTCAGAGGTAGTGCTTCTTTATTTCACATAACTCTAGTATCTTACGTCTGGTTGTAAACTGGTTGTAATATAGGTTTTTTTTTTCGACTTTTCTGAGATTTTAAAATCAAAATTTCGTAAAAAATAACGCACAAAAAGAAGAAGAGCCCTCAAATATATGAATGAAAATCTTTACAAATAAATGAAATTGAATAATTGAAGTTGTTATTCATTGAGAAGTATTCATGAAATGTAGCTCCAAACCTTTTCTGTCCATATTGATAATTTGTTTGATTTATAAAATTTTGTTAGAAACAGAACGTGATGTTGTCAAATCTTATAACACAATAACTAAACTTTGGGCCTATGTAATCACCGATTCTGAGTTATTTAGTTAACTTAACTATCGATAGGTAACTTATTTAGGTGAAAATAGTCTATTAGATGTACTCACCATAAACTGTTTCGTCGAGAAGAGTCTTCTTGATCTCGTGTCCATCGTCGCCGCCGTCAACGCTCTCGATATCTGTTCGTCTGGGTGGTTTCTCCACTGGATTTACCTCGTTGAGAAGACTCTTCTGCATTTCCATGATAACGGAGCCCTCCAGCATAGAGCCGTTGTGGGTCTTGTCCAGCTTCGAGGATATCAGCCCATCCGCACTCATCATGGTGGTGTCCTTTTGGTAGGTCTTAATGCGTCGGCAGTACCAGAACAGTGTCAGTACGACGACAATTAGAAGCACGAGAAGAGTGGTTGTGATTAGGCAGATGATCAGAAACACATTCGTCTGAGAATCGCTGGTGGAGGCGCCAATAGCACCGCTCATGCCTAGACCGCCCAGGCCGTCAGAAGCGGAAGCCGCTCCAACATAGTCGCCATCAACCAGCAACTGGAACTCGGCCTCCGCCTTGCCACCTCGGTTATCAGCCACACAGATATAGGATCCTTTGTCTGATGCACGCACGCCGAATATGCGTAGCTCGGAAGTCATAACCTGCGATAGCTGCTGGAGGGGTAGCTGTTCCAGTGAGTTCAGCACTTGGATTCGGTGATCATTCAGGTTGAGGGGTCGCTTGTTGTATATCCACGTGACGTTTGGGCGCGGAGTGCCCACTATTCGACAGGGCAGAGTGATGTTGTCCTGGTTGGCTTCGAAGAAGGAGCGAATTGTGCCGAGAATGCGAGGCCTGCAAGCGAAGTTCTCTGAGGGCACCTCGCTCCACAGTTTGCCGCGCAGCTGAGGTGGCTCTTGGCAGTCGGTGGGGGGAGTGTAGAGGCGCTTAGAGATGGCATAGTCGCGAAAAGCCTGCAGTTCGCAGCTGCAGTTCCAGACGTTGCCCTGCAGTGATAGGTGCATGAGCTTTTGCAGGTCCTTGAAAGTCTCCATGTGCAGGTGTGTCAGCTGGTTTTGCTCTAACGAGATGGCGCTAATAGGCAGGGAACCTACGAAAACGTTGAGCTGCACCTGCTTGAGGCGATTGTTGCGGAACTCGATCCGCGACAGGTAACTAAGGTTGACGAACAGGTGATTTCGCATGACCTCGATCTCGTTATTGTTGATGATCACGTTTCGCAGCTTCTCCAGTCCGGCAAAGGTGCCAGGATGCAGCTCCCGAATACGGTTGCTGGAAATGTCCAGCTCGATCAGAATATGTAGACCCTTGAACGCGTCCCGGTGCACCTCCTGAATGGTGCAGTTGCGCAGGTACACCTTGTGGAGATTCGGCAGCCCCGCCATCAGGAACTCCTCGCGGCGCAGCTCCGGAATCTGGTTGTGGGCAAAGTCCACAACCTGCATCTCGTTGCTCATGTCCTGCGGTATTTTGGCCAGCGACTTGTTTTTACAGTCGGCGCTTTTCTTACCCGAATTCCAGTGACAGTGGCAATTGCTGCAACTCTGCATCCAGTCCGTGTGTCCCACTGCCTCCTGTGCCAGGGCCAGCAGAACCAGGAACAGCGCCATGACTCCTGCGCACATCCTGCCGCATGTCACCGATCGCTGACTCCGTCTGCTCAGTCCTGGGTGATGCCGTTGTCTGACTGTCATTATTGCTGGGGCTATTCCACGGCGGGAGGCCGCTGAGCATGTGCCAAGTGACGGACTTGAGCGGCCTCGACAATTCCACTCTAGTGGTCAAAATCTTCGCTAGTGGCTCTGTGGGCCCTAGCCTTACTTTTATTTATTCGCTTCTCCTCGCTCTGCTTATCTTCGCTTATCTTCGCTATGGGTGTCACGTACTTTTCAAAGTAAGCTCACTTTGCCACTCCTGTTTGCCACCCGTTGCCAGTTAATACTTTTGACGCGCTGGTTTTGTGCTTCGTACCGTTTCTGTTACAGTATCTCCCTTTTATGTTTCTCGTCCTTCGAGTCCACGGATGTTCTTCCTGTGTGCACGACAGACAAGGCTGTGACTAATTAATGGTTGTTGTCCTGGAGTCCTTCAGTTCCAACCTGAAAGGAACACGCAACAATGCGAAGAGTTCGTCGATTAATAAGGAATTCGAAGGGGATGATTATGCGACCAAAGGTCGCTAACTGTGCGAAAGGAACATGCGGAACGTTAAATAATTCTGAAAGGTTGTACTCTGATTGGAAAAAAGTAGAATTTATTGGGGAATGTGTATCAATTTCCTGTATCGATCAGCGTGCCATGCAACGATGCATCGATGGAAGATTATAACGATGTAGATAATAGGATTGGGATTATGTTACGTAAGCGGCGCCGGATTTAAGTAGGTCGTGACGTAACGGCATTGCCGATAGCGACTTATTCTGGTAAGCACTATGTCAGCGCTATGTAAGAGCCAGACATGTATACGAACCATACTTTTTATACCCGTACTCAAAAAAGAGTTAAGGGGTATATTAGATTTGTGGTAAAAGTGGATGTGTGTAACACAGAGAAGGAAAATTTTCCGACCCCATAAAGTATATATATTCTTGATCAGCATCAATAGCCGAGTCGATAGAGCCATGTCTGTCTGTCCGTCCGTCCGTCTGTCCGTCTTGTTTGACGCCTGGATCTCAGAGACTATAGGAGCTAGGGCAACCAAATTTGGTTTCAAGACTCATGTGATATCACACTGCTACAAGTGTATTTCAAAATTCCGCCCCGCCCCCTTCCGCCCACACTAAGGACGAAAATCTGTGGCAGGCACAATTTTAAAGATACGATAAAACTAAAAACGCAGTATCGTAGAGAATGCCCATATCTACCAGATTGCCGAATATGAATCAGATCGGATCATAATTATAGCCAGAATGAAGAAATTAATTTTCTGTTGGTTCCCCCGCCTCGACCAGCCAGAGACCCGCTACTCATTCTCTCTCTCGCTCGCACACTCTGCCGCGTTCAGTGCGCGAGCAACCCTTAGAGGAGGAGATGTAGAATATAAATGGTACATCTATAATCTACATGTTAGATGTAAAATATACATTGTAGATGTAGATAACAGATGTAGCAAAAAAATGTAATATGGGCATATCCGCGGGTCGCGAACGTACGTTCGTACGCTTTTAATGCACAAAAAGATAGAAAACAAAAAACTTTCCAAGACTTTTTTTTTGCGTTTCAATAGCATTTTGTTAGCTCTATGCTTAGTGCAAATGATGGGGTTCATCGAGTTTTAGTTTTTAAAATAATTTAAAAAAACATGCGGTCGCGAACGTACGAAAAATAGAAGTCGACTTTGACTTAATCTAGAAAAATGCAATTATCTGCGAATTGGAATATTCTAAAACGATAAATTGACTTTAAAAGAGGATTAATGTATCTTTCTATAAAGTATATTCTCATAAAATTATCTCCACTGGTTAAAAAAAATTAAATTAAGTACCGGTCGCGAACGTACGGGTCGCGAACGTACGATTTTTCCATATGTATTTTAAATTTTTTCACCTTACGTTTTCCCTTGAATCAGTTCATATTTCCCTTAAAACCAACTTATTACTCCATTTTATGTACGTAATAATATTTATAGTAAGAAGAGAAAATTTTATTTAAAATGAAAAAAATAAATGATAACAAGAAATTTATTTATTTAACTTTTGTGAATCGCTTTTAATTTTATTGAGATATCGGGTCTGTTTTCCACTTGTTTTAGCCATCTACGAATATTTATATGCGTGTTAAACAATTAAAAGTTAAATTAACAAATAAAACGAGAAGGAACGTGTTAGTCGCTTCTGGGGACGCGACTCTACTTATACCCGTACTCAGTCAGTATATACATTTTTATACCCGTACTCAAAAAAGAGTTAAGGGGTATATTAGATTTGTGGTAAAAGTGGATGTGTGTAACACAGAGAAGGAAAATTTTCCGACCCCATAAAGTATATATATTCTTGATCAGCATCAATAGCCGAGTCGATAGAGCCATGTCTGTCTGTCCGTCTGTCCGTCTGTCCGTCTTGTTTGACGCCTGGTTCTCAGAGACTATAAGAGTTAGGGCAACCAAATTTGGTTTCAAGACTCATGTGATATCACACTGCTACAAGTGTATTTCAAATTTCGCCCCGCCCCCTTCCGCCCCACAAAGGACGAAAATCTGTGGCAGGCACAATTTTAAAGATACGATAAAACTAAAAACGCAGTATCGTAGAGAATGCCCATATCTACCAGATTGCCGAATATGAATCAGATCGGATCATAAATATAGCCAGAATGAAGAAATTAATTTTCAGCTGCTTCCCCCGCCCCCTCCAGCAAGACAAACACAACTCATTCTCTCTCTCGCTCGCACACTCTGCCGCGTTCAGTGCGCGAGCAACCCCTAGCAGAGGAAATGTAGAATCTGAATGGTACATCTATAATCTACACTTTAGATGTAAAATATACATTGTAGATGTAGATGTAGATAACAGATGTAGCAAAAAAATGTAAAATGTAAAATTTTTTTTTTTTCTAAAATTCTAAAAAATTATATCTCAAAAATGTATTTACTGACTGAGTACGGGTATAAGTAGAGTCGCGTCCCCAGAAGCGACTCACACGTTCCTTCTCGTTGAGATATGATTTTTTAGAATTTTAGAAGAAAAAAAAATTTTACATTTTACATTTTTTTGCTACATCTGTTATCTACATCTACATCTACAATGTATATTTTACATCTAACATGTAGATTATAGATGTACCATTTATATTCTACATCTCCTCCTCTAGGGGTTGCTCGCGCACTGAACGCGGCAGAGTGTGCGAGCGAGAAAGAGAATGAGTTGTGTGTCTGGCTGAAAGAGGCGGGGGAACCAACAGAAAATTAATTTCTTCATTCTGGCTATAATTATGATCCGATCTAGTTCAAATTCGGCAATCTGTAGATATGGGCATTTTCTACGATACTGCGTTTTAGTTTTATCGTATCTTTAAAAATGTGCCTGCCACAGATTTTCGTCCTTTGTGGGGCGGAAGGGGGCGGGCGAAATTTTGAAATACACTTGTAGCAGTGTGATATCACATGAGTCTTGAAACCAAATTTGGTGCCCTAACTCTTATAGTCTCTGAGATCCAGGCGTCAAACAAGACGGACAGACGGACGGACGACAGACAGACATGGCTCTATCGACTCGGCTATTGATGCTGATCAAGAATATATATATTTATGGGGTCGGAAAATTTTCCTTCTACGTTACACACATCCACTTTTACCACAAATCTAATATACCCTTTAACTCTTTTTGAGTACGGGTATAAAAATACTTACGGTCGCGAACGTACGCTACTTCGAAAATCAAAATAAAAAGTTTGGTTAATAGTAACCCCAAAGTTATTTTATATTTAAAATAGTTACACAAAACTTACTTTGCACATGCAGTTTCAGCCACCTGCTTGCATTCAATGCGAAGCAATTACAATAAAATGATGTTTTCGCTCGCGAACGTACGATTAGAACATGATAAGAAGCAAAATAAAAATTAGCCGTTAATTAAACTTTTTTTTCGTTACTTTGCATTTTTCTCTTCTTAATAGATTGCAATAAAGAGATTTAGTAGAAAGAGTGCAAACATATCATATGTTTTTGCATGCAAAATAATTAAATATAAAAATGCCTTCAAAAAAAGCTAAAAGTGAAGAAATCACATTTTTCAAGTTTTCAGGCGAATTTTCTCATGAAAACCACTGAGTTATGCCATAAAACCATTGCATTATGCAAATTTGGACATTTCTTTATAAGTATACACAAAAACGAGAAGGAACGTGTGAGTCGCTTCTGGGGACGCGACTCTACTTATACCCGTACTCAGTCAGTGTTCACATTTTTGAGACATAATTTTTTAGAATTTTAGGAAAAACGAGAAGAGAATGAGTTGTGTGTCTGGCTGAAAGAGGCGGGGGAACCAACAGAAAATTAATTTCTTCATTCTGGCTATAATTATGATCCGATCTAGTTCAAATTCGGCAATCTGGTAGATATGGGCATTTTCTACGATACTGCGTTTTTAGTTTTATCGTATCTTTAAAAATGTGCCTGCCACAGATTTTCGTCCTTTGTGGGGGCGGAAGGGGGGCGGGGAAATTTTGAAATACACTTGTAGCAGTGTGATATCACATGAGTCTTGAAACCAAATTTGGTTGCCCTAGCTCTTATAGTCTCTGAGATCCAGGCGTCAAACAAGACGGACAGACGGACGGACGGACAGACAGACATGGCTCTATCGACTCGGCTATTGATGCTGATCAAGAATATATATACTTTATGGGGTCGGAAAATTTTCCTTCTCTACGTTACACACATCCACTTTTACCACAAATCTAATATACCCCTTAACTCTTTTTTGAGTACGGGTATAAAAAATACTTACGGTCGCGAACGTACGCTACTTCGAAAATCAAAATAAAAAGTTTGGTTAATAGTAACCCCAAAGTTATTTTATATTTAAAATAGTTACACAAAACTTACTTTGCACATGCAGTTTCAGCCACCTGCTTGCATTCAATGCGAAGCAATTACAATAAAATGATGTTTTCGGTCGCGAACGTACGATTAGAACATAGATAAGAAGCAAAATAAAAATTAACCGTTAACTGAAGATTTTTTTCGTCTCTTTGCATTTTTCTCTTCTTAACAGATTGCAATAGAGAGATTTGGTAGAAAGAGTGCAAACATATCATATGTTTTGCATGCAAAATAATTAAATATAAAAATGCCTTCAAAAAAAGCTAAAAGTGAAGAAATCACATTTTTCAAGTTTTCAGGCGAATTTTCTCATGAAAACCACTGAGTTATGCCATAAAACCATTGCATTATGCAAATTTGGACATTTCTTTATAAGTATACACAAAAACGAGAAGGAACGTGTGAGTCGCTTCTGGGGACGCGACTCTACTTATACCCGTACTCAGTCAGTGTTCACATTTTTGAGACATAATTTTTTAGAATTTTAGGAAAAACGAGAAGGAACGTGTGAGTCGCTTCTGGGGACGCGACTCTACTTATACCCGTACTCAGTCAGTAAATACATTTTTGAGATATGATTTTTTAGAATTTTAGAAAAAAAAAAAAAATTTTACATTTTACATATTTTTGCTACATCTGTTATCTACATCTACATCTACAATGTATATTTTACATCTAACATGTAGATTATAGATGTACCATTTATATTCTGCATCTCCTCCCCTAGGGGTTGCTCGCGCACTGAACGCGGCAAAGTGTGCGAGCGAGAAAGAGATATAGTAGCGTGTCTCTGGCTGAAAGAGGCGGGGGAACCAACAGAAAATTAATTTCTTCATTCTGGCTATAATTATGATCCGATCTGATTCATATTCAGCAATCTGGTAGATATGGGCATTCTCTACGATACTGCGTTTTAGTTTAGTTTTATCGTATCTTTAAAATTGTGCCTGCCACAGATATTCGTCCTTTGTGTGGGCGGAAGGGGGCGGGGCGAAATTTTGAAATACACTTGTAGCAGTGTGATATCACATGAGTCTAGAAACCAAATTTGGTTGCCCTAGCTTTTATAGTCTCTGAGATCCAGGCGTCAAACAAGACGGACAGACGGACGGACGGACGGACGGACGGACAGACGGACATGGCTCTATCGACTCGGCTATTGATGCTGATCAAGAATATATATACTTTATGGGGTCGGAAAATTTTCCTTCTCTGTGTTACACACATCCATTTTTACCACAAATCTAATATACCCCTTAACTCTTTTTTGAGTACGGGTATAAAAAAAAAATTTACATTTTACATTATTTTGCTACATCTGTTATCTACATCTACATCTACAATGTATATTTTACATCTAACATGTAGATTATAGATGTACCATTTATATTCTGCATCTCCTCCGCTAGGGGTTGCTCGCGCACTGAACGCGGCAGAGTGTGCGAGCGAGAGAGAGATTGAGTTGTGTTTGTCTTGCTGGAGGGGGCGGGGGAAGCAACTGAAAATTAATTTCTTCATTCTGGCTATAATTATTATCCGATCTGATTCATATTCAGCAATCTGGTAGATATGGTCATTCTGTACGATACTGCGTTTTTAGTTTTATCGTATCTTTAAAATTGTGTCTGCCACAGATTTTCGTCCTTTGTGGGGGCGGAAGGGGGCGGGGCGAAATTTTGAAATACACTTGTAGCAGTGTGATATCACATGAGTCTGGAAACCAAATTTGGTTGCCCTAGCTCCTATAGTCTCTGAGATCCAGGCGTCAAACAAGACGGACAGACGGACAGACGGACAGACGGTCAGACGGACAGACGGACAGACAGACATGGCTCTATCGACTCGGCTATTGATGCTGATCAAGAATATATATACTTTATGGGGTCGGAAAATTTTCCTTCTCTGTGTTACACACATCAACTTTTACCACAAATCTAATATACCCCTTAACTCTTTTTTGAGTACGGGTATAAAAAACGATGATTATGAACATTTTATTTTTCGGTCCTGGTTGACCATTCGGCGGATATGCCCATATGTAAAATTTTTTTTTAATTCCAAAATTCTAAAAAATCATGCTCCAAAATGTAAACACTGACTGAGTACGGGTATAAGTAGAGTCGCGTCCCCAGAAGCGACTCACACGTTCCTTCTCGTTCCTCATTGATTTGACGCTACAATGAAAACTTATATTATTTTCCAACGTATTGCTTCAGAGTCTGAAATCTAAACTAAAGGATACGTTTATCTCGCTCACACTTCACACTTTTCCCATACCGTATTATAGCGTGTCTCCTGCCTTAATTTAAGTTGTGTACGAGGGCTGCTATTTACGTTCCTGGCCTAGGTCTTTTCTACCATATTAGAACCAAATGGTCTTTTGCATAAATAAGTTTGGACTTTTATGGATTAAACCTACATACAACTTTTTCAAGTACGATCTCGTTTGATATCGATTAACGATAACTAAAACGAGAAGGAACGTGTGAGTCGCTTCTGGGGACGCGACTCTACTTATACCCGTACTCAGTCAGTATATACATTTTTGAGATATGATTTTTTAGAATTTTAGAAAAAAACAAAAATTTTACATTTTACATTTTTTTTCTACATCTGTTATCTACATCTACAATGTATATTTTACATCTAACATGTAGATTATAGATGTACCATTTATATTCTACATCTCCTCCTCTAAGGGTTGCTCGCGCACTGAACGCGGCAGAGTGTGCGAGCGAGAGAGAGAATGAGTAGCGGGTCTCTGGCTGGTCGAGGCGGGCGAACCAACAGAAAATTAATTTCTTCATTTTGGCTACAATCATGATCCGATTTGATTCAAATTCGGCAATCTGGTAGATATGGGCATTCTCTACGATACTGCGTTTTTAGTTTTATCGTATCTTTAAAATTGTGCCTGCCACAGATTTTCGTCTTTTGTGGGGGCGGAAGGGGGCGGGGCGAAATTTTGAAATACACTTGTAGCAGTGTGATATCACATGAGTCTTGAAACCAAATTTGGTTGCCCTAGCTCTTATAGTCTCTGAGATCCAGGCGTCAAACAAGACGGACAGACAGACATGGCGCTCTATCGACTCGGCTATTGATGCTGATCAAGAATATATATACTTTATGGGGTCGGAAAATTTTCCTTCTCTACGTTACACACATCCACTTTTACCACAAATCTAATATACCCCTTAACTCTTTTTTGAGTACGGGTATAAAAATTCATCTCAGTCAAAAATTTAAATTTACACATGATAATGTCTTTGTCATGATTTTCTACCATATTTGAGGTGGATTTTAAAGACAAAAATGCTTAGATCAGCTTTAACTTTTATTGATGAAGCATCATGAATTGCCAATGTAAAAAACTGGGTTCGGGACTTCAATCGTGGACGTTGTTCCTTGCAGGTCGAATTTCGTGAAGGTCGCTTAAAATTAATTTTTGTGCCACAAAATATCGATGCTGTGCGCGAAATCAGGAAGGAATCAAGGAAAGTCTCCAAAAAAACTAAAGCGACGAGCACACAGGAAGCTGGGATGAATATCATCACAGCTTCAATGCCTACAATAACACCTGTAGGAGAGCAATAAGGTAATCATGGGTAGCCTTCTGCGATGGCATAGATGGTACCCCAAGACCTCAAGGCTTCCACGTGTACTGTCAAAGGCGCCCACAACGCCAGGCCTGGTCCGCAGCCAGGACGGTACTTTCGCAGCCAAATCAGATGTAACCGGCGCCGCCGCCGCCGACACAGGGATACATCAAGGAGAGGAAATTGAGGATCTCGAAAGAGATATTCAGTCCCTACAAATCCTTACACCTACTACTACTACTACTGGCTGCAGATAATCTTCAAAGGATTGCTGCTAACTGGGTATGTACCCAAAGGATGGAAGGAGGTGAGAGTGGTTTTCATCCCCCAGGCTGGCTGGCTAAGCCACATCTCCCCAAAGGACTACAGACCCATCCGCCTTTCCTCCATTATGCTGTAAACGATGGGACGACCAATGGACCTACACCTTGGCGCACAGCACGCCTCCCTCAAAGTTGGATCAGCTGAGACCGCACTACACGAAGTGGATAATGTGCTTTGGCGACCTTCCTTGATAAAGAGGATTCGTCAGGATTGAGTCAATAACGAACGCGCTGGTATATATTGGCACACACCCGACTGTAACCAAATGGCAGGATACCGATCTTAGGAGAAGAACGATAAGCCCCAAGCTAGGCTCCTTCTCGTCAAGGAAGATGGTCACACGAGGAATCCCACAAGGAGGAGTTCTATCCCTGCTCTTGTGGAACCTGGTCCTCAACGACCTTCTTCTTCAGCTGATCTAGTAATACTGGTAACGGGTAAGTTCTTTTCAACAATGTGGGGCTTCAAACGTCACATCACGACAAACGACTGCATGTATACAGCGATAATAAGACCCATCCCAACATACAGAGGGTTAGTATGATGGGACGCTTACAATAAATCTCACAAAGAAAACCTCCGTAGAGTCCAACGTGCTGGCCACGGTACGGTGACTCAAATCCACCTTCCAGGCAGCTCTAGGCAATGCTATGTATACCTGGAACCCATTGTATTGTATTTTTTATACCCGTACACAAAAAAGAGTTAAGGGGTATATTAGATTTGTGGTAAAAGTGGATGTGTGTAACGCAGAGAAGGAAACGTTTCCGACCCCATAAAGTATATATATTCTTGATCAGCATCAATAGCTGAATCGATAGAGCCATGTCTGTCTGTCCGTCTGTCCGTCCGTCTGTCTTGTTGAGCGCGTAGATCTCAGAGACTATAAGAGCTAGAGCTAAAATTCGAGTAGGGTTAATTTCATTTTTTTAAATTTTATTATATCAACACAATTGGTTTTTAAATAATAGATTTTTCAAAGCTGTACTATTATAATTTCAAAGCAAGAAAACATCCCATATCGTGCGCGTCAAAAAAAACAATGCACTTGAGAATTTTAGCAGTGGACTGGCAACACTTCGTGCATGGCAGCACAGTTTTAGGTATAATGATCGCTATGCTTCTCTTTGTGCTGCCATGGGTCTGCACATAGCCGACATTAAAGCAATGGCAATAATGTGTAGAAATGGGTTGTTAGTTCTGTTTTGGCATTTTGAACCAATGCCAACTGGTAGAACCACAAATGACTACAAATGTTTTCACAATTTGGACAAAAAGTTTGACGTAAAGGAAGTTTTACTGCAATGAGTTTGTTTTGTAATGCTTAATTAAAGAAAAACAGAATGCTTTCAATATAATTATTATTAAATATCTGTCATCCCTTCCACCACCACAAAGAACGAAAAGCTGTTACAGGCACAATTTTAAAGATACGATAAAACTAAAAACGCAGTATCGTAGAGAATGCCCATATCTACCATATTGTCGAATCTGACTCAGATCGGATCATTATTATAGCCAGAATAAAGAAATTAATTTTTAGTTGCTTCCCCCACATCTACCAGCAAGAGACCCGCTACTCATTCTCTTTCTCGCCCGAAATCTCTTCCTCGTTCAGTGCGCGACTGCCCGCTAGCGGAGAAGATGTATAAATCTACATTTTATATATAAAATATGCATTTTAGATGTAGATAACAGATGTAGAAAAAATGTAGAAAAATTGTAAAATTTTTTTAAATTGCTCATAAATCATAAGCTCACAGATTTATATACTGACTGAGTACGGGTTTTAAACCCGTACCCGTAGAGTCGCGTCTAGAGAAGCAGCTCACACGATCTTTCACGTTCGTTTTCTGGTATCTTCAAAATTGTGGCTGCCACAGATTATGAAATACATGAGTCTGGAAACAAAATTTGGTTGCTCTATCTCCTATATTCTCTGAAAACTAGGCGACAAACAAGACGGACAGAACGACAAAAAATTAGCCCATAATGCACCGCAAACAGGCAAACATTAACCGAAATCAAAGTTAAACTTTGACTATTTATTGTAAAGCTTCTAGACATTGTAGCAAAAATCTTTCAGATTACATTTTGGAAGATTTTCCCTTCAAATTCAGTTTGTTTTATGAGGATATCTTGATTCGTTCAGAAGTTATTAATTTTGCAAGCTGAAATGGCCGGAGTTCAATTTAGCAATTTACTAAAACGCTTAAAAAATTTTTTTTTAATTCTAAAATTCTAAAAAATCATGCTCCAAAATGTAAATAATGACTGAGTACGGGTATAAGTAGAGTCGCGTCCCCAGAAGCGTTCCTTCTCGTTTTTATTTTAGCGTAGCTTTCGCAACGCAACCCTCTTCCACAATATTCCACGCGCTTACTCATTCTTTCTCTATCCATTTTTATCACACTCTTTCTAATACAGTGAGCTCACCCTGGTGGGGAGGACCAAGATATAACGGTTGGTGTTGTTGTGAGAAGAAAGATAGAGATGTACCGAAATAAACGGTATGGAAACAGATAAAATATTTTAAAATTTGAATCAAATTAGTCATCAAATGGTAAGAGGATTACTAAGTGCCAAAACTGATTGGTCACTGCATTCAATAGCATTAGCTTTTTAGATTTTCAAAAATTTCTTAAAACTTATTCCAAAAGTTATTCAAACGAGTTATACCCGATACTTAGTCAGTATATATGATTTATGTAACCTATACAATGGGTATATTTTATTCGTAATTATACGTAAGCGCATGAATTGATATTGGAGTCGATGCACTCGCTTTATTCCCCTTTCCACATAATGAACTATTTTATTAGAATTTTAAAATATTTTATGTTTCCATTTATCCGCAACGTCCTTTATTCCGCTACATTTATCTCTCTCTTCTCACAAGAACAGCCGTTATTTCTAGTCCCCTCCGCCAGAAGGCTCCCACTGCACGAGCAAGATTGTGTAAGAGATGGACTGAGTAAACGCGTGGAATGCGAAAATGTATGTGTTCCTTCTGGTTATAATAATGATCCGATCTCAAACAGTTTCGGTCATCTTTTAGATATGGCCATTCTCTACGAATCTCTTCTATCTTTAAAATTGTGGATGCAACCGATTTTCTCTCTATATGTAGGGGCGGTCGGGGACGTTCTAATGTTTTGAAATGCACTTGGAACAGTGTGATATCACAGGAGTCTGGATACAAAATGTGATTGCTGTAGCTCTAATAACACTACCCGACACCATTTTTCCGCATCGTAACAAACCAACCTTTTTTTTTAGATTAGTGGCTTTAAAAATGCTTAATGACATTTTTGTACCCTAAGGCAGAAATTTTTTAAAACATTTTTTAAAAATTCTAGCAGCAAGTATCTCACATCTAGTTGCAATCATTTTTGCCATTCTAAAAAGCTAAAATGGATTTAAGTTTTTTGTGGATTTCTGTATATAAGTGCAAGATCGAAATGAGCAAAGACAGATTTAATCGTGTCTTTTCTGTGTCCATTCGCAATGTGTCCGTAAATGAGACGTTTTTTTCAGACACCCTGAAAGTTTTGTCCGTTTTTGGCCAGCTATGGTTTTAAGACACTCAAATTGTGTGAAAAAGAGAAGCGCTGTCTCTGAAAAATGCAATAAAAAATACCAGTTTTTCCTAAAAAAATTAAAAAGTCGTAATTTTAAAAAAAAATGTAAGGCCCTAAGTCTATCAGAAAAAGTCGGTTTGGTTCGAAGTTAAATTTTGTCCAGTTGTGTAATCTCAGAGATCTAGGCGCTAATCAGGATGGACGGATGGAAATATTGAATCGGCTATTGATCCTTATCAAGAATATGCATACTTACATACATGTATATCGTGTCGGAAATGTTTCCTTTTGGGCGTTACACACATCTACTTCGACCACAAAATATCGGTTATAATATCGGTTATAAAAGGCAAGCTTATCTATTAAAAAATCTTAAAAAGAAGCCCAACATTTTTTTTTATTCAGAGCCCTAAGTCCATTAGAAAAAGTTGGTTTGTAGAGATTTGTTGGAAATTACATAAAATCGGTATAACAGAAACAACGCGACTCGAATATTTAAACGAGAAGAAACGTGTGAGTCGCTTCTTGGGACGCGACTGTACTTATACCCGAACTCAGTCATTATATACATTTTTGAGCTTATGATTTAGGGAGAATTTAAAAAAATTTTACACTATACATTTTTTTGCTACATCTGTTATCTACATCTACAATGTATATTTTACATCTAAAATGTAGATTGTACATGTACCATTTATATTCTACATCTCCTCCTCTAGGGGTTGCTCGCGCACTGAACGCGGCAGAGTGTGCGAGCGAGAGAGATAATGAGTAGCGGGTCTCTTGTTGGTGGAGGCGGCGGGGGAAGCAGCTGAAAATTTCTATAGTTTCTATAATTATGATACGATCTGATTCTGATTCGGCAATCTGGTAGATATGTGCATTCTTTACGATACTGGGTTTTCAGTTTTATCGTAAAATTGTGCCTGCCACAGATTTTCGTCCTTTGTGGAGCCGGAAGGGGCACTTGTACACTTGTAGCAGTGTGATATCGCATGAGTCTGGAAACCAAATTTGGTTTCTCTAGCTCTTTTTAATCTCTGAGATCTAGGCGCTCATCAAGACGGACAGACGGACGGACAGTGAGACAGTCTATATCGACTAGGCAATTGATGCTGATCAAGAATATATGTACTTTATGGGGTCGGAAACGTTTCCTTCTCTGCGTTGCACACATCCACTTTTACCACAAATACAATATACCTCTTAACTCTTTTTTGATTACGGGTATAAAGATTATATATTCCGTGCCTAATTAATCGATACGGACACGACACTGTGCGTCACAGCAGGTATTGCTTCTCAATAAAAATACGTCGAATGACAAACGAAAACTCACACAGGCACGGACAATGCAGTTTGAGCTCATGGCTACACATAATATGAGACACACATACACACTGAGTCGCGCAAACACAAGTACTTGCAAAAAGTATGCAAATTGAGTGCCATTTGCATGCAAAGTGCCTTCAAGTGAGCGAACTGGAGAGGGGTTCTCTGGTTCTGTGGAGAGGTTATGGTGTGGTGAGTTGAAGTGGAGCTCCGCTCATTAGCCATTCCACGGCTGTAGAACGCGAGAGTGAGACATATAGCGAGGTGAGGCGTGGCTTGACTTGGGCCTTTTCGCTCATGCCCAGTGAAACACCATCGGTTGTTTTTCTACTATTAATCGGGATTTATTTTTTCTGATTTGATTGCCAGAGGGTGAACAAACATCCCTGAACACCCCTGTTTTGACTGCTGAATACTGTATGCCGTCTGAGTACACGACTTATCTCTTATAGGAAAGATTATTAATGATATAATTTAGTGCACAAAGTCTCTCTTACATATTCAAATATCGTGTATTCAACAGTCCTAAATTATTTTAATTCAAAATAATATCATATCCTTTTGTGTGTCATATTATTATAATTTTATCTATACACCGATAGAAAAAAAAGCCCTGAAATTTTAATATTTTCACTTAGATTTTAATATTTATGCCATTGATTTTCATCCAAGAGTGGTTGTATTAAAATTGAATATTTTTCACCTAAATTTTGATTTTAATATAGAAATATTTAAATTTAATACATTTCATATTTAAATTGAAAATGTTTCATATTTAAATTTAATATGTTTCATGTTTAAATTTTATATATTTCATATTTAAATTTAATACATTTCATATTTAAATTTCATATGTTTAATATTTAAATCTAATATGTTTCATATTTATACTTATATTCATTTTTAACTAATTGGTTATTGTTTTGCGTACGCAAATTACATTTCAAATCCTCATGGTGTGAATTGGTTAAAGTTGTCAACTAGAAATAATCGCAATATGAGTAGAACTGCATTGGTTGTGATTATACCCCTGCGCTAAGACAATTTTACTGTGTATTCAAGGCGGCAGCAGCTAGAACCGGTTGGGAATTCGAGGGACATAAAAAATAATATAAACATAGTTAAAATAAATACAAAAAATATTTGATTTCATTTAATTTGGAATATTTAAAATAAAAAGTTTTTCCTTTGGATTTTAAAACAAAAATTTTTAATTCAAGTCATAATAATATTAAATTTAAATATGAAACATATTAAACTACAAATTTAATATATTATAGTTATTTTGAAGTGTTTTGTATTTAGATTAAATATGACCATATTAAAAAAGCATTTTGAATACATTTATATTTGAATCAAAGTGAATTCTATTAAATTTTACTATGTTTGTATTTAAAAACCGCATTTTAAATTCAAATATGATTGTAGTTATTTTTACTATGGCTTTTTTCTATCAGTGTATATATCGTCCAGATTAAAATCTGTTCCTGATGTCCCACATTTATTATACCCGTACTCGAAGAGCTAAGGGGGGTATCTCAGAGTCTCATAGTTCTCAGAGTCCATAAGAGTTAGAAAAACCAAATTTTGTTTCCAGACTTATGTGTTATCACACTGCTACAAGATTATTTCAAATTTTCGCTAGAATAAAGAAATTTATTCATTGCGAAAACAATACCTTTTCCATTTATTAACAGACTTGCGATTGAGCGGTGTGCATGCACTGATAGAAAAAGGGCATAGTAAAAATTGTTTAATACAAACATAGTAAAATTAAATAGAATTCACTTTGATTCAAATATAAATGTATTAAAAATGCAAAGTTAAATTATCTTTGCGCAAAGGCATAATCACAACCAATGCGGTTCTACACATGTTGCGACTATTTCTAGTTGAAAACTTTAAACAATTCACAGTGTGAATTTCACGCCATGAGGACTTGAAATGTAGTCCGCGTATGCAAAATAATAACCAATAAGTTTAAAAATGAAATATACTCAATATAAAGATGAAAAATATTAGATTTAAATATTAAACATATTAAATTTAAATATGAAGCACATTAACATTAAATATGAAACATATTAAATTTTAATATAAAATATAATAAATTTAAACATTAAATATATTAAATTTAAATATTTCCATATTAATATCAAAATTTAAGTGAAAAATATTCAATTTTAATACAACCACTCTTGGAAGAAAATCAATGGCATAAATATTAAAATCTAAGTGAAAATATTAAAATTTCAGGGCTTTTTTCTATCGGTGTGATGTTATGTGAAATTTGTTTTTTCAGTCCGTTAATAAAAACAAATGATTCGGAAGTTTAATTGCGGGAAATTCAATTCGCTTTTTTTTGTCCGATTTTCCGAGAGTTTATCTAATTTTTCTGCTGCGCCTGTATGGTTAGTGCTCATACACAAGGCCTCTGTTATGTTTAACAGAGATTTACCGATAACCAAATAGGGCTACCACAGCTGCTCGAAGGAATTCACCATTTTTTGTTGCCCTGACCCATTTTTTTCAGTTCCAATTTTGAGAATGGTTAAAAAAATATATTTATAAAAAGGGCACAAGCTCAATTGCCCTGGTAATGGTGTCAAATTCATGTCAATGCAACAATAAGTCATCTATTGTTTTCATTGTGCAATTAAGATTCGTTTTGTTGTATAAAAAGACGTTTACTTTTCATTTCGGCGAGAAATATGTTGCCGTGTTGAAAACGGAAAAGTCTTGCGTTTTACGAATGCGGGAGCGCTTCATCTTTCGTTGCGAAAGTAAAAACCGGAGCCTGCCTGAAAATCTTTTTTTTTTGTTTCCCTTAAAAAAAAAGGATTTGTCCATGTCGTCTAAATAGGCATTTTTTTGTGATATGACTTCATCATTGGACTCAAATCTTTTTCCGCCGAGCCATTTCTTGAGGTTTGAAAACAAAAAATAGTCACTAGGAACTAAATACAGATGGAACGAGAAGGAACATGTGAGTCGCTTCTGGGGACGCGACTCTACTTATACCCGTACTCAGTCAGTATATACATTTTTGAGATATGATTTTTTAGAATTTTAGAAAAAAAAAAACTTTTACACTTTACATTTTTTTGGTACATCTGTTATCTACATCTACATCTACAATGTAGATTTTACATCTAACATGTAGATTATAGATGTACCATTTATATTCTGCATCTCCTCCGCTAGGGGTTGCTCGCGCACTGAACGCGGCAGAGTGTGCGAGCGAGAGAGAGAATGTGTAGTGTGTCTCTGGCAGGAGGAGGCGGGGGAACCAACAGAAAATTAATTTCTTCATTCTGGCTATAATTATGTTCCGATCTGATTCATATTCAGCAATCTGGTAGATATGGGCATTCTCTACGATACTGCGTTTTTAGTTTTATCGTATCTTTAAAAATGTGCCTGCCACAGATTTTCGTCCTTAGTGTGGGTGGAAGGGGGCGGGGCGGAATATAGAAATACACTTGTAGCAGTGTGATATCACATGAGTCTGGAAACCAACTTTGGTTACCCTAACTCTTATAGTCTCTGAGATCCAGGCGCTCAACAAGACGGACAGACGGACGGACGGATAGACAGACATGGCTCTATCGACTCGGCTATTGATGCTGATCAAAAATATATATACTTTATGGGGTCGGAAAATTTTCCTTCTCTGCGTTACACACATCCACTTTTACCACAAATCTAATATACCCCTTAACTCTTTTTTGAGTACGGGTATAAATATAGAAAACAATTAATTTTTATAACTTACGAGCCAATTCTGTTAGTATAAAAAGAGCCCTACGAAAACATATGTTGCCTTTAAATGCTCACAGCTAAGCGAATATCAATAAAATATTTCTTTAAATATTATCGGCAGCCCATCTAGAGTACTGGTAATCAAATGCAACAAAAAATTTTAAGTTTTTTATGTTTCTAAATTTGATTATCATTCTGCAAGATTGCCTGTTTTGCTCAGTGTGCACAGTGGCGATGATTTTAAGCGATTTAAGTGATTCTCATCGGCGTACGTTCAACGTGGACAGGGTTTAGTTGCAACCACCCCCACGTGTAGGTCCACGTAACCTTGTACAGCAAGCAGATGCTACTGATCTGAGTATTGGGAGTCATATTTGTGGACAAAACGAAGTTTTCGTGCTGCGAAGAGTATGTAAATATTAAATATCTACATTGGTCTAGGTGCTATGAGCATAATACAGAAAATTAAAAAAAAAAAACGAGAAGGGACGTGAGTGTCGCTTCTTTGGACGCGACGCAAGTATACAGAAGTGCAATACAATTGTTTTTCTTTAACGTTTACTATAACTTCATAGTATTATCTATCTAAATCATAAACAAAAACTTATACTTTTTATTAAGAACAGTTAGTTTTAATCGAAAAAAAGTAATTTTTTGAGACTCAACGCATAATCGGACAATGCAAAAGTGCCAATGGAAAATCCCGATTTTTCCTGAAAATCTACGGTTTTTCTTATCGCATTTTCTGGCTGGTTGACTGGATATCTGCCTGACACAAAAAAAGAAGTTTGATGGCTCTCCCAGGAAAGTAATCCTTTGTTGAAATTACGTAAGTAATAGTGAAATTGTACTTGGAAGAAAAAATGTTCGGAAAAGCGCCACATTGGTTTGAAAAGGTAAATCTTTTGTGAACTATATAAACAGAAGGTTACGTAAAAAAAAAAAATAAGGGAAGGCCACGGCTAGATTTTAAATGAGCCAAAAGAGCATTTGATTAAAAAAAATTAATCAAGATACCTTTCAAACCTTAAAAATAAGACAAGTTACTTCAAAAACGATCTGCAAAAGACGTTTTCTTAAATAGTGAGCCTAACAAATTGCACGAGTACCATTTCTATAGAAGATTTACTCGAACAAAGCTTTTAAAGCACCATACAATAATTGTGATGGGAATATAAACTGCGACAAATAAATTTGCCCAAAAAAATATTTTGATGGTATATCATCTTAAATCCAATTTTACTGATAGTATTCATTCAATAAAATCTTTAATGTGTCAATCAATGTATAAAAGTATCAATATACTTTTTGAGCACATATGTACTGGGTATACAAGTGTCCGATTACACTACTCGACAAAATCGAACTTTTTTTTTTCTCAAGGACTTTGAAATTTTTTAACGACATACATATAGTTTTTTTCTATATCAGAACTCTTTTTTGAAGAATTTTTTAAGTCTGGTATTTTTTTTTAAGCTTTTTTCAGAAGTAGCACTCCTATCTTACGTCTGGTTGCAAAGAACATTGAAAAGATAATTAAAACAGCTAGAAGTTAAGCCCAAATACTTTGTGATTTAAGCTTACCGCCTGGGAAATATAAAGCATTGAAATGAAAAAATTATGGGCGCTCGCGTACATAACGAGGCAGAGTGTGCGAGCGAGAAAGATAATGAGTAGCGGAAGCAACTGAAAATTTCTTCATTCTGCCTATAATTATGATCCGATCTGATTCAGATTCGGCAATCTGGTAGATATGTCCCCACCACACATGAGTCTGGAAACCAAATTTGGTTGCCCTAACTCTTATAGTCTCTGAGATCCAGGCGCTCATCGAGACGGATGGACGGACAGACGGACAGTCGGACAGACGGACGGATATTGCTATATCGACTCGAATATATATACATATATCGGAAACGTTTCCTTTTCTGCGTTACACACATCTACTTTTACCACAAATCTAATATACCCCTTAACTCTTTTTTGAGTACGGGTATTATAAAGAAAAAAATGTAAATTCGCAAATATTACTTAAAAATAATACTTCTAGCCAATTTTATCTTTAGAAGCGAGATTTTTGTAGACCTTTTTGCCTTTACAGGGACTTATAGAATTCTGGAAGGAAAAAAATAATGTTTTTCGTGGTGTACGGAAGAACTCTCACATACATGAATGAAAATCATTACAAATAAATGAATTTGAAAAATTGAATTTGTTATTCATTGAGAACTATTCATGAAATGTAGCCCCCAATCTTTTCTGTCCATATTAATAATATGGTTGATACATAAAATGTTTTTAAAAACACGTAGAATGAGTTGTTGTCAAAACTCAGAACTCAATAGCTCGAGTTTGTGCCAGTGTAGACGGCCATTCTGAGTTAACTCAACAATCGATAGGTAACTCATGTCAGTGTAAATAGGCTATAAAATTCTAAAAAAATATTATCTTATAAATGTATATACTGACTGAGTACGGGTATAAGGAGTAGAGTCGCGTCCCCAGAAGCGACTAACACGTTCCTTTTCATTTTTTTTTCTTAAACAATCCTTTTTTTTCTATAGAAATTATTTTTCTTTTTGTTTTTCTTAACCAAATTTTGTTTTAACGCCCATGAACGCTTTGCTTTGCTATCCACACTATGCCGAAGTGAAGTTTATTTTTTTTTAACTCGATTTTCTTTTTTTTAGTTAATTGATGATCCCTAATCTTAAAAGTGTATGTGCACATTTTCCACTTTTTAAAAAAATATCTTAAGGTTCCGCATTCGACTTTAATTTTGAGAAACAACCCAGTACGAGACATACTAAAAAAATGTATTTCATGTATTTATGTTAAAGTTAATAGTAGTAAACGCGAAATAACGAAATGTAAATTAAATTAGCCTTAATTGTTTAATATTCCATTTATTAATTTGGTTGAAAAATTGAGATTTTGTCTCAAACATTGGTAGTTCTTTCCTTGCTTTTATTAGGGTACGAATTTCTTTGTATTGTTTTCAAAACAATGCTCTTTAGACCATCTCTCAAATATAAACACATTTTAACCATGTTAAAAATGTGACCGGGCCACAATTACAAGTCGACTTTGTTTTGAACTCAAACCAGGTTGGTGCGAATACTCTCATAACTCATATATACACGAAGAATCCTGTTTGCGCAAGTTAGCCAAAATGAATGTGCCAAAATGAATACGCCAAGTACTGTGAGACAGTGCCTGCGCAGAAACTGCGGAGCATGTGTCATACATATATTTTTGGTCACTGCTTAGCAAAACACTATCGACGATTGGCAATCTAATTGATATGGTATCAAAAGCTTCTGGTTTTAAATCACGACGTTATTCAAACATTTTGCGGTACCAAAATAAGCCCTAATAGCTTTACTGGATTAGGGCCTATTGTGGTACCGTCCACAGAAATAAATAAATGGCGAAGTGGTAATTCATTTTCATGCATCAAGCGCACAAGCCGCTGCATGGGTCGATTGCGATTTCTTTCCAATAAGCAAACGACTCCATTTTTATGTCCACTGTTAACGTCAGTTCCATCACATCCAATTGCCACAAGAGAAGGATAATATTCAAGTGATTTTTCTAAAAACTCGACAATATTTTTTCCAATTGTGACTGTTTTTCCCGGATCAATGGAAATATGACAGATGTACTCTGAGCCCAGCTCAGATATTCTCAAGCAGAAATATTTTTTTTTAATAAAAGGTCATAAATAAAGTGCTGTCTTTACGACAGTCAAAATAAATAGCCATCATATGTTTATCTCGTTGACGCTCTCGTCGAATCTTATTTTGGTCATATTATTTGTATATGTGATTATTGTTCATGCTAATGTTTGTTATCTGTCGTTCATACAAAGAGTACTAATTATTAAATTGCTCTTAGTTTTTAGCGGAAGCAGAAGAAAAATGAAAAAAAGAATGAAGTTTGGCATATGACACTTCTAACCATATGCGGAACATGCGGAACTTCAAGATGAAATGATAGAACTTTGATTTTTTTTACACATTTTTTATTTTTATGAGGTCATCGATTAACAATACAGGAGATAAGAAAAAAAATGTTGTTTGTTGTCAGTTTCACTCAACCCCAATCCACACAACAGAAAAGCCCATTAAACTTGCATTTTAAAATTGACCAGCCAATTTCATTTTTATTATTGCATTGAAGGAATGGAAATGCGGTTGAGTTGTTCCGGACTCTGGCGACGCATTGAAAATTCATGCGGGCATTCTAAGCATTCTTTTATCAAAAATCCATTTCTTCGAATCGCAGAAATTTGTTACACGGCATTGGACTGATTCGACGGCAGATGTGCAAATGGGGCCACCGAGGCTGCTGCGTTTGAAAAACAACAAAAAAATGCATTAAATCAACAGGCTGTGGGCACACGCGGCTCTGGGGCGCGTAGGAGGCATGCTTCGTTGCACAATCAAACAATAAATCTTCCTGCCACCAAAGATACACACACTAAGTTTATTTGGATTTATACGTATAGCCAGAACTGTTGGGGGAATCCCTTTTGTGTCCCGAAAACTTTTCTGGTGTCACCATTGTTTTGCCAGCCGCCGCCCCCTCTTTTTTTCCTCTCTGCATTTTACTTTGTATGCTTATTTTTATTATCTGTTCCTCTTTGGAGGGGCGTTTTATACTAGGGCGTGGTGAAGTGAAGTTATTTCGCTCGAAAGGATTTCAGAACTTTTTTAAATTTGTATTTCCTGTATGTCTTCCTTTTTAAAACGTAAGCGATGACAAATGTCACTATCAATTTTATCTTTGCACTGATTCTTAACGCTCAATGGTATCAAAGTTAACTATCTTGTTCATACATGAACACAATTATAATTTACCATAATTTATAACATAAGGCAAATACCGAGAATTTTCAACACTGCCACCAACCCAACAATACCCGACACCATTTTTCAGCTTTGAACCCAACTAACTTTTTTTGATAGATTTGGGGCTTTAAACATGCTTAATAATTTCTGTGGCAGAACCTTTTTTTAAACAAATAAAACCAAAATTGCAAAGGTATCTTTCATTTGGCTGTATAGTTATTTACATTATGTTTTTATACCCGTACTCAAAAAAGAGTTAAGGGGTATATTAGATTTGTGGTAAAAGTGGATGTGTGTAGCACAGAGAAGGAATATTTTCTGACCCCATAAAGTATATATATTCTTGATCAGCATCAATAGCCGAGTCGATATAGCCATGTCTGTCTGTCTGTCCGTCTGTCTGTCCGTCCTGTTGAGCGCCTGGATCTCAGAGACTATAAAAGCTAGGGCAACCAAATTCTGTTTCCAGACTCATGTGATATCACACTGCTACAAGTGTATTTCAAAATTTCGCCCCACCCCCTTCCGCCCACACAAAGGACGAAAATCTGTGGCAGGCACATTTTTAAAGATACGATAAAACTCAAAACGCAGTATCGTAGAGAATGACCATATCTACCAGATTGCTGAACATGAATCAGATCGGATCATAATTATAGCCAGAATGAAGAAATTAATTTTCAGTTGTTTCCCCCGCCCCCTCCTGCCCATCACCACGCTACTCATTCTCTTTCTCGCTCGCACACTCTGCCGCGTTCAGTGCGCGAGCAACCCCTAGCGGAGGAGATGTAGAATCTAAATGGTACATCTATAATCTTCATGTTAGATGTAGAATATACATTGTAGATGTAGATAGCAAATGTAGCAAAAAAATGTAAAATGTAAAATGTATGCTCAAAAATGTATATACTGACTGAGTACGGGTATAAGTAGAGTCGCGTCCCCAGAAGCGACTCACACGTTCCTTCTCGTTTGTTGATAGATATATGTGCCAGAACGCAAATTTTTGTTATCTTCTCGAATTCGCTCGCTGTAAAAATTATGAAAGGCCCCAAAACGTTGGGCCAGAAATGTTTAAACCGTTAAAATGTCATTTTTGGAGGGTTGGTCAGCCAATTTTAGCTCGGCCGTTTCTCCATTGATTTAAATGAACAATATTCCTAATTAATGCACCTATACTTAAAAAGAATAAAGACAAGATATAATGCTGTTCTACTTTTCATGAGTTTTTAAAGTCAAAATTTTGAAAAATACGAAGTTCATTAATTTTGCATTTTAAAGCCTAATATTTCCCAGATGTTAAGCAGGAGCAGTAAAGTATTCAGGTCAACTTTATAGAAGATTATCAGCTTTTTAGAATAGTAAAGTTCATAAAAACCAGATGTAAGATGCTTAAGTTATGTTAAAAAGAGAAGCGCTACCTCTGAATAAAGCATGAACACAAAAAAACTATTTTTTTTAGTTCTTTAAAAAAAGTTATGACGTATAAAAACCATATTTCTTTAAAAATATGTAAAGCCCAAAATCTATCAGAAAAAGTCGGCTTGGCTCGAAACGTAAATAAAAAGTTAAATTTTGTCTGGTAGTGTAATATGAGGAAATTGAAATTTTAAGATTATCCTGTGATATCAAGCTGAATCAAAATTTAAAATTTTAAATGGTTCTTTTTTTTTTGACTTTATGGAATATCTGTCTATAACTATTAATTGTTATATAGGATTCATACTAGGATAACATTTTATAAAAATAAATTAAATAAATTAAATTAAAACATTTATTTATAATCTTCGTGCTACATTCTCGACAACGAAAACGACATGGCCTTGGTTAGCTGCTATGTATTGACGACACTTGACGATACTCGCCGTCCCTTTGTCGCAGCTTACTCTGAAGTCCAAATTTTTGGCTTGGTAGAAGCCAATGGAATGCTACTTACGCGCGATCGTTCACTTCTGGTGTCTGGTGTCTATCCGACTGAGCTGGCCCGGATGTGGAGATAGGATGACTTGTGGCTCGCTTTCCGCGAAGTCCGAAAAGCTTATGCAGGGTCTAGCACCATTTCACTGGAAGCGGTAAACAACTGTGCTTGGTACAAATCGAACAAATGTTTTTCTTTGCGACAACGACAAGCTGGCGTCTGGCTTGGAGCGTACGATTTCATGCGTCAGCTTGCTTAAACGGGAGTTGGGGTACAGACTTGGAAAGAATCGGGTGATGCGACTCCCGGCGCTGGTCGGACTCATTTGGCTTCTCAATCTCGTGACTGCCGGTTCTCCTATGTCGAGATGGACCGAAAGGGGCGCACCTGCAAAAGCAATCCCCATACTTTCCCAGAACCCCACGGTGCAGCGATCACCACGATAGCTGCGGCTGCAGCAGTGGTCGTCACCGCTGCCCATGGAGCCCCTCGTCAGATAAATGAGCTACTTTTAGCCACGGACGCGACGCATGCCCTGTCGATTGCCCGAAAGCACAAGCGACGCCGCCTCGAGGAGCGGCCAGAAATTGGCGAGGAACAGCGACAGCAGGCCCAACAGCTGCCCAGCATGCCTGTGCTTTTCGATGTCGAGTCCTTCCTGCCAGAACATCAAAGACATACTCACAAATCAAAGAAGGCCAAGAAGTCGAAGAAGAATGCCAGGCGGGACAAGTTCAGCCAGCGCCACAGCCATCATAGCCGCCACAGCAAGCCAAAGGAGCTCGAGCAGGAGCCAGATCAGAAACATCAAGATCAGAGTCATGACGAGGAAGAGAAAGGGAATGATATGATGCATGAGAAGGAGCAGGTGGGCAATGTGACAATTCTGGAGCAGCTGCTTACGGATAAGCCGAAGCATCATCGCCACCATCATCGCCTTCATCGCCCTGACAGAAATACACAACCACAACATCCACAAAATCATCGTCGTTGCCGTCAAGATCGTCGACATCAGACCACATCGGAAGTGCCATCATCAACATCATCAACGTCAACAGGTTCTGTTGCTACCTCCAACGGCAGCAACACCTTTACCAGTGCGGTGCGGCCCCGCCATTGGTTTGGCCAGAAAAAGTGCATCTTAGAGCAGTGGCGCAGGGAGGAGCACTCCCAGCAGTAGCAGATGAGGGGTGACATTGATTCCTAGATGCAACATTTCCGTCACCCCTGGCTATGCTGCACGTAAAAGCAGTGAAGTGAAGACAAACTTTCCTGAAGGAATCGAAGGAAAGAGAGAGACACGAAGCGGTCGTAGCTTTGTCGCGTCGTGTGCATGACGAAATTATACAAGGCGGTGGCGATGTATTCGCTCAACGCGCCTTTTTTTTGTGTTTTTTTGCTCAGTGCAACAGAAAATACAACAGCAAACTTCGTTGTGATTGCATGTGTGGGAGTCATGAATTGGATCTGTTCGAGTGGAAATAATACCCGAAAGAGAGCGAATAAACCAACCTTTTATAATTTCATGGTCGTTTGTATAAAGCAGCCATCGCAATCCATCGGATCTGGAAGCGAAAGCTTCCATCAGACGTACACGCACATATTTAAGAGAATAACTGGTCACAAATTCTACTTGGAGGTAAACTAAGTTAAGTTCAACATACTTATAAACAAATGCTAATAAATCGCCATTAAGCAAACAAAACTCTCAATTACATGCATTCATGGATACATGTTCAGCACTTGCTACGAATATCCTCGTAAGCCCGTAAGTGAGTGAAGAACTCTGCACAGGATCAGCCTGACAGCGGCAGTGAATCAGAAACAGACTGCCAAGGCTTTGGCAAGGGGCACAAGTACTAGAGCATGAAACATTGGAAGAAGGTAATTTGGTCAACTGAGACCAAAATAATCTGTTTTTAGTCTGATGACAAGAAGTTCTACTGCCCCGCCGCAATAAACGGCTGAAAGAGGATCAGGGCAAGTATACAAAGAAGCATGGAGGAGGCAGTTCGATGATGAGGGGCTGCTTTACTTGTTGGAAATAGTGGCTCATTGGTTAAAATCGATTTAATAATGAAAAGAATATTAGCTTAATTTTTGAGAGACAAATTTGGAACAATTTAAAATTTAAAAAAAAACTTCAAATGTTCTTGCGCCATATTGAACATTACTTTTCAGCAAGACGGGGACCAAAAGATCACGGCTATAATCGTGATCGCTCCATAACGAGAGTTTTCACTTAATGCAGTGGCCTGCCCAAAGCCGTGCAAAGTGCAAAAGTGGATACCTCGATTTAAAACAAAAACTAAAAACACTGAAGACGATTTTAAAAAATTGTAATTATTGTTTTTTTTTTCATTTTTATATAATTAAAATTATATATATTATAAATATATTATATTACCTGTTTTTTCATTCTAAAACTAAGTTGGATACATTCATATTTTAGGAAAAGGAACGAATAAGAAGGTCAGCGCAATGAATTTTTATGCGTATCGATTGATGATTCGCCAAGAGGTTGACAATCATTTGTTGAGATATCGCGGGTTGTTTTAACAGTACTGCAATCTGTTGCTGACAGGACAAACATCCAGCGATCGACATGATATCACTGCACGAGTATTCAAAAAAAGATCAGAGTACTCATTAGTTACATTGTTAAGGAAGAGGTTTTTGGCGAACTCCGTTGTTGGATGTACTCAATTGAATGGCTGAAGCGTGGTTTACCACATACACATATTTTACCTTGTATGCTCGACAAAGATTCGAGCAGATCGTATTGATTCGATTATTTCTGCCGAAATACCAGATACAGAAACTGATCCGGAGCTGCATTCCATTGTGACAACGAACATGCTCCATGGCCCTTGCGGAGTCCACAACACAAATGCAGCGCAAAGAGCACAATGATTACCAGCGACAACATTGAGAAATTTCTTGCGAAAGCGATATAAAGCATTAAAATGCAAAAATGATCATTTTTGTGGGGTATTTTTTTACGAAATTTTGACTTTAAAAACTCAGGAAAAGTCAAAAAAATATATATGGGTATCTATATAAATATATACCCTGTGTTCTCTATTTTTTGTGTATAGTGTAGGTGTTGTTCGGTCTCCCAGCCGAGCATTATTTAGTATTTTTAGTCAGTGGTGCAGCATTAAAGTAATTCCTGTTATTTTTACTGCCCACTGTACCTAATTGTAATCAACATGTACCTACACCCGCCCCCTCACTGTAATTGCCGTTTCAACCGTTCTTTCGTCTCTTCGTCTCGGACCTTTCTTTCTATCGCCTTTCGAAATCACTCTCTCGATCTATCAGCTCTCTCGTTCTCTCGGTCTCTCGAACACTCCCTCGCTCTCTATTTCGTAGCATCGCGTAGGGCACGGGCAATTCGGTCCGTCTGCCCTAACATGCCTTCGCAATGGTCATGATCTGGTCTAGCACTTGCATGCCTTTGCAATCTCTCGCACTTTTCTTTCGTCGCATACGTATATAAACACGAATCGCGGTTTATATATGCATCTAGCTTTCGTCTTTCTTTCGTCTTCGTCTTCGATATCGCTCTCTTCATCTATCTTTCTCTCGCTTGCATTAGGGCACGGGCAATTCGGTCCGCCTGCCCATACGAGAGTCTTGACGTAGCACTCGTACCTGAAACATCGTCGGCTAATCGACCTAATCGACTATAATAAACATATTTGTATAATAATTTGTTCGTGACGTTCTATTGTAAATAAAGGTGATATATTGGGATTCCTCCTCTAAACAGGTGTTTAAGGCGTCGTTAAAGGTATTGCTCATTAAAATCTATGGATAAGCTTTTGAGCTAAAATTCGTTAACCAAACCTTAAAAGTGAAAAAATAGACAAAAAATACTTTTTTGAAGGTTGCGGGCCTAACTGTCAATTGGAAACAAAGCAAACGAAAAGGCGTTGAATTTTTGGTACGTGTTCCTTTGGCATTGGACCAGCAACGGTATTTTTCAGGTAAAATTAGTTTTGAGTCGTTTTGGACAAACGGCTGCAAGTTGACCGTTTATCCATAGATTTTAATGAGCAATAATTAATGCTTCTATTAATGCTAATGCTATGCAAAACCAAATGTTGGCCAAGAATTATTTTTTTCGACTTTTCCCGAGTTTTTAAAGTCAAAAAGTCACAGCCTAAAGAAAAAGTTAAGTTTTTTGAGTAGTGTAATCGATTGTTTGGTGGTGCATTGATATTGTTAGCAGGTGATTTCAGACAAAGATTGCCTGTAGTCAACTAGGAACTGCTGGTGATGAAATTAATGCGTGTTTGAAAGCATATAAACAAATAACATATAAACATATAAACAAAACAATAATAATCTGTGAAAACATTTAGATTGACTAAAAATGTACGTGTTCGATTGCAAAACGATGCTTCAGCAATTTTGTTTTCCAGACAACTGTTAGATATTGATAATGGCATACATCCCGTTGACAATTCCGGCTTCATAACGGAGTCACCATAATTATGCTGCGGAATCATAATCCACCACGACTTTGCAATGCTACAAGACTTGCTGTAAAAAAAAGATATGACTAATATACTTGAAGCAACTATTTTTACTGGGAACTTTTGTGGTGAGCACGTTTTAATTCCGAGAATTCAGATGATTCCGACTGACATGCCATTTGATTTCAAACGACTACAATTTCCGATTCGTCTTGCTTTTGCTATGACTATTAATAAATCACAAGGACAGTCGTTGCAAATTTGTGGTTTAAATTTGGAGTATCCGGTTATATCCTGTGTTCTCTATTTTTGTATGTATAAGTTCATTAATTAGGCGTCCTTTAAGGTATTGCTCATTAAAATCTATGGAGAAACTTTAGAGCTAAAATTCGTTAACCAAACCTAGAAAACAAAAACAAATAAAGCACAAAAAATACCTTTTGGAAAGTTGCGGGCCCCACTGCCAATTGAGAACAAAACAAACGAAAAAGGGTTGTACATTTGGTACCTGCTCGCTTTCCTTTAGTATGAAATGTTGTTGACAGTTACTTTCTTTCTTATCTGAGGTGGGATACCTGTTCAGGTCAAATGTTTCCTTTATATCCTCACAAGTGCAGGTCCACACAAATTAGACATTTGTCGCTTTTACCTATTCATATTTCAATAAAATTAAAATAGAAATAGCTGATATATAGAATTTCATTTCCTAACCCATACAACAATCAGTAATTTTTAGTCTTTTCAGTACATTTTAAGGATATACAAATTTTTTATTTGTTGTTATGTTGATACAAGTTTGTAAACGTATGTGATAAATTTGGTTTTCTACTGCTTGTTGCTGTTCTTCAAATAATTTAAGTTTTGTGGATGTCTTACTTTGTCATTCGAATCAGATTCCCTTATGAGAGTCCACACATTGTCGCCCAACATATTCTCATTCCAAACACCTTATTGTATAATAATTATACAATACTACATAATTATTCATTGTACCGACGGCAAAACAAAGAATTTTGCTTATCACAAAGCATTGCAATAAATAAAATATGTTATAACAACAAAATTGTCATTGTTTAATTTCGATGAATTGCTAAGCATTAAATTAGGAAGCCGAAAAGCGCGGGTCTGCTTGTCTTCTATAAATACAAAAATTGATGCCACTTTTCGTTGTAATTTTATAACTCAAGTACGGGCTCACCTATCCAAACCAAATGTTTAGGCTTTGTGTAGACTATTTAGTAGATGTGTGAATTTTTCACAAAATCGGTCGAGCGGTTCTTCATTTATCATATTTTTTTTAACAAATGAATTCAATAAGTGGGATTGTACAGTAAAATTGAAACTTTTTTCAGTGTTAAGAGTACAAGCATGTGAGATAATTGTGTTTATTGTTTTAAACATACTTATTGTTGGGTGTATTCCTACCAACGGTGAGTCTTGAATATTAGCAATTTGTTATACCCTTACTCAAAAAAGAGTTAAGGGGTATATTAGATTTGTGGTAAAAGTGGATGTGTGTAACGCAGAGAAGGAAACGTTTTCGACCCCATAAAGTATATATATTCTTGATCAGCATCAATAGCCGAGTCAATAGAGCCATGTCTGTCTGTCCGTCTGTCCGTCTTGTTTGACGCCTGGATCTCAGAGACTATAAGAGCTAGGGCAAACAAACCATGGGATATCACACTGCTGCAAGTGCATGTCAAATTTCGCCACGCCCCTTTCCGCCCACACAAAGGACGAAAATCTCTGGCAGGCACAATTTTAAAGATACGATAAAACTAAAAACGCAGTATCGTAGAGAGTGCCCATATCTACCAGATTGAATCAGATCGGATTATAATTATAGCCAGAATGAAGAAATTTAAATTCTGTTGCTTCCCCGCCTCCACCAGCCAGAGACCATCTACTCATTCTCTTTCCCGCTCGCACACTCTGCCGCGTTCAGTGCGCGAGCAACCCCTAGCGGAGGAGATGTAGAATATAAATATTAGATTTTTATTTTTAATTCTAAAAAATCATATGCTTAAAAATGTATGTACTGACGGGGTACGGGTATAAGTATAGTCGCGTCTCCAGAAGCGACCCACACGTTCCTTCTCGTTTTTATACGAAATAAAAAAATGACGACCAAATGCAGGTCGGCGAACGCGTAAAATAAATGATGTTGCATTACTAAGACGATCACAGACTGCAGATGAACGCGCCACAAGCTAATGCATCGCAGAGTGAACTTCATGCACGAAATAGATCTGTAGACCCTGTACCTGATGCGTGCTGCTTTTAATTACAACAGTCAGATTGATTATGGTATGTAATGATTTATTGGAATGATGGACGAAATATGTCCACATTGTTATACGGCTAACTTTCCAGGTGAAACACACGGCATGTGTTGTGCTAATGGCAAAGTGAGATTGCCAGCATTAGAAGCTCCACCCGAAGCATTATATTCATTTACTTTTGGGACATCTGAAACGTCGAAGCACTTTTTGAGTCATATTCAACAATACAATTGGGCATTTCAAATGACTTCTTTTGGTGCTACTAAAATTATTAGAGATCATTTTATGCCGACGTTTAAGGTTAATACTTCAAAAGGATTGTCCCATGTTTGTATCAATCTGAATCATATAGCATTCGATAGTGTTACAAATTCTGATCTAACATCTACCTAAAATGTTACATGTTACAAATGTTACAAATACATGTTACAGATTCATGGCCAGATTTATCATCAAGCGGGTTCGGTATTGCCAACCCCGACGCTGATCATCAATTTTTGCAAATTTATTTTATTGGTGATGAAAATCGTGAATTGGATCAACGTTGTGCAATTTTTTCGAATGCAAGACGAGAACTTATTCGTGAGCTACAAAAGTTTTTCCATCAGCATAACGCATTAGTTCAGTTGTTCAAAATTGCTCTCGATCGTATGCCATCTGATAATCACAAAATCGTAATAAGGACTGATAGAACACCTTTTGGAGAGCATGCGAGTCGATTCAATGCACCGAAAATTGATGGTGATTCTTGGTGATCAGTTTCAATCCCGTGATATTGTACTTCATCGCAGAAATTATCAATTGCAACGTGTTTCGGAACTTCATAGTAGCTACGATGCATTACAACACCCAATATTGCATTGGGAAGGTGACGGTGACGGCTACCATATCAATAAACCAATGTTTGATCCACAAACAGGTATATAATTGACCTATTTTCAGTGTGAAGACATTTAATTTGTATAATTTTCTAAAGTCACATTTTGCACTTATTTTCAGGTCTACATGTACAGAAAAAAGTTAGTGACAAGAATTTTTATTCGTATCGATTGATGGTTCGTCCACAAGAACAAAATATATCTTGAGATGTGGGAAACATCGTTGATATGTATGCTAAGATAGAAACTGAACGTCTTAATTTTATTCGTTTCAACCAAGCAAAATTAAGAGCCGAAGAATATTCATTTGCAAGATACGATAGCGAATGATGCTAATGTTAATAATATCGGACGTTTAACCATATTGCCATCTTTGTATATTGGTAGCCCACGGCATATGAACGAATCTGCACAAGACGCAATGTCTTATTTACGAAAATACGGCCGACCGGATCTGTTCATTGCATTTACTTCTAATCCGCAGTGGGATGGATGACATCAAAAATATTTTATTTGAAGGACAGTCGACAACTGATCGTCATGACATTACAGCACGTGTTTTTCGACAAAAATTGAAAGCACTTATGGATTTAATTGTGAAATTATGTGTATTCGTATAGGTGACTTGCTATATGAACTCCATCGAATGGCGAAAAGGGGATTGCCGCACGCTTATATATTAATTTGGCTGGTACATAAAATAACTCCGGATCAAATCGATAACGTTATATCAGCTGAAATTCCTGATCCAACTGTTGATCCATGATACATGGTCCGTGCGGTGAACTAAATATGAATTTGCCATGCATGATTGATGGAAAGTTGGGTGGTTCCGTATTGTCCATTATTATCGAAAATATTCAATGCTCATGCTCATAAATGTTGAGTATTGTAATTCAGTCAAATCCATTAAATATATTTGAAAGTATGTAAATAAAGGGAGCGATATGGCTGTTTTCGGTGTTGCTGGTGATAATAGAAATGAAGAAATTACTCAGTATCAAATGGGGCGCTATATTAGTAGTAATGAAGCTGTCTGGAGGATTATGTCGTTTCCAATGCACGAAAGACATCCTGTGGTTGTTCACTTGGCTGTGCATCTTGAGAATGGTCAACGTGTTTATTTTAATCCAGCAATTGGAAAGAGCAGCACAATCACCAGCGACTACATTGAGCGCTTTTTTTCAAATTATGCGAAACTGATACTGTTGAGCTACTGAGCTTCTTCAGTAGCGTTGTATTGCGATATTATTAAAAAGGCGATGATTGTTCAATATATATATTCACAGTGTGGTGAAGTAAATAAGGGGTACAGAGTCGAAATGATAGTTAGCTGGATTAAAGACGGGGTCAGATTGAAGACGCGGGGGTCGGGTCAAGACGGTATCGGATTGAATAGCTCGATTCCAAGACGATGTGCAGTGATTGCAAGATCAAGACTAAATCAAAGGGCAGGCGGGCCGAATTGCCCGTGCCCTAATGCGAGCGAGAGAGCGACAGATCGAGAGAGTGATAGCGAAAGGCGATAGAAAGAAAGGTGTGAGTTGAAGACGGCTCCATAGGCTGCTGCCGTGCGGGAGCAAGAATATGTACATACATATGTATGTAGATGACAAAGTTAAGCAGTGGGCAGTAAAAATGCTGAACAATAATAGATATTTACTCTACTGCTGCACCACTGATCTACTGATTATTTGGCTGCGTAACCAAACAGATAAATTTGCGATAAATTTGTTATATTCTGCAGTGCCTCAGTATTACACATGGAATGTGTCTTCGAAAAAATTTCAAAGACGTAAAAAAGGAATAGGCATCCAGGTATTTTCAAGGCAGATGCAATTGGGAGAATGTATACAGTACATCCAAACAATTCTGAGTGCTTTTTATTTGCGATTATTATTAGTTAACGTCAATGGCCCAAAATCATTTCAAGAATTGAGAACAGTCAACGGTCATTTGTGTCAAACATATCGTGAAGCTTGTCAACTCTTGAATTTGTTGGAGGATGATGTACATTGGGATTCAACACTTCATGGTGAATCTACTTCAGCTCATCCACAACAAATACGAATGCTATTTGCATTATATTATTAACATGTGTGCCATCAAATCCACTTGAATTATGGAACAAATATAAAAATTATATGGCAGAAGATATTTTAATTCGTATGCGTCATCATGCAAGAAATCCTGATTTGTTGATTACTTTGGAAATGTGAAACGAAGCTTTGATCATAATTGAAGATATGTGCCTAACTATAGCAAATAAAGCATCAGTACAATTGGGTATGACCGCACCAAATCGTCATAAGCATGATTTTTTTGATCGTGAATTGCAACGTGAGCAGGAATTCAATTCTAAGGATTTGCGTTTGTTTGTACAGTCGAATATAACCAAATTGAATATTCAGCAAAAACATGTATATGTCACAATCATGCAAGCCGTTTTCAATAATGCAGGTGGATTATAATTCTTGGATGTACATGGTGGTACAGGCAAAACGTTCGTTATTTCATTGATTTTAGCAACTATTCGATTGGAACAAAAAATTGCATTGGCACTTGTATCTTCGGGAATCGCTGCTACATTATTAGAAGGTGGTCCGACCGCACACTCCGCATTAAAATTACCATTCAATGTACAGGTGATTGAAACTCCAACTTGCAATATTTCGAGAAATTCTGCTATGGCAAATTACAAAATTATAGAAATAATGATTGGTTGAGAGAACGCGATATTGTAGCACCGAAGAACATTCATATCAATGCCATTAATTTGCAAATTCAAGCGAAACTGCCAGGTGTAGTCACGACATATAAATCAACTGATAGTTTTATGAATCAAGATAGGGCAATGAATTATCCAATTGAATTTTTAAATTCATTGGAACCGGCTGGTATGCCACCGCATTGTTTGAATCTGAAAATTGGTTCTTGGGTTATATTATTGCGAAATATTAATCCACCAAAACTGTGTAATGGCACTAGATTGGTGGTAAAAAAATTATTGCCAAATTTGATTGAAGCTACGATCCTAACTGGTAAATCAAAAGGAGAAGTTTTTTTGATACCGCGTATCCATATGATTCCAAATGATTTGCCATTTGATTTCAAACGATTACAATATCCTGTGCGTTTGTCATTTTCGATGTCTATCAACAAGGCCCAAGGGCAAAAACTTCACGTTTGTGGTGTGAATTTCGAGGAATCATGTTTTTCACATCATATATGAATAAAATACCAAATACCAGATAATTAGAATAATAATTATGGCGCTACAGTTTGACAAGGGCTAGGTCGACCTCGAACTGCAGCGATTCGACAAGCGACAAGTGTTTTATCGCGTTGCCATGGACAGCTCCAGGAGCGTCTCGGTGGCTATCCGCTGCTAGTTCTGTCTCACCTAAACGAATTCACGCATTATATTAGGTGCTTATCAGATCCTATACCCGTACCGGCGCAAAACTTTGCAAAAACAAAATGTTGAGTTGTTGAAATTGGGAAAAATTTTCAATTAGGAATTGATCAAGCTACTTAAACCCAAAAATCAAAAATAGTTATGTTTTTTAAATAATGGAAAAACGTGCTTACAATTATATGAAAAACGAAAATAGCATAAAAAGTACTTTCGACTGTATTTTGTTGGAACGTGTTTTGAGAAAACGAGCCACCAAAAATTTTATTAAATTATGTGTAATTGGAAGCCGCAGCCTAATAAGCGGCCGGGTAGTGAATGACTTATTTGACAGTTGGCCATGAGCAGGGGGCTGCAGACTGATAAGAACGCAGCCTAGGCTCTTGTTGCAACTGTTTCTGGAATGTGTGGCTAATGCTAATACTGTCGGAATGGAAACGTTAGCAACTGCTGTGCGATGTTTGGTTTCAGGGAAGAGTAGCTGTTGGTGCAACACAATGGAAAGCATTGGCAGCTGCCGGGAGTGGTGCGAAAGGAAACCAGAGAAGGCTGAATGTTGAATGTCGAACGTAAGGGAGGTGCCGGTTGCGGACATAAGTTTGGTTTTAGCCTCACAACTTTTGACCAATTGCATATTATGCATTTTAATTTAAAAACTAGAGGTATTAGGTAACTGTCAGTGCAGGAATTAAATTAATTTCTTCATACAGAAAAATGTTATCAAACCCTGTTGTGAAAACCACTGGAAAATCCGATAAAAATTTAAAAATTTCAAAGGAAATCACCACAAATAACGAGAATCTGAAAGTTTATTTGTTTTAAAGAGCCTTCGCTGGCATAAACACCAAAAAAAGACGAGACATTGTCTTACATTACTTTTCACAATTACAGGCACAATGCTTGCATGTGAAGTAGCGCATTAAAATCTATTCTTTAAATTAAATGCTTTTTTTGGCGTTGACTTGGCTAAAAACGCCTAAAATGCATAAAAACTGTTACAAAATACGTGACGTTAACATCAACAACGGTATCATGCAGTTTCTTAACCAAATACACGCATGAAATAGAACAAAACCAGGGTGTCTACAATTGGGATCAAGACGTGTGTCATAGTTGGGCCTGGCAGCCATTTTTTTCAAGACACCAAGAAATTATGTTATGCATAGATTTTCTGTTCGATTTTCTGTTTCTTTTAGATCACAAACTACAATGACAATACTGCAAGCAATAAGAAACACTAATATTTTCAGAGCAATGTACAGTGGGCGGAAATGCCGTTTTTTTGGCATTAACCTCCACGGTAAAGCTAGAATGTTGAAACTTGGCATATTGGCTGTTCATATTATTGGTCAATTTCGAATTAATTTTCTGACCGATGCGACCACGCCTTCTCCTCCTCCAACATTTAAAAAATGCATTAAAATTAAGTTTTTTAAATTTTTTATGTAAAAATAGTTATAATTACTTAGGGTAATAATAATAATAATCAGCAAAAACACTTTTAAATACAAAAAGATCGTCAATAAATTAACATTTAATTTTATGCATCTTCCAACTCTAGTTCAAAATCAAAATGTTCTTTTACTTTATGATCGGTGTAGTCATCTTCTGATCTCTCTGCTACGTCAATTGCTGGTAACTCTAAAAGAGCAATGGCTTCTGATGGAAGTTTTCGTGAATTGTAATATATTGCTGAGGAGATGCCAGAGAGATAGGGGTCAGAAGAATCCAAGGCTCGGTGAAATACGTCTGTCAAATTATTCATTCGGCTATTTTTCCTGGCATGAAATATTCGATCACGCTTATAATATTTATTTCGAGCCTCAGATGCGTTTTCTCCTAAGCAACCAACAAGAAGTACAGATGATTCAATAATCTGTGAACCATGCACTAAAATCTTGTGTACCGTGGCGGTCATTGGATACCAAGGATATTTTTTCATGTGTAAAAGGAGAGTCTCTTCACAAAATTGTTTAAACTTTACTGAACTTATTTGGTATTCGCATGAAATAACTATTAATATTAAGTGAAGTTTGTTCAGTAACTCTTCATCGATTTCCAATATTGAGGCAAATAATTTAACATTTGAAAATGCTCTTCTAGCCGTATTTCCATCATTGGAATTTCCAGCACCATTCTGGCTTGGTTTGTTTATATGCAATCCCATTTCCTTCCAAAGTTTGGCTTCTATTTCTTTTTTTCGATTCAACATTGCGGCTTTGTCTGAATCGCTACTGACTCGCCATTTCTGCAGACCAGTTCGGTATGATATGTTTAAAACAAACTCCTGAACAAACTGAACAAACAAACTGAACAAACTACTGAAAGGTATTAGGCTTTGGCTCAAATGTTTATTATTAATATCCGTTATTTAAAAAAAAATTTTTGGACCAGCACCACAAATAGGGCATGATTGGGTGGAACGTGTCCCAGTTAAAGTATTTAATACCTTTCAATCTATAAGAGTCATGTGTAAGTTAAAAACAACTTCTACATTCTTTTGGCTTTCCTCATACAGAAATGGATGTAAGGTTTCAATTTGAAAATCTAAATGTGATTTTGAATTAAAAATGTGTTCCCGACTTTCCTTAGCGAATTCTATTTTTAGTGGCCTACAATACTTAACAGACTGTGGGTTTTGGTTCCTCCAGATTATTCGTCCATGTTCATCGATCATTTGAAGTGGGATTATTGTCGTGACGAACAAAGATTGGTCCAGGCTTTGTGGTTCTGCTTCATTAAACCCTTGCTTGAATATACTTTGCCCAGTAGAACCGTCAAATCCGTGGCTTACTCATAGCGTTATTTTACTTATATCCGAGAATTTTTCGAAAACTGGTCTTTGAAGTAATATTATTCGAGATGCGGTGTGGTCCAGTAAGTTCTGCAGAGGAACTTCAGCAATAGTTTCTGATATACTCATATTCTGAGGTCTGCACTGTTTTTTAGCTTCCTTAACCTTCTCATAGCTTGGAAATATGTTGGAATTCTTTTCAATACAAATTGCTCGTATGTTTTTGTATTGTTGCTTGGAAAACGAATTTTCAATAATAAGGGCTAAGGCCTCATCAGCTGATAACATAATGGGAATTTTATGTGAAAGTTGTTCCCTTAGCTTTGATTTCTTCAAGGTTTCATTAAGAATATGTGACGTGTCTTTATCCCGAGATTTCTTAGCAGACATGGCAGCTGCGGGAATAAGGAGAGCTGTTGACTTTTCTTTAGAAAGCTCCGAAGCCAATTTTCGTTTCAAACGCGATCCTACTTCTTCATAAGCTAGAAACGGCCGTCCACCTTTATCCTTGTCCCTTTTAATGGAAAATGATATTTCTGATGCGAGCCAGCTCTCATTTGTTTGTTTAAATCGCTCAACATGTCTGTTTGCTTTATTCAACATCTTATTAGTTTGGACAATAAAGTTTTTATACCCGTACTCAAAAAAGAGTTAAGGGGTATATTAGATTTGTGGTAAAAGTGGATGTGTGTAACGCAGAGAAGGAAACGTTTCCGACCCCATAAAGTATATATATTCTTGATCAGCATCAATAGCCGAGTCGATAGAGCCATGACTGTCTGTCCGTCTGTCTGTCTGTCTGTCTCGATGAGCGCCTAGATCTCAGAGACTATAAGAGCTAGGGCAACCAAATTTGGTTTCCAGACTCATGTGATATCCCACTGCTACAAGTGTATTTCAAAATTTCGCCCCGCCCCCTTCCGCCCACACAAAGGACGAAAATCTGTGGCAGGCACAATTTTAAAGATACGATAAAACTAAAAACGCAGTATCGTAGAAAATGCCCATATCTACCAGATTGCCGAATCTGAATCAGATCGGATCATAATTATAGCCAGAATGACGAAATTAATTTTCAGTTGCTTCCCCCGCCCCCTCCCGCAAGAAACATGCTACTCTATCTCTTTCTCGCTCGCACACTCTGCCGCGTTCAGTGCGCGAGTAACCCCTAGCGGAGGAGATGTAGAATCTAAATGGAACATGTACAATCTATATGTTAGATGTATAATATACATTGTACATGTAGATGTAGATAACAGATGTATGAAAAAAATGTAAAATGTAAAATTTTTTTTTAATTCTAAAACTCTAAAAAATCATATCTCAAAGATGTACATACTGACTGAGTACGGGTATAAGTAGAGTCGCGTCTCCAGAAGCGACTCACACGTTCCTTCTCGTTTATTTTTATTTTGATGTCATTCAGAGCAGTCTCTGGAAGAGAATCATCATTTATTTGTTGGCACATCCAGTCGCTTATGCTGCGCCGATTGCTCAACCAAATTTCCTGCAAATCGCCTCGACGAATATTGACCTTGTCTGGATACATGAAAATAATTCGAAATTGCGCAAATATGCGCTTAAGTTGTTAACTCTATTTAAATATACATACAATAACACACACTAGAACATAAACAATATGACCAACCCCGCGCAATCTTACTACTTCTACTCCAACAAAGATTACTATTTTGAGGTTAGGTTAGAAATAAAACAACTGCCAACAAAAGCATTAAAATCAGAACGAAACAAAACAACATCTAACTAAAGCATTCTAAACTACATTCTTAATACCTTGATGTAAATTATCCATATTAAATAATGTTGTTTGGTTGCTTTAAATGGAGATGGTGGACTTTCAAACGTAGACAAAATTTACAGCCAGAAAGAATGAAAATTTTGACAGGCTCAAACAGCCGACTTTAAAGGGCTACCAAAAAGCCAGGGATGGTAAAAAAAAATATTTTTTATATTTTTATGCAGAATGGACATTTATTTAAAGGGAGTAATAATAAAATTATTATAATATTACATCTTAATTTTGGGGTTAATGCCAAAAAAAAGGCATTTCCGCCCACTGTGCAATGTACACCCATTTTTTCGCACTTCAAAAATAATTAAAGTCAGTTTTTGTTTTTGCATACCCGTACTCAAAAAAGAGTTAAGGGGTATATTAGATTTGTGGTAAAAATGGATGTCTGCAACGCAGAGAAGGAAACGTTTCCGAGCCCATAAAGTATACATATATATTCTTAATCAGCATCAATAGCCGAGTTGATATAGCCATGTCCGTCTGTCCGTCTTGATGAGCGCCTAGATCTCAGAGACTATAAGAGCTAGAGCAACCAAAGTGCTACAAGTGTATTTCAAATTTTCGCCCCGCACCACAAAGGACGAAAATCTATGGCAAGCACAATTTTAAAGATACGATAAAACTTAAAGCTCAGTATTGTAAAAAATGACCATATCTACCAGATTGCCGAGTCTGAATCAGATCGGATCATAATTATAGCCAGAATGAAGAAATTAATTTTTAGTTGCTTCCACCTCCTCCAGCAAGATACCCGCTACTCATTCTCTTTCTCGCTCGCACACACTCTGCAATGTGCCATGCGCAACCTTTGCGTAGAAGACTTAGAATCTACATTGTGTATGTATAATTTACATTTTAGATGTGGAATCGACATTGTAGATGTAGATGACATTTGTAGCAAACAAAATTAAAAATTTGCTTAAATTTTACATAAATTATAAGCTCAAAAGGGTATATACTGACTGAGTACGGGATTAAGTAAAGTCTCGTCTCCAGAAGCGACTCACACGTTCCTTCTCGTTTCCTTATGAATTCGTATTTAAAAAATTCAATTTTATATAGAAAATTCCTAAGTCTATTCCATTGATCGGCAGTGTAAATATGTAAGCTTATGATTTTGTGGAATTTTAAGATATACATATACAACTTATAGTCTACATCTAAAATGTATATTATACATCTACAATCTAGATTGTTCATCTTCATTCTCTGCACAGGGCAGATTGTGTGCGAGAGTGCGAGAAAGAGAACGAGTAGCGTCAGCAGCGCTGGCGGGGGGGAAGCAAGTGCAAATTAATTTCTTCGTTCTGGCTATAATAATGATCCGATCTGATCCAGACTCTAAAATCTGGTAAATATGGTTATTCCCTACAATACTGTATTTCGTTTCCTAGTATCTTCAAAACTGTGGATGTCACAGATTTTGGTTCTTAGGGCGCACGCACACACTAGCTGAAAGCGGAGCTGAATCAGCTTGCTGATAAAAACAAACATGCTTGATCATTGGGCGAGCTTTCAGCTCAGCTAAGCAGCAATGTGCGCACTTGCACTGAAGCAGTGTGTTTGATTTCCGCTTTCAGCTAGTGTGTGCGTGCGCCCTTAGTGAAGGTGGAAACAATTTTGTAAAATGCCTAAGTTGAAGAAACATTAAAAATTGTAGAAAACTTCAGCTTTGAGTCTCTATATTTTCAAGCATTTTCATTGTATCACCACGAATCAAAAATCCTGTGAAGTGTAGTACAATTTTCTTGTCAAGCTTTTATATTTTTGTAGATATCCGGGCTGAAGATTTTGCATTTGTATTTTGTATTTTATTTCATGCTTTATCCTAACGCTACAAGTATAGACTTATTTTTATTGCGCTAGTCACTCGTTGAATATATGTATATGTATAGTTAATTTTGGATGTTATCTACTTAAATCTAATACTTATACATTGACGTTTTGACAAGTGTTATGTACTTAAATCGAATACTTATACATTAATATGTTGTTTTGTTTTACATTTTTTATTTATTTTTTTTAATTTTTTTTTTTTAATGGTTTCCTAAATGTTCTTTGATTTTAATTTGAAATTGGGTTGCGCTCCTAATGGATTTAAGGTGATGAGGAAGACTGTTCCATAAGCGGATTGCATTGACAATGAACTGCCTCTTCGAGCAGAGCGTTTGAGTTCGAGGGCATAAATAGTTGTTGGTTCCTTGTGATGTAGCAGGGCTAAGTTTGCAGTAAAGGTAAATCGTTTCTTGAGTCGTCACAATTTTATGAAAGTATACTAAGGTTCTAAAATCTATTCAAGTGGTCAAGTTAAGGTCAAGTATTTTATTAATTAGGTGTGATACATGGTCGAAACGTCTTAAATTAAACACATATCGGACAATTGAATTAAAGGCTACTACTAATGTGCGCATGTCGCGAGCGTCACTATGTCCAAATATTTCAACACCATAAAAGAGAGTGGGGATGAGAATGACTTCAGAAATTAGAAGTCTTATTTCTACTGGCAAAAATGTATTAGACGCTGACAATTGGCGCAACAGACCATAGGTACGTCCTGTGCTGCTAAATGTAATACCCAGGTTAACTGCATGGTATTCATAGGAAATGGGCGTATTGTCAATGTGAAGTTTTTCCAGATTGCTGGTATTAATAATTTTTTTAGCAATTACCAAACATTTTGATTTTATAGGATTTATTTCCAAGCCATTCTCTTTTGCCCATTTCTTTATTGTGGAAAGCATTTTGTTACACGTCTGACACATACATTTATTTCGTTAACGGGACTGCTAACATAAATTTGGACGTCATCAGCATATAGAGTACTTCACATTCGGACAAAACAGTAGGTAGATCATTAACATATATTGTAAACAATAAAGGGCCTAACACAGATCCCTGAGGGACTCCCCGCGTAAGTTTCATAAAACTGGAAATATTCGTACCTGAGATCGATTTGTAAGATAGGACTTAACAAAGTTGACTGCAGTGTCTGAAAAATTGAATAGGTTCGTCAATTTTGTGCAGAGTATGTTATGGTTTACGGAGTCAAATGCCTTACTATGGTGTAGAGAAGTGTTAAGAAAGTAACCCAGTTTTTGTCAAGTTGCTGTCGTATATCTTCCACAATATCCGTTATGGCACTTATACAACTTCGTTTTTTCCGAAATCCCGACTGCTTTTGGCTAATCAGCGAGTTTTGAGTCAGAAAGTTTTCAATCTGTGAAAACATAAGATTTTCAAGAACTTTTGAGAGAAATGGAAGTATTGAAATGGGTCTGACGTTATGTATATGTTTTTGTTTATGTTATGTTTTGGGATTGGTAAAATTTTTGCCTTTTTCCATACAGTCGGAAAGGAGGACGTAGTAATGGCGTTGTTAAAGATATACGTGACGTGGGACAAAATCTTGGGAAGTAACATTTTTATGAATTTTGGACTTATGTTATCTAAGCCTTTAGCATTAAGCATCACCTTAAGTATACACGCAAGGACATCATATTGATTAACACACACAAAGCTAAAACTATTATCACAGAGTGGGGGTGCATTCAGGTACGTGTTGCTTGTCGCTTCAGGTACACCAGTCATCGAAAACGTTCTATTAAGTTCTTCGACATAGACATCGTGCTTAGTCTTCTGTTTACATTTCCCTATTCCCAAATTGTTCATTTCAGTCCACCTTTGTTTAATAGTGGAACAGTTCTGAAATTTAGATTTGTAGAAGTCACATTTTGCAGATCTTATACCCTTGGTAACTATTGCTCTTAATCGTTTGTATGTCAAACGAAATTCATTTGTTTTATAACGCTTCCATTTAAGAAAAGCATTGTCTCTCTGATGCATTAGATTTTTTATGTAACTGTTGAACCATGGTTTTTGTCTTATGTTGGTTACTTTGGTTTTTATAGGAACAAACTTATTGAACAGGTGCTGAACATTGTTGTTTAAAACACTCAATTGACAATCAACATGGGGAGATTTGTAAATGGAAGACCAGTCACATGCATTGTATTCAAGTTCTAGTTCAATAAGATCAATATTCTTATAGTCTCTATACGTAAAGGAATCAGTTTTGTAATCAAAAGTCAAGTCATATGTCAGGAAAATAAGGTCATGTTTAGAAAAAGCTGGTACTGATACCTGGTCATGGAGTAAGGTCTTATTAGGTTCATTGATGAAAAACATGTCAAGAAGTGTATCACAGGTATTGCTGAAGTGTGTAGGCATGGTTACATTAACGGCATACAACCCCAGAGAAGCAAAGCTATCCAATAGATGACTCTCTTTCATGATATTGCTATTGAAATCGCCGGCCAGAATAATGTCCGTGTATGTCACTGAAATGTCCGAGATAGTATTAATTAATGGCTCATAGTCAATTATCCTATTGATTATGAGTAAAAATTATGGAAGTGCCTAAAACGTTAGGCAAGCAACGTTCCAATCGGTAAAATGGGACTTTCGGAGTGTTTTTTAATCAATTTTAGCTTAACCGTTAATATTTATAGATTTCTTAAGCTATGCTGCTAATAGGCGCCTCCTATATACTAAAAATAAAAAGACAGCATATAAATAGAAATAATACAGCAGAAATGTACCAAATTTGAATTAAAAAAATAAATAGTTCAGAGACGGTAAGCTGAATCTAAAAACTTTTTGGGTCCGATTTATAGCTGGATTTTTCAGAATTGCAAAGTTTAATGAGTCCAAATGTAAGATACTCAAGTTATGTGAAAAAAACGAAACACTACCTTTAAACCATGAAAAAAGCATTACAAATATTGAAAGCTTAAAATCGATCAGAAAAATGTTTTGGTTCACAGCGGAAGTGAGCTGTTAAACTTATGAAACTTTATTCAAAAAAATCTGAGGTTCAGAAGTTGCTGAACGATGCAAAATAATAATCTAGTTAATATCTATTAGATTATACAAATTGGGATACATCCTTACAGTTATTCAGTTTAAGCAAATACGAACATATTAAGACCCTGGGAGCTTTGGAAATTACAGTTTTATAAATTTGGGTTCATGTATTTAACTAGCGATCGTAGTTCCTCTCTTTCTTTCTATGCTTGTCCCTTCTATCAGGACATGTGGGGGAAAGTCGAGAGAAATCGAGGTCTGCTTTGACCATCATGAAAGGTGATTTTGATGTGATATTTAAAACGATGTGATTTGTAAATACTTGGTGACATATGATGGGATAGAATATTAATGGCACGAGATTTTATATTCCATCGCCCACATTCCACTGCACCATAAGTACAGCACGGTTTCTAGTTTCGTATTGATGGCTTTTTGGCACCTGGCACATTTCATGGCACTCCTCCGCCACAGGCACAGCAAGAGTATTTGCGTTCAAGCACAGACCTGGGCATTAGACATTTTGCAACGATTGAGCAGAAATGGGATTGGGGGAATGTAATTGGGGATTGAGGATTATGTGCCCCCCTTACATTGTCGGCCACTGCAATCAGTTGAACAATGTTTCATATTAACGCGAACCGAACCCCACCCACTCTGCTTTTCTTCACTTCCGCCAAGTGCGAGGGCCAGCAGTAATGTCTGTGCGCAAATAAAACATAAATAGCCTTTAAGCGTTGTCGGCCCTTGCTCCTTCTTCGTCCTAGGATGTTTGATAATTTTGACTATTTTGATCCGATCATACGATATCCTCGTCCAGTGTGTGGGGGAGAGAGAGAGAGAGAGAGTGAGATATTCAAAGGAGGGTGCGGTACGGAAACAGCTAGAATATTGGTCTTTAGGTGGAATGGGGTAGACGGATTGCAATAAATAACTTTACAACATAACCAGGGAACGTTTCCGATCCCATAAAGTGAATATATGAAAACTTGATCAGCATCAATAGCCGAGTTAATATATCCATGTCCGTCCGTCTTTCCTCCTAGTTCTCAGAGACAATAAGAGCTAGAAAATCCGAATTTTGTTTCCAGACTCATGTGATAAACATATCACTGTTAAGAGTGCATTTAAAAATTTCGCCTTTATGCACAGACAAAAGACAAAAATCTGTGGTATCCAAAATTTTGAAAATACGAGAAAATTAAAAACGCAGTATCGTAGAGAATGACTATATATATCTACCAGATTTCTGAATCTGGATCAGGATCAGATCAGATGATTATTATAGCCAGAATGAAGAAATTGATTTTTAGTTTCTAGCCCCGTCCCTTACAGTGCTGCAAGCGCTGCTCATTCTCTATCTCGCTCACTCACACTCTGCCTCTCGTGCAGTGTGCGACAGCTGGCGGTAGAGATGTAAAATCTACATTGTAGTTGTGGATGTACATAAATTACAGATGTATTTGGCATACAAATTCAAGCTGATAAAATATTAAAAAATTTCATTAATCATTAATTTCACGGCACATATGTACACATTTTAATACTGACTGAGCACGGGTATAAAAGTAGAGTCGCGGCAGCAGAAGCGACACAACGTTCCCCCTCGTTTCTATATAACTTGATTATGTGGCTAGCCTAGGGACTAGTGCAACACACAGACGCCGCGCCCAGACTAGCATACCCGGCAGCAGCACGCGGCCTTATGTTCGGAAATATTGTGGCAAATGGAGAAAAAGTGTGCAGCGTGGCGGACGGGCTGGAGGCATCGGTCAAATTCATTGGCCCAACCACCTTCACCGCCAACTCTGCCAACTGAATTTTCGTTTCCAGATCTCATTGGCTGAAAGTGGCCGCGTTCACCAGGACATCGTATCAGTGATCCTATATCTCTGATCATGTATCATGCTTTTGAGTTTATTTTAATTTTGGCTTGGTTTACATACTCTTTACTCTGCTTGCTCTTGCATATATTTCAGCTATCGATAATATCAATGTGCCATGTCTCAAGAATGATTCCTTTTCTTACGCTCGAACAAGGATTGCGCTAACACTCAGCTCAATAAATATCGATATATTCGATCGAAATATTCTTAATAAGCATCAATAGTATCCTTAAAGTATTTTAACTTTTGTACCTACATACATAGTACTTCTGCAGTTGTGGGTGTTCGACCAAAACATCCATCGCAAGCCTTCCTCCAATGCTGAAACTAAAATCGAGTCAATGAGCTACCAAAACAGATCCCAGCAAACTATCTTTCCATCCGTTCAGGGCTTATTCGCTCTCAATAAGCACGCCATCAGCCTCAAGAAGGGGTTTTCCAGTTGCACGGATTACAATCTGACCTAAGCTTAATGGAGCTTTGTGCTTTATATAACATTTGGTGGCGCCGTCGTTGACAAGGGCCACTATGCTTCCTCCAGATTTGTACTTTGTGATTTAATCAAGCGAGTCGGGGCCATGACCAGACCCAATCCCACGCCCACTTCCACTCCCAGTCGAGTTGCGTGCAAGCCTCGAAACCGGAACGTGCGGAGTCCTTAAGCATGAAGTGAGAGTGGAGTCGAAATGAATAAAGAAATGATTAAAGAAAATGGCATTGTTCCAACACAAATCTATGTATATATATCTTTCTATATATAACGAGAAGGAACGTGTGAGTCGCTTCTGGGGACGCGACTCTACTTATACCCGTACTCAGTCAGTATATACATTTTTGAGCATAATTTTTAGGAATTTTAGAATTAAAAAAAAAATTTTACATTTTAAATTTTTTTGCTATATCTGTTATCTACATCTACATCTACAATGTATATTTTACATCTAACATGTTGATTATAGATGTACCATTTAGATTCTACATCTCCTCCTCTAGGGGTTGCTCGCGCACTGAACGCGGCAGAGTGTGCGAGCGAGAAAGAGATATAGTAGCGTGTCTCTGGCTGAAAGAGGCGGGGGAACCAACAGAAAATTAATTTCTTCATTCTGGCTATAATTATGATCCGATCTGATTCATATTCGGCAATCTGGTAGATATGGGCATTCTCTACGATACTGCGTTTTTAGTTTTATCGTATCTTTAAAATTGTGCCTGCCACAGATTTTCGTCCTTTGTGGGGGCGTAAGGGGGCGGGGCGAAATTTTGAAATACACTTGTAGCAGTGTGATATCACATGAGTCTTGAAACCAAATTTGGTTGCCCTAACTCTTATAGTCTCTGAGATCCAGGCGCTCAACAAGACGGACGGACGGACAGACGGACAGACGGACGGACAGACGGACATGGCTATATCGACTCGGCTATTGATGCTGATCAAGAATATATATACTTTATGGGGTCGGAAACGTTTCCTTCTCTGCGTTGCACACATCCACTTTTACCACAAATCTAATATACCCCTTAACTCTTTTTTGAGTACGGGTATAAAAATTAATCCCTATTTCCCTTGGACCCGGCATCAACCGTGAACGGCTGGACCGATTTCGCTAATTCTTTTGTTGTTGTGTTTGTTATTGTCTGGAGAAGGTTCTTATAAAAGAAAAGATTAAGAAGATTTTGTATGTAAAGTGTTACATAAATCAAAAAATAAATTCAGTCGGTTTAGAGTGCTTATATAGTGTTTAGAATGATTTGGGTAATTGTTTAAAAATAGTTTAAAAGTGCTTAAAAAGTCAGAAAAGTGTGCGGAAAATGTAGAATAAGTTTTTGATGTTTTAAAAAATTTTTTTCTGTGAGTATTATCATCATTAATAGCGGGAGACGGAATGGCAGTCGATCAACTGAAGATGCCAGAAACGGGAATGGAATATTGTGTATTTTATACCCTCCAATTATTGCAAATCCAAATTTATGTTCAACATATTATTCGAATAACTTCTCATCCATAAAACCACAATGTGCCACATTGAAACGTGGCCGGGTACTAGCTGTACACATATAAATTTTATAGTAGTTGCTGCGTTTTTGTGGGCAATTAAACATTTTCTCGTAACGATTCGGCTGTATGTCAGAGTTGGGGAGCAGGGGTATCTGGTACCAAAAGGCTTCTCTAGTATTGGACTGGCTTTATCCGATTTGGATGAGAGGGGTTCGCGAATTGTTTGAGTGATGCCTTGAATGTTCACTTCCCTAGCCAGCCTGATCCATTGACCCATTCATACATATCCGTTGAAGTCCCCAGCAGATATTTTTATGCCCGTACTCAAAAAGTTAAGCGGTATATTGGATTTGTGGTAAAAGTGGATGTGTGTAACGTAGAGAAGGAAAATTTTCCGACCCCATAAAGTATATATATTCTTGATCAGCATCAATAGCCGAGTCGATATAGCCATGTCTGTCTGTCTGTCCGTCCGTCCGTCTTGTTGAGCGCCTGGATCTCAGAGACTATAAGAGTTAGGGTAACCAAATTTGGTTTCCAGACTCATGTGATATCACACTGCTACAAGTGTATTTCAAAATTTCGCCCCGCCCCCTTCCGCCCTCACAAAGGACGAAAATCTGGGGCAGGCACAATTTTAAAGATACGATAAAACTAAAAATGCAGTGTCGTAGAGAATGCCAATATCTACCAGATCGCCGAATCTGAATCAAATCGGATCATAACTTTCTGTTGCTTTCCCCGCCCCCTTCCAGAAAGAAACCCGTGACTCATTTTCTTTCTCGCTCGCACAGTCTGCCGCGCTCAGTGCGCGAGCAACCCCAGCGGCGGAGATGTAGAATATAAATATATATAAAATGTACATTGTAGATGTAGATGTAGATAACAGATGTAGCAAAAAAATGTAATATGTAAAATTTTTTTTTTTTAATTCTAAAATTCTTAAGAATCATGCTCAAAAATGTATATACTGACTGAATACGTGTATAAGTAGAGTCGCTTCGCCAGAAGCGACTCACACGTTCATTCTCGTTTCATTATTTGTTTTGTACGTGTGGGAAGCTAACTTATTGGGATTCTTACACACAAACTAGACATTGGTTACCGTTAACTGGCCCTAAATTGGCACAGCCATTTTGTTTTGCAGCACTCAGTATACATATACATGTGTACATATACTAGATCGAAGCAAATCTAGTCAGCTGATGGTCACCATATCGCATCAGAAACAAATCTGAGTAGACGGTATCTTGAAGTCGGGAATGCTGATATGAGACTGTCACGTGTTCGGACTGTTCTGGTTTCTGGTTTTCGGCTTTAAATTTATTTAAGCGACTAAATATTCATCTAATGGACACTAGACGCAGCGATGCTTTTTGATGACTGGCGTTGCCGGTGGCAAGAGGTGAGCGAAATTTTGGGAAACTCTTTCGTTTCGTTTATTTCGTTCGGTTTGGTTTGGTTTGGTTTTTCTCGTCTCGTCCCGTTTCGTCATTCCTTTTAAAAAGCAATTTGATTTATTTGCTTTGCCATGCAAACTCCAAACAGCAACAAGCAAAAATGCCAGCGCCAACAAACAGTGTCGTTGTAGTTGTTGTTGTTTCTGCTGCTGCTTTTAATTCAGTTTCTGCTGGCTCTGTTGTTGTCAGGCACGGAGTTATCAAAAAACATACTTACCAGACAGACACCATATCTGTAAATATGGAATGTATGTACAATGTACATACATATAGCCCAATATATAATTATAATGGCATTTCGCCAAAATGCTTCACAAACAAACACAAGAAAAAACACACGTTTCTACAGACTGACAGACAGACTGAGTGGCAGACTAGAGTGGTGCCACATGAAGCATGAAACATGTGGTTAAGCTTTGGCCAGGACGCAGAACGCAAGCCGATGATAGCAATGATAGCAAGCGAAAAAGCAACAAAGACAGCTGCAACGGCAAGTACACCGTTACCGTTGCCGGTACATAATCCATTTTGGAAATTACATAAACGAACCAAAACGAAAATATTCAACAACCTTAGGGAGGGCTTTTATTGGAATTCCTTTTTGTTCTGGCATACACTTACATATGTACATACATATGTATGTACATAGATACATACATACTTCCATTCAAGTCAGTGATGGCAGCTAAGTTCTTGCTTCGTCCTCGTGGTAGTTCTTTGTTTCTTTTGGCTTCCTATTATCCGCTAGGGGGAATCATCTGGAACGAGATATGAAGTAGGAGAATGGCAGGTTTAGCATTTGCGACCGTCGAAATATACATATATGCATGTAAAAAGTTTAGTGCGATAGACCTACAAAAGCGATCAACGATTAGCTGCATTTAATCACATCCACTAATTACAACGAGACTTGCATCTTCTGGCGACTGTAATGAGACATGGCACAAATTAAAGCTTCTGCAGTTGCGATAGTTGTAAAATTAGTTCGAGAATCTCAGTTACTCAGCCTCGACAATGCGCAAAATAATATACATACATATGTACGTACATAAGCACATATGACATAAATATGTACATACACATGTACACATGAATGTATCTCCATACCCAGTCGGATTTGGCTACTTTCAAGAAGTACCTCTGTCAGGCTTCCTTTTGCACCAATAATGTTGAAAATACATTTTAGATGAAGATGACAGATGAAGCAAAAAAATGTAACATATATATATTTAACATTCCACACATATGCCCCCATTACAAAGTACACCAGGACCGTATTGAATCAGTTCGGAAAAACTTTTTACTTTGTGCTCTGCGTGGCCTTAGCTGGGATACTGCCATCTTACCCTCGTAGATTGCTTTCAATAAACCTTCCCACCTTGGTGTGATTTTTATGTATAACCAGATCAAGGGTGACGTAGATAGCCCTGACTTGTTGAGCAGCATAAACTTTACGATTCCTATTAGATCCACTACAACTTTATTCCTTTGTTGCCTCCACTTTGTAGATCGAATTATCCCAAGCATGAACAGTTTAGGTTCTAATGCTCGGATTATAATTCAGCCACAGCAGCGACTCACAACGTTCTTTCTCGTTTTTTACCCGTACTCGATGAGTTAATGACTTTATGTTAAAAGTGGATGTGTGCAACGCAGAGAAGGAAACGTTTCCGATCACATAAGGTATGTATATTCTTGATAAGCATCAATACCCGAGTCTATGTCTGTCTGTCCGTCTGTCCGTCTTGATGAGCGTCAGATCTCAGAGACTGTCAGAGCTAAAGCAACCAAATTTTAAAGAATCGCAAAAAAGTTTGTCCAGGCTGTCATTAAACACTATAATTGAGCGGGCAAACAAAAAATGTTGTTGTTTTGAAATTGCTCACAAATTATGACCAAAGAGTAACCAAATGCAAAAGATATTTTGCAGATCCCTAATGAGATCCATAATTTTTATGGAACTATTTTGTTCAATAAATATATTTTTTCCATTATCATATGTACACTTGTTGCGTCTAAAGCATAGTATCCAGCACAGTGGAATCGAAAAATTCCTGTCAACCTTCATATAAAACGAAAAGGAACGTGTGAGTCGCTTCTGGGGACGCGACTCTACTTATACCCGTACTCAGTCAGTATGAGCTTATAATGAGCTTATAATTTTTTAGAATTTTAGAATTAAAAACATTTACATTTTACATTTTTTTTTGCTACATTTGTTATCTACATCTACAATGTATATTTTACATCAAACATGTAGATTATAGATGAACCATTTATATTCTACATCTCCTCCGCTAGGGGTTGCTCGCGCACTGAACGCGGCAGAGTGTGCGAGCGAGAGAGAGAATGAGTAGCGGGTCTCTTGCATGAGGAGGCGGGGGAAGCAACTGAAAATTAATTTCTTCATTCTGGCTATAATTATGATCCGATCTGATTCATATTCAGCAATCTGGTAGATATGGGCATTCTCTACGATACTGCGTTTTTAGTTTTATCGTATCTTTAAAACTGTGCCTGCCACAGATTTTCGTCCTTAGTGTGGGCGGAAGGGGGCGGGGCGGAATATAGAAATACACTTGTAGCAGTGTGATATCACATGAGTCTGGAAACCAAATTTGGTTGCCCTAGCTCTTATAGTCTCTGAGATCTAGGCGCTCAACAAGACGGACAGACAGACAGACAGACGGACAGACAGACATGGCTCTATCGACTCGGCTATTGATACTGATCAAGAATATATATACTTTATGGGGTCGGAAACGTTTCCTTCTCTGCGTTACACACATCCACTTTTACCACAAATCTAATATACCCCTTAACTCTTTTTTGAGTACGGGTATAAAAAGCTTTGGCAGGAATTTTTCGTTTACGTTTTCCTGGAGTGTGTATCCAGCAACACGAGCGGAATCCACATATTTATATCGATAGTTGCCTATCGGGGCCGTATTTGGAGAGAATAGCTGACACCCAGCTCAGGAATATATGTTAAACAATTATTCCTGAAGTGAATGGTGCAAGATGTAGGCAAAAACCGTCCGCAAAACCAAAAAGAGAGATTCTTTTTGTTTTGCAACAATATATGCCGCCACCAACACAATCACTTCATCATCAGAGTGCATTTTTTTCCTTTTTTAATTTTAGCAGAATTTTACAGTTGGCTCTATTTACAAAACACAGCTGATTTATAAACCCTGTTTTAGCTATGTTCCACACCCTCACGGAATAACTAGCAAATTCATGGCAGGAATTTTCCGTGGTGCTGGAGACAGGCCCATAAAGCCCATAAAAACATAGCGCTCGAAAGTATCGAATGGTTAAAGTTCGAATTTTTTTTAGAACAAGGTGCCATTATTGGCAACAATTAAGTTGACATTCGTTTTTGTAGCTGAAACAATACAACCTTATTAAAGAGTTTTACCGTTATTTTCCATTCTAATCTGAGTAATCTAAAAAAACTTTCTCCTGTAAAATTTGGTTTTTCGACATACGATACTTTTGCGTAACTGCGTCGATATACAAATCAAGTTTTATAATTTTACATATGTATGTACAAGTACATCATTCACAGCATCATTCAGGTATCGTGGGCTTGGGTATCGTGTCTCACCTGCGGAAGCCTGCTGCCGCTCATCTTGAATCTGGAGTGAGGCTCAAGCACGCTTAAAAAGTTGAGACAACACTTGGCCAAAACAGACAGATAGAGAGGAACAGCCAACAACGATAGCTGGGGCCAGGTCGGGTAGAAGCCGAAGTCGGACCTAATGCAAACGTCGAGGGGCTGCCGTTGTCGGGGGCAATACAGAAGTAGCATTTTCAAAAATGTTGCATACTCATATCATAAATAAATGTAAACGCAAATAAATCACTCTGTTGACATTTGTCAGTTTTTTATACCCGTACTCAAAAAAGAGTTAAGGGGTATATTAGATTTGTGGTAAAAGTAGATGTGTGCAACGCAGAGAAGGAAACGTTTCCGACCCCATAAAGTATATATATTCTTGATCAGCATCAATAGCCGAGTCGATATAGCCATGTCCGTCTGTCCGTCCGTCTGTCCGTCCGTCCGTCTTGTTGAGCGCCTGGATCTCAGAGACTATAAGAGTTAGGGCAACCAAATTTGGTTTCAAGACTCATGTGATATCACACTGCTACAAGTGTATTTCAAAATTTCGCCCCGCCCCCTTCCGCCCCCACAAAGGACGAAAATCTGTGGCAGGCACAATTTTAAAGATACGATAAAACTAAAAACGCAGTATCGTAGAGAATGACCATATCTACCAGATTGCCGAATATGAATCAGATCGGATCATAATTATAGAATGAAGAAATTAATTTTCTGTTGGTTCCCCCGCCTCTTTCAGCCAGAGACACGCTACTATATCTCTTTCTCGCTCGCACACTCTGCCGCGTTCAGTGCGCGAGCAACCCCTAGCGGAGGAGATGTAGAATCTAAATGGTACATCTATAATCGACATGTTAGATGTAAAATATACATTGTAGATGTAGATGTAGATAACAGATGTAGCAAAAAAATGTAAAATGTAAAATTTTTTTTTAATTCTAAAATTCTTAAAAATTATGCTCAAAAATGTATATACTGACTGAGTACGGGTATAAGTAGAGTCGCGTCCCCAGAAGCGACTCACACGTTCCTTCTCGTTTTTCCTTCTTCCACGATGTCTGGATGTTTGTGCTGTTCTGTGTCTGCTGCTCTCTCCGCACCATGAAGTACGAACATTTTTGCACTCTCTTCCATTCCATTCAGTGCCGTCCCGCTCGTTTCGCTGCGCTCCGTTTTGCTTTATTTCGTGTTGTTTTGCTTTCATCTTTTAGCCGTCTCTGCCCAAAATGGCAAGCGCACTCGATCAACCCTCCCCCACTGCCTCTGCCACCATCATTCTGTTGATCTGACGGACAAAATGCTTCTAACTGCACATTACGATAAAGGTTCATTGTATATTGTATCTTGTATCATTGGATTGAAGCTCCAAGTAGCAAACGCAAAAGCAAAGCAAACATGTCGGTACTCGCACTAAGCAAATTGCGATAGAAATAAGATGAGCTCGGAGCGCAGTACCGAAAAAGTTTTTCGGCAATGGAGGTTCCCTTAACATACTATAGTTTGAAAACAGTTTAGAAATGAGTGAAAACTTTGTGAGCAACGATTGATTTCTTCAGGCCTGTCTCCAGCACCACGGAAAATTCCTGCCATGAATTTGCTAGTTATTCCGTGAGGGTGTGGAACATAGCTAAAACAGGGTTTATAAATCAGCTGTGTTTTGTAAATAGAGCCAACTGTAAAATTCTGCTAAAATTAAAAAAGGAAAAAAATGCACTCTGATGATGAAGTGATTGTGTTGGTGGCGGCATATATTGTTGCAAAACAAAAAGAATCTCTCTTTTTGGTTTTGCGGACGGTTTTTGCCTACATCTTGCACCATTCACTTCAGGAATAATTGTTTAACATATATTCCTGAGCTGGGTGTCAGCTATTCTCTCCAAATACGGCCCCGATAGGCAACTATCGATATAAATATGTGGATTCCGCTCGTGTTGCTGGATACACACTCCAGGAAAACGTAAACGAAAAATTCCTGCCAAATTTTTTTTTATTTGGAGTTTATGAGTATTTTTTGATTCCACGGTGCTGGATACTATGCTTTAAAATGATTTCACTACTTGAAACAACTTTTTTCCCGCTTCGAACCAAACCGTCTTTTTGGGATTTTGGAGCTTTAATTTTTTAAAAGAATTATGGTTTCTTTCTATGGCAGAATTTTTTAAGTCTGGTATTTTTAAGATTTTTTCAGAGGAAGCGCTTCTTTTTTCAAATAATTTAAGTATCTTACATTTTGTTGTAATGAACTTTGCCATTCTAAAAAGCTAAGAAGCAGCTATAAACTAGACCCAAAAACTTTGTGATTTCAGCTTACCGCCTGGGAAATATTAAGCTTTCCAATTCAAAAATGTTCTGGGTCCTTTTTTATACCCGTACTCAAAAAAGAGTTCAGGGGTATATTAGATTTGTGGTAAAAGTGGATGTGTCTAACGCAGAGAAGGAAACGTTTCCGACCCCATAAAGTATATATATTCTTGATCAGCATCAATAGCCGAGTCGATAGAGCCATGTCTGTCTGATCTCAGAGATTATAAGAGCTAGAGAAACCGAATTTGGTTTCCAGACTCATGTTATATCACACTGCTATAAGTGTATTTCAAAATTTCGCCCCGCCTCCTTCCGCCCCCACAAAGGACGAAAACCTGTAGCAGGCACAATTTTAAAGATACGATAAAAACACAGTATCGTAGAGAATGACCATGTCTAGCAGACTGCTGAATCTGAATTAGATCGGATCATACTTATAGCCAGAATGAATAAATTAATTTTCTGTTGCTTTCCCCGCCCCCTTCCTGAAAGAAACCCGTGACTCATTCTCTTTCTCGCTCGCACAGTCTGCCGCGTTCAGTGCGCGAGCAACCCCTAGCGGAGGAGATGTAGAATCTAAATGGTACATCTATAATCTACATGTTAGATGTAGAATATACATTGTAGATGTAGATGTAGATAGCAAATGTAGCAAAAAAATGTAAAATGTAAAATTTTTTTTTTTTAATTCTAAATTTTTTAAAAATTATGCTCAAAAATGTATATACTGACTGAATACGGGTATAAGTAGAATCGCGTCCCCAGAAGCGACTCACACGTTCCTTCTCGTTTTTATCTATGTAGGTGCATTAATTCGGCGTCGTTTAAGGTATTGCTCATTAAAATCTATTGAGAGACGGCGGATTTGAATTGGTTAACCAACACTCCGAAAATCACGTTTGAATAATGCAACTTATTGGATCGATTTAAAAATCATTTAAAAAATATACGACGGCATTTGGCCAAGAAAAAATATCGTTTTCACCAGGAAAATGCAAGGGAAAGGGTGCAGACATGTGCAGTTTCAATTGCAAAAATCCATGAACTAGGCTATGAATTGCTCCCTCACCCATCCTATTTTTGGATTTAGTCCCTAGTGACTATTTCTTGTTTGCGAACCTGAAGAAATGGCTCGGCGTAAAGAGATTTGAGTCCAATGAAGAATTCATCTCAAAAAAATTTTCGGCTATTTCTGGGAGAGTCCTCGTATATAGTTTATGCCGCCACCAACACAATCACTTCATCATCAGACTAAATTGTTTCCTTTATTGATTTAGTTGAATTTCACAATTGGCACTGTTTTTAAAGCACAGCCGATTCTTCAACCCTCTTTTTGTTATGTTCCACACACTCACGGAATAACTGGCAGGAATTTTCGGTGGTGCTGGAGACAGGCCTTAAAAGTTAAATTTTACTTAGTTTAAGTCAGATCAAAGATTTGTTAAATTTTGAAAATAGTATCGTGACGAAAGAATATTCAAATGTGTTTTTATTTACATTTTATATTTTTTTCCATGGTATTAATTTTGGCAGAAATTACCATACGATGGAGGAGGAATGCCACCGTTATGTTTGTTAGTGGGGGCCGTGGTGTGCTGAAACAACTGTGTTAAGCACAAAATCAATTTATTTATGATTAAAAAATGGCAGCAGCTACAGAAATATCAATTGCCAATGTCAGTGGATGCCAAACAAATAAGAACCACTCCATTCCTCGAAGAGGCGGAAAAACAGACTGTATGAACAAGATATAGATATAACACTACTCGACAAAATTGAACTTTTTGTTTAAGCTGTGAACCAAAATGACTTTTTCTGATAGATTTTGGGATTTTTGTAGTACTTTATTAATTTCTTTAAGGTAAAAAATACATTTTACCAAAAATTCAACCCCTTTTCGTTTGCTTTGTTTCCAATTGGTAGTTGGGCCCGCAACCTTCCAAAAAGTATTTTTTGTCTATTTTTTCACTTTTGAGGTTTGGTTAACGAATTTTAGCTCCACCGTTTGCCCATAGACTTTAATGAGCAATAACTTAAACGACGCCTAATTAATGCGTATATCTAAAACAAAAAATTTTGGCCAAGAATTATTTTTGTTTCGACTTTTCCAGAGTTTTTAAAGTCAAAATTTCGAAAAAAAAAAAAAAATACCGCAAAAAATGGAAGAAATTTGAATTTGAAAGCTTAATATCTTCCAGGCTGTAAGCTGCATATACAAAGTGTCTGGGTACGATTTATAGTTGCATTTGTCAGCTTTTAAGAACTGCAAAGGTATATGCAACCAGATATAAGATACTTAAGTTATGTGAAAAATAGAAGCACTACTTCTGAAAAAAAAAATTTTTTTAATTCTTTAAAAAAACTACACAAATACCTGGTCCAACTGCCAAAATGGCATTGAAGGAAACCAAAAGAACCTGCAATTTTAGTTTTACCGAGTCCTAGGTATGGAAAGTTACGTTAACTCCAATGCTGTGGAGAAAACCAGAGATTCACGGCTCTGAATGTTTCTTTTCTTCATTCAAAATAACTGGAATCGGGAGATCCATGAAATGCGGTTACCCGATACAGCCTGGTCAAGGCTTTACGCTTCCTGCTCCTAAGCCACTAGAGGAAATACCGCCACTAAAACGCAAAAAAGAGATGTCGTCTTCGTGGCATGGAAAATTAGTTACCAATCAGGAGAATATAAATATTGTAAGCCTCTTTCACAGGAAGAATTGAACGATTTCTTGGGGGCACAGCAGTAAGGAAAGAAAAGAAAAGGAAAGGAAAGAAGGATTGCAAGATGGTTACACAAAATATTGCTGCTTCATGTGCCTATGGGATAGTAGAGCTAGAACTTAGCATTACTCAAGAAAACTCTGGCCAAAACAGGAGGAACATACTTTGGAAAATTATAACATAGTATGGTTTTTTGCTGCTGCTTCTGCTGCTGAGGCAAGCAAGGTTCATAGAAACTACTTGAGTCTGGTGTAGAGATGGGCATGGACTGCAATTTTCCGACACGACCCAACACGACACGAAAATGCAAAATTTAAACACGCAGTAACACGCACGGCTAAAAAATTTCCGAACACGGTCCAACACGAAATGTTATACTTTTTTTCCTACCTTTATTAACATCGATTTTAAATACATATACGTTTTTATTAACATATTTTTATATAAAAATAGCAATTTATCAAGGTTAGAGCTTAATAAGCGTGTACGGCGTTCATTTAATATTTGTCCCGAGGTAGAAAACACCCTCCCGCTTGTAGCCGAGCTAGCTGGAATATTTAATATTTTTCTAAAAGCTGTAACGCTTTCATGTTATTTGCATTATTCAAAAATATTAGTACATTTGTATCCGGCAATGAAACTTTAGTTTTTTTGAACGTCGTTTTTTCGTGCCGATTTTGCTCTGAACGAACACGAACGCCCATGGAGAAAATTAAAATTTTCAACACGCACACGCGGGTGCCCATCGTGTCACGACGTGACACTAAGAAAACACGGTCCATGCCCACCTCTACAACATACAGAATGCAGCTCTCGTGAAGTTGGAAGACGTTATTTTGCCACCATTACACATTAAGCTGGGACTAATGAAAAATGCTGTTTAAGCACTGGATAAGGAATGAGTGATGTGACGAATGATGAGTTACCTAAAAACTGTTTTTCCACGTCTATCGCTGGCAAAAGTTATAGAAGGCGTATTTCATGGCCACCAAATTAAAAAGCTTCTAAAAGATGATGGATTTGAAAATATTTTATCTACAAATGAAAAAGCAGCCTGGAACTCATTCCGACTGGTTACAACAAATTTTCTTGGTAACAGCAAGGGCGATGATTACGTTAATATCGTTCAAGACCTAATTGAGAATTATGAAAAAATTGGAGTCAACTTATCACTAAAATTCCATTTCCTGCACTCCCACTTAGCCTTTTTTCCAAAAAACCTAGGGGACAATAGTGATGAACACGGAGAGAGATTTCATTTGCGGGCCCAACTACCTTTCAAATAGTATTTTTTGTTTATTTTTTAGGTTTGGTTAACCAATTACAGCTCCACCGTCTCTCTATAGATTTTAATGAATAAAACCTTAAACGACGCATAATTAATGCGTCTACCTAAAACTTTTTCTTCGACTTTTCCTGAGTTTTTAAAGTCAAAATTACGGGGCAAAATACCGCAAAATTATCAAATTTGAATTTGAAATCTTAATATCTTGCAGGCGTTAAGCTGCAGCTTCAAAGTGTCTGAGTTGGATTTATAGCTGCATTTTTCAGCTTTTCAGTACTGCAAAGTTCTATGAAACCAGATAAAAGATATAAAATTTCAAAAATTCCTTTAAAAAAAACTTTAAAATAAAAAAAAACCATAATACTGTATTCCCAGCACGAAACACCATATGCAGAAGTTTAATTGATTCAGATCCCGACAGGATAGAGGCTGGTTCATCCAACCGAAAAAGAGTCGATTTTGAAAAACGTGCAAAAATGTACTTTTCTTCTTTCCTGCTGCAATGACTTTGAATACGCATTTTTTTCCGAGCTTTCATCCTAAGCTAATTTTAAATTACGTTTTTTAAGGTCATACGGCTCCTTCTTTAGCAATTTTTACCCTCCCAGAATTTGTAACGGTGCATTTTTGACCAGCTTTGTGGGATATTTGAAGTTTAAATTTTAAACACCTCTAGTTGCCTTGAACCGAGATACAGTGCACAACACAATCCTACGATTAGCTCCTGTTTGAGGGAACTAAAAATTACGATGTTTTTTTTTCTGGCAGTTTTACTTCTACAGCTCAAAAGCTTTGAAAATCAACTGATCCAAATAACTATAACTATGTGGAATCAATGAACAATAAACGTAAGAATAAGAATTCATAATGGCTGCAAGTCTGAGCATGTTTGATTTAAGTAGCTATTAATAGCCACCCTGTCAACACAATCAGCAGCAACTGTGGAGGGAGCTCTAAAGCTGTAAATCTGCTGCAATTACATACTGTAATTGAAGTACAATTTCCAGCGGCAACCGCAGCAGCGTCAGTGTCAGGAACGATCGCACTGCAGAATCACCATTTCCGGGCCGGCAGTATCGTCGATTTCGATTGCATCCAGCAGATCACTGTAAATCTTTAGTCCTTCCGGGACTTCTGGGTCCTACTGATCCCTGACCGTCGTTGAGAAAATGAACGGATAATGTAGAAGTGTACCTCTGCAATTGTTGCTGCTGTATGTTGGCGTTGAACCACAGCTCCATGCTGTGAATTTTGGATACAGACCTATTGTATATGGCGATTACATTAAAATTAAAATGGAAGTCATCATCATCTGTTGGCACCAGACTCAAATAATTCCTATGAAACTTGCTTGCCTCAGCAGCAGAAGCAGCAGCAAAAAAGTAGAAGCAGAGAAGCGGCGTTAATTATTCATTTTGGGCTACGCTAGCAACTACTACAAGTACAACAGAACAAGAAAAGAGTGTTCGGTCTGAAGGCCGAAGATTCTCATACCCTTGCAGATCCGCATTGGTCATCTGATTTAGATAAAACTTCCCGAATTATATATTAACAAAATGTAATCTTAAACGATAATATGTCAAGCATTGGCTGTTACTTGCAAGGATTTGTGTTTCGACCGATCGTTCTTACAGGGGGTCAAACAAACACGGATAAATCGACTGGGCCGTCAATGAGATCAATATAAATATTAATATTACCTACTTTTACTCGTGCTGGCGACAATCTGGGCAGAGCCAAAATACTCTCTGCAAGGGTATAGCAGCAGCAGCATCAGTAGCACGAAAATCGAGGGCGACTACAGCAATGGAAGCGACGACAACATGAAAATGCAAAATGAAATGAAAATCGTTTCATTATAATTAGAGCAGCAACATTTTGCGCTGAGCCAGCAAACACCGAAAGGCCGGACAGACAGGCAGTGGGTGGAGGGCTGGCAGTGGGTTGTGGGTTGGCGTTGGAGGCTCTGTCGACTTGAGATGTGCGACAATTAGGATAGGGCTTTCGGGAGGGGGAGGCGTGTGGGAGTGTCGGGCGGTGGGGCGTCAAATTAAATGAGTTGCCGCTCATGTCGCTGCTGCGTTGATTATGCAGTCGTCGGCCTCGCCCGTCCTATTTCTAAATGTAAAGGAGTTAAAAAGCTGCTCACTTGAAGGTAAATCTCTGGCTTCAAGTATGCATGTGCATATGTCCCCAATACCCCATTTTCGAGCCAAAGACTGGAAGCTTTCAATGGCTTCGCTGACGACGCTAACGCCTTCGTCGACGCACAGTGGAGCCCAAGCCGAAATCAGGTGGCAAAAGTCTAAAACTGAATGAATATCTTTTTACCAGGGACGTGCCTATCGGAAAGAGATACATAGATGTGATCTTCAGTGCAGTATGCTCTTAAAGGATAAATAATACCATCCACTATTGTTTTAAAACCGCTGTAATATAACGGTTTGTAAGATACAATTTGTAACGAAGTGGCAAATACAGTGGGTCGACTATTGGGTTGTCGTGCCTTTTACTGGAATTAGTTTTTCGAAACTCTGAGCCGGTTGGAAACAGTTGAAACGCATAGAAACGGGGAAGCATGGAAGAGAATCGGCAATACTTCGCAAGACACTTGCCAGCTTTTAAACGACTATTCGAAATCGATTGAAGTTGATGGAGATGAAAATTGGGATGACGAGGACGATCCCGAGCTGAAATTGGCAATCACCGAAACAAACGGATATTTTCCAAAAGCAATCAATACTGATATGGATATTATGAAATATTGGGAACGAATAAAATGCATTTATCTACGCTGATATCGTTCTTATTCGTTCCGAAATTATACATTTTTCAGGCTAAAGTTCTCGAAGGAGGAAGGAACCCTTTGGGGTTCGACGTGAAATAGAGTGCTCTTCAAATGTGCTTAAAAACTATTAGAAACGGGCGGTACGGGTGGGGCTTGGGAACGAAACCTGAACCGACGACTGCTGCTAGCGTTGCTTAATTTGAAAATTACAAACGACCATCCAGGGCGAATTTCAGAATGAAATTTATTTCTTCCCTAGCTTCGGTTCAGATTCGTTTTAGCTCCGCTCGTGTTGTCTTTTTCTTTGTGTAATTAATATGAGGGAATCCGAACATTTTTACAACTAATTATTTGCTTTTCTTCGATACGCCCGAATACGAATTAAATTGAGGTCGTGCAAATTCTTGTTTTCCCCAAAACCCCCGACCCAACTGGGACAAGCTCGACAGCCAAACCATAGTAAGAGGCCATAACGTTAGATTCCATATGTGTTAATTTCCCCCATCTGGCTGCTGGCATATGGTAGGTCATTACGCATTTGTTAGCGATCATAGAGAAGCAGATCAACCAACATGACACTAACGGCCAACCTGCCACGAAAAACCCAATTGTTGAGGAAATTTGGAATTTCTAAATTTTTGTTTACCCGATACTTAAAGATGATAGGGATACATATATTTATGTATGAATGAATTTTGCTTTATTCCAGTACTAGTTCTTGTGGCATCTGCTAGCTCGTACACCTTGACTTTCCGGTCAGCCAACACCATTTCATCTATTTTTTTTGACATTTTCCTGTGTAACCTTATCGGACGGCCTGCCACGTAAGACTTCATCGGCAGTGGAGTTTCGGAAACCATTCAATTTTTGAAAGCAATATTTTCCAGGGTAATATTTATTTATATTTATAAAAATTTTCTTTTCCATCGACGTTTTGTCTCCCAAAAAATACTTTTTTATGAGCGAAAGAAAATTTTTTTTCCATACGCTAAGTAGTGGCAAACTCCACAACAACAACAAAAATTTGTCAAAAACAAACCAATCCCTGTATCGGGCTGAAATTTGACATGTCTGCTTAAATAAGAATGGACTATAAGGCACCAATAATTTGTTTGCGATGTCAGCGCTTTTTGGTGGGCAAGGAGGGTTACTTTTCACCCCACCTAGTACTGACTGAGTACAGGGTACTGAAGTATTCCTGTATCGACTAGTTGTTTTACTACTTATTTGACATGAGCATGATCTAAAAATGTAAACAAACATTTTGGTATTTAAAAAAAATCCACAACAATGCTATGATTTTTCTGCATATTTCTGTAAAGTCATCATATGATACATATATTTAATAATTTTCCAGCTAAAGCTCTCTACAAACACTGTGCATTTTTCGTCGTCCAATGTTCCTTAATCGAGTGCATGCAATAAATGTGGTGCCAATTGCACTTCTTGTTATAGCAAAGAATTTAGATTGATTTCGGGGCAGTTTGTGGACAAATAACATGCTGCTTAATCGATTTCTGCTTTAATTGAATCAGGCATTGTGTAGTCCCCATCTGTTTCACAGGTTGATAGTGCGAGTCACACTATGGGTATACGATTTCGATAAAGCATCACATCGTTTGGTTAGACCTAGATAAATAGCTAGCAACAAGGTGCTAAGAATTCCCAGCGACATTAAGAAAAAAACATGATATTCCCTAAGTCAATCAAATAAATATGTATGTAATATGCGCCATTGTCATAAACAAATATGCCACGGCCAGCTGGATGCATTTGTATACACACTCTTGATAGCACTATCATAAACCACGTTATGGATGACCCACATTGGTCAAATTTCAAATTTCAAAAATGGGATTCCCCGAGTTATTCGTGGTGTGTACAATTCGGTCATGTACATGTTTTATTTGATTCGCTTATAGAAATTTATGTTCGTTGAGAACTGTAGGTCAAAATGAAAATAAAAAAATAAAATTTAAAAAAAAATGTTTTTCTATGATAATGTGCATCGTCATGTGAGAACGGATGCGTAGATTTGGTTTAAACTTTTATTCAGTCGTTCGTATTTGCCAAGAGAATGTATTTAAAGTGATTTTGTATCTGTTTCTTTTATGGAAGTTAATTTATTGACATAGTTGAAGATGGGTTCATTATTCATCAATTGAGTTATTTGCTTGACTAATGCCTGCTAAGTGGTCGAAGAAAAGTTCTAAACTCGAGAAATTATTCATCAATTTAGTTATAATATGACTGCTTTTAGATGATCAAACCTTGGACGATGTACGCGTCGTGAAATAAGTAATCGGGATGTCTCTATTAATCTAATCTAAAGAATGGAGTCGTGCCCAAATTGCACAGGTTCGCGCTGCACAATTACCACCTCAAATTCGACCAGTAGACTTGAATCGTCTACCAAGATCTTCGCTGCGTTGATATCGTTTCATTGTCTGTCGTAAGCCAGCATTGCAATGCATCAAAGTTTCAATCGAAAACACCCGGCATATTCTGCGCTGGTGTGAAGGTAAAATTGTCCGTATTGACGCATCCGCCAGAGTCGCTGTATTCGTTTCTCTATGAAATTTCTAATATTAAAATTTGAACTAGTCCGCTAGTCTATATACAAATAAAGGAAAATTTTTTTGTGCTAAAATTATGCTTGCGTAAATAATTTTCATTGTTTGTTTTTATCATTTTCTGGGGGAAAAAAATGTCCAGATATTAGAACCACCCCAGGAACAAAGTGTTTCTAATTTCCGAACTCCCACTGTAATTGGTTTGTCATAAATAAATGCATAAATGCTTCCGTACAGATATTATAGCAAAATAGATAATAATAATGAAAGCAATGGTAGCCCTCAATATACAATATAAACCTTGAATTTTACCAAATAACCTCAGATCGAATGAAAACTGACAACTGACGATTCTAATATGAGGATCATCAGAATCAAGCGAATTTACATTAACAGATTTATTTGATTCATTTTGTTAAACCATCCAATGTTATTCATTCAGTGGGGCTAGGTGGCGGGGCGAGAGGGTTAGCGGAGTGACGGTCTGCTGCGTGGTGGGACTCTCTCCCGGTGAATATAAATATGCAATTTTGAATGCAACTTTTCTTAACGACAATAGAAACAACGGATACCCAGCCACAAAAAGTGTGCAAACTAAAATTATAAAAGTTTTACCCAATAGCCGAATCTCGTTTCGAAGAGAGTACCGAAGCTCTTGTACCACACCCACACCCTCACCCACAACCACCATCAACACCACCTTCTGGCTCGCCTTTCTATTCAAAAACTTAATTAAAAGTCTCTCCTCGCAGCGTCGACAATTTGGAAATCTTGAAATAAATAGTCCCATGAAAATGCTAATAAATGCGTCGCCTAATGAGAAGTGCTGGGAACATAGCCTCCAGGTGCAGCTACAAGTGCCCACATAGCTGCCAGTTGCACGTTGCACACTGCAAGTTGAAAGTTGCCAAAGTGCCCAAGGGATTGCTGGCCTGGCTGTCGGTGGGGTCGGTGATTTTATGGGTCAGAACGTCGGGCTGTCAATCCGATGGCTTGCGATTTCGCCGTTTGTGCAAGTAACCTAAAATTAACTAAAATACAGGCATATTCCTGGAGTGTGTATCCAGCAACACGAGCGGAATCCACAGATTTATATCGATAGTTGCCTATTGGGACCGTGTGTGGACTGAGACAACAGCTGACACCCAGCTCAGGAATATATACTTTACAATTCTTCCTGAAGTGAATGGTGCAAGATGTAGGCAAAAACCGTCCGCAAAACCAAAAAGAGAGATTCTTTTTGTTTTGCAACAATATATGCCGCCACCAACACAATCACTTCATCATCAGAGTGCATTTTTTTCCTTTTTTAATTTTAGCAGAATTTTACAGTTGTGTTTAAAAAACACAGCTGATTTATCAACCCTGTTTTAGCTATGTTCCACACCCTCACGGAATAACTAGCAAATTCATGGCAGGAATTTTCCGTGGTGCTGGAGACAGGCCTTTATCATCAACATTTTTAGAAAAAAACGAGAAGGAACGTGTGAGTCGCTTATGGGACGCAACTCTACTTATACCCGTACTCAGTCAGTAAATACATTTTTAAGCTTATGATTTTTTAGAATTAAAAAAAATAATTTATATTTTACATTTTTTTTGCTACATCTGTTATCTACATCTACATCTACAATGTATATTTTACATCTAACATGTAGATTGCACATGTTCCATTTAGACTCTAAATCTCCGCCGCTAGGGGTTGCTCGCGCACTGAACGCGGCAGAGTGTGCGAGCGAGAAAGAGAATGAGTATCGTGACTCTGGCTGAAGGAGGCGGCGGAAGCAACTTAAAATTCATTTCTTCATTCTGGCTATAATTATGATCTGATCTGATTCAGATTCGGCAATCTGGCAGGTAAGTCATTAAAGTTGTGCCTGCCACAGATTTTCGTCCTTTGTGGGGGCGGAAGGGGGCGGGACGAAATTTTGAAATACACTTGTAGCAGTGTGATATCACATGAGTCTGGAAACAAAATTTGGTTGCCCTAGCTCTTATAGTCTCTGAGATCTAGGCGCTCAACAAGACGGACAGACAGACAGACAGACGGACAGACAGACATGGCTCTATCGACTCGGCTATTGATGCTGATCAAGAATATATATACTTGATGGGGTCGGAAACGTTTCCTTCTCTGCACCATTACAATATACCCCTTAACTGTCGAGTAGGGGTATAAAAACACACTCTCCCACCTCTCTATCACGCCCAATCGCACCTTGGCAGCTCCTCCAATTTCGGCTTCTTTCATCCAGTGATTTCTCCTTGTATCAGTTGCCAAATCCTCCTGTCAACAGTCTTCTCCTTTAGATGTGCCTTGCCGATTCGTTGGTTAAACTGCCCATAAGCCCAGCCCCATCGCCCAAATTCTCTCAACCACTCTTTCGGCCCACTCTAATGTACATACACTCATCGCCGCCCCTTAAAACCCCCAACACCAATTCGAGCAAATCTGTTGTCTTAACGCATAATAAATCAGCCAAAATTTGAATGGCCATCCCGGCTTCTTCATGGGCGCTGACTTCGACTTGGACAGCGACTCGGAGGTATGCGAAACTTCCTCTGTCCAAATTGAATATGCCGTACTTCAGCTGCCACTCAGGCAATGCCTCAATCAATCAATCAAAGCCAGCATCTGCCGTCAAAGGCGAGACTCTGAGTCTATGTCCCTGGGTCCAGCAAAAAGTCTCCTTGGATGTCTACAGTATCGGCTCTCGCTGCTCTTGGCTAATTAAATACGCTCATAAAGAGTCAAAAGCAGAATCATGTGCTTCCCCCAGCCACCTCCATCCTCATCGTGCTCATTGTTGTCGTTGTTCTTATTGAAACCGCACAAATGGCAGAACACCACAAAGATGGTTTTGTATTTCAATTTTTGTTTCCGTTTTTGGCCTTCTGCTTGCTGCTGGCTGCTCCCTGTTTACTGTTAGACTTTGGCGCTGAGCGGGAAACCTCCATGGCAGCCTTGAGTCTCGAAAGGGGGCGCAGAATTCAGGGTTCTACGCTCTAAAATAAAGGGAATCAAGAATCTAGAGGCTTGGCGGAGAGGGGTCCGGAGGGTCAATGAAAAAGTACTCTTCTACTGCCTATTTGCTAGTTGCTAGTTGCACCGTTAAGTGCCTCGTTGTTCGTATTGTCCCTTTATCCGCTCAGCCAATGCTCGTACTGGTTTTTTGATTGTTTGAGTGACAGATCGACTGGCCTGCCTAAAAATCAACAAAGAGATCTTGCCCTCTCTGGCACATGCCCGGACTTGGAATTTGGCAATATATGCAGTTGAGTCCGTACTTACTACTCGTACAAAATTGCACAACTCTGCGAATTGTGTAGGCCCATCAGTACAATATTATTTTTGTACTAATAATCGTATATGAAATACACAGAATAGCACAGAGAATGAGACGTTGGTGGTACAGGTTGGCTATCACCAACATAGATTCATTTTGACGTTCGCCAGTACGTCCCCGTCCCCTGGACACCAGCTCTGACTTGGTCTTAGGTCGCGGTCTGTATAAACCCCTGTATCCAACAGCCAAATTGATTTCTGCTGTCTCTGGATACGTGCACTAGGCACTTCTCTTGACGAAAATCTGTGTGGAAATTGGCAAACTTTTGAGGAACCCAGCGGGAATCACCACCACACACACAGCTTTCAGATCCGCGCACAGGCACGACTCCACCAAAGCCAACAGACACCAACTGTGCCGCTGTGGTTCACTTTTTTGGGATGACAACTTGATACACGACAATGAACTTGGAATGGGTCTGAGTCCGGGCATGGCCATGGGCCTGGGCCTGGGCCCGACCAGTCTAAAGCACTTGAAGAACCTTCGCTGCAACAGAAATTTCAACTTCAATTTGATCACAACTGCAAAATGTTCCCTCAGCTCCTCTGAGCCACCCACCACCACCACCTCCAACATCAGCACCAGCACTAGAACCATAGCGCTGACCGTAATTTAATATTTTGTAACATCTCCAAAAATTTGTTCAGTAGAAAAGCAAAGATTCTTATTAGAGCAACATTGTACACTGTACGAAAAAAAGGAAGCGCGGAAACGGGGAAAGGGCGAAGAAGATGGACGGTTGTGGCTGTTGAGAAGTCCGGCAATGGAGGTCAGAGTGCAAAGTCTCTCCCAAGTGCACTTGACACTAATAACCGATTTTTTGGTCGCTCGAAAGTTGTGTAAACACTGCAATTTCTGTTGCAAGCGGCCTTCCTCCCATTCTACTCCATTTCACCCCACTTATCTACCTCAACCCTCTCCTCTCCTGGTAAGAGCTGTACGTCGGCGACTCCCCTTTGCCGCGTGCGCCCGGCCCCATTTGTGGCTGGTGTCGAGAATGTTCATCAATGGGTTAAGTGCCTTGCGGGCAGGGGGCAGAGCCAGCGCATTGCAAGTGGTAGAAAGGTTTCAAAATTATTTTTCCATTATAGCGCACCTCTTAACTAGCCCGCCCTATACCTGGTGCTAAGGTCTAAGATTTTTGCAAAAAACGCAAGGCAAACATGACAAAAATTTAAAATAAATACTGAAAAGAATAGGTTTAATTAAATTAACCTTTCAATAAGTTTAGATAGTAATATCGCGACAGGTTTGTGTTTTTTTTACATTGAAATATTTTGTCTCAAAATGCCCACATACATATGTACTTATTCGGCATACATATGTACATATGTATGTAAAATATGTAGGCGTTAACAGAGGCGCGTGGAAAATTAAGGGAATAATAATTGTGAAAATAACTCCAGCCCACAACCCGCAGCGATGGAAAATAAAGAGAATTTATTCCCCAATAAATATTCCCCAAAACTGCATAAAAACTTTTTCCCATTGACCTTGAAACTTCGCCCCCGTAGGCGCGCGGATATCGCATCTAAAGAACAAATCTCGTCCGCCGTCTCGGTCGTTTCTAGAAATGGGCTCAATTTATGCCAAGCCACCGCCCCAAGCCTCGGGTAAGGGCGTGGGCGTGTGCTTGTGCGTATACATGCTCTTCAATGAGCTGACGGAGAAGAAGCAATTCCCGGAGCCGGAGCCGAAGCCACAAGCAGCTAAATTATTTTTTTATTGCCAGTCAAAAGTGCCCCTTTACGAAGTGGCTAAGGGAGGTAGGAGAGGGGAACAGGAGCAGATGCAGGAGCAAGGAAGAGACAGAATAACTCTGAAAAGTGACTCTGCAATGACAGTAGGCGTTAAGTATAAGCAAAGTTAAAGGTGTGGCCCGTACGGGTGCAAAGTTTTTACCCCATACAGACCCATCCACAGCGTCAAACAAAGCAATTTAAGTACAACTTTTTCTGGCTTTCGTCGCTTTTTCTTTACTTAACTTTTGCGTGCTGCAGTTTCCAACTGCAGTTCTAAAAATAATACCATGGCCCACACCCAATACCAATCACAGTCCCAGTCCCAGCTCCTACGTGTACTTAGTCATTCCCCGGCCGTTACCCTGCCGTTTTGCTTAACGGATACATCTTCATTTGATTTGCTTCGCGTGTGCACTTCTGTCGCCACCGCCACAGCCACAGCCTGCCTGCCATCACATAAGTAGCCTGTCTAGGTCCAACTGGTCCTGGGGCAATAGTTCAAGTAATTCGAGATAACTCCATCACTGTAACTTATTTTCACTGAATGCCGAATGCTGTGAAACTACTCGCAAAACTCACACACATTTATATAAATTCGTTTCATTGTGTGGCTTGCACTCGCTCAATTCAGCACAATTCAATTCAATTCGTATTTATTTTATTGAACATATGTCTGTTATGAGTGAAGCCGCGCATTTCTCTAGATTAAACCATGCCGTAGGAGCTTTCCAAATATCAATACAATAGATGGTTCCATGGACGAGCATAGGGGTATGCGCTAAGCTCAACCACAGCGTTTTGCATCGAGCCAAGCCAATGTGGCGACTCCGACAAGAATAACCATAACAAAATAAAAGGTCATAAATTACTAATTTCGAAACTGCAATCACGGGAGCGGGAGCGGGAGCAGGAGCAACATACCCTTATCAACTGTCACTCAAATGGCTGAGAGTTGGTCCTGAAGTTGGACAGGACACGGGAGTGGGACGCAGGGCATGGGGCGCGGGAGCGAAATACACGAGTCTAAAAGTTATTCCTTTGATTGATTCGAGTCATTTGAGCTGTGAGAGCGGGTAGAGACCTTGCATTTCGATCACCCTCCGAGAATGGGCCATCAAAAAAGTCCTCTAATTAGTCTCTATTTTTGTTTTATTTCTCTGGGTGCTCTGTGTTTTTCCGCCTACGCATACGCCCCCGCTCCCACACATCCGCCGATCTTTCTGTCTCGTGCTGCAGTCAACTTTCAATGGCCAAACGCCGCATACCTGGGCGAAACGGATGTGCTCTACCATCGTTGAAATGTGCGTATATGAAAAATTTCTTTTACATAATGCCCTAACGAGTGTGGCGCATTTTCCATTCAAAGTGTGGAATGAAAAGAAAAGTAAAAATAAAACAACTACATGCAGTGCTGTACTCTCCATCCCAACTGGGTCCCCTTCCTTTCAATGCATTTTTTAACAACTTTCAAAAACCATTCCCAAGAACCCGATCCGCACCCATTCGTCATCCCATATTAGTCGTAAAAGTTTTTACCAAACGACCTGAAACATTTCCCCAGTTTCTCTCAAGGTGGAGCTGGCGATGCGATGAGGATATGGTTAAGGATGCAGAGACTCTGCCAATGCCCGTGCTAGTGCCAGTGGACAGTGAAAGGTCTGCCAGCTTGTGAGGGTCCACTAAAAATGATAAATCATTAGGTGGGCCTCTTCTACGCATACAGTTAACAATTATTAAGCTCCGCAATTGCAATTGGGGCAATATGATGCGGATTGAGGCTGGCTATGAGGCAACTTGAGTGCAGCCGTCGATAGGCAGGAGGGAATCTACCTCTAACACCAAAACAACTCAAGCCACACTGAAGCAGTCATAAATATTTTAGAGGATCTATGCATCTGTTCCCCAACTGTTATATAAAGATGGAAGGGATTCCCTATCGCAAACCAACCTTCTACTTGTACCTATTCGAGTCTATTCGAGTCTCTTCATCTGCGAAAGCAGATCATCGGCAGAAATCGAGGATATGCACTCGATCACTTTTGTGTTTTGTGGTCGAAGTGAATGTGTGTAACGCAGAGAAGAAAACGCTTCAGACACCACAAAGTATATATGTATATGGTCTTAATTAGCATCAAAAGCCGAGTCGATATAGCCGTGTCTGTCTCTCCGTCCGTCTGTCCTGATGAGCGCCTAGTTCTTAGAGACCATAAGAGCTTAGGATACTAAATTTTGTTTCCAGACTCATGTAATATCACACTGCTACAAGTGTATTTCAAAATTTCGCCCCGCCCCCATCCGCTCCCACAAAGGACGAAAATCTGTGGCAGGCACAACTTTAATGACTTACCTGCCAGATTGCCGAATATGAATCGGATCGGATCATAATTATAGCCAGAATGAAGAAATGAATTTTCAGTTGCTTCCCCCGCCTCCTTCAGCAAGAGACCCGCTACTCATTCTCTTTCTCGCTCGCACACTCTGCCGCGATATATACGCGAGCGCCCTCTAGCGGAGAAGATGTAGAATCCAAATCAGCGATGCCCAGGCCCATTGCCCACGGAGCCCATTTGTTTTTGTAATTGCCCACAGCATAGGAAACCAATTCTTGTATGCATACACAGTTTGTGCTGTGTACCAACATACCGAAAGCCCAACACATGCAAACATCTTTGTGTGTATGCGATCCGTCCAGCAAAAACCGGTTTTGTCTCTTCTCTGATTGGTGTTAACACGACTTTTGTTATGATTTTGTTGTCGCTTTTCTTCGAGTTTGCACTGTTCCCTTATTAGTATGTGTTTTTGTTTGGGAGTATTGGTGAGTGCCCAGCCGTATGCTGACTTTGGGCGTCGCTGATCTAAATGGTGCATGTATAATCTAGATGTTAGATGTAGAATTTACATTGTAGATGTAGATAACAGATGTAGCGAAAAAAATTTAATATGTAAAATATTTTAAAATTCTACATAAATCATAAGCTCAAAAATGTCCATACTGACTGAGTACGGGTATAGGTAGAGTCGCGTCCCCAGAAGTGACTCACACGTTCCTTCTCGCTTAAATTATTTTGTATCGCTTTGCACTTAAATAAAAGGAATGCATTTATAAATTTATATTTTTTGTATACGGGGGTTCTTTTTGGATTCTTTTAGGACGGCTCTTGATGCATTTTAAGGATGTGTCATGGAATGTTTGCATTGAGACAGTTCCAGAACGGTTCTTACTAGGTTGCATGCAAAAGATGTTTTCTGTAATGCTTCTTTCGGAAACTTCAACTGGAAGCAATCCCCGGGCGTTGCACGAAGTTGAAATTACAAAAACCACCACTTCTAAGGGCGTTCAGAAAGAACGGTTCCTAGCACCAAAAAGACCAGCTTCCCGCTTTTTTCCCCCTTAGTAATTTCGACGCGAGAACGTCACGTAAATGTTACAGATTAAAGCATGAAAAGATGCGTTCGAGAAGTACTTCTTGGAAGCAACCAAGTCCGACTGGGTAACCACGCGCACCCACACACACACACACTAATTTACCGTGACGCAGTTGCTGTTCAGTAGATTGATCGGCTTTCGGGTGTCTTTTCATCGTACATACACCTACTGGGTCTTCCAATCCGGCAATGCTCATCCACCCCCAATGCTTTAAAAAGTGTGTGGAGTTGTTTTCTTTGGTTGGTCGACTATTTATCAGCCCGCCCTCGTACGTACATATCTACATACATGAGAAGATTCGTCCAAATAACAGTTTCGCTGTGCGCGTCGTTAGAGGTTATTCGCATTTTCGCCGACGACTAAATATCCTTCGGATATTATTGTATTTTTTCCAGTGATCCGTGTGGGCGGAACGACTTTCCGTCCAACGACGACTCCGACCTGACCCTCCCAGCTCTTCCTTTGCTGCTGTCAAGATATTGACTTCGGCTGCAGTGCTAATGGTGGCAGGGGCTGGGGCTTCCCCGCTGTCACGGGCTACCAGCATGGTATTGCCCATCCTCCTGCAGCAGCATGGCTGGCTGTCTTGGTATTTGTCTCTCATGGCACTTTTTGGCCCGATAGCATCGTAAAATGTTACCCGTGTCTGTGTTAGCACATTGGACGTAGTCACGCCCACACGCAAGCTCGGAATCACATACTAATCATAAGCGGAACGAGCAAACACATGTCTTCGCTTGCTTGCAGTCGGGTACAGCTGAGCAACGAAAGGGCTGGCACAGCTCCCGCTGCATCCATTGCCTGCTCGGCCACGCGCACCTGTGCCTATTTAATGCATTACGTGAGGGTTGCACAAGCTTGACAGCGGAACAAAACGGAATGGAAAAGCAAAGAAAAGATACGGCCAAAAACAAGAACAGAATGCCAGTTTAAACCTATTTCCGCAGTATTTTTGCTACTCAGAAGGTAGTATCTCTGAAACAAGACGTATTCAATATGGGTAAATTATATTTGTTTATTTATTTTAAATGCCAGAAGAAATCGTTTCCGATCCCATATGTACATATACCTATGTACGAGTATATAATCTGTATCAGCATCAATGGCGTAAGTCTGCAGACTATAAAAGATAAAGGAACTGGATTTTATTATAGACTCTTTTCATATCACACGGATTCAAATATACCAGACTGCTCAGGTTTTCACTTACTTTTGCGTTTTGCTTTCCCAACCAAAACGCTTACTTTTTTTCTACGTGTTTCGGTATTCGAACATTTGTTTATCTAAGTGTTTGATTTTCTTATCGTTTTTGACAAACAAGAACAGCTGATATACCGCCTAAATAATATGCAAAATTGATTTGCCATTTTGTTCCCTTTAGCATAGTATCCAGCACTGCGGAATCGAAAAATTCCTGTCACACTCCATATAAAAAAACTGTGACAGGAATGTTTCGTTTACGTATTCCTGGAGTGTGTATCCAGCAACACGAGCGGAATCCACAGATTTATATCGATAGTTGCCTATCGGGACCGTGTGTGGACTGAGACAACAGCTGACACCCAGCTCAGGAATATATACTTTACAATTCTTCCTGAAGTGAATGGTGCAAGATGTAGGCAAAAACCGTCCGCAAGACCAAAAAGAGAGATGAAAATTATTCTTTTTGTTTTGCAACAAACAACAAACAACGCCACCAACACAATCACTTCATCACCAGAGTGCATTTTTTAATTGCAGTCAGAGCGAGAGAAATATATGCGTCCAGTTGGCTTTCCAGTTGCGCTGGGATCAGCGGAGCGGCAGATCTGATCGATTGGAATTTTTTAAAAACTATTTTGCAGACTTGGTAGCTGTGCGTGCTGGAAGACATCATAGTATGGCATTTTGTCTCTCAAGCCACCTGCTCAGTCGCTTCGCTCCAAGTCTTTTATCATTTTATATATCTTTATTAAGAAGTTATTTTGTTGTTGTATTTTAATCATTTCATTCATATTAATAAACGAGAAGGAACGTGTGAGTCGCTTCTGGGGACGCGACTCTACTTATACCCGTACTCAGTCAGTAAATACATTTTTGAGATATGATTTTTTAGAATTTTAGAATAAAAAAAAAAATTTTACATTTTACATTTTTTTGCTACATCTGTTATCTACATCTACATCTACAATGTATATTTTACATCTAAAATGTAGATTATAGATGTACCATTTATATTCTGCATCTCCCCCGCTAGGGGTTGCTCGCGCACTGAACGCGGCAGAGTGTGCGAGCGAGAGAGAGAATGAGTAGTGTTTGTCTTGCAGGAGGGGGCGGGGGAAGCAACTGAAAATTAATTTCTTCATTCTGGCTATAATTATGATCCGATCTGATTCATGTTCAGCAATCTGGTAGATATGGTCATTCTCTACGATACTGCGTTTTTAGTTTTATCGTATCTTTAAAATTGTGCCTGCCACAGATTTTCGTCCTTTGTGGGGGCGGAAGGGGGCGGGGCGAAATTTTGAAATACACTTGTAGCAATGTGATATCACATGAGTCTTGAAACCAAATTTGGTTGCCCTAGCTCTTATAGTCTCTGAGATCCAGGCGCTCAACAAGACGGACAGACGGACAGTCGGACAGACGGACAGACAGACATGGCTCTATCGACTCGGCTATTTATGCTGATCAAGAATATATATACTTTATGGGGTCGGAAACGTTTCCTTCTCTGCGTTACACACATCTACTTTTACCACAAATCTAATATACTCCTGAACTCTTTTTTGAGTACGGGTATAAAAATTACCGACAAATGGTATGTGTTTTGGGGAAAAAATATTGTTTTGGACCACGCCTTCTTTCCGCCCCCATACAAAAAACAACAACCCATTTATGTCGTTTTTGATAAAAATACTTTAAAATAAGCTTGACCTTAAACAAATTCATTGATTGTGATTTTATTTGAATTGTTGAATGGTTATTGTTTATATAGGCAATAAGTTAGTCACTTTTTTTTAATCCCAAAATGTTGGCCTTCATTGAGATAGTTTTCATCAAACCTCAAGCAGCGCTGCATGAATGCATGAACTCATAGAGATTTGTAAAATGTAATATTTCCCGAAAAAAGGCATTTTTATATTTTCTATATTAATTAGTTAAAACCATTTAACTTGAACCTTGGTGATTCGTTGTGCTATACAAAAGTAATATTCTACAGAAGTATACAGCTAAAAATACACTCGAGCCACACAATGAACAATTTAATAACAACACATAAATATCTAAAATGTGTATTAAAAATCGACATACCGTGACCTGCATTCTCCATATTTACACTTTCAGCTAGTATTTAGGATCGAGGTAACATTCAAGCTGCAAGTTGTTCAATTTTTCCTAACTTTTTTTTACAACCCAAAGCACCACTGAATCAAAAAAAATACCGGTATTCCGTAAAAATTTTATAAAATTAGTTTTATTCTATCTTTTTATTAAGGAATCACAAAATTAAAACCGCATTAAAATATTTAACAGAAACAAAATTACATTTATGTCAAAATTTTAGACCTTTTTCCCATAGTGACATGATTATAAATCAGTGGTCGGCACACACACGCGCACAGGTTTTTAGTGCGTTTGTGTGCGTATACAGCAGCCCCTGCAGTACGGGTCATCGATGTGTAAGCGACGACACATCGATGCCAACGTCATGTAGCTCGATGACACAAGCGATGACCTGACATACGATGGACTGTTTACTTTAACACAGGGATGTCCGAGGAATATAATCGATGACATAGTAAGCGAGAAGGCAGAAAGCATGGGGTTAGGTAGCTTCTGGAACGTGGTCGCGGGCCAAGCGGATGGATGCGGGTGGAGGTAGACTGCAGCCACAGAACAAACAAATGCTCGCAAAGAAAACTGTACACCAAAGTACCCTACATCACAACGATGAGCGAAGAATCGAAGCGAATTGCAGAGGAGAGATACGAGTATAATAATAAATAATATTTATATGTTCGCAGGCGGAAAGAAAATATCTTTTAATGTATCAAAACCAAGCGTCGACTAAAGTCTCGCAAAATTATCGCAAGCGGAATTTAAAATGAGTGATAACTGGACAAGTCTTAGAACTATAAAGTGTTCTTGGGTAGCAATAGGATGGGTTTTTACTTCCCATCTGCGTCTTGCTGGGGGAAACCCCCGATGCCGAGCAGAGGCGTAGAGGCTAACCGTGATCACGAAGGCGTGTTCCTCCGGAGTGAGACTTGGTCATTGCACGTTGGCTGAGTTGACCTTTGCGATTATTCCTAATGCGAATAAATAGAGCTTGCGCCGTACTTAAATAATAAATATGCGAACAAAATAAAATACAAGCCAAAAAATATTATATTTAATTGACTTTTAATATTTATTTTCGTTAATGATATTAAAATCCTATCGTAAAAGATATTACAAAAGGCTCGCCAAAGATATTATAAAAGGTCCGCAAACGATACCTTCTCCGAGCTACCGAAAACGAAACTTTCACTGCCACAAACTGAGCGACTAGTCACCAATGATTCATTTTCGTATCGTGTTCGGATCTGAATTCGGTAGTTTTCGCGCTTCAGTTTCGCGTAAGTCACGTTTGCGATACCGTTTACGAAGTTTTTGTCCACTGGGTAAGCATCAATAGCCGATTCGATGTTTCGATATGACTGCGTGTACATACATATTTATGCATGTACGTATGGGCATTTCTCCCATGTCGTTTGAGACAGGCGTACGCATTGTAAGAGGTAGAAAGGTCAAATAATTATGGATTTTCAAAATTGTTTTACCATTATGACGGACCTCTTGACTAGTCGTATAACTGGTGCTAAGGTCGGTGTAGGGCAACAGTTCGTCTTTGAGATTTTTCCAAACAACTAAGTCATTTGCATGCATCAAATATGGAAGTGGCTTTCGCGGCGATCAATTCAAACTCCGATTTTAGCGAAAGCTGAGGCTGCAAATTTCTGATAAATGTTGTGCATTGATGTTTTATTGAAATGTTTAAAATTTTACAAAGTTTCGTAGTTTTTTAAAATTTATTTTAAACTTCTGTCGCACGGGACAAATATTCCTAATCTAATAACAGTTAAAAATATACCGTTAGCCGAGAATGAACCATTTTTCTCGTATTTTTTAGGTAGTTGAATATGATAGAAAGATTGTGTGGAAGAACTTTTTTAAAAGAGAATTTTTTTAAATTTTTAAATAGAAAACATGATTATGAAAAAATGTATCAAAAAATACAGAAAAAGTGAATTTTTGGTTATTTGAATAGTTTTTCACATTATAGCTAATGAAATTATATGTCAATTGTGTAAATTCGTGTCTTTCAATAAATTTAGACTATAATATCGCGACAAGATTATATAGACCTGTGATTTAATAGACATTTAATTTATTGGCCTCGATGGACCTCGTCAGAGAAATGCCCATATGTAGCTATGACTGTCCGCCCGTCCATCTTTCTTAACTCATAGTTTGGATAGGTTATAGAATCTAGAGAATTTGTTGCTAGCGCATTTTGTGTGGAGATTCCTGTTATATCAGACTGATCATATCTGTGAATGGACATATCTACGAGACAATACATATAATGAACCACCAGTTCCCGTTGCTAACGCTATCAAAAAATAGAAAACGAATAACGGACTCCTTTTCCATTTTATCGATAAATTAGAACACATGAGACAGCGAGAAAATCCGAAAAAAAACTTGCACCTACATATATCCGTCTGAAAGTTTTGGTGATGCCCTTTTTTTACATGTATGATAATAAAATAAAAAATATCACACGATCCTTACCGTATCCGATCCCATATTTTTGGAGGTATGGAAAATCATGTTACGGTCAGGGCATTCGTTTGATCCACAGACCTGCCGATAAAAAAATACCAAAAAAAATATTATCAAGTACTTTAATTCCCAGACCTCAGAGTTTTGTTCCCATTCCATCGGCTACTAATTAGTTTTGCATTTTTACCCACCGCAAAGGTCGAATGGAGTGAGTACCGCAAAACCCAATGAAAACGAAAACAACTGACAGCAAAAACAAAGTTTTGCCAAAACCGCTAAGAGCAAGCTGCCAATCAAATGACGAGACGCACTGTAATGGACCTACATTACATAAGTTTGTAAGCACCCACAGCCGCGCCCCCAGCACACCAGCATACCAGTATACCAGTAGCCGGCACCCGCAGCACCGCACAGAAGCCGAACTGGCATTTTGTTCATGAACAGAATCTGAAACATGACCAGAACTTAAATTTGAACGCTCAGTCTCTAGCACAAAATCATCCGCATACACCAGCAATTACAATTACCATGACCACTACCACTTGACTTGGGTATTCCCTATCCATATGCACTAAGTACTGTCCGTCCTTGGAGATGTTCGTAGACATCTTACGTTTATATTTGCAGATTTCTCATGAAGTATCCTTGATAGGTCGTGTATGCACAGAGTCGTTCATGTTCCCAGGGTATGCTGTCTACGTTTTGCCAATGCTTTGTCGACGAAGCAAGGGGGTGGGGGGAGGGGACTTCGACGCGTTTTAATGTAATTACATTCAACAAAATTACATTAAATAATAAGAGTGACAGCAAAAGTTTTCTCGCTCTTCACTCTGCAAGGTTTGTTGTGAAATGGCAGCCAATTTTCGGCAACAGAAAGCGTGCGCCGAATGGTGCCGCCAGAGCTCCAAGACGGCTGACTCGAAAGACAACACAACAGCTTCGTCCGTAATAGAGTCCGCCGTCTTGTTAAGTTTCATTTTTATAGAATTTGACATTTGAAGTCTAATACATAATTTATGACAGCGGCCAAATGTGGCCAGCTCCATCTCCAGGAAACCGGACAGGACAACAGTGTGTTATGGCTGAAAATGGCTCTCGAACGGCACAGTCTTAGGGTATTGATGTTGCGCGCCAGCAGCCAAGCCAGCTGCACACAGTCGAAATTCGTAGATATGTACATACATATGTATGCAGATGGTATTTGGGGAGTCTTGCTATAGCCGAACACAATTTGGTAGCCTTTAACCTGTCTTTTGCTTTGAGTTTCTGGGTGCACAAGAGCCGGACTTGTCCTATGTATAATGGAGATACAAATAATAAGGAATTGCTATTTATTTTCGGAATACTGTATAGTAGTAAATTTGGATTTGTGTATAAGTCAGGCAGTGATCTCTCATGACAAGTGCTAGGAGAATTTGAGAGAGATGCGCAATCTGCATTACCCGTACTACCAAAATCACCCTCCCCCTCCCCGCCCTATTCGCCAGCAAAGCAAGCTGGCCCTTTTGCGAACAGTCATATCAAAAAGAAACTCTCTGATATCAATGCTGGCATATGCACATATGTATGTGTAGGTTACATATACGTATATGCTGACTGAGAAAAATTGCACTACAAATCAAACTCGATGCACATACAGTATGTAAGTCTGTACAATGTACATTTCTTTGTATGTCGTATAGATATTCAGATCCGAGTAGCGTAGTGTAGACGTATAAATAGTCAGAGCAGGAACCCTAGGGTTATCGTTGCATTCGCGTCCCTTTCAATGATGCTTTCATCATCATTCAGTCAACAGTTCCGCCCATCGCCAGGAGACAGACTCATGATATTGCCATTCAAAATGATAAATACATCATGTAATAAAGTGTACCACCTGAGAAGAAATGGTGTGGTGCAGTGTGTCTGTGGAGATAAGTCCAGTTGGAAGGGCTGTCCGTGGTGAAGGTCCCTTGGGGAGGGATCAGTATGAGTGTGGATGATAGGGGCTCGGGGAAAGCGAATAGGTGATAGGTTCTACATGCAAACTTTTGTACAGAGGCTTTATCAGAATCGCGGCAAAGGCAGCTTAATCCGATTAAGTCGGCTAATAAGGCAATTCAGTAGTCGAATGTGGTCATTAGTAAGGCCGGGACAGTGGTTCAGTAAAGTATTCAATATTCACTCAACCAAATCAACATTCGTGTTTCGATGAATTACTCCAATGGTTTCAGTGTAGTCACACATTTACGATAAGAACTCCACGTCCTTATCCATATCGTCTCACTAATGCCAAGGGTTCGGTAAAGTAATTTACAGAAGTGCGAGTATATGCATGTGTCATTTGGAATGGAAAACGATAGCCCAGACACACGTGGTATAGATTACATTTGATCCGGTAGCGGGGCTGATACTGCTCCTGTTTTGCTATGTAACACTGCCACACTGCAACGCTGCACAGTGGGGCTTCCGCCATTTCAGCTTGCTAAATGAATAAATTCCGAACGAATTAAGATACATATCTATGTATTTGCATGATATTAACTACATTTGAAAGGAAATCTTTGCATATTTTCGTATGTTAATTAGTGTTGGGTAAATGCTGCTCACTGAAAAAAAATGGTCAAATTTTAATGCTCATATCTCGTAAACTATTTTTCTTAAAACTTCTGTTTTCGAAATCCTGGGAAAATTATCTATCAGATGCGTGTATTCCAATTATCCAAAGCGAGAGCACAACGAATAACAACAACACATTTGTTGATGTTGGGCACGTTAAACCATTGTCTGAGAATTGGAATTCCAATCGGCCGTTGGTCGAGTCCCGGAACAAACGTAACGAGAGCTACTCTCATTTCACAAGCCACATCCAGTAAGTAATGGGACAATTATGGCTCTCCAATTGGAATTCTGTCCAAAGTGGATGCCCAATGAGAGGGAGGGAGTAGTGAATGCAGTGCATCGAGATCTGAATATAATAAGCTCATTAAAAGAATTTGTATAGTTACATGTGTGCATGGGAACTGAAATTGAAATTGACAAAAGAAAAACCATTCGATAAAAGTCGTTTTATTGGTTCCTTTTTTCATGGCTCTGGTACGATGATTTACGAGTCCGAAGTGGATTTTGAGCAATGGCACTAGCAAAGTGGGGCCTTGGCCGCAAAGAGGTGGCCAAAGTCTATTAATTTTTTGAACGCTTTTGGATAAATCCAATACACGAATGCGATGGAGAATTTTCCAAAGCTTTCAAAAATGAAAGTTCCGTTTGCAAAAATGTATTCAACTTTTATTGACATACTGCATCTTTCAGCTAGAATAAAAAGTAAACTGTGTAGGTATCAGTCTACATTTGGTAACTTTTGCTAGGCGTATTCATTTTTATCAATATAAAAGAAACGAGAAGGAACGTGTGAGTCGCTTCTGGGGACGCGACTCTACTTATACCCGTACTCAGTCAGTAAATACATTTTTGAGATATAATTTTTTAGAATTTTAGAAAAAAAAAAAAATTTTACATTTTACATTTTTTTGCTACATCTGTTATTATACCCGTACTCAAAAAAGAGTTAAGGGGTATATTAGATTTGTGGTAAAAGTGGATGTGTGTAACACAGAGAAGGAAAATTTTCCGACCCCATAAAGTATATATATTCTTGATCAGCATCAATAGCCGAGTCGATAGAGCCATGTCTGTCTGTCCGTCTGTCCGTCTGTCCGTCTTGTTTGACGCCTGGTTCTCAGAGACTATAAGAGTTAGGGCAACCAAATTTGGTTTCAAGACTCATGTGATATCACACTGCTACAAGTGTATTTCAAAATTTCGCCCCGCCCCCTTCCGCCCCCACAAAGGACGAAAATCTGTGGCAGGCACAATTTTAAAGATACGATAAAACTAAAAACGCAGTATCGTAGAGAATGCCCATATCTACCAGATTGCCGAATATGAATCAGATCGGATCATAAATATAGCCAGAATGAAGAAATTAATTTTCAGCTGCTTCCCCCGCCCCCTCCTGCAAGACAAACACTACTCATTCTCTCTCTCGCTCGCACACTCTGCCGCGTTCAGTGCGCGAGCAACCCCTAGCGGAGGAGATGCAGAATATAAATGGTACATCTATAATCTACATTTTAGATGTAAAATATACATTGTAGATGTAGATGTAGATAACAGATGTAGCAAAAAAATGTAAAATGTAAAATTTTTTTTTTTTCTAAAATTCTAAAAAATTATATCTCAAAAATGTATTTACTGACTGAGTACGGGTATAAGTAGAGTCGCGTCCCCAGAAGCGACTCACACGTTCCTTCTCGTCTACATCTACATCTACAATGTATATTTTACATCTAAAATGTAGATTATAGATGTACCATTCAGATTCTACATTTCCTCTGCTAGGGGTTGCTCGCGCACTGAACGCGGCAGAGTGTGCGAGCGAGAGAGAGAATGAGTAGTGTTTGTCTTGCAGGAGGGGGCGGGGGAAGCAGCTGAAAATTAATTTCTTCATTCTGGCTATAATTATGATCCGATCTGATTCATATTCGGCAATCTGGTAGATATGGGCATTCTCTACGATACTGCGTTTTTAGTTTTATCGTATCTTTAAAATTGTGCCTGCCACAGATTTTCGTCCTTTGTGGGGGCGGGGCAAAATTTTGAAATACACTTGTAGCAGTGTGATATCACATGAGTCTTGAAACCAAATTTGGTTGCCCTAACTCTTATAGTCTCTGAGAACCAGGCGTCAAACAAGACGGACAGACGGACAGACGGACAGACAGACATGGCTCTATCGACTCGGCTATTGATGCTGATAAAGAATATATATACTTTATGGGGTCGGAAAATTTTCCTTCTCTGTGTTACACACATCCACTTTTACCACAAATCTAATATACCCCTTAACTCTTTTTTGAGTACGGGTATAAAAACTTGCCATTTTGCCTCAAAAGCTCTTGAACGATTGCTCTCAACCCAACTTAGTAACTATATGGCAAGTAATAAACTGCTTAATGAAAAACAATCGCGGTTTAGGAAAAACAGGAGTTGTATCTCTGCAATCTTTGAAGTCACTGAAGACATCCGAAAATAATTGATGAAGGACAGGTGGCATTCTTGATATTATTAGACAATAGCAAGCAAAGCATTCGATACCGTCAATCTCGAGGTTCTGTGTACAAAACTACGAAGACTATATGGACTGGACAGCACCGCAACCGAACTAATTCATTCATACTTGACAAATCGATTACAATCTGTAGTCACGAAATTTGGGTACTCGTCATCTCTGTCCCCTACGAGAGGAGTTCTGCAAGGATCTATCCTTGGACCATTATTGTTTACTGCTTATGTAAATGACCTTCCCAACGTACTGTCTGAGTGTGAAGTCCATTTATATGCTGATGACGTCCAAATGTATGTATGCCATCCCGTAAATAACATAAATGAGTGTGCAATAATAACCAATAGGGAACTAACAAACATAAACAGTTGGGCAAACAATAACGGTCTGGGATTAAACCCAAATAAATCTAAATGCCTAGAATCTCAAAGAAGAAAGTCGAATTTACTAACATACGCAAAATAAAAACGAGAAGGAACGTGTGAGTCGCTTCTGGGGACGCGACTCTACTTATACCCGTACTCAGTCAGTGTTTACATTTTGGAGCATGATTTTTTAGCATTTTAGAATTTTAAAAAAATTTTACATTTTACATTTTTTTGCTACATCTGTTATCTATATCTACATCTACAATGTATATTTTACATCTAACATGTAGATTATAGATGTACCATTTATATTCTACATCTTCTCCGCGCACTGAACGCGGCAGAGTGTGCGAGCGAGAGAGAGAGAATGAGTAGTGTGTCTCTGGCTGGAGGAGGCGGGGGAACCAACAGAAAATCTGATTCATATTCGGCAATCTGGTAGATATGGGCATTCTCTACGATACTGTGTTTTTAGTTTTATCGTATCTTTAAAATTGTGCCTGCCACAGATTTTCGTCCTTTGTGGGGGCGGAAGGGGGCGGGGCGAAATTTTGAAATACACTTGTAGCAGTGTGATATCACATGAGTCTTGAAACCAAATTTGGTTGCCCTAGCTTTTATAGTCTCTGAGATCCAGGCGTCAAACAAGACGGACAGACAGACATGGCTCTATCGACTCGGCTATTGATGCTGATCAAGAATATATATACTTTATGGGGTCGGAAAATTTTCCTTCTCTACGTTACACACAACCACTTTTACCACAAATCTAATATACCCCTTAACTCTTTTTTGAGTACGGGTATAAAAATTGTTGAATATGTTTTATAATATAAGAATGTAGTTAATATTTTTTATACCCGTACTCAAAAAAGAGGTTAAGGGTATATTAGATTTGTGGTAAAAGTTGATGTGTGTAACACAGAGAAGGAAAATTTTCCGACCCCATAAAGTATATATATTCTTGATCAGCATCAATAGCCGAGTCGATAGAGCCATGTCTGTCTGTCCGTCTGTCCGTCTTGTTTGACGCCTGGTTCTCAGAGACTATAAGAGTTAGGGCAACCAAATTTGGTTTCAAGACTCATGTGATATCACACTGCTACAAGTGTATTTCAAAATTTCGCCCCGCCCCCTTCCGCCCCCACAAAGGACGAAAATCTGTGGCAGGCACAATTTTAAAGATACGATAAAACTAAAAACGCAGTATCATAGAGAATGCCCATATCTACCAGATTGCCGAATTTGAACTAGATCGGATCATAATTATAGCCAGAATGAAGAAATTAATTTTCTGTTGGTTCCCCCGCCCCCTCCTGCAAGACAAACACTACTCATTCTCTCTCTCGCTCGCACACTCTGCCGCGTTCAGTGCGCGAGCAACCCCTAGAGGAGGAGATGTAGAATATAAATGGTACATCTATAATCTACATGTTAGATGTAAAATATACATTGTAGATGTAGATGTAGATAACAGATGTAGCAAAAAAATGTAAAATGTAAAATTTTTTTTTTTTCTAAAATTCTAAAAAATCATATCTCAAAAATGTATATACTGACTGAGTACGGGTATAAGTAGAGTCGCGTGCCCAGAAGCGACTCACACGTTCCTTCTCGTTTAAAATACGTTTTCTCGGGAAGTGAAGACGTACCGAGTCGGTGTAGGTTGACCGCATATACATACAAGCAAACATATGTTCATACCCTGTAGTACAGACGGAGCAGAGCGCTGCTACGTTTTCGGCTTTAGGCATTGCATTGCTGGAATGATTTATTGCTTTCGGCTACACTTGTTGAGTTCCAGTGAAAAAAGTGAACATTAATCAATTCAATTATTTAATCAAAGGTAAGACAAAGCTACCTAAGTTATATATGTACAGCAATCGGCATTTACGTAGACTTAGGAAAGAAACTGGCGATAAATATGCCAACAAACTAAAAATTGTGACCTTGAACTTGTACCCATTTCACTACCCATTGTATGGGTACCCAAATCGTCAACCACCAGAAGAGTACCCATTTCACTAGTTCGGGGGTAAACGATGTGGTGGCGCTGGTCCCCATGCCCTAGGACATTGCGGGTAAAAATGGAGAAATGAAGTCCAGTGGGTAGTGGTGGTCTGTTAGGGACGGGTCATATCACCGCCACCGAACTGTGCCCAGTAGTACAGGGTATATATGTGCATTGTACATGCATACAGAAGATTAACTGGACCAATCAATTATAATTGATTCTATAAGAAAGCGTCATTACCTGCAATGAAACAGACGGAAAAACATAATTAGTATTCAACAAAAAAAAAACATAAATATGTGTGTATGTATGTATTATTGTATTTCAATATGAGAACATATGCAGAAAATGGGCAATCGGAAAGATGGAAAGATAAAATGGTAGTAAATTGGAAAAATAGTTGAATCTACATACATATGTATGTTTTTGTTACTTAACAAATAAAACTTATAGACAGGATAATTTCATGGAAAGAATTTTCATTTTTTAGAAGAAAAAAATTTGTAATTATTTTCATGTTTTTTTAGAGGCACTGTCTACCTTTACCTTTACCTATAAATTGATACATCATTTTTTGTAGCTGTAGTTAACCGTCTGGGAAATATTATCAAATGATCATGATCAAAATTCGACTCTGTCTGAACACATGAAAATTATTTGAAATTGAGTAAATATGCACTCCAGTTGTTACCTCTATTTAAATATACACATAATAACACACACTACAACATACAAAATATGACCAGCCCCGCGCAATCTTACTACTTCTACTCCAACAAAGATTACTATTTTGTGGTGAGGTTAGAAATAAAAAATCTGCCAACAAAAGCATTAAAATCAGATATTTGATAATATTTGACTAAAACATCCTAAAATACATTCTTAATACCTAGATGTAAATTATTAAATGAAGCCAGAAACAATGAACATTTTGACAGGCTGAAACAGCCGACTTTAAAGGGCTACCAAAAAGCCAGGGATAGCCAAAAAATATGTTTTTGATATTTTTATGGAGGGTGGACATTTATTTAAAGGGAGTAATAATAAGATTATGATTATATTGCAACTTAATTTTGGGGTTCAATCAGAGATACAACCGGAACATTCCGGACGGAGGAAACCCTAATACACATACATACATACATACATACGTACATATCTCAATAAATTTAGGTCAGTTATGATGGACGTATTCGATGTGTAGCCGAAGCCTTAGTCGTAATTGTAACCATATCGCTGGGTGCAAAGGTTCGCCCGGAGCGACACGCCACACCGCAACATCGAATAACTCGTCCCACCCGTCCCATCCGTTCACAAGGGTCGGGGCCATGGCACCGCCGTGTGTGCACAGGCGACAAGCCGAGCTTGCTGCACAGTCATCGGATTGGCTCCTTGACTCTTGTTCGATTTTCCCTCAGAGCTCTTTTTGGCTTTGATTGCTTTTCATGTACATATGTAAAAATTTATGTACATATGTAGCATGAGGTCACGGACTGTAGTCGATAAATGTACATGCATATTTATGCACCACCGTGCCTATGGCTGTGTTCGTGCATTGCCACCTGGGGCAACGATGATCCCGTTACGTGATCCGTGTCCTGACCTTTCCACAACTGGAGATGAGCAGGAACTGCAATTTTCCAACACTACCCAACACGGCATAAAAATGAAAATTTCCAACACGGTCGGTCCAACACGAAATACTATTTTTTTTTTATACCTATATTGACATACATACATATGTATGTATTTATGTACATACATATGTACACATGTACTCGTACTCAGTCAGTATATACATTTTTAAGCATATGATTTTTTAGAATTTTAGAATAAAAAAAAATTTTACATTTTACATTTTTTTTGCTACATCTACATCTACAATGTATATTTTACATCTAACATCTAGATTATAGATGTACCATTTATATTCTACATCTCCTCTGCACTGAACGGCGCGATAGAAGTGGATGTGTGTAACGCATAGAAGGAAACGTTTCCGATTCCATTAAGTATATACATATATTCTTGATCAACATCAATGGCCGAGTCGATATAGCCATGTCCGTATAAATAAACATGTTATATGTAGATGACAGATGTAACAAAGAAATGAAAAATATTGTAAAATTCTACATAAATTATAAGCTCAAAAATTTATATACTATAAATTATAAGCTCAAAAATTTATATACTGACTGAGTACGAGTATAAAAGTAGAGTCGCGCCCAAAAAAGCGACTCACACGTTCTCGTTTTTCCTAATTTTGGACAGCCTAAATCAATCAACACAGTAAACAAACCAACACATAAAACAAAAAATTGTTGTAAATAGATATACTACTTATGTACCTCAGCATTTCTTTTTCATTAATTACATTCCCATTTCCGTAAAATTTACTAAATATACAAGCTCACAAAGTCAGACAAAAGTTTCCTGCCTTTCATTCAACAACTTGTCGTCAATCGAACATCTGACTTTGATGGGCTGCACAAAATTCAGCACAAACATGTATGCCATTTGTATAGTCAAAGTATTCACAATGAAAATGTACCATTTAAACATGATTTTGTATCTATTAAATGTTCCAATTCATGCCAAAATATCGGCTGTCTGGCCCAATGTGGAGTAATGGAGCACTAAGGTTAGAATACAGAGACACAAAGCAAAGTAAAACCCAAGGGCGGACAGCTGCTGGCAATGGGAATTATGGAAAGCTAATCCCAATTATGTTATGGGGGGTGGCACAGAAAACTTTAGAGTTTTTGCATCGTCAGGTTGGCCAAATCCCATTCAAAAATCCGTAAGTGACACAGGCGGGCGGGGGTTCCTCAGATTGCCATTCCCACCGAATTCCAACTCCATTCCACGGACTCTCTAGGTTGATATAGCTAGAGATGTTGCTGATTACACCGCTAAAACAAATTTCACTCAGAGTGTTACGGGTTTGGAAAGGTTATTGAATTTCTGATTTATCAGCATCAGAATAATGCACGGATTCCAATTTTTTAATCAAATTTTAATCAAATATTTAGTAGAACTTCCATTCGCTGTCGGCGTAAAAATCCGTCTCGATCTTAGAACTTGCCGGATAGAATTCTTATTGTAAGAATTTAACTTTTTTAGGAGTTCTAAATTGCAGTGATGGTTTTCTTTTAATGGTTTTAAATTAAAGTTTTCATCATTAAACTATAATACAAGCCGTGGCAAATGAAGCGTGGAGTTAATGAAGATACTGCCGCTCAAGTAAATTAAAATTTTGTATTAAATTAATTACTTATACCAAAAATGGGTTTTTACATCACAGTTAATGAAATTATAGGTCAATCGATAAAATAAGCAAAGTTTTAATAAATATATAAAATAACAACAACAGAATTGTCTGTTCATTTTTAGATCTGGGTGGACCTTTCCATAGAAATGTCCATACTTGTATACATACGTACACATATTTGGTGGTAAATATCACCGTTTGCGTAGTACGGACTATCGCATATCCCAGTCAATAACTGCACGGAAGACAATCCATTTTAGTTGTTCGTCAAGGCGGAGCCGTTGGGCTGTCCTCATTCCGATAAATTGATGAGCTCAGCGGCAAACGGCAAACATCAAACACCTACATACACCGACCGAGCTATTCACACTCGAACACTCCCACATAATTAACACTTTGGTGGATGGTGGATAAATATTTATCATGTGTGCAGAAAGAAGACTGTGGCGCTGAGCTGTCCGACCTGGCCAATACAATAATAGAGCGACTTGACTGCCAGGCCAGCAACAAAAGCCCCGAAGACGACGACAACGGAGGCCGAAGGAGACCGAAAAGTTGCGTCGCCCAATTTGAGCTATGGGGCGTGTGTGACATGGGGTGGTCTCGAGAACGCTCTTTTCTGGATAATCAATGCCTTGAATTGGCTCTTGGCCAGGTATACGTATGTATACCCCCACACGAGCTCGGTGTGTGAATTGCGGTGTGTCCAATGGGAAAAGTAAACATATCCGAATACTAAGAATATTTCGAATGATTTATTGAAATGTATCAATCAGAGTTTGCAAAATTTTGGGGAGCTTTAAAAGACAGCTTTGGAGGAGGACTTTCTTATGCTCATAGGCTAGGTCCTTTTTCCGCACGTAGTTGCGCTTATGTATGTATGTATGTATGTACATACATATGACCATGTGTACACTACCACACACCTAACAATACTAACATAGGTCGCAGGGAAATTTTCGAAGACGTCCACCACTGCTCACTGCAGAGTATAGATTTTCAGGGATATTTTTATACCCGCACTCGCAGAATTAAGGGTAATATACCCCTTTTTGGTACTTTTGGTAAAACTGGATGTGTGCAACGCAGAGAAGGAAACGTCTCCGACCCCATAAAGTATATTTATTTTTTTGTTTCCAGGCTCATGTGATATCACACTGAATCAAGTTTGCTTCAAAATTTTGCCATGCCCTCTTCCGCCTTTGCAAAGGACGAAAATCCGTGGCATCCACAATTTTGAAGATATGAGAAAACGAAAAACGTAGTATCGTAGAAAATGACCATATCTACCAGGTTGCCGAATCTGGATAAGATCAGATCATTATTATAGCCAAAATAAAGAAATTCATTTTCAGTGGCTACCCTACCCCTTTCCAGTGCTGTAGCGCTACTCATTCTCTTTCTCGCTCGCACACACTTTGCCACGGGTAGTGTCCGAGCGCCCTCTGGTGGAGGAAATGTAGAATATACATTTTAAATGTAGATGTTGATGGCAGATGTAGCATAAATGTAAACTGATAAAATATTTAAAAATTCCACATAATTACTGACTGAGTAAGGATATACAAGTTGAGTCGCGGCAACAGAACGTTCCCTTTCGTTTTGGAAACGGAATGCTGTTGATTAAAGCAAAGTTTGCGGTGCAATGGACCGACCGCATGACCCAATCACATGTGCATACATAAATATGTATGTATGTATGTAGGTATTACCGAAAAAGCTCTCGAAGGCTTTCAGTACATGGGATTCCCTGCCTCCCCCTAGCCACATCCTTCTCCCACTTAGGGATATATAAAACTGAACCCAAATCCAGCGAAAGTTTTCCCAATTTTCTCTATATTTCTCCTTCAATTGTGTGTTTGGGCAGAGTTTGATCGCCTCCTCTTTGGTGTTTTCATTCCGTTCGCGGTTAGTCTCGGATGACTTGAAACACACATATGTATGTATGTACATTCTTTCTGGAAAGGAGGAAGCACGGGGCAACCGTCGCACAGTGGGTGCTGCCATAGGCCAAAAATAAAAAAATTAATCTTAAAATTTTCAAGCAAAAACTGACTTTATGAACGCTGATTGTCCAAACTTATTCATAGATTTGAACGGTACTTTCTAAAAATAGCATCGAAAGTGTGACCAAATGTTCGTTTGCTTTAATAACTGAACCATTGTAAGAAAGTTATTCGGATTCAACTTGGATAAAATGAATATTGTACATAAAGGCATTGACTTTATTTCTACAATTAAATATATGGCTAATACGTGTACTATATTTTTTATAAATCGGAAGCTTTTGTGTTTGTTATACCCGTACTCAAAAAGAGTTAAGGGGTATATTAGATTTGTGGTAAAAGTGGATGTGTGCAACGCAGAGTAGGAAACGTTTCCGACCCCATAAAGTATATAGATTCCTGATCAGCATCAATAGCCGACCCGATATGGACTGTCTGACTGTCTATCCGTCCGACCGTCTTGTTTGTCCCCTAGATTTCAGAGACTATCAGAGCTAGAGCAACCAAAATCTGTGGCAGCCACAATTTTAAAGATACGATAAAGAAGAGATACACAGTATCGTAGAGAATGCGCATATCTACCAGATTGCCGAATCTGAATCAGATCGGATCATTATTATAGCCAGAGTAAAGAAATTAATTTTCAGTTGCTTTCCCCACCTCCTCTAGCGCTGCTGACGCTACTTATTCTGTTTCTCACTCGCACACTCTGCCCTGAGCAATGCTCGAGCTTTGCGGAGATGTAGAATCTACATTGTAGATGTATAATCTACATTTTAAATGTATAATATACATTGTAGATGTATAATCTACATTTCAGATATGTAATCGACATTGTAGATGTAGATAACAGATGTACCAACAAAATGTAAAATATTTTAAAATTCTACTTAAATCATAATCTCACAAATTTATACTATATGTACTGACTGAGTACGGGTATGAAAGTAGAGTCGCGTCCACAGAAGCGACTCACACGTTCCTTCTCGTTTGTTTTTATTTTTTGTGTAAGTTGCTAATTGGAGTCGTGGACGTCCTAAAATGGATTTTGATAAATCATCAAAACAGCCAAAAATACGTCGAATAGCTGAGCTTGCAAAATATGACGAGTCTCTGCTGTCGCGTTGTGGTATTCTGATTTCGCTGAAAGTTATTTATCTTCAGATGCAAATATTGAAATGTTTTTATCGTTTTAATCAATAGAAATTTAACATTGTAAACTAAATAGGCTAAGAAAAATTCTGAAAAAATTATTCTCTGGGTTGTTTGACCACGCCCATTTTCGCCGCATATTATAAGTTTGACACTTCATAAGGTACTCAATTACCTCATATCGATTGGTCTACTAGAAGTACTTTGGCCACTCTTCCATATAAAGCAACCACTGTGCGTCGATCGGAATGGTTGGGTACGATATCTGTTGCTTGGCTTGCTACATATGTATTTATGTGCATTAGAGTGGGCTGAATATGCAAAATTTTTGAATCTTAAGTCGACCCGGTATAGAAAAGTTGTATATAAAGGTATTCCAAGGAGAGGGCAAACAAAATTTTTAAAATCGGTTAAGGTTTGACCCTCGCGCATCGAGGACAGAAAATTCGCTTTTGGCCAAATTAGTCCAAAATTGGGTATATGTGTAGTTCAGGAGTCTGTACTCCTTAAAAAAACACCGTCGATAGACCGAGAATTATAAAAAATGTAGGTGCAAAAACTAACTAGCAGTCGAATATGGTTTTTTTTCCCAAAAATTTCGGAATTCCGAAAAAGTTTGACATTTAAAAAAATTTGTATGGGCAAAACTGAAAATTTTTTAATTCCCCTAAAAAAACCATATTAACCGAGATATAATTTTTTGACCTATAGACTTTTTTGTTTTAGACCATCGGTTCGAAAGTTATAATTTTTTGTAACTTTTAGCACTTTTCAACATTTAGTATAAAAAAACACGAAACTTTGAAAACCGTATTTGACTAATAGTTAGTTTCTCTGTTCTTAGAGTGTGTGATCTTGGGAGAGGTAGCGGGATTGGGTAGTTTAGCAATTTCAAATTAACTTGTGCATTCTAGCTATAATAATGATCCGATCTAAGCCAGATTCGGCAATTCGGTAGATATCGACATTATTAATGATTCTGAGTTTTCCGTTTTCATTGTTAATCTTTATTGTGGATGCCACCATCACGTGTTGTGGGGTCAGTAGGACGGACGGACGGACGGACGGACGGAGAGACAGACTTGAGCTATATCGATTCGGCTATTCGTGCTGATGAAGAATATAAGTATACCGTTATGGTGTCGGAAAATTTTGTTTGTGGATGTTAACACACATCCACTTTTACCACAAACACAATATACTTCTTAACTCTTTGAGCACCAGGTATAAAAATAAAAATGTTTCAAACAAACCTATCCATTAAAGAGAGGGAACGTTGTGAGTCGCTTCTGTGGCCGTGACTCTACTTTTATAACCGTACTCAGTCAGTACACATGTGAGCTACATCAACATCTTACCTTATGTGCGTTACAAACATCCACTTCAACAAAAATCTATAATTCTAATAATATACAATCTATTCTCATCGAATGCGGCAAAAAAAAAAAAAAAAATTTTTCATTTGAAAGCTTAATATTTCCCAGACAGTAAGCGCAAGAAACAATACGTTTTGGTCACCTTCTTTTCAGAACAGCAAACAACATTACAATCAGATATAAGAAACTTAATTTTGTAAAAAAAAAAAAGCGCTACCTCTGAAAAAAGCATACACAAAATACCATTTGTTTTAATTCTTTAAAGACAACACTAGTCAACACGACATTTAGGCTGTGGCTCAAAATTACTTTTTCTGATAGATTTCGGGACTTACAAATTTTTAACAAATTATGGTTTTCTTATGTGTTTTTTTAAATTTTTTGTTTAAAGAGTTTTAAAAAGCTGGTATATTTTTAATGTTTTTTTTCTCAGAGGTAGTGCTTTTTTCACATAACTTAAGTATCTTATGTCTTTTCAAAACTGCAAAATTCTATGCAACCAGATATAAGATACTTAATTTATGTGAAAGATAAGAGCACTAATTTCCGGTAAAATTAGTTTTGAGTCGTTTTGGTCAAACGGCTGCAAGTTGACCGTTTATCCATAGATTCTAATGATTAATACCTTAAACGACGCTTAATTAATGCGTCTATCTAAAACTAAAAATGTTGGCAGTGTAATCAAAAGGCAGTATCACAAAAGGTAGGATAGGTTCATTGAGGGAAAATCGTGTTGTTTAGTGTAATTAGCGACCCTTTTCCATGTTCTTCTTACTTCTAGTTATCGGATTAAATCCACTTACATGTTATACGAAGGATTGTATCGACTTACATGTATGTAAGTCCTCTGGTTCCTCTGGACAGAAAAGCTCTCCATAATTATTTATTTTTGTATCAAATGTGTGGACAACAACATTATTCATTAATCGATAGGTGTCGATCGACTAAAATGTGCGTGTTAAACTTCAGTTGTCATAATTAAATGTGACATTCCTGGCATTTGAAATTAGGAAAATCATTTGACCAAAAAATGCGCCAATATCTGACTGTCTCTAAATTTGTCTGTCTGTCCCTACTCCAGAGACTGTTTGTCTGACGGCTATCTGGTTATACGAATCTAATCTTATCTCATCTTTAACGTGGTGATAATTGTATCAGCTTTAGCCACAGAGGCAAGGCGCGGCAGTCTCCGTCCGTTCCCATTAGAGCTCAACGCGGGTATCAGTTTCTCAGCTGGTGTCTGATTTTTTATTTCTTTTTATCGAAATTAATTAATCTGTTTAATGGCATAGGGCTATGACCACGACCAGCTCTAACCGAGTTCGTGGGCCAACTGCTTGGCTGGCTGGCTGTGTGGCTGTCTGGCTGGCTGACTGACTCCTTGGCGTAGTCGGATGTGCTTGTCCAACCAAATGCATGCATAATGCCAATCAATCAAATGTAATTATAAACTCTATTTACTCGATATCTGCCCCACAACCGTTTAAGTCGAATGCAGATTAGTTAGGTCGACGGGGGCGTCGGAGGAGGAGGAGGAGGCGATGGAGGAGGATGTGGATGAGGATGAAGAGGAAATGGGCCAGTGGAGCCACGTTGCAGGCAGCTATGGCAATTAATGGCGGCTAATAGCCCCTGACAGTCCCTGACTTGCACTTCAATGCAGCCCAGCAATTTGCGGTTGTACTAGGCCCGAGCGACGCAAGACGGCTGGCGAAGAGGCGGGCCGGAGCCCAGGTAAGCTTTGAATAAACGTAGGAGCCAGAATTTAAGTGGGCAATGGGAAACCATCTAGGGCTGAGGCGTAGAAAAGAAAATTTAGGCGAATTTAATAATTCGATCGAAAAATCGACTTTTAAACATTCAGGTCCCGATTCTTTTTCTACATATATATATATGTACATATGTACTTATGCGCATATTTTCTTATGAGCATATGTACACATTATTTGATTCAACCAGAATTCGATGCTCCTTTTCCACTGGCAAAGTCTCTCCCCTCCCTGCTCTCTCATCCAACACTATTTTGTCAGGGTACCCATTCTGGCTCTGTTTCTGGATGAAGCACCTAATGGACTAATGCATGAAATTAATTTTGGTATGGCTTTCTTTGTTATATCTAACACTGACCGAGCTCCAATGAAATCAAAGCGAGGATGAGAAAGAGTAGGCGAAGGAGAAATAGAACAAAGACAAACGTGCCCAAGCAGCACATTTCATTCTCGGCCTCTCCCCCCCTATCAGCACTGTACGAGGGGTGTAGCTGCCTTCTTTGTTGGCTTGTGTCAATTAAAATTCGAATTACAGGACAAGGGTGCATGTCATATGCATTTCCCTATTTGGAATATATCCAAATTTGAGAGCATGTCCCGAATCCTCTATTCCCACGCACCCGCACACACTCATGCACTCGACACTCGACTCTCGAACGCTCTCACACAGCGTTTGCTACTCGCAGAACGAACCATAATATTTCATTCCTTAATTTGAAAAAGTTTGTAATTAAAAACCCAAAAATGCTTCTGAGCTGGCGGCGGCCAGGGTCAGTGTGTGTGTGCGTGTCTTTTGTTTTGGGGTTATTATTAAAATGATAATAACCTCAAAATAAACATGGCCCCCAACCTCAACCCCAGCCCGAACTCGTCCTTCTCCATGCCTATGAAGTTCTTTTATGCCATGTTTGTCATTTATTTGTTTGCTTGTTTGTTTGCTGTTTGTTTGCTGGTTTCTGGTCTGTTTGCCATTGCCTAACCACTTTTCCGCTGCTCGGCCTTGGTTCTCATTCTCGCTTTCGTTCTGCCTCTCGCTGTCAAAGTTTTACTTAGTCAAAGGCAAGCAAAAATTTACATAAATAATAAATGCAAAGAACGGAAGGAAACGAAATGAAAATGACAAGAAATCCATCATAGAACGGCGGAGTGCAGCCGAAACCCTTAATCAAAAGTTTAAACAAAATACTCGTGAAGTATGAAAAATATGTGCATATGATAAATAAAGGGAACGACCCAGCCCCAGCAATAAGCACTAACAAATGATTCCCGCACACAAACTTCGTACTTTTTTTTTAGCCGAAAAATATTTTTTTTTATTTTAGTTTAGTTTTGCTATTTAGTTTTACCGTATCTTTAAAATTGTGCCTGCCACAGATTTTCGTCAATTGTGGGGGCGGAAGGGGGCGGGGCGTTATATTTTCTTTTAGATGACAACTTTGGATGAGGGGCTCATTAAAGGTGTACCCAGCCTTTTGGTACTCATTGGTTAATTCATTTATTAGTTAATTAATTGATTAATTAATTCTTTATTGTTGTATTTTTTATTATTAATTTTGTTTCTATTTTTTTATGTTTTTATGTGGAACGCTACCTACATATATGTACTTATAGTTTTTGCACTTTAATAAAAGAAACGAATTTGTACGAAATGTATGTACAGCGTATACATATGTATGTGTATTCTTTTCGAGTCCGTTTAGAACGCTCTTTTATGTATGAAAGTTGAAATTACAGCAAGGGCGTTCCAAGGGCGTTCTAAAAGAACGGTTCCTACCTAGTACCAAAAAGACCAAAAAGAAAGCAACCAAGTCCGACTGGGTATCAGTGCAGTGAATGACCTGTTCCGGCCATCTTGGCACAATGTTCCAAAAAAAGGCCACTAAGTGACAGATTGAACGAGAAGGCATACGCGTCCATCTATGCGTAGCCATGGGATATGCACATGCCTGTGTATCCCAATCGCAATCTGTATATGTATGGCTATGCTTTGGACCTGTGCTTATTTATTGGCAGAAGCCGGAGGGAGATTTCGTCACATGTAATGCATTCGGTTGGCGAGAGAGGGTAAGACGGTGCAGGAGCATGGGATGAAGAAATATATGGAGATACATAAACATAATCTGATTCAGATGCAGTTACAGTTACAAGAACTGATACTGATACGCATACTTGCACACTTTCAGCCAGATAGCAATGTATCGTTTCTGTGTCTGCCCCACAGACAACAATGCGTCTCGGTCATTTTCTGAGATTTGCATGAGATTGGATTCCATCCCCTTCCATCCAGGCTGTAGTGATTTACATAATTTCTTGCTGACGACGCACACCGATTTTATCATACATGCAAACAAATATACATATTTATGTACATATGTATGTATGTGTATATGTATGTGTGCATGCATGTGTGAATGTGCATATGTATTATTGAAAGGAGCTTTGAACGCGATTATACTTATTGAAATTTTAAATTAGCCAAGGGTCAGAGCAATCTGGCATCTGCCGACAGCATGGAGCTGAGTCATCCAAATGCAATGGACCGTGACTGCACCATGAATATGGAATAAGACGGCACCAGGCTGCTGCTGGTTCTTCAAGGCCCACCCATGTCCCCAAAATCACTATACCCTGACTGTGAGATCGACCAGAGACATATGATTCTGGACGCGGACGTCATCGTCGCGACACTTTAGCCTGTGACAGACATATGTATGTACACCAGAGCAGGCAGTGCAGACCGGATGCGCACACGTATCGGGTGTGTGTACAAGTATCTATATCTGTATCTGCTGAATTCGCAGACACTTGTGCACGCCCAGGCCTGTCCGCGTCCGACCAGTGTTCACTCCCTGCCCAGTGACAGCCTTGATGTATGGTATTTGTAATATTTTTTGTCAGATCAACAAACAGGCGCGTCTAAATATTTAATTCGCGCCATGGCATGCCTCCACTCCATTTCGTCTCTGCCTTGATGGAGATGGATGGGACTGCTCCCTGCTCCTGCTACTGGGTGTAAACAAAGTTTTGATTTTGTAACCGTAACCCGACCCGACCCGACAGAGCCTTCACCAATACCATAACCAGGGCCTGGGACGGATATCGCCTTTTCAACTGGAGTTGGACTAGGTGAACATTGACTGGATTGACTGAGTTTTTTCGCATCGTCTCACAATGGGATATTTGCCTGATCTAGCGAAATCTTACGAAAAAAGATTACATTCAAACGAAAAGAAACGTGTGAGTCGCTTCTGGGGACGCGACTCTACTTATACCCGTACTCAGTCAGTATATTCGTTTTTGAGCTTATGATTTTTTAGAATAAAAGAAAATTTTACATATTAAATTTTTTTGCTACATCTGTTATCTACATCTACAATGTATATTATACATCTAACATGTAGATTATAGATGTACCATTTATATTCTCTACATCTCCTCCGCTAGGGGTTGCTCGCGCACTGAACGCGGCAGAGTGTGCGAGCGAGAAGGAGATAGAGTAGTGTATCTCTTGCTGGTGGAGGCGGGGGAACCAAAAGAAAATTAATTTCTTTATTCTGGCTATAATTATGATCCGATCTGATTCAGGTTCGGCAATATAGAAGATATAGTTAATCTCTAGGATACTGCGTTTTCAGTTTTATCGTATCTGTGAAATTGTGCCTGCCACAGATTTTCGTCCTTTGTGAAGGCGGAAGGGGGCGGGGCGAAATTTTGAAATACACTTGTAGCAGTGTGATATCACATAATCTAGTCGAAGAGTTAAGGAGTATATTAGATTTGTGGTAAAAGTGTAACCTGTGGTTCTAACTTCTGGACGAATTTTTGCATTGCCCACACAGTTTTGGCTCTTTGGTTGATGTAAAAATTAATATGGGAGTCCCCGAGTTATTCGTGTGTTAAAATAGAGCTTGTGAAACTACAACTACTACTAGGACATTTCAGAAATTAGAATCAGAATTAGAACAAAGTGGTTCTAATTTCCGAACTTCCACTGTATACACTTTGCTCAAAAGTATGAGTATTCCTCAAAAAATATCGATGCGCCCCAATTTGGCATATCAAATGATTTAATCGAAACTTGATATTTGGTGTATGCGACAGAGAATGTACTTCGCTGTATTTTGTATCTACAGCCAAATTCTTTATTTGACGTTTCTTTGTTCAGAAACTAGTCCTTGCGCAGTTTAAGGCTACTCCATTTCTTATTGCATATTACTGTTTTTCGTTTTGCGCTGTACTTAATTGACATTTAGTTAGTCTTGGATAATTTCATTTACTTGCGCACAGCTAGTGAGGAATAAACTGTCCATTAGCACAGATATCTTGATTGTGTACCAATATTAGTTTTCTATTTCGAAAAACACATTGCAGGAACAAGTGCCCGAATGTATAATATGAACTTTCGGCCTGTCGTTAATCTCTTCATATGCAAGTGCATTCGAAACATTATCTGGATCGTTGCAAGTGTTTATCAATTACACTACTACAAAAAATGTAACTTTTTATTTAGGCTGTGAACCAAAATGACTTGTTCAGATAGATTTCGGGATTTAAACACTTTTGTAGTATTTTATTTTAATAAATTTTTGAAATCTGGTATTTTTTTAAGGTTTTTTTCAGAGGTAGTGCTTCTATTTTTCGCATAACTTAAGTGCAACTGCTTTGCAGTTCTGAAAAGCTGACAAATGCAACTATAAATCGTACCCAGACATTTTGTATCTGCAGCTTAACGCCTGGAAGATATAAAGTTTTCGAATTCAAATTTCATAATTTTTTGCGGTATTTATTTTCGAAATTTTGGCTTTAAAAACTCGGGAAAAGTCGAAATAAAAATAATATTTGGAATGCATTTTTAATATCAAAGTGTCTGGGTCAGATTTATGACGCTACCCCAACCGGCTGCCCCAACTAGCCGGGACTTGGGGCTCGGCAGCATAACGGATCTCTTCTGGAGGAGAGAGAAAAAGGCTGGGACTGGGACTGGTCCTTAAGCAGTGTGTTCAAGGCAAAACGTTCATCCCAATGCCAATGTAAGGGTGTGGCTGGAAGGTGCTGGCATGGTGGAATGATGGCAACCAAAACAAACTTAATGGGCGCGTGCTTGTTATTAGCCGACTCAACACGCTCCCACACGAGGGACAGGCAAATAAACAAAAATACATACATATATACATTCGTACATGCACTCGTATACTCGTACTTGTACTTGTACTTCTACTCGCAGTCGTAGTCACCGCTCGGGCGGTGCTTTACCAAAGACCATATCCCCAATTAGACCCAGAGACCTCATCTCTGCGAACTGCGTACAAAATAAATTTCGACTGACAGTGCCCAATCCAAATTTATATTTAGGATACGGACGATGTAAAAAATGTGCCATAAATAACAAAAAAGTAAAACGCAACACAATGTACGATGTGTGTTTTTTATTTTTTTTCTGCACAATTTGATTTTCATATTAAAATTCTGCGGAGTTCTAAAAGAACGAGAGACTTATCTATGTTTTGCAACAATAAACGTAGCGCTAACAGCTCTCGGTTGTATTTTTGCCCTAGAAGTCTGACACGCTCATTCGCAGTTCGGGATCCCCGAGGGAGCATGTGTACGAAAAGTCTGCTCACTCGGATATTCGTGCTCTCTTGTCGAATATATGTCACAACAATACAGGCAGGACGTGGGCTTCATGGGAAGGGGAGGAGGAGGGCAGAGGAACAAAGAAAGGAACAACAAAAATGCTAACAAAACAACAAACAGTAAGAAAACAGTATTGTGAACGAAAGAAAAAAAAGTGCGAGCACTAAATTGCTAATTTGAATAAGTCACGTGACACTCTCAGCGTTAACCTTGAACAGAAGTTGGGAGTTGTTAGAGGAGAATGGAGAATGCTTGCTGGGACACCTACTGGCCGACTCGACTGTTGGCGTCGTGAGCAAAAAATTATGAAAATTAGTCAGTGAATGCAGATGCAGTGATGCTGATACTTGAATGCTGGCAGGGTGGGAGGGATATCGGATGAATTCGGATACGAATGGGAATGGGGATGCGATTATGACGTCGCGGTCCCCTATCAGCCTGAACTTTATTGTCGTGTGAGACACATTGCCCCAAGTGGTTCTGCAACTTCCTGCCCCTTAAGATGTTTTTATTCACACTTCCATTTTTACGGCCAGTGGCAGGGAGCCAGAGCCAGAGCGGGAGCCAGAGCCAGAGTGAGAACGAGAACGGGAGCGAGCCACTCGTTGGTGCAGCTGTCGGTGGTTCTGCTGACAGCTGACTTGTACATACATATGCCAAAATGATATTAGCATACTGGAACTGCCACTACCACTGCTACACCCACGCACGATGATGGAACCCCCGCCAGTCATGCAAATGAAAATGCTAAAGCGTTCCTTCCACACTGCCAATATTTTGTTTTTTCATACGGTGCTATTTCCTACACAATTGCTAACTATAACTGTATGAACCGAAACTGCAACTGTAACACTAATTGCCACTCAGAAGTACATAGCAGCACGACCGCTACCACGAGCAATGTTAGTCACAACCACTTGCAATGGCATTCAATAGCACCCTCACCACCACCCCACCACAAGGCGCACTCCGGAAAAGTGGACGTGTTGAAGCCAGGCAACCATCCATCTGAAACGGACGAATTTTTTTGTAAACATGGACACACAGCCACACTAGCAAATGATAGGACATGTGTATTATATGCAGCTCTGCGTTTCGGCTACTAATTAGTACTTGTCGAAGCCCAAGCAGGCTATTATAGCCAGAATGAAGAAATTAATTTGAATTAATTTAATCAGTCGCTAACCCCAGCCCCTCCATCGATGCAGCAGAATAAGTAGAATTCTGTTTCACGCTCGCACACACTGCCGCGGCCTCTGGTGGAGGAGATGTAGAATTTACATTGAATATGTAGATTTAAACTGATAAAATATAAAGAAACTCCCACATAAATCATAATCTGACATACATCTGTATATACTGACTGATATGGGTATGAAAGTAGAGTCGCGGCAATATAAGCGACTCACAACGTTCCTCCTCGTTTCGGACATTTTTTTTTTGTTCAATAGATATGTTGTATTTTCGACTTACCGCGTTCGGTGCCATTGTTTTTAACGTTAAAATGTAAATTTGGAGAGTATTTTTGTCTAGACATTTATCTATCGATTTTTATAAACGATACCCTAAACGACAACTAGGCGTCGATTAGGGTATCGTTAATAAAACTTCTAAATGTAAATACAAAGTTTAAAAATCTAAATTTCCATTAAAAAAAATATACCTAAAAAAAAATGATATATCCCAGTTGATAAGCCTACAAATAAGCCTACATCATGTTTTGATGTCATATTCCATCAGAATTGACGAGATTGACTTTGCGTATTTTTTGGCTATTGCATGGTGTTATTTAGCTTTACCTTGAAGCTTGTACGTGATCTTTGATCTACACGTACAGATGATTGTTTTCACAGGTAACATAACTAAGAGAGAACTTTGCGCAGGCAACAGCTGTTTTTTAACTTGGACAATGACAATCGCAAATCACATCCTAGCGCTTTAGACTGGCGATCAGCCATAAACATTGAATATTCTGTTAAGCCGGCAGGCTACTGGTCAGCGCATTAAAGTCAATCATGCTTAGCAGGTCAGGCAATCGAACGATCTGAGACGCAATGGTCAGTGTGTTTCATACATCCACTTCCACTACATATGTAACTAATATATCCCTAAACTCTTCGAGTAGCGGAAATAAAAATGCTAACAATCGATGAAGATGCAAATGTTTTGGATTCGCAAAGGTTTAACAGATGTGAGAATATTGTAATGAGCGATTTAAAAAGTCAAAATAGTACCTCATCATTTCACCCACTCTGATACGTTCGGAAAAGATGCGTATTCAAAATGCAACAAAATACTACATGCAGTATTGACTCTTCATTTTTGTCTGCATTACATACACTGAGAGAAAAATGGCATAGTAAAAAGAAACACACCCATATTTAACTGAAATATTCGGATTTTAGATACAAGCATAGTAATTTTAAGTAGAATTCACTTTGATTTAAAGTGGTCGAGGGTCTAACTATTTTAGTAACTTGACAGCTAGTCAACCTGATCAACTTCTAGCTGTCCCAACACTGTCCTCGAAACAATATCTCTTGTGGCTTAATCGAAAAAGATAAAGTACATGTGTTTCGATACATCCGTAACACAGGGCTTGGAAATGGAGAACTAGAAATCGGTTCTTTCTGAACGTTCAGCGGTGTTTAAGGTCTTTCAAGATGACTCACATCAAATGATTAACATTCCAAGCAACAAACCTTGTTACATAAGATGTATGTATGTGCAATGTACATACATATGTACTAGAGCGAATCACTAAAACCGAATCTGAGAGCTGCGGATTAATATCAGCTAGTTTCGGTCGCATTTCTTTGAATTGACTCAAAACATAATTCGGATCTCGTGCGCCTTCGACTATACTATAAAAACAACGAGAAGGAACGTGTGAGTCGCTTCTGGGGACGCGACTCTACTTATACCCGTACTCAGTCAGTAAATACATTTTTGAGATATGATTTTTTAGAATTTTAGAAGAAAAAAAAATTTTACATTTTACATTTTTTTGCTACATCTGTTATCTACATCTACATCTACAATGTATATTTTACATCTAACATGTAGATTATGAGATTATAGATGTACCATTTATATTCTACATCTCCTCCTCTAGGGGTTGCTCGCGCACTGAACGCGGCAGAGTGTGCGAGCGAGAGAGAGAATGAGTAGTGTTTGTCTTGCAGGAGGGGGCGGGGGAAGCAACTGAAAATTAATTTCTTCATTCTGGCTATAATTATTATCCGATCTGATTCATATTCGGCAATCTGGTAGATATGGTCATTCTCTACGATACTGCGTTTTTAGTTTTATCGTATCTTTAAAATTGTGCCTGCCACAGATTTTCGTCCTTTGTGGGGGCGGAAGGGGGCGGGGCGAAATTTTGAAATACACTTGTAGCAGTGTGATATCACATGAGTCTTGAAACCAAATTTGGTTGCCCTAACTCTTATAGTCTCTGAGAACCAGGCGTCAAACAAGACGGACAGACGGACAGACAGACATGGCTCTATCGACTCGGCTATTGATGCTGATCAAGAATATATATACTTTATGGGGTCGGAAAATTTTCCTTCTCTACGTTACACACATCCACTTTTACCACAAATCTAATATACCCCTTAACTCTTTTTTGAGTACGGGTATAAAAATTGAAATGAATATTTTGCTTTAAAATGGCACAAAGTTTTTACATTTAATAAGTTGGAAAATGTTTTCTCAATAGTTCATATATTAGCACACAAAATGTTACACAGATAGCCCCATTTTTGGCTTTTTCATTACTTTATTCAATAATTTGTTGTACGAATGTATCGTACATAAACATACATTTTCACATAAAATTGTTATTAAGATAGTCCTAGCCATTTCGCAGAGTTTTGCAATTTTTTACCCCAAAACTCGAAATCTGTTAGGCCATATTTTCGTTGTTCGGTTGTTGTCAATTATTGGTGAAAAATATTTTCAAATAGAAAATATTTGTTTTTACATTTTTTCGTACGAGTGTAACGTAGCGCCAGAGAATGTATGTACATATGTAGGTATATTATATGTGCTTGCATCATAGCATACTCATACGGCTGGCACACATGATGTCCCAGCAAACCAACGAACATGCCTTTTTTGAGAGTCCCGCAAAATGCTCGCAAACGAGCTCGCAAGCGACCCAAAAATTAGCATGCGAGAGTTTTACAATACAAATGCAAACTGTTGAAAATTTTGCAGAGTCGTTCCGGTAATTTTACGTAAGCGCCCTCTTTGTCTCCCTTCTCACACTAACGACGTTCCAGCTCCATCTCCGCCGATAGAGGGCTCACATTACTTAAGTGAGAGAGAGAGAGAGAATGAGTAAGTGAGGACGGCACGATCATGATGCAATTATATAAGGTGGTCTCGTCGGCAGCAGCAGGTTCTTAACAATACTTACAATAAGTGCGATTGAAAGGGCTCAGCGCAGTAAGTTTGAGTGAAACAACAATATAGCGTGTGGATTAACCCTCTAATGGTCCACGGTGTTTCAAGTTGCCGGTTATAATAAAATGAGTTGATGTGTTTTTTATAATTTAATTTTTAATAATTTTTAAGCGTTGTTTTTGTTTTTGAATAGATACTCTTTTGTTAAGCCACTTTAATAAATTCTAATCTTAAAATAAAACGTTTTTATATCTAAATTAATTTTAACTGTTTCGGAAGCCATTAAAAATTTTTTTTTAACATATTTTGTTATGCTAAACTGTTCTTTGCACGTGCTTGCTGCAAAAACTACAATAATTTAATTTTAATTTAATTTAATTTTTGTTGTACACAAGGGTTAAGGGTTTTGTACTTATTCTGCCAGATGTTCAAACCCGGTGTTCGGTCGTACATTATCTACGTCACGCGTCACTATAGCTGTGCTCTTCTAAAATAACGCTGCTGAGCGTGGTGCTTTCTTCATTCTCTGTATCGTGCGTGGAAGGTTAGCTATGGCAAATTAATTTAATTTAATCTGACCCATATTCGGAAATCTGGTAGATATTGTGAATTTCTACAATACTGGGTGTTCGGCTAAGCGCCGGCCCATGGCAGCGCAAAGAGAGCAGAGCTAAGCTCTTATGCACAACATTGCCTACCTGACTCTGCGCTCTTGAGTCATTTTTCCCCTTCCCGAAAATCGTCAGCCGACGAAGGCTGTGAGTGAGGCTCGTCTGCGCAGCAGAGACACTTCGAAATCTAGCATCATCAAACGTACAACATATCGTCGGTTGGCACAGTGACCTGCTACATCGTTATTACCTTTTATACAAAAACCCTTTATTGTTCTCGCTTCAACACGGTCCACCACGGGTCCGCCTGTTGCTAACTCTTGCCCATACTATTCCCACTCGCCTTGCATGGCAAATAAAGAAACTAACATAATCAAACAAACTGTGTTGTGAATTAATCAAAGTACAAATTGTCGATTTAACTCTACGCTATTGAAAAATCTCAATAGCTCAACATTTTGGTGACCCCGACGTGATATAATCGATATATATATATATATGTACACATATATATGCCTCGCAAATAACACTTGTCGGTTGTTTAATTCGCTTTGTACCACGGTTTTTCGATTCGGCGTTTGTGCACAAGCAACATAAACGTTTCTCGCGTCATCTGCTTTGCGGTTTGTCTTGCGGTTGTTTCGTTTCGGTTTTCGGTGCTCTAAGTGTGAACCTACTCAGTTCTTTTAAAACTGTGAACTTTCGCTGCTGGCCTGTAGAACTGTGAGCCCGTGTGTTTGAGCGCTGCGATCGAGTGTACAGTTCCTATCAAACTGTTCGAGGTTATTCACCGGTTATTAACCTCTCCGTGCTTCAGAAACTGTAGCCCAGTGCGTCGTAAACATACCCAATGGCTTCTAATAGCACCCCCTCACTCTTGCCCCCCTCACCATTGTTCGTCGATTCGGAAGCTGCATTCTACAAGCGCAAGGTGCAATCCATGGTAGGGGCAGCACGGAGGATCGAAACGGCCGTTGGCAAGGAGAGAATTGGCGAGCTCAGTGAGGAGGAGCTGAACGTGAGGCTGAAATTGCTAGCGGAGCTTGTAGTTTCATTCAACGAGCACCATAATGCCCTGGAGAGGATTGATCTCGATGAGATCGGTAGTCCCTTGAGGGAGGAGTTTGACGAGTGCGTGGTCATGCTGGAGATTCGCATGAAACGGGAATTAAACAAGCGGCAGCCCACAATGCTACCATGCTCAACAATGCGGACGGACCATGTAGGAGAGGCCCCAACTACGGTCGTAGTGCAAAGTCGGCCACGCCTGCCGGAGTTGAAGCTTCCTGAGTTCAGTGGTGGCTACGCTCAGTATTCCTCGTTTTGGAGCATGTTTTCCTCCATAATAGACAAGGATACCGATTTGTCAAAAAGCTGCAGCACCTGCGTTCCTGCCTGAAAGGACCAGCACTAGACACTATTTCGTCTCTAGAGTTCACGCACGCCAGCTATCCCATCGCGCTAGACCTCCTTGATAATTATCAACCGCTTATAAGCGGTTTAATAACAAACGTTTAATTTTTCAGGCGCATGTCACGGACATTCTGGGTGTTCCGCGCGTAGAGGCTTCGTCTGTGTCGCAACTTCGGTCTTTGTCGGACACTGTGAATGCTAATCTTCGGGCTTTGCAGAGTATGGGAACAACGGAGCAGATTGCAGACTGTATCTTGATACACAGCCTGCTGCAGAAGGTGGACAGCGCTACGCAAGCCAAGTGGGAGGAAACGTCATCGCTGGACAGCATACCCACAAGCCAACAATTCACCGCTTTTCTGGAGCAAAGATGTCAGAAGTTGGAGAATCGGGAGCACGCTATGGCAATGTATACGCCTGGCATTCAGGTGGGAAAGATTAAAAAAGTACAGAGCAACGCTAGAAGTTCATTTGTAGCCACTGAGTCTGTTTCTCTTGAGTGTCTATTTTGCAATACTGCTGGCCATGGCATATATACATGCGCGCTGTTTGGGAATCTTTCGCCGTCCCTTCGCCTAATTGAGGTGAAAAAGCTTGGTCTTTGCCTGAATTGCCTGAAGGCTGGCCATCAATTGCGCACTTGCAGCTCATCAACTTGTCGTCACTGTGGTAGCAAACATCACACTTTATTGCATTTAAACGCCAGACCCTCGCCCACGGAACCCGTTGTCTCTTCATTCCCGCACCCTGAAGCGCAGCCACAGTCCTCAGCTGCCTCTCTGGTTGCACAGAACTCTTGCAGGGCTGTTGTGCTCTTAGCCACTGCAGTTGTTCTGCTGAGAGATCGTGCTGGATCGCTCGTACCATGTCGGGCACTCTTGGACTCCGGATCACAAATGCACCTTATAACCTCCAGCCTCGCCCAACAACTTAGACTGAAAAGGACCATGTCGTCGGCCGCAGTATCGGGTCTTGGGGATTCCAGTTTTGTATTGGAGGGCTATACTGTGGGACTCAACTTGCAGTCCCAAGCCTCTGACTACAGTACCAGTTTCGTCGCGTTGGTAGCTCCCACAATCACCGAGCAGCAGCCCAGCTTTTCAGTTGACGTTTCTGGTTGGAAAATTCCGCCGAATTTACCATTGGCAGATCCGCAGTTCTTCAGGCCACAGCGTATTGACCTGCTCATTGGGGCTAGCCTATTCTTCGAGCTGCTGTGCATTGGCCAAATCAAATTGGATGTTGGCTTGCCATCGCTTCAGAAGACTCGCCTTGGATGGGTGGTTTCAGGAGGTGGTCAGCAAACGCGTAGGACAGCCTTACTTGGGGCTCAGGCCTCATCTGACGCCAGGCAGGAGTCTCTTGATCAAGTGGAACTGTTACTGAGGCGTTTCTGGGAGGTTGAAAGTTCCACTGAAGATTCGGTGATGGTCAAGCAGGAGGATGTCGATTGTGAAGATCACTTCAAAGCAAATTTCTCGCGACTGTCATCTGGAGAGTTTGCCGTGAAGCTGCCCATCAAGAAAAGTTTGGAGATCTTGGGCGACTCATACACGCCTACTATCCAGCCAAAGCTGCTACATACGCTGCTTCGTTTTCGTACGTTCCTCATTGCGCTGACTGGTGACATTTGCAAGATGTACAGGTGTGTCCGAGTATCTGAGCCGGACAATTACCTGCAGTGCATCTTATGGAGGGATTCCCCTCACGAGGATGTGAAGGCGTTCAAGCTCGACACAGTAACATATGGAACCAAACCGGCTTCCTATCTTGCAATTCGCTCCATGCTCCAATTGGCAGAAGAAGAGAGGACTGCATTTCCCATTGGCTCGGAAGTGTTGACCTCCAATTTCTATGTCGACGATTTGATGACTGGAGGAGGATCTGTAGAGGAAGTGCGCGAAAAGATGAGGCAGACATCCCAGTTATTGGCTCGGGGAAGGTTCCCAATTCGGAAATGGTGCTCCAACGTCCCTGGCGTACTTGAGGGAATTCCTGACAAGGATAAGGAAACGCTGCTAAGGTTTGACGATGGCACCGACTTCACAAAGGCTCTTGGATTGGTTTGGGAGCCTTCATCTGATAATTTTCTCTTTTCGGTAGTACCCACGCAGCTGCCATCAAAGCCGACGAAACGTTCAATGTTGTCAACGATTGCTCGTTTTTATGATCCTTTAGGACTGATTGGGCCTGTCATCGCAAAGGCAAAGATTTTCCTTTAGTTGGTATGGAAGGAGCAGCTCCAATAGGATGAGAGTTTGCCAGAGTCTCTTTCATCAGCGTGGACCATTTTCTGCGAGAGTTTGTCCACCCCTCAGCTGTTTAGATTTCCTCGTCTGTCAGTTCTCCCCAATTCAACAGTGGAAGTTCACGGGTTTTGTGACGCCAGCCTAGACGCCTATGGAGCATGTATTTACGTTGTGTCAGGGACAAATAATCGCGCGCACGTGCAACTTCTGTGTGCGAAGTCTCGTGTCGCCCCTCTTAAGGTATTGACGGTGCCCAAGTTGGAGTTATGTGGCGCTGACTTGCTTTCTCAATTGATCAGTGAGATACAGCAACTTAAATTGTTCACTGGAAGCTTCTATTGCTGGTCGGACTCCACAACTGCCTTGTCTTGGGTGCGCCATGACTCATCAAGCTTTAACGTATTCGTTGCAAATCGGGTCTCAGCCATTCAGGAGCGGACTGCTCAGATGGAGTGGCGCTACGTGCCCACCGCCCAGAACCCTGCTGACATATTGTCCAGAGGCGCTTCGCCGTCAGAGCTTCTGGAATCGCATCTTTGGGCCCACGGACCACCCTTTCTTCAAGATGAGCAACCTCTGTGGCCAGCAGCGTCTATTCAATCCGCGCCAACACTGGAGTTGCGCAAGAGAGTCCTGATTGCAGTTTGTCCATTCGTAGACTTATCTGACGGCCGAAAGTTCTCCAATTCCTTCGGAAAGATCCAGCGCACATTTGGATACGTATTCAAGTTTCTGCGGCACCCAGTCATTCTTCCAAGGCGTCATCCCGTCACATCTGCTGTAATTGTGCATGTCCATGAGCAGAATTTGCACGCTGGGCCTCGGTCATTGCTCGCACTTATTCGGCATGAGTATTGGCCGATTGGAGGGCGCAAGACAGTGGCCAGCGTCGTAAATCGCTGCACCAGATGTTTTAAGGCCAAGCCGCGCCTGCTGCAGCATATTAAGGCCGACTTGCGGAAGGATCGTGTGAATGCGTCGTACGTTTTTGCAGTCACCGGTGTGGATTTTTGTGGTCCGTTCTTTTATAAGAGTGAGGTGCGGACCAGACCACCCATCAAATGCTACATATGCCTCTTCATATGCTTTGCCACCAAGGCCGTTCACTTGGAGCTTGTGCAGGATCTATCGACGCCAGCGTTCATAAGCGCTCTAAAGCGATTCATTTTAACTCGCGGTCGGCCCAGGGAAATTTGGTCCGATAACGCAACCAACTTTGTGGGAGCAAAGAACGAGTTGGCAGAGTTGAAGAAGCTGTTCCTGGCAGAAAGGCATATGAAGGAAGTTCAGGAGTTTTGCGTTGCGGATCATATTGACTGGCGGTTTATTCCCCCTCGCTCTCCCCACTTTGGCGGACTCTGGGAGGCTGCGGTTAAAACAGCCAAACATCATTTCTACCGTTCCGCTTCCAGCTCCTTGCTGTGCTTTGATGACCTGAGAACGCTTGTGTGCCATATCACTGCCATAATAAACTCAAGGCCATTACTTCCCATTTCAGAGCATCCTGACGATTTAGACATGCTAACACCTGCGCATTTCTTAGGTACTGCTCCAATCCGTACCTTCGCAGAACCAGATGTGACCGGACTCAACTTCAATCGTCTTGATCGCTGGCAGCAGGTCAACTTCCTGCAGCAGACTTTCTGGTCCCGCTGGCGAGAGGAGTACCTCACGCTTCTGCAGGAGAGGGCAAAATGGAGGACTGAGCAGCCTAACCTGAGCGTCGGCGACGTGGTCCTCGTAAAGAACGAGAACTTGCCTCCACTTAAGTGGCCGCTGGGAAGGGTGACGAAACTGATCGCCGGCAGAGATGGCGTTTCCAGGGTAGCTGAGCTCAAAACGGCTACTGGGAGCACCACGAGGGCTATCGCAAAGCTGTGTATGCTGCCAAAGAAGGATGTCGAAGACCCGTGCTCTTCAACGGGGGGAGAATGTTCGGCTAAGCGCCGGCCCATGGCAGCGCAAAGAGAGCAGAGCTAAGCTCTTATGCACAACATTGCCTACCTGACTCTGCGCTCTTGAGTCATTTTTCCCCTTCCCGAAAATCGTCAGCCGACGAAGGCTGTGAGGGAGGCTCGTCTGCGCAGCAGAGACACTTCGAAATCTAGCATCATCAAACGTACAACATATCGTCGGTTGGCACAGTGACCTGCTACATCGTTATTACCTTTTATACAAAAACCCTTTATTGTTCTCGCTTCAACACGGTCCACCACGGGTCCGCCTGTTGCTAACTCTTTCCCATACTATTCCCACTCGCCTTGCATGGCAAATAAAGAAACTAACATAATCAAACAAACTGTGTTGTGAATTAATCAAAGTACAAATTGTCGATTTAACTCTACGCTATTGAAAAATCTCAATAGCTCAACACTGGGTTTTCTTGTATCTTAAAAAGTTTAATAGTAGGCCTTGACTCATACTTTACATTTCCCATAAACTCTTCCTCTTTGTGAATTTTCAAAACATATCTTAGCATAATATGGAACAAATTTCCTGGCGTGGTACAGATTCCAAGAAGTGTGTGAGAGGCCTTCGCACCACTTTAGCGTTAAGAAGTAAGATTTACTATTACAACTTGTATAATTTCTCAATTTTTAACAATTTCTTATTGTCTACAGTTGCATTTAAAAAAAGTTTGCTCTAGGGGACAACGACTTCGACCGCGCAACCCAGAAGTTCTTTCAAAACGCGCAGGAATGAAAGGCTAGAATAGAGAAATGGTTCCATATGCTTTACCATTTTATAACAACATTAAAGAATTAACATTACAATTTAAAAGTACAACTATTCTTATTGGGATAAAATGGGAAGGGAACAAATAAAACCTCGCATAACTATTTCTTGTAAGCCTTTTGCGCGATCTTTTCTGATTCATTTTTTATATTAAAAAAGTCTCGCAAAAGATATCAGAAACGACTCACTAGAAATCTCAAAAAAGTCGCACAAAAGATATCCAAAAAGTCTCGAAAACGATATCGCAAAAGTCTCGCACACCATACGTTGGCGAGCTATCATAAATGATAAAATCACTGCCACAACTGAACGACACAAGGATCATATTTCTATCATATACGAGTCCAAAAGCGAGCGTTTTTTCGGATTTTTTTTTTTTTTTTTAGGAGGTGGCGTTAACCCGTATCAGACGTGAAGGCCAAATAAATCTTTCAACTAATCACGATTGAAAGTAACTTAATATAAAAAAAAAAAAAAGTCTCACATTTGACTCGTATGCGATATCATTTGCAAGCGTTTGGTTTGCTGGGTTGGTTTGCTGGGGTGTTGCGTTCCTAAATTCATATGTACATATATACGAGCTCGTATGTATGCAAGTTAACGTACCCGTTCTCATAAGATTTTAATTCAATTTATAAACAATCTTTGGCTTCCCATAGAACGCCATAAACAATCTTGGCTTCCCATAGTTTGATATAAACATCTTCGGTTTCCCTAATTGGAGGTCAAGCCACCCCAGCCTTATTATAAACAATCTTCGATTTCAATTAGAAATCCATTTTGCGTTGCAGCTTCTTCGATTTCAATTAGCATTGCAGCTGTGGCTGATTTCTGCAAACGCTGCTATTTGGAATTTCACAATTCCTCAACTGGATGACCTAATCCAAACCGATCGAATCCGATCGAACCCGAATTGATTATGAAAGCCTCCCGAAGAGGACCCAAGGAGGTTTCATGAGTAAGAAAGCATTAGACTTAGAGCAGTTGGTTTCGAGCACCAGGACTGGAGAGTTCTAAATAAAAATTAAGTCGCGTTAAGCCGGTTAAACATTAAGCCTTTGCACTTATCATTTTGTTTAATAAAGTTTTTTTTAAAAACTCAAACCTTTCCCGCAATATTTTAATTTGCATGCGCATATGTGTAAGTATACTTAGTTTTCCTCACTTCATGAATTGATCTGACCAAAGTGCACTTTTCAATATGTGCCCACATATGTATACAATGTACATATTTACTCTCAGGTAGGGAATATGTGCGCTCGAGAGTTTGCATTTCCTAATTAATTATAAGGCGTGATACTTAGCGAGTATTGTAGGGGAAGGGTGAATGTCGTGAGCAGGGTCTAGTTGTGACCACGTAAGCTTGGACAGCAAGCAGATCCTTCTGATCTGAGTATTGTGAGTCATATTTGTTGAAAATACACCGTTTTTGTGCTGATAACGAAACAAATATCTGTATTGGAGTAGGAGCTGTGAGCATAATAAAGGAAATTGAGGAAAAAACGAGAAGGGACGTGTGAGTCGCTTCTGGGGACGCGACTCTACTTATACCCGTACTCAGTCAGTGTTTACATTTTGGAGCATGATTTTTTAGAATTTTAGAATTAAAAAAAATTTTACATTTAAAATTTTTTTGCTACATCTGTTATCTACATCTACATCTACAATGTATATTTTACATCTAACATGTAGATTATAGATGTACCATTTATATTCTACATCTCCTCCTCTAGGGGTTGCTCGCGCACTGAACGCGGCAGACTGTGCGAGCGAGAGAGAGAATGAATAGTGTGTCTCTGGCTGGAGGAGGCGGGCGAACCAACAGAAAATTCTGGCTACAATTATGATCCGATCAGATTCATATTCGGCAATCTGGTAGACTTGGTCTATTTTTTCACTTTTGAGGCTTGGTTAACGAATTGTAGCTCCACCGTTTATCCATAGATTTTAATTAACAATACCTTAAACGACGCCTAATTAATGCGTCTATCTAAAACTAAAAGTGTTAGCCAAGAATTCGTTTTCTTTCGACTTTTCACGAGCTTTTAAAATCAAAATTTCGAAATAAAAAAATACCGCAAAAAATGATGAAATTTGAATTTGAAAGCTTAATATCTTCCAGGCGTTAAGCTGCAGATACAAAGGGTCTGGGTTGGATTTATAGCTGCGTTTGTCAGCTTTTAAGAACTGCAATCTATGCAACCAGATATAAGATACTAAAGTTATGTGAAAAATAGAAAAACTACCTCTGAAAAAAACCAAGAAAAAAATACCAGATTTTAAAAATTCTTTAAAAAAAATGACACCATAAAAAAATAATATAGTACTACAAAAATTTTTAAGTCCCGAAATCTTTCAGAAAAAGTAATTTTGGTTCACAGCCTAAAAAAAAGGTTCAATTTTGTCGAATAGTGTTATTTTTGAAGTGCGAAAAAATGGGTGAACATTGCTCTAAAAATTTTAGTGTTTCGTATTGCTTTCTGTGTTGTCATTGACGATAGATCGTCGGTTTTAACCAAAATCTATGCATAACATAATTTCTTGGAAAAAATGGCTGCCAGGCCCAACTATGACACACGTCGTGATCCCAATTGTAGACACCCTGGTTTTGTTCTATTTCATGTGTGTATTTGGTTAGGAAACTGCATAATACCGTTGTTGATGTTAACGTAACGTATTTTTTAACTCTTTTTATGCATTTTAGGCGTTTTTAGCCAAGTCAACGCCAAAAAAAGCATTTAATTTAAAGAATAGATTTTAATGCGCTACTTCACATGCAAGCATTGTGCCTGTAATTGTGAAAAGCAATGTAAGAAAACGTCTCGTCTTTTTTTGGTTTTTATGCCTGTGAAGGTTCTCTAAAACAAATACACTTTTAATTTCTTGTTATTTGTGGGCAAATCCTTTCATATTTTTTTTAATTTTAAGCCGATTTTTCATATATATATCCGTACTCGAAGAGAAGGAAACGTTACCGACCATGTCAAGTATATATATTCTTGATCAGCATCAATAGCCGATTCGATATAGCCATGTCTGTCTGTCCGTCCGTCTGTCTGTCCGTCTTGTTGAGCGCCTAGATCTCAGAGACTATAAGAGCTAGGGCAACCAAATTTGGTTTCCAGACTCATGTGATATCACACTGCTCAAATCCCCCTTCCGCCACCAAAAGGACGAAAATCTGTACAATTTTAAAGATACGATAAAACTAAAAACACAGTATCGTAGGGAATGCCCATATCTACCAGATTGCTGAATCTAATCAAATCAAAATTATAGCCAGAATGAAGAAATTAATTTTCATTTGCTTCCCCACCTCCTCCAGAAAGAGACCCGCTACTCATTCTCTTTCTCGCTCGCACACTCTGCTTCGTTCTGTACATTTTTTTAAAAGTTCTACATAAATAATAACCTCAAAAATGTATGTACTTTATGTATGTAAAAGTAGAGTCGAGTCCCCAGAAGCGACTCACAAGTTCCTTCTCGTTTTTATACTCATAACTCACTATGCCCCATGTCTCTGTTTCTGCCTCCCTCATAGCTCATAGCTCATCGGCGGGTGGGTGAGGGTGGGCTGCTGTTTTGTCGGTACTTGAACCCATACGCCCAAATGACTCCTGCCTTTTTCCCCGTCTTTTTTATGCACATGAGACAATGCTTTATCAACTTTTGCCGCCTTGTATTTGGGTGCTCCCGCCCAAAGTCAGACTCTTTTGAATTGCCACAATATTTTGATTTTTTAAGCACAACACCAGAACACCTTGGCCCATGCTCAGCCTGGGCTGCGGGCAGACTTTTAAGTGGTTTTCTTGATTAGACCATGTCTGAGTAATGTGTGGTCTCTGGCAAACGTGTGTGGTGAAGATTTGCGGGCTCGTTTTACGGTCGCAACTTTGAGCAGTTACCAGTTACCAATCAATAGTCACCAGTCACCGGATTAACACGGAATAGTATGCGGCGCAACATTTCCCATTGCGGGCGGGCGCAGATGGAAATCTAATCGGGATATTGAAAGAGCTCAATCCTGAGCAAAAACCACTTTCCGAACGGATTGGAAAATATACTACAATATACCATAAGTACATATGTATATATTGTTGTACGCACATGTGTAGGTATGTATGTATGTGTGTATGTATATATGTATGCATGCATGTATGTACATATGCAAATTTATGACGTGCCCTAAAAAACCCCTAAAAGGAAAGCACTTTTCACAAGAATATCCGGGAGCAACGTTCGCAAGGTACGATTCTGACGTTCCTCTCTCCCTCTCTCCTTCCCAGCTTATTATGACACTGGCAAGTTCTCAAAAGGGCCATATTCGATCATACAAATTTACATACATTGTACATATAGTACATATGTACATGCGCATAATATCTCTCTGAGAAATTGAACTAAATAGTTGAAAAAGATTACCGGAAAGTTTTTCCAACGTTCCTCAGTCCGATGCCTGAGCGGACTTCTACCAAAAAAAAGATAAAAAACATTTTTTAATTTTTTAATATTTTATACATTTTACATTTAATGTTTTTGAAATGAACACTCCATATGTCATAAAAAGCACATCTATATTTATATGCACATTAAATTGATATAAAGATAGTTTTGTACCCAAAAGCTCAAAAACCTTCTGTTTTTTTTTGTCGAGTAACGTCAGGTCATATTTTGGCTTATACGTATGTACATATGTATATTTAAGCCCGTACGTTCGATTGTTGTATTTTTTTGTTGGTGAATAGGGAGCTACATCTACCCAATTACTATTAAAATTTTTTTAATTTAAATTACAAAAAATATGTTCTTTACAATTTGATTTTTTTGTTGTCCTTTATGTCGTACGATTGTAACGTAACGTCAGAATGGAAGTGCCCATGTACATATACATACATATGTATGACTCGTACTCATAGCAAAAATATCAAAGATGAAGGGCACTAAACTTTCTGCAGGCCAAGGGGAGGGGATGGACTGAATGGAACGTACTTGGGAAATATGCTGACAGCATAAAAACCATTTAAATTTCAAGCAGTGTGGTAATTTTATCGGTTATGCACTTTTTAAAGCCGCTTTCATCATCAGCATGTCATCTGACCCCACCCAGCTGTTTGCGGATCTCTTTGTCAACTTGAAGGCCAACAATGCAAATGCAGATGTCGATCGACATCGACATCGTTTTCGTATTCGCTTATTCCCATTTCCATACACATACATTCTGAGCCCCATCATTAGTATCAATTGAATACGAAGTTTCTTACCTGCAGTCCTACATATATACATACATACATACATACATATATACACACATATGTATATCTCGGCGAGAGCTATGCAAATTTATTGTACAAAAGTCAAACGAGTTGATTTTCCCACAGTGCAGTATGTTCAGGTGGTGTGGTGGCCTTTACATAAATATATACATACATATGTACATACATACCTGAAAATAGAGAAATTACGATTTACATATGAATGTATTCAGAATGAGGCGGGAATATAATTATACTCCTAGCTTCGGGTATTTTAAAACACTCATCGCACTGACATTGGATACCAACATCTGTTGCTGCTCTTCATCTCCATCTCCCTATCCCCCTATATCCCTCACCACTGGTCCTGGTCTGGCTCCCCCCATAGCTGCGATAATCAAGGTCTCCCATATGGTGGCGCCTCGAACACTCAAGCGTGGGCCGAGCATGAGTAAGGATGGTGGATGGGACTGGGACTAGGAATGGGACTGACGATGAGGTCTCCATTTCATACCACCCCTTTTCGGCTGCTCCCATAGCCATCTGCTTGTCTAAGTCTCAGTTGTGTCTCATTATTTGTGATTTGCGGCAGCTTACACTCCCCTCCCCAGACCTCTTCCTACCTCAGCCCACTTCGGGCCCTTTTGCTCGTCATCATCGCAGCACACTTACAGGGATGCATAGATATGTACAAACATACATATATCACACGCATGCTACGCCCAAAGGGGGAGTGTGCGTTGTTTAAAACGAAATTCACTTGCAGGCATTGGAAAAGTCCGAGCGAGCACCGAGTGGTGGCAGATGGGACGGGGTGGGTAGGGTGAGGGGAGTGCAAGGGTGTGCGCCAGCAATGTAATTTATTTTAACGGCAAAAGAATGTAGCGAAAATGAAGGCAAGGTAAGACAAGCGAACGAATAAATGAAACCCTCACACAAAGAAGCCCACAACAAGCTAAAGATGGCTGGAGACGGGTGACCAGAAGACGTAGACAAAGAAGAACCACTAAAACAGTTGAAGTCTAAGAGGAGAGGAGAGGAGGAGGAAGAACAAGAATAACTCTACAGAGGGTATTGCGACTCCAGGATACCCGCTATTCTCATCCATTTTAGTTTTGTGCATTCTCATGCCTCATCCCAGTGAGAATTCCTTGTGCATTGTATGCATATACATATATGTATATATACTACATCATTCTAATATACACACTACACTAGGCTTGGCCAAAATTTGATCAACAAAAAATTTGGGGTTGCTACCACGAAGAGAAACTTCCCTTTTTTTTGGTTACTGTTATTAAATTAACGATTGGTGAAAATCAGGAATTTCAGCTGAGGTTGCTTATTTAGTTAACTTGTTCGCTAAAACTTGTGCATGTTTTTTACTGTCAATAGCTGATTAATGACGATAATAGTATCAATAATAGTACATACATATGTACATATATGCAAAATATTTCACCGAATTTTCTTTCTGAAAATTTTTTTTAAATTTTGTTTAAATAAAAATAAAAACTTTAATTCAAATTAAAGGGCGTCGCATTTAAATTTCAAAAAAACATTTTTTTTGGCTCAACCTATGTAAACACATACTATACAATATACACAAGTAAGTACTAATTAGATAATTAGCTTCATAGAACACGATTGCTTCATAGTTCGATTTGCATATGTACATTTGTACGTATTTACCAAAGTGCCCCTTTAAAGCGCCGAATCCTGTTGATTCCATTTGCTGGAATAAGCAGAGCACATACGATTTCTCTGCACTCTGCCTTGTGCAAAACACAAATATTTAGTTTTAGTTTTGGCTCACAGTGGGACCTTCGCTGAAAAGGGAATCGGAGATGGTAATTTTGAAAAAAAAAAAACCGGAGAACATCAATCGAAGCTAATCATTTTTTCAGTGAGCAGCAATTTACTCCAATTTCATGCGCACACTGCATCTCTAAGGTCGAATAAAACGTTTAGTCACTTAACTTTTCAACTTTGACTTGAGATACATAACTGTTCCCGGTTGCTAACACCGATTTTCTTTTTTTTGCAATGGTCTTTGAATATTTCTGTACCCATGAACAGCTTTGCGCAACAGGGATCTCTAGGCATATCGTGGAGCCATATTGGTCTACTTTTAGAATAAAAAGATTAGAATTTTAACATTTTTGACCGGATAGAATAGGATAGGATAGGATTGGATATTTCACTTCCTCCCAGCGTTGAATATCGTTCGGTCCCTTTGTCGCAGCGTAGTTCATAGTTTCCTCCGAATCGACCTGGAAATTTTGTGTTTAAAACGGTACGAACGGAATATACAACAGTAAAATCTATACGATACCTTAAAGGAAGCCTTATGAACGTGCAAGTACGAATAAAATGTAAAACAACAGGAATATAAGCTATACAAAAAGCTACCTTTTAAGCCTGCCTGTTCGACACGATCGCTCTAGTGCCCAACAGCGTCTTATATTGTTGGTTCCGACGCGGTTCTGGTGTAACCTATCCATCGTATGCATACATATTCATACATACACATTCATATGTACAAACCATCGCCGCGTATAAAGAGCCGTTTCCCATCCTGCGTGACTCGCCCCGTCGCTGCTTTCCTCAACTGCTGTATTGGATGGCCATTAGCCTGGAATAATATTTCAGCAGCATGGCTGGCCCCACGCCAGTTTTAAAAATAAAACTCAATAAATATAAATAACGCATTTGTGTGTGGCAAAAAAAAACTGAAAACGAAAACGCCGCTATGCAGGCGGAGGTTAAAAAAGTCGAGAAAAAAATTAACTGACATACATACATACATACATGTACATATGTATGTACATATGTGTTTTTTTGTGTTTTTTGTGTGTGCATTCAATGAGGCAACAGCAACAACAGCGAAATACATTTACACCCACAACGTTAGCGTGCCAAGGCCCCAACCGACAATAATTCCCTATGCTTCGACTTCTCTCCCCCTCCCACCAAAAACACTTCTGATCTAGGAGAAGGGAAAGGGCTAAGGGAAACGGCTCAGAAACGACTCGGGCTCCGCAGGTTCTGGGGTTCTGAGGTTCTGAGGTTCTGGGGTTCAGGGCGAGAGGCCATAAAAAAGCACTTTCGAACGCATAAATTGATAAATTGATAATATAAATTAACCGATTCGATAGCAGACTTGAATGCGTGTACATTTGTATGTACATATTTACATATATTTGTATGTTTGTGTTTCAATTCGGGAGTGTAATGTGCTTTGCGACAAAAGGACAAAACAAAAACGGACAGACGACCGTCGCTGGACAAAGGAGCGGGACGGGGACGAGGAAAAGGACAAGGACGTGCCGGGCTGGCAGGTGAAACTCGTGCCAGCCCGACCCTCTGCTCCTTCTCTGCGCTGCCCTGCAGGATGATGATGACTGGCAGCTCCTTGGATTCCGCTTTTTATGCGAGACGCTTTGATGTTGCACGACGTTGTTGTTATGCTCGTAAAAATACTTGTACGCACTCATTAGTATGGTGTTGTTATGCTCGTAAAAATACTTGTACGCACTCATTAGTATGGTGTGCAAGTTAACGTACCCGTTCTCATAAGATTTTAATTCAATTTATAAACAATCTTTGGCTTCCCATAGAATGCCATAAACAATCTTTGGCTTCCCATAGTTTGATATAAACATCTTCGGTTTCCCTAATTGGAAGTCAAGCCACCCCAGCCTTATTATAAACAATCTTCGATTTCAATTAGAAATCCATTTTGCGTTGCAGCTTCTTCGATTTCAATTAGCATTGCAGCTGTGGCTGATTTCTGCAAACGCTGCTATTTGGAATTTCACAATTCCTCAACTGGATGACCTAATCCAAACCGATCGAATCCGATCGAACCCGAATTGATTATGGAAGCCTCCCGAAGAGGACCCAAGGAGGTTTCATGAGTAAGAAAGCATTAGACTTAGAGCAGTTGGTTTCGAGCATCAGGACTGGAGAGTTCTAAATAAAAAATTAAGTCGCGTTAAGCCGGTTAAACATTAAGCCTTTGCACTTATCATTTTGTTTAATAAAGTTTTTTTTTAAAAACTCAAACCTTTCCCGCAATATTTTAATTTGCATGTATCAAGGATAGTGTGCACATCATAGTGGGGACATCCCGAGAAAACACTCGTCCACACTGTGCTGTTCTATGCGAGAGGAAGGTTGAACCTTGCCGATGCGCCGTCAACTTGTTTAACAAGTAGCCAGTCGACCCGGTTGATGTCCTGATCTATCAAACTAATGGACAGCTATGGCTACCGACTTTTACTTACTAGGCGGGAATGGGGGACGCGTACGACTTATTAGCAGCTCTGATTTAAGGTCTGTCTCCAGCACTGCGGAAAATTCCTGCCAGGAATTTGCTAGTTATTCCCTGAGTGTGTGGAACATAACTAAAACAGGGTTGATGAATCGGTTGTGTTTTGTAAACAGTGCCAATTGTGAAATGATGACTTCTGATGATGAAGTAATTGAGTGTTGGTGGCGGCCGGACGGAATCAAACACAAGCGATGGCGCAGTAAAAAATTTGAGTCTAAAGGGCAATGGAACTTGAAATGATCGCTCGGTTGCCGGGTTATCTGGTTAAGGGTTTAGGAGCTTGGATTGAATTTTGGTCGGTTCTCGTTTTCCGATTCCGATTCCGTTTCCCGTATCCCTTTACGGTTCACAATTTGCATATTTTTCGACGCATTTATTTTTGTACCCAGTCCTGCTTACTCCAATGCTGGACCAAGTCTGGGCGCCCGCCTGCGGTCGCATAAAATATGTAAATTAACATATTTTATTTGGACTGGCGTGCCATTATATTAAATATAATTTTAATGCTCAGGAACACGCGTGGTGCTGCCACAAGCCGGTGCGTTAATTTCAATAAATTAAATCGCCGCACGCCGCATCCCGAATTCCAAAATCCGAAAAATTGCAGTTTCATGAACTTTTCCGTGTTTGGAGCACTTCATTAGCGCTGATTCTGCGACGGATTGCTGAGGCGTGGCATCGAGGGGCGATACGGCATGGCTGGGATGGATGGGATAACTGGGGTTGGCCAGGAAGCCGTGAGATGAGCCGAGAGCTAATTGCTAAATCAAGCCCAACGTTGACAGCGGAAGGGGGAACGAGCCGCCAGTCTTCGCAGTCGCCGGTTTAACCAGGCGCACAGGGGAAAATTAAATTACACGCGTGCCGAGGGCCAACCGGATCCCAGAATGCACTGCCCACCGCACTCGAAAGGAACGGATGGAGGAGCACAAACTAGTTTTAGGCATTCCATACTCCTTTTTTACTATCACTTTTGCTGTGTACTCAGTGGCGTAGCTACGTAGAGGCAAGACGTGCACAAAATGGCATGCGGTTTTTTTAAATGATCGCCAGAGTATGTCGTATTGTTTCTCTACAAAAGTTTTTACTTTTCTATAATTAGGTTCCTCAAAAATACAAAATTTAGGAAAATAAATCTCAAATTCGGTCTAAAAATGTGTACCTTTTTGTATGAAAAAATGTTTTCGGGAAAATTTGCAATTTGTGTAAGTATATTTGTTTCTTTTGATTATAACACCAAAAACTCATTCCAAGAAATGTTGTTTTTCGACTTTTCTTGAGTTTTTAAAGTCAAAATTTCGGGAAAAAATACCGCAAAAAAATGATCAAATTTGAATTTGAAAGCTTAATATCTTTCAGGCGTTAAGCTGCAGCTACAAAGTGTCTGGGTCGGATTTATAGCTGCAAATATCAGTTTTTAAGAACTTTAAAGTTCTTTGCAACCAGATATAATATACTTAAGTTAAGTAAAAAATAGAAGCACTACCTCTGAAAAAAAAACATGAAAAAAATACCAAACTTCAAAAAGGTTTAAAAAAGCTAAGCCATAAATCAAAACTTTATACTTTAAAAATTTTTAAATTCCGAAATCTATCAGAAAAAGTCATTCGGGTCCACACCGGGAGGAAAAAGATCAATTTTGTAGAGTAGTGTTATCATTGTTTAATTTCGATGAATTCCTAAGCATTAAAAACTGGAGAAACATTCAAAACAGTAAAACGTGATTTTCGCAGGGTTTGTCAACCAAATTTAGTTCAGCCGTCTCCCCAATAATAATACTTTAAACGAAGACTAATTAATGCATATGTATATACTCAAAAAATATAAGGACACGGGATATAATTTTTTTCGACCTTGCTTGAGTTTTTAAAGTCAAATTATAAGTATATCAAAAAGTATTGCATTTAAAAGCTTAATATTTTCCAGGCCGTAAGCTGAAGCCACGAAGTTCAGGCCTACTTTATCAGATTTTTAGAATGGCAAATTTCTTTACAACCAGGAGTAAGATACCTTAGTTATATGAAAAAGGGAAACATACCTTTGAAAAAATTACAAATTTTAATTCTTAAAAAAAACAGTTTTGCATTGAAAAAAAAACATAATTCTGGCGACGCTACTTATACCCGTACTCAGTCAGTATATACATTTTTGAGCATATGATTTTTTTTAAATTTAAGAATTTAAAAAAAATTTGCATTTTACATTTTTTTGCAACATATGTTATCTACATCTACATCTAATATGTATATTCTACATCTAACATGTAGATTATATATTTATATTCTACATCTCCTCCGCTAGGGTTGCTCGCGCACTGAACGCGGCAGAGTGTGCGAGCGAGAAGGAGATAGTGGAGGAGGCGGGGGAAGCAACTGCAAATTAATTTCTTCATTCTGGCTAGATGTAGATATTAGATCTAGCAAACAAAATGTGAAATGTATAATATTTTAAAATGCAACATAAATCATAAGCTAAAAAATTTTAATACTGACTGAGTACTGGTATAACAATAGAGTCGCGCCCAAAGAAGCGACTAACACGTTCCTTTTCGTTTTTTTTTTGTTTACCGGTGCCCTTTGCTTCCTAGCTACACCACTGCGTGTACTCCCGCCACAGCTTGTTGTTGTTACAACTCATTAGTTCACGTGGCTGTGCGATACACTCAGCGTCCTTCTTCGAAGTCCTTTGATTACGGCTCTCCCAGGGCGGGAGGGTACTTTTCATGGTACCCACTTCTGTTTGGCTTTTGGTTTTGCTTTTCTCTGGTAGTCCTGCTTTTTTTACCGAGATAGTCCCGCAGTCGAGCTGGAGGTGGAGTGCGAGGAGTCCGTCGTGTCAACGTGTTGATGATGAGGAGCATGAGCATGCCGCACAAGGAGCACCAGTCAAGGGTCGTCGCTAGAGCCAGACGTGCCCATTTCGATGTGAAACCCACTCTGACTTTAGCGTGGATTGTCACGCCTAGAAATTGCCATGGACCGCTTCGGCGTCTTTGCCCAATTCTAAAACAAGCCTAAGCCCCGCCCAGATCTCTCCACACTTTAACTTCAGCACCGCACAGTTGGTTTTTGTGTCTGCCCTTGCCAACCTTGCGGCGCCTGGTTGTCCCCATTGGAGGCTTGGATGCTTACAAACCTACCTTTTCAGTGTCCTAGAGCTCAAGCTCGAGCTCAAGCTTGTCCTGGTTCTGCTCCTTCTCCTTCTGCGTCTACTGCTCTGACTTCTGGTCCGCTATCTCCGTCTCGTGTGTACAATTTCCAGCTGGCACGACGCTTAGCCAAACCCATTTAGCAGCGGACCCTGCCATGGCAGCAAGTGAAGTTATTTGTACATATTTAATGAGCTTTCCGGCAGCTGGGACAGAGGCAGAGACAGGTGCTAATGCTGGGGCTGGGGCTGTGGCTGGGGGCAGAAGGGGTTCTACGAGTAAGCCTGCTGCTGCTGTTGCTGCTGCTGATGTGGCCACAATTAGCAGATATAGTCGGCATTTCTGGAGTCAGCGAACATGCCATGCCTATCACGATTTTATTGTTTTGTGGGCGTTGCCGAACCCTAGACGACCCCCCGCTAACGGGCTGGGCCTCCATTAGGCCGATTTTCTTGCTCAGCTTTCCCAATCGGAGGGAAAACAGTGACATCGATTTTAAATAAAAGTCGTTTGAAGGCTGTCCAGGTTTCTATAATGCAGGTCTAAATAACGTCCAGGTCCGAGTTCGAGCTTTTCGTAGTCCTTGTCCCTCAGACTAAAAGTTTCTGGCTTTCTGCTGACCACTTTACGAGCCAATCGGCAATCGACAATCGAAAGCTGTTGCGGATGCGGATATCAAGTAACTTCACTAGAACGTAATCTTATACAAGTGAATATACGTCACCCCATCCACCCATCCGTCCATACATACACACACACACACACACACACACACACACACACACACACACACCGCACGCACATACATACATACATACACATGTCGAACGGTCGGGGAACGGAGGTCCTTAATGGCATTGCTCACCTGTAAAAAGCCAATAAAAATGCTGGCTAGAATAACATATTACAGCCTGGCTCCCATAACAATGAACCCTTGACTACTTCCAGGCACGGGTCCGGACCGTGCCTTTTCGTGTCCTAAAGGACACGTGAAAATGTCAATAAAGTTCTGCATGGTCTCCTGGCAGGGCAAGGGGGCCAGAAACAGCAGCTGGGATGGTTTTGGCTTCAAGTTCGGACTAGGGATCGGCAAGCTGGTCTGGCCAAAGACGTCCTGGCCGGGTCCTCATCCTTTTTCCTCCGCTCATACTGTTCGGCTCTGATTGACTTTCGGAGTGACAATATGGAAGTAATACCAGGAATGCTCCCTTTCGGAGACTGCCTTATTTATTACTTTGCTCTCTAATTGACAGCAATTTACGGGCTGGACAAGTGTTGGCCGCACTCCTGCAGTCCCCTGCTCAGGGGCTCGTGCCATAGTCCAAATAAAATGGCTCTTCCAGGTTCCCAAGTTCATGTCACCGCCTGACGGCCATTCTCAATCATTCCCCGCTTTCCGCCATGTCCCTAGGGTCCTGTTCTTGTGCTGCTTTCGCTGCGGTCACCAACTGACTGCATAATTGACAGCTAAGCTAATTTTGTGCATTTATTGCTCCACCTTATACATATGTACATATGTATGCATGAGTATGAGTCTTTCCCTCAAAAATATATATTATATCTTTGTGGCATTTGCAAGTTGTACTGAACATGGAGTGACCTTTGTCCTCACCTCAGGAGCTTCACAAAACTATTTTCTATTCAAATGAAACTCCGCCATCGACCATCGAACCATCGAACCATCGACCATCGACCATCGAACGGGGAGTACTTAGTCCATTAATAATGAATTTGCCTGTTCCCAGTACTCATATTCACATTTACCCCAAAAACTCGCACTCGTAGGAGTACGTAGGAGTATGTATGCATGTACGAATATACATACGAATGTATGTACATACAGTCCCGATATTTCCTGTCAATGCAAATGGAATCGACAGACAATGAGGGCCGAATCAACATGCCATGCCAAAGTGGCCTTCAGCCTTTATTTCAGTCACTCATCTCCCTTCGGTTGCAATCTCCGCGAGCGGCGGTTGTATGTATGTACATAAATATGTACGAGTATTGGCGGCACTTTGGGGTGTCGCATAACCTTGGGTAGCTTTGCTTATTCACCGATGTCAGGTATTCAGGTGAGCTGCTAATTGGTAATCTCATCCGAGTTTAATCTCGCCCACTCAATTGCCTGGTGATTCGAATCAGGTGGGCTGTGGCCCCTAGGGCAATGGCAGGGGCAGGTCCTCTATATTTATGTTGCAATAAAAGATTGACATGCAATAAAAATCAAGTTAAGAGGAGGGGAGAAAACACGGAGAGCGGCAGTAATAATAACATCAGCAGGAGCAGTAGCAGTAGCGGCAGCGAAATTTCATTTAATGATTGTATTACGGCATTCTCTGTATTCGTGGCTGATTTTATGTTATGCCAACTGTGACAACTTGGCTCATTTTGTATACATAGGTATGTACAATGTGCATATATGTATATACGCAAACTCGTACAAAAATACATTCGTATGGAGGAGGCGCTTCCTGTCTGGGCCAGTCGGACAGAGCCCCTCCCTGGCTGGGGCCCTGGTGGCAAATGTAAATGGCTCGAAAGCCTATAAATTATATAAGTTTCAGGGGCCATTCGTACGTCTGCGATTCCTGGCGACAGGCAGTTCGCTGCAGAGCGGCCAAAGGATCCACAGGGTAGTCACGGCGATGTCGATGGCGATGGCGATGATGAGGATGTGGATGTGGATGACGACTGCCTGCCAGCGCCGAATCTCTACAGGGCTGTGGCTCTGGCTCTGACTCTTCCTCCTGCTCCCATTCCGTGTTCCGTGTTCGGTGTTCCGTCCCAAATTGTTTTTCACATTTCGTATGCCAATCGAGGACAACAATAACAGCCAGCAAGACGACAAGGACGAATTAACTCGAAATGACATTTGCAAAAATTTTAATGACAAGACAAGATTAATCAATACGGGCCAACATTCCTCCGCTCCGATCCGCTACCCTACCCTACCCATTACAGTCATCACTCTTTTAAGTCTTGTTTTTCTGCTGACAAACAGAAAAATAGGCCCCGCACAGCAGAGAGAAGGGGGAAATAAAAAATAGCAACAAAAAAAAAACGAGAAGGAACGTGTGAGTCGCTTCTGGGGACGCGACTCTACTTATACCCGTACTCAGTCAGTATATACACATTTTTGAGATATAATTTTTTAGAATTTTAGAAAAAAAAAAAAATTTTACATTTTACATTTTTTTGCTACATCTGTTATCTACATCTACATCTACAATGTATATTTTACATCTAAAATGTAGATTATAGATGTACCATTCAGATTCTACATTTCCTCTGCTAGGGGTTGCTCGCGCACTGAACGCGGCAGAGTGTGCGAGCGAGAGAGAATGAGTTGTGTTTGTCTTGCAGGAGGGGCGGGGGAAGCAGCTGAAAATTAATTTCTTCATTCTGGCTATATTTATGATCCGATCTGATTCATATTCGGCAATCTGGTAGATATGGGCATTCTCTACGATACTGCGTTTTTAGTTTTATCGTATCTTTAAAATTGTGCCTGCCACAGATTTTCGTCCTTTGTGGGGGCGGAAGGGGGCGGGGCGAAATTTTGAAATACACTTGTAGCAGTGTGATATCACATGAGTCTTGAAACCAAATTTGGTTGCCCTAACTCTTATAGTCTCTGAGAACCAGGCGTCAAACAAGACGGACAGACGGACAGACGGACAGACGGACAGACGGACAGACGGACAGACAGACATGGCTCTATCGACTCGGCTATTGATGCTGATCAAGAATATATATACTTTATGGGGTCGGAAAATTTTCCTTCTCTGTGTTACACACATCCACTTTTCCCACAAATCTAATATACCCCTTAACTCTTTTTTGAGTACGGGTATAAAAAACAGGAATGTGAAACACGCACGCATACAACAATTCCAACGAGGACCCACATCCGAATCGGGTCGGTTGGACGGGTGGGAGGAGGAGGTGGTTCCCTGGCAAGTTTCTGGCTCGAACACGTTGTGCCAAAGTGCCAGACCCAGTGCTGGGCTGAGCGAGTCCTTGAGAGTGCGGGAGTGGCGAGGAGCCCGTGGCGGCGACACGACACGACACGATACTTTCTAAAAATACGGCAAAAGCCGTGCTTAAATTACTCCCGTGATTGAATCAGGGGAATATACCCCAATTCAAGATTCCAGATTCAGGTGTCATGATTCCAGATCCTTCCAACAGAACCAAATATCTGTCTAATTTCAATTAAACAAGTTCCCCCCCGGGGTCCGGTGCGTTCTTCCTTCTGTCGTTTCTGTCCATCTGGCAATTGTTTTCGATGGTGGCACAGGCACAGGCACAGGCACATTCGAGCGATCATGCAAAGCTGTGAGGACTTTACCCAACCCAACCAGTATCCAGTGTCCAATATTCCAATGAGGTGGAAACGGGTCGACAGTTTACTGACCTGCAAAGATACGAGAAACGAGCAGAAGAGCGAATTAGTCACAGCTAATAATGCATACGGCTAGGAGCAGGTTCACCGAGGCATAAGAAGGGGGATGGGAAGGGAGAACCATCTCATCGAAAGAATATGTACATATGTATATACAGTTGAGACCGGAAGGGAATGGGTAGCATCTGTGATGTCACATGAGTCTGGAAACAAAATTTGCTTGCTCTAGCTGCTATAGTCTCTGAAAACTCGGCTACTCGGCTATTGATGCTGATCAAGAATAATATGTATATACTGCATGGTGTCGGAGACGTTTCCTTCTCTGCGCTGCACACATCCACTTCGGCCACAAATCCAATATACCCCTTAACCCCTCGAGTACGGGTATACAAATCAAAAAAGTCACCATCAGCAAACTTAATTTAGATATAGAATAATAATACTTTTATTTTGGCCTGTGGCACAGTGACGAAACATACTTTACGCTGATAAAAGTAAAGTAAAATAAAGTAAAGCTATATGATAAGAAAGACTGTAAAATGCAATATAACAGAAGCAAGTCCGTCCAAGCTTAAACCATTACTATTTCTATGTGCAGTAGATTTAATGGGTATTCGTCAAAGGTCATTTAAAACAAGAATTTATCTAAACAGGGCTTACATTCCCGGCGTTCTATCAAGGCATCACTTGTTCAATTTGGAAGACTAGAAATATCTCAAAGAAGGTTTGGAAAGTGGCGAGATGAACAAAGCTGTAGAACAATTAGAGTCCATTCTTTATGCCTTCTAATAGAAGCGAGAAATTCATGCATCGAAAACGTTCGCGGACAGACGATTTTTATACCCGTACTCAAAAAAGAGTTAAGGGGTATATTAGATTTGTGGTAAAAGTGGATGTGTGTAACACAGAGAAGGAAAATTTTCCGACCCCATAAAGTATATATATTCTTGATCAGCATCAATAGCCGAGTCGATAGAGCCATGTCTGTCTGTCCGTCTGTCCGTCCGTCCGTCTGTCCGTCTGTCCGTCTTGTTTGACGCCTGAATCTCAGAGACTATAAAAGCTAGGGCAACCAAATTTGGTTTCCCGACTCATGTGATATCACACTGCTACAAGTGTATTTCAAAATTTCGCCCCGCCCCCTTCCGCCCCCACAAAGGACGAAAATCTGTGGCAGGCACAATTTTAAAGATACGATAAAACTAAGAACGCAGTATCGTAGAGAATGACCATATCTACCAGATTGCTGAACATGAATCAGATCGGATCATAATTATAGCCAGAATGAAGAAATTAATTTTCAGTTGCTTCCCCCGCCCACTCCAGCAAGACAAACACTACTCATTCTCCTTCTCGCTCGCACACTCTGCCGCGTTCAGTGCGCGAGCAACCCCTAGCGGAGGAGATGCAGAATATAAATGGTACATCTATAATCTACATTTTAGATGTAAAATATACATTGTAGATGTAGATGTAGATAACAGATGTAGCAAAAAAATGTAAAATGTAAAATTTTTTTTTTTTTTCTATAATTCTAAAAAATCTTATCTCAAAAATGTGTATATACTGACTGAGTACGGGTATAAGTAGAGTCGCGTCCCCAGAAGCGACTCACACGTTCCTTCTCGTTATACATGAATTCCTTGCTTCTATTAGAATGCATAGAGCATGCATAGGCCGCTTCGTGAAAAAACGAACGATCGGGAATCGGTTCGGCATTAACTTCGTCTCTTCCCCCCTTTCCAAGCGTGCGAATTTGTCTTCGAAAACATTCTTTGTGCCTTCCAATAGAAGCGAGAAGTTCATGCATTCTCCATGCCTTCTAAAAGAAGCGAGAAGTTCACGCATCGAAAACGTTCGCAGGTAGACGTTTTCGAAGCATGAACTTCTCGCTTCTACTAGAAGGTATAAAGAATGTTTTCGAAAACAAATTCGTACCCTCGGTAAGGCGGCAGGACAACAAAAAAATAACAAAAGGGAACATGCAAGAATGCGTGCGGTTTTTTCTCGTCTTCTTTTATTTCATCACTTGCGTTTTGAAGTCGGTGAAAATTGTGCGTTTATCTGTGCTCTCTGCCAAAAATTGTGAAAAAGTGAAACTTAAGTGCATAAAACTGGTTATTTTACCACGTAAGTATTGGCAGATTGTTGTGGCAGTTCGACCTGCACCCTAAGAATATTAAAAGAAACTATAAATAATGCATAATATACATATTTCTCTTTAAACATGTACATGCACATGAACATAACCTCAACCTCATACTCGGCCTCCTGCCTTGCAAGGAAACATGCAGACACCGACAGGAACGACGGCAGCAACATCCCCGAGAAAAGCAACAACTACAACCACGACATGGATTTCATCATAGACGACGACGGCAATTATTTAAATTTGATTATTTTATAATTATTATAATTATTGTTATTTTCCTTCATATAATTTCATTTCCTTTTTATTTTTTTTTCAGTTTTATTTTTATACCCGTACTCAAAAAAGAGTTAAGGGGTATATTAGATTTGTGGTAAAAGTGGATGTATGCAACGCAGAGAAGGAAACGTTTCCGACCCCATAAAGTATATATATTCTTGATCAGCATCAATAGCCGAGTCGATATAGCCATGTCCGTCTGTCCGTCCGTCTGTCCGTCCGTCCGTCTTGTTGAGCGCCTGGATCTCAGAGACTATAAGAGTTAGGGCAACCAAATTTGGTTTCAAGACTCATGTGATATCACACTGCTACAAGTGTATTTCAAAATTTTGCCCCGCCCCCTTCCGCCCCCACAAAGGACGAAAATCTGTGGCAGGCACAATTTTGAAGATACGATAAAACTAAAAACGCAGTATCGTAGAGAATGACCATATCTACCAGATTGCTGAATATGAATCAGATCGGATCATAATTATAGCCAGAATGAAGAAATTTTCAGTTGCTTCCCCCGCCCCCTCCAGCAAGACAAACACTACTCATTCTCTCTCTCGCTCGCACACTCTGCCGCATTCAGTGCGCGAGCAACCCCTAGCGGAGGAGATATAGAATATAAATGGTACATGTATAATCTACATGTTAGATGTAAAATATACATTGTAGATGTAGATGTAGATAACAGATGTAGCAAAAAAATGTAAAATGTACAATTTTTTTTTTTCTAAAATTCTAAAAAATCATATCTCAAAAATGTATATACTGACTGAGTACGGGTATAAGTAGAGTCGCGTCCCCAGAAGCGACTCACACGTTCCTTCTCGTTTTCTTACATTTTTCTTAAATTTTTTTCGTTTTATTACCTTTTCTTATTTTTATTATTTTTTGTATTATATTTTAGTAGAATAAAACATTAAATAAAGTAATTTGAAAATATATAGTTTTTGTATTAATGGGTTAATTTCGCGTTCTTTTAGAACGCTCTTTCATGTATGCATGCATGCATGCTGCATACCTTCTCAAGGAACCGTTCTTGATACATGCCAGGGATGTGATAGGGAATGATTGCATTGGAACAGTTCCAGAACGGTTCTTAACAGGTTCCTATGGAACGGTTCTCGATGCATGCCAAATATGTGTTCTGTAATGCTTCTTTCGGAAAGTACAACTGGAAGCGAAACCCGAGCGTTTCACGAAGTTGAAATTACAACAACCACCAGTTCCCAATGCGTTCTAAAGGAACGGTTCCTACCTACTTCCAAATGTACCGGTGCTGGCGTGTTTCGCCCTGTGTAATTTGGAAACCAAAACGTCATGTATAAATCACTGGTGCTTGCAGGAAAAAGAACCGCTCTAGAAGTGCTTCTTGGAAGGTATAAAGTCCGACTGGGTTTAGTCATTTTCTCAAAGTATTGGTTGTTGTTTTTGTTGGTGAAATCTTAAGAAAACCTCAAACTGTAAAGTCCAATACCAAAAATGTTATATAACAGAGCAATGTCAAGTCCAGCAGCTGTTACAGTCAGCTGTAACTGTAAAGAGCACTTGCTTTAACATTGCAATACTTTTGCAGCCTATTTTCAAAATGCCAATATTCAAACGCGAAACATTCTTTTTGTGCTTGTAATAATATTTTGTAGTTGTGCGTGTTCCATTAATATTTTGTAAAAGTAGTAAACGGTCTCAGAGCACATTTCATGGAAATATATTTCAAGTTCGTGGAGACATATAAAACGAGCATAAGGGTCCACAATTGTACGTCCAATTATATGTCGCAGAGCTATTCATTTTGATTTAACGGCAGTTTGTCTCAATGTGCACTTTCCGCACGCCGAGCTGTTTGATGTATTGGGCAAGGAAAACTAACGAATCCAACCAAGAAAATGTCATTTTTGATTTTTTTACGAGGAGATTAAATAAAAACATTCATGTTTTAAAGAGCAGTTTTATATTAAAAGAGCAAAACTCAAATTTGTTGCCAACATTTTTTGAAAAAAGCAGTAAAATTGGTTAATGAGCGCAACAAAATTATACAAAAGCGAATCAACTGGGAACAATAATCGACAAATTGGTCATCCAAAGTTGGCTTACTGGTTGAAAGGAGTAGGAGCTAAAAAAACAAGCAGCAGCTCTATCAAATCTCAAGAGTGCAACGTCTCTTTGTTGATTCAAGCAGCAAGCAAGACCTTGCCCTTCCCATCGATTTGTTAATCCTCTTATTATGTGAAATTGAAGGCCCACATCAAAATTTTGGGTATTTCGAAGATGAATTTGACGTTAACATTTTTATGTGTGATGAAGAAACTAAAATTTAAGAAAATTTCTATCAATATTAGCTTTTGTTTCTTTAGCTCATGAATGTCATCAAAATGAAGTTTTTCCAATAGAGAAACTTTATTTTTATGTATAAAGGAGTATCCGTATAAAGGAGTTCAGTTTTTTAATATAATTACAAAAATAATTATGTTTTTTTAACATTACTAAAAAACACCATCAAAAAATCTTGCTTAGTTTAAAAGTTATTCATTAATACCCGAAAAACTGGAATTTTGCCCATAGTGCACTGGCATAAAAGTAGGGGCTTAAGCGTGCAAGTGGAATAATGGACATATGGACATATGGAATATGGAAGAGTAGGAGTGAATAGTGGAATAGGTCCTAGCTCCCCAACTCGATTGCATTGCTCCCGATTTCTCACTGCAAAAATAGGAGCACTTTGGGGATCATCGATAATGTGTCACTAGATTTTCCTCCCCTTCCTTTCTGCTCTTCCTCTGGAAAAACAAAGGTCACTCATTCATCACTATCATCATTGCCTTGCCTTGCGAGCATTCGGCATAAGAACTAGTACTGTTGGCACTAGTCGCTGCTGACTGCTGAGCTATGCACTTCAGAATGGGCTTGTGATGGACTCGGGCCCCGCAGCTATGGGCCAACTGGCGGGGCGAGAGCGAGTCCCCAGACCACCCCAGCAATGGTTTCTGCTCATCTGTCGTCTGAACGTCTGAGCGGCGGCAACTTATAAAGCAGAAGCCGGAACGCGAACAAGGCAGAGCAAAGCCAAGTAAAAGCTTGATAAGAAAACACTCTAAGAAATAAACTCTAAGAAAAAACACTGAGAGAGCGCACCTTGAACTTAATTGTTTGTTACTATTACTGTCTGTTATCCCAGTCATCCTCCCTCCCTTCCCACACTCCCCCATCGTGGCTCTTTGACAGCGCTCGTCGGCTTTCGTTTCTTTCGTTTTCTTTCTCGTTGTAGTGTTTGTGCTCGACGCTGACGATGACGCATGTTCTTGGCCTGGTCAAGAACAAGAGCGAGTATGACAAAAGTTAAAGTTGAGGGCAAGGAAAACTGTCAGTTTATGGGAAAATCCCGCTTCCTCCTTTTGCTTCTATGTACCTCCTTTTCGGTGCACATTCGTTCGTTTCAAACCAGAAAAACGAAAGAGACAGAAAAATGCGGAGCACTCTTGTGACCTGCACTTCGTCCTCTTGATCTCTTGAACTAGCTCTGCACCCTGTCCGTTCCATCCTGACCATCCCGGATACCCAATCCCCCCGCCGCGACAGAAATGAAAACAAATGCATTCCGCGTAGAGCGTACAGAGATATGAAATAGGTTTTTATTAGCCGTTGGTCGCCATAAAACAAAGCAGCCGGTACTCAGTTGGCATACATACATACATACATACATACATAGTACATATGTACACACAAGTATACAAGTAAGCTACGGGAAATGTTGTTCTTCATTCTGGCTCCAATAATAATCCAATCGGACCGTGGATTCTACGATTCTGCGTTTTCGTAGAATGCCAGATATGGTAGTTTTTTGATATTGGGATCTTTCGATTGAATATTTTCGAAACATTCGAATATTGGGCAAAGCACTAATACGGATTTGAAATGGTTATTCTTTGCGTTTCACATATCACGACACAATCAAAATATACCCCCTGTGGCAAGGGTATAGAGGGTATACAGGACCGAGGGCAACAAGCACAGAATCAGGACTAGGAGCCGGAACAGATTCTAGGACGATGGGACGGATGCGACCCATTGTAATGCCGCGTGCAGAGGGGCAGCCGAGAAAAAAATGAAACGAAATGAAATGGCAGCGAGCTGCTTGTTAGTGCAACAAATTACTCAGAACAGCAAAAGGGGCAAGTCGGACGAGCGATGGATAGAGATAGCCAGAGACTGCGGCTTCAGTTCAGGGTTGGTGCTGCTTCTGGTTCGGGGCATATGAATCTTCTACACTTTTTGCGCTTGTGCCTCCCTTTGTCCACTGACCAACGCCTAGGAAACTTGCTTAGTCGAGCACTTTGCAGGCGTCACTATTATGTTCTACGACACTTCTGCCCGCTGAACCCTTTCTTCCTTCCCACCATCTCGTTTCAGTCGCCCCGGCGTCGTTTGTCTCCGTTGTCACTATCGCTGTCGGTGTCTGTTTTCTTTTGGAAGCCACACATGCCACATATGTATGTGTGTACCTCTACTTAGTTAGCGTACCTGAAGATCCACCTCAGAACTGCACGGCCCACTGAGCTCAACTGAGGACATGGCACGGAGGACTGGCTCGAAAGCTACAAATGGTAGGGATTTATTTAGCCTGGCAGTAGCAGCAACAAATCTGTCAAACCAATCTACAAATTAACTGAATTGCACATTTTATAATCCTCTATGATGGGATTAACTGCAACAGCGGAAAGGTAAAGGAAAGGCTCTCCTACATTACACATGAATGCCACTATTTTCTTGTATGAGTCATTGGGGACTAAGATTTGACTGGTTGCGTGCACACTTCTTCTCGCACATTTGAGCTCTGCCTGCTTGTGCTGGTCGAAACATGCCCTTTGCTTTGGCATTTTTTGTAATGCTATGACACTTTCTATAGACGCTTGCCGTCCAATATAAACACAATCGTATATGGTTTGTATGTACGTAGAATGTACGAATATAACGAGCGGACATACATACATATGTACATATATGTACGGATATACATAGTACGTCTGTACTATAGGCATGAAGATTCATTCGCGTGAGGCTTGCCTTCTAATTTGTGTTTTTGTTTTTTGTTTGGCGCATTTGCGGGCCGGGCTCTCAAGCTAACGGATCTGTTGAATGACGTCAGAGGCGAGTGGTTGGAAAAGGTGGACAGCTGGAAGGTGGCGATGGCGAATGGAGGGAAGGTAAGAGGAGACGTCATTAGACGAAGCCATTTAGGGGAATATTTGGATGCAACTACAGCGAAATTTTCATTAGCCCGAACTGGCGAATGAGCATGATAGTGTCCAAGCTTGTAGATCTTTAAGCATGTATTCGTCACTGAAGTAGGCTTGTTGTTTTGGAGAATTTTATCCTGAATGGCAGCCTGACGAAGTTGACCTTCTTATTAGCATCACCATCACTTCAGAATCACGTCAGAATCAGAATCAATGGATTTTCGTCGGAGATGGTCTGACGGAGCATTCGCAGGAATTTCCTTAGAGAGATTTTTCGGCGACCAAGTTGCCCTTTCCTCTTTCCCTTGGGGATTGTGCGGCCATACATACAGCCGAAGAGGGGCTTGCCTCTGCATGGGCTGCCTATCCTGTCACCGTAGAAAATCTCGGCTCCAGCTGGAAATTCAATTTACAAAACCATCGCCAAACCATTTTCACACTGAAGTTGCGCCACAAGCTTTTTCCTTTTTTATTCTTTTTTAGTTTGCATTTTAAATATGCATGAAGTCGGTTGATAGTTATGCATTCACACACTCAGGCACAGACACTGAGACACTTTGAGAGACGCATATTCGCACTCGTACCCCCACACCACCAGCACAAGCACCTTGCGATTTCGATGCCTTCAGCTAACTGCTCGCCACACGTCACACGCCACACGTCACACGCCACATGCCCCCATGCCACACGCCAAGCACCACGCACCAAATTTCGCTATAATAAATAAAAATCAAATGCTTTATAAAAACCACGTCTCTCCTTTCCTCACCCTCTTACCCGACCCTTTCCCCGAACAACAAAAACCAGCTGAAATATATCTTAAATAAAATCAGTCGAAACATTTGGAGTCGACACTCGGGACAGTCAAACACATTTGAAGTGTTGCTTTTGTATTTCTCTCCTTCTTGTGTATCTCATCTCCTTCGTCGATTCGTCACTCTGCAGTGGCGAGTGTTGGAGAGACAGACCAGTACTCAGTTCGGAAAACAACAGAAAACACAGATACATTAATGCTGGAAAAGCAACCCAGCGGAATATATGATTATCTTAATTTTTGTCGACAAAAAAACACATTAGAAATAGAAGAAAACAAGCGAAACAAGCGCCAGCCCACTACAAAGGTGCAATAGGGAAGACAAATTTAATCTAATTAAGGCAGTCGAATGAATACCGATTATATAGATATTATTATTTATTAATCTTATGCCCGGTACTAATTTACTTAATTTATAAGGAGATATAAAAAACATATTGATTGCATTCCTGTCCCGCAGGATCGGATTTAACAAACACTGCGGCGTGTATTGCCATCCACCATCCTCCAGAGCGCCCACAAATAAGGCATTTCTACTTTCTTTGATGCAAATTTGAAATTTTAACATTTTACATTCTTGTTTGTGGACTAACACAAAACAGTGTAACCATAACGCATGCACTTTGCCCACTCTGGTCACACACATTTTAGTAGCACCGTTGCTACTATTTTTGCAGCGCTAACAGCGCTAATGTAAGCGCCAAATCTTTGTTAAAAAAATGGAAAATAAAGGTCAAGGTATGCAAAATTGAATTGTTATTGAACTATTTCGAACTATGCGTTCCATGTTGTAGTTGTGGATTGTCTTTGTTCTGTCTTATTTTGGAAACAAAAACTAAACAAAGTGTTTGTAATTAGGCGATTGTGAACTTTAAGCTTTGATTTTAAACTTGTTACTAAAACTCGTTGTGCCCAACTTCGCCCATTCTCTTCATATTTTACATTTTAAGCCAAGTTTGACGTTAGATCATTCTGTCCCACTGGCTGTGTGCAGCAGGGGAAATCGAAATGAACGAAGCGTTATTTGATTGGACTATACATATATCAATTGACTTAAACGCCGATATCACAAAGAAAATAAGAAGGTTTCGGTGTTATACATATTATACAAAATCTACCTAAATGTAATCGTGCAATTGCGACATTTAATACCTACAAACAATCAGTATAATACAAATAATAATAATAATAAAAATAATAAAATATAAAAAATTAATAACAAATCTACTCCCCAACAATATGTCCTAATATGGGCGTTATGTGGTCGTGGTCGGATTGACCGAGTGACCGATTCACCACCAATTCCACCAAATTTCAGCTCTCTAGCTATAGTATTCGACTTTATGCCACAAAAAGGGATACTGGCCCATTGTGCAGCGCTGTAAAAAAACTAACACAAGCAGGCAGATCTAAAATGCTTGAGAATACGTGTGCACAAATACAGTCGTCGTCTGCCGCTGAAAGCATACGAGAGTACTCCTGGTACTCCTTGAGTGCCGCTTATCAAAACAGAATGATGAACGAATACCGAAGTTTCAGAGCCTCGGAGTTTCGGAGTGTCGGAGTTCTTATGCCCCACAGTTCAGAGCTACGGAATCTGGTTGAACTTCTTTCTCGTTGAGGAAGGGAGTGATACTTTGGGGGAGGAAGGGAAGGGGCCAGGAGGACCAGGTCGCCGTGCAAGACGAATGTAATGGGACATTCAATAGTCTCCGAGCGGGATGCGAGAATGAATGGGCGGGTATCAAATAGCTGAATAGTTCTCAAGCGCTCCGCTCCCCCCTTTTCAATGGATGGAGATGCAGCCGTTGCCACAGCTGTGGGAAGGCAACAAATTTTGTTTTTTGTTTTTTTTTGCCAACGCTAAAGCCAGCTGTCAAATGGAGATCCTTGTGCGTGGTCCACTTGCCTCATCGTTTGAGGTTTCGTGCAGCGTGCATTACCCTTTACATCCTAACGATGTGGAATAGACGAGAGAAATGTTGGGCAGTGCTGAGTGGTGGGGGTGCTCCGCGGTGCACCATGGCAAGCATTAAGCTCCCATTCCCACAGAAGACGGACACCAAGACGATTGACAACTGCGTTGCAGCCTCCGAGGCAAAGGCATCGGCATTGGCATTGGCATTGGCATTGTGGCATCAGATGTTCGTCGCCATAGTTTGTGCGATATTTGATGGTGGTGGTAATGGTGGGGGTGATGGTGAGGGTGAATAGCTGAGGCTGATGGCAGAAGAGCAAACTTTGTACAGCCAAAACCAAAGCTACCCATGCAGATGCAGCGGGATCCGCTTTTCAAGCAATATTTACGAAAGATACATATGTATGTATGTATGTATGTACATATATGTACAGTGCACTGCACCCTCTACATATCCATCTCAACCTTGCTGCACCTGTACCTGTACCTTTCGGGGCAATTGCCTTCAGACTATAAAGCAACTACTCGTGACCCAACGACCCATCGTCGAAGCGATACCCCCCCCCCCCCCCATAGGGTGTACTCTGTACAGCCAATTGTAATTGCAAAAAGTTGTAAAGAGATGAAACACGCTGCACGCTGCAGCAATTTGTTGGGCACACTACATAAATGCGCTTTTTTAAATATTTATTCATGTGCGTAAGTTCTCAGTCGTTTTCCAAGCACCCTGTGCCGGCACTGCCGTTATCTGGGGTATGCCCGTATATCCGTATCGTATCCGGTATCCGGACCATCGGACGTGTACCGGGCAACGGGCAATCGTTCAGCACTACGGGGTAGCACAAGTTGGGGCGAGCACCAAGCTGGCACAAGCCGATGCATGAAGAACAGGGGAAATACTGGAAAACATTCAACGCGGAATTGAGTTTAAGTAACAAAAATAGTGGCGAAATAAATGCAATCATTTTATGCATAATTAAATATAGACCGCCCCAAGCACCTGCCTTCCTTATCCCGTCCTTTCCCAGCTCGAACTGCTCGAATGTGCGCCATCCACGTGACTTCGTAGCCGGAGTCCTCGGCCACGTCCATCTCGCTTCCCATTAGCGGCGGCCACTTTGCTGGGGATGGCAGGTCCAGACTCAAACCCTTTTGGGGCCTGTACATTTGGGACTGCGGCTAGGATTGGGACGGGGCTGGCAATTTAATTAAAGGCGAGAAATCTAAACCAATTGCAGGGACGCAAAGCCAATCCAACGAGAGGCTCCCGCCCAGACAAACACCCAGCAGATAAAGAGAAGGAGAGGAGAGAAAACAGACACAGTGACCTGCTAACCCGACACCATCGACATCAACGCAACACCATAGTCACACAGCCATGCAGCCGGTACAAGTGTGTAACAGATCGCAGAGGGAAAGCAGGGGCTGGAGCTGGAGCTAGAGCTGGAGCTGGAGCTGGATTTGGACCAGGAGCAGGAGCAGGACCACGTCCGGCCTGCGGTTGCAATTCAATTGAGTGAGCCGTGAGCCGTAAGCCGTAAGCTGAATCCGAATCAAAATCAAAATCCCAAGTTTTAGCTCGCTTGTCACGCTTGGCCTAGCGTCACCGTAAATCGCAGCCCTAACAGTAACAGAGGCACCGGCACGTAGCAAACTTACCGAGCATTCGGCTCGTGGTCCCAGAACTCGTTAAAAGTGTTTCTGGTGCCCTTCTCCCCGTCACAGATGTTGTCGAAAGCGATGTCGATGTCGATGTCAATGTCGGTGTCTTGACCTCCACTTCAACTTCCACTTCCACCGCTACTCTCCGCCATTCTCCGTGACATCCGTCACATTCCGCCTCATAATTGAATAATTCTGCACTTGTCCCCTGCATTTGGCAACGTCGAGTTGCATGCGGCACCGCTGCTCGAATCGCAGAGCTGACCAATAAGAATTCGTAATCAAATTCGCATGAGTCTAAAATTGCTAGCCGGAATGGAACGAAGATAGGGAGAGACAAGGGAGATCCCAGATCCATGGTGAAATTCCACACTTGGTTGGTTGGTTGGTTGGTTGCAAGGTTTGTATGATCTCTCTCTCTCTCTCTCTCTCTCTCTCTCGGGAAGCTTGTTGTTCTCCTGAGAATACACCACCTTGGACAATTTAATCGTGGTCTGATCTGTTCTCTCCTTCAGAAAATCAAATGGAGAGCGATCGAAAGTAAAGGCAGCGACACTCAACGTTGCTTAGTCGCGTTCTTGTTTTAGAGAATGGACGCCATTCCGATTGAAACTTGAATGCATTGCAATGCTGGCATGAACGCATCTTCAACTATGACAATAAATTTACTTCCATACTTCCAAGAAACTCTAATTTTTTTGCCAAAGATCTTGGGCGTGGGCAAATGGCCTCAGGGCGCACCTTGTGTGGAGCGAGTGGCCCAAAATACTTTTAGTAGAGATATAATTGTTCTATCATTTGTTCTACGATTCTATAATTCTATAATAATAAGTAGTAAAACAAACACGAATCGGTCGTACCTAAGCTCCTCGCAAAACCACACCCGCCGCCCACATCCCAATAATATGATGTATTTATGATTTTTTATTGTAGTAAGGTGCTAAGTAGTGGGGTATTATGTAATAGTTTACGCTAAAAGATCAAAAATAGATATAACAATTGTGTATATGTTTCTTTCTCGACTCAGCAGCTTCCTCAGACAACTCCTTAGTCAAAACTAGATACTTTTCCATAAATTCAGGTGCGTGAATTAAAATGTTAGGAACTGTAGGTAGGTAGGTGATTGTACCAGGAATAAGTAGTTGTAAGTTTTGTGTTGTGGTTGTACTGACTGCGAATGTTATTTTCATTCTCTCTCTTCCGAAGCTATTCTGGAAGATTACTGCTGAAGTAGAGCAAAAAAAAAGGGCATTTAAAAAGCTAGATCTATTTTGAGGTAGTGTTGACACAATTAAAGCGAAAATTTTGACTTTCGTTCTTTATTTAGGGCCTATGGGGCCGGCCACTGCAGGGGGGACTTTCAGATTTTCGCTAGAAAACCACAATTAAAACTGTCAACAAATTTGCACATCAGGCCTTAAATGGTATTTGATGACCCGACCAAAAATGCTGACATGATTTCAGCCCAAAAAGGAATGAAGAACATAAGAGAGCTTCCTCTCTGCGTTCCCGAAGGTTGTCCCTCCGGTTTGCGTCTTTGGCGCCATAAAAGGACATAAAAGGACAACCATAACGACAAGATTTTCATGGCTTTGTTTACATCGTCTTGCGGGTCGGCGGATGGCAGAGTAGCCGCTCCCCCCTGCGCAGCCACACAGTTCTTCCCTTCTTCATTTCTATGTTTTGTATTTTTGGTTTGTTTGTTTTTCGAACAAAAAAGAATTTTCAATATCACAGCACTCGATCGAGCGATGGTGCAGGAGTAGGGAGCGAGGAGGAAAGGTATTGGTAGTGGTAGTGGTAGTGGTAGGGGCCTTTAATTATCCACTTGAAAGCAAGCCCCTGCCTCTGCCCCTGCCCCTGCCCATGCCCATGCCGTCACACATCTTGCCACACAGCTTACTTTGTGTTTAACAAAAACGCACTGGCATCCATATACCGCCATTTGATACGGCAGGGCCTTTCTATTAGAGCTCATTAATGTGGCCACACTGTGGCAGTGGCAAAAGGGAAGAGGCAAGTGGAGACAAGTGGATGAGACGGGGCTGCTGCAAGTTTAGCCTGGAGGGGGCATCATTGTTTATAATTGGCAGGTGCACGGGCGGACAACTCGTGTGCAGCCGTGTGCATTGGTCATTGAAATTGCTTTTTAATGTTGGCCATGCCGCCGTGCTGCCCTGCTGCCCTGCCGCACCTCCCCCTGTTCAAACAAATCAACAAAGAAGCCAGCGAGCCAGTTTTCCATGTATCTTTGGATCTGTGTGCGGCCTGTATGGGTATCTGTGTGTTTTTGTTTTTTTTTTTAATTCCTCATTCTCATTTATTTTGATGTTTCGCATAGAAAGAGTATTAACTAATAGCTTACTAATTATTATACATTGAATTATAAATTAAATTAGCCGCCAGGAAACGTGTAGAATCGTAGGAAGTTCCGTGTGCCTGCGGGGCGGCCGCGAAGCATTGCTTCGCAGGGACAATGTCTCTCCTCCTATGTCTCCCTTCTAAGGCATCTTCTCGCATCTGCGTAGCCCCTTCATCGAGGCGGCGGGGTAATGGTTCTCCCACCAGGGAGAAGCTGCGTGGTGTAAAAATCCCCACATCTGGGATGCGACGGTGGGTCCACCGTCTGATCGTCTGATCTCCTGTACGGACGAGCGCTGTCTCCACAATTGACCTAGTGCTGACCAGGACTGCCTCCGTTTTGGTTCCGCTAATTCCAGCCCCGCAGACAGAAGCCAGTCGGCGATCAACTGGATGGCTGCGTTGCAGGCTTCTTCTGCCGTTTGCAGATGTTCGGCCACCACTGTAATGGCTATGTGACAATTAAGCAATACTCCTTCTTCACCATCGCCCACAAACGAACTCGTGAGACAACTGCGAAGGCGTGTTGGCGTTGTCAAACCACAATATTTGATTTTCTGTCGTAGCTAAACCAATTGCAAACAAAAGTGCATACTAAGTTTGTTCCATAAAAAATAAAGATTTGAAATCTCACTGACATGGGGCTGTGCGAAATAATAGGCAAAATCGAATTGAGGTGATTCAGAGCGGTCACGCGCTATACTCTCGGATGAGAGTTCGCCGTAGAACAGGAGAACGATACTGCGAAAATTGCTGTGACTGTGTCACTGTAGCTGTATATGCAACTGAATCGCTTTGAATAGTTCAGGGTTTGGTTAATGCAAAATAGTATGAAAATATCATTCCCTCTTGAGTTGTGCCTAAATTCGAATCCGATGCTCAGCTGGAAGAACTCGTCATTCCGGACGATTACGATACCTCGACATTGGGCGCGGTCTGAACGTGATTCCTTGACTTTGTGCTATTTTTGTTTACCTTTTGTTTATGGAGTGCAAACATAAATCAACTCACACAAATTAAGATCACCTCAAAGTTCCTGAAAGGCCAAGTGTCCTTATTATTAATCACATGACGTTATGTTTGGCCTCTGACCTCTTTCTTCTGTCGTGTTTCTCGTCCCACTTCTCGCGTCAATGTGCGGTGCGTGCCAGCATGTAAATATGTACATACCTATGTACGCGTGTATGTATGTAGGTATGTATAACGCATTTGCACATTTCATACACTGCAGAGCGCAGGCATCCAGCGGCAAAGTGACACAAACGACAAACGACAAGCGACTGCAGTTGCAGTTGCTGCTGCTGCTGCTGCTGCAGCTGCAGCTGCAACTGCACTCAAAGGCAATCAATGAAGTGCGTGCTCTCGACCCTGCCTCACTGGCTGGGCGTGGTCCCGACGTGGTATGCGGCATGTGGCATGTGGCACTCAAGAGCTCTTGCTATGACTCACTGGGGATGATATCTGGTTAGCACTACAATGGACCGACCCGCCGACCGACCGCATGCAAATGTGACGGCCAATGCCCATCCCCAGACAGGGCTTGGCTTACACACTTCACTTTCACATTTTGCTTGTCATCGTCGGCCGGCCCATCCCATCCCATCCCATCCCATCCCATCATATCCAAGGCTGCCACTGCTACTGTCACTGCCACTTTTGCTCTTAATTAATTTATGCATTTTATGCACTCAATCCACTGTACATACATATGTATGTGTGTATGTACATATGTATCTTCTTCGTCCAACCGAATTCCTGGCTCGGCTCGAATGAAGAGCCAAAATGGGTCTAATAATTTCCCTAATTGACCACCATCCTCAGAAGAAGAAGATTCTGGCGAATTTCCATTTCAAAATTAGACTCCACAATTTAATGCGGACTAAGGCCCAAGATCAAAGCTTTCCCCAAAATGCGGCCGCAGCTCTAAGTACAATGGAAGAGTAGGTGTCCACAGAAAGTGATTAAATGAGTGGCTCGGCGCTTTCACCTGAGCTTAAGCCGCACGCCGCACGACGCATGACGCCCACCCCGATTCCCACCAACTAGACTTCTGTTCTCATCTGACGACTTCTCATCCCCGCAGCACGACTGTCCACTGTTCACTGGGGAGGGGATTGTTTGCGGTTTCATTCTGTGCTCTCGATGCAGCATCATTTCGGACCTTAGACCCCGCGCACACCATACCTAAAAGAGGAGCCCAAAGCGGAGCTTAACTAAAGAGCTTTCACAATTCAGAACCGTCCTTTTTATTTATGTACATTCATTTGTATGTACAGCTGTGGGCATTGAAATAGTACTGCCGCACCCCACCACTTTGAGGTCTGTTTTTGAGACACTTCCAGTATTCCGAATTTTAAACGTGACCCCTTTTGGAAAGCTTCATACGAAAGCATCAGAACCCCGAAGAAATCCTATTGCATTTCCATTCCATCTTCTTGTTTTTCCTGACTTAAGACAAATACCCCTGACATATCCTGTTCATGGAAATAGTAGTACTGGGTGTAAATATTTAGAGAAACTTAACGACGTAAGAATTTACTTTTAATCGGTAAGTTTATTTTAGTCATTGATGAAGAACGTTTTGGACATAGCGGACTTTTGAGTTTTGAGCGTAAAAGAAATCATTGCTCGGTCCAGAAGAGGAGACCCAAGAGTTAGACTAAAAACTAAAGGCAGGAGGTAAAATGGCATCGAAACTATGTTGTATGTGCTCTCAGTATTGTATTTAACCCAATTAACGATAGAAGTATACTGAATCTATTTGGAAAAACGCCTGTGGAATGGCCCGTGTCACAGGGACGAAAAATAATTTGGCCGATGATAGTAAAGTTGTATTATATGGTAAGGTAGACTACAAAGAATGTGTTTGGCATTCACAGAAATCCGCTTACCACCCAAAATCATTAAAAAAATATCATTGGCCATGCTGGACTGAGCCCACTGGGGCCTTATGGGGCTCATATGAACTGGTGCCATATAGCCTGGCGTTGGAGTATTAAACAATAAACAAAACTGTGCATGTGGACATACTTCAGAATACATAATTTCATTTTACAATATAAAACTTTCGCTCAAAAGGACCTTTTAAGACGATAATAACCTTAAACACTCACAAAAGCTCGATAGGAATTGGTTTTCATCGGAAAATGCATTGATCGACATTTTGTCAGGCCCAACTGTCCAACTGGATATTAATTTCATGGAAATCTTATGGGGGAATACCAAATGCATTGTTGCAACTGCAAATCCGTCAACCAGAGCAACGTTTTGCAAGTGGTTCAAGGATTATTGGCTCAAATCGTATATATCGTTGGGAAAAGAAATATGTAGAACACGTAACATTGGCTTTAATTTGCGTTTTGATCATTTTTTCGATTTTCTTAAAAAACACTACTATTTCTATTTGTATGGACAGCAGATTCGATGGGTAGTTTTCTTAAGTCAGGAAAAACAAGAAGATGGAATGGAACGGGAACGGGGTTCTGATGCTTTCATATGAAGCTTTCCAAAAGGTGGTGTGGTGGGGTGCGGCAGTACTATTTCAATGACCACAGCTGTATGTCGGTCTGTTTCTGTTAAACTTAAACTTATGCTTAACGCTGAACTGAACTGATCTGAACTGATGAGCATCTCCCTCTATCCTTGTATGTTTGTGTGCATGTGCATTTGTATGTTTGTATGTATGTATGTATTTGCCTCTCAGCAATCTTACCGCTGGAGCACTGGGTGAGTGCTTGAGTGGCCTTAAATGCAATAGTTTGGCTATTAAACATGCAACAAGACGGGACAGTGGCAGAGGAGGGGGCATCGAGTGCATTTCAGTATCACCGTCCTATCTGTCTCTGTCTCTGTCTCTGTGTCCGTTTCCGTATCTGTATCCTTATCCGTATCCGTATTAGTATCTGTAGCACTGGCATATCGGTTGACCGTGTTAATATTTGCTTGCGTTTTACAATTGTATGCTCAATGGGCATGGCCAGCGACAACGACAACGACAACAACGACAACGACAACGATAGTTGTTCGGAGGGAGTGGATGAAGTTGGGTATCCGCAGATACAAATACCGATACCGATACAGATACAGATACTCTCTAGCTGTAGCCGGAGGTAGTCATGGGGTGTCTTTGAGCTGTTTTCGTGTTTTGTTTGGCTTTTAGTGCCGGCTCACTGGCTGCCACACAACACACAAAACACACACAAAACACACACAAAACACACACACACACACACACACACTGCATAGACGTGGTAGTGATATAACGGTACAAATACTAGCGCAAGCACACAGCCAGAGAGCAGATAGGAACAGTTAAGCAGCCGGGGTGGGTGCGGGGGCGGCCTTTGTGTCAAAGTCTGAATGTCCCTCCTGCTCGTCCCATTACCGCTGAACGATCTGCATTATGTATGTATGTATGTATGTATATGTATCTGTATCTGTATCTCTGCGTGTGGGTCTGCATCGACCCAGAAGAGTACTTGTTTAGCTAATTTGACTTAAGTCCCAGGACTTGCAGGACGACGATGGAGGCCGAAATTCGATCCGTCTGCTAATTGCGTTTTTGATGCGTCCAAGGCATCTATATTTGCATTCCGACTCTGGACCTAGTCGTCCGTTGTGTATGCACAGGGTTGTGCATTAGCACGCCCCGCCCACGAGCCAGCCTCCACCCACTCTACGGTCCACCACTCACCGCCCCGGCAAGACCTGTCTATTTATTCGGCCAAGTTAGACAGCAGCACCCACCGCTCGACCGCTTGACCGCTTGGGCCACCTTGCAGTGGAGTGTAGTCGAGTGGAGTGCAGTGCAGTGCAGAACTCGACAGCAAATTGGCTTCTAACATTCAGCGAATGATAATGGGACTTATAGAACGAACATCCCCAAAGATAATGATCCACATACAAAAATATTTACATACATACGTATCATGCATGTACGTATGTTTTCATACATATTTACATCGTTATGTACATATGTATTAGCAAACATACATCCATCTGTATGCTTCAGGCAATTCAGTTCTTCGCCAAGAGCCTCTGGATGAATGCATCGATTGGTCGCTCATTCCCCAACATATATGAAACATTTTTGAAAACAAAATTGAGTTCTGTGTAGCCGAATCCTTAGAGCCTGTATTTGGGATTTGGAGAGGGAGTTGAGAGGGAGTGTTGAAAGTGCATGGCAAATGGCTTGCCTTTGACTCGAACTTGGGCTCCACATTGGATGTCCTGCAGTGTGGCGGGAGGGGGAGGGACAGGAGGAACAGGAGGGATTGGATTGGATTGGACTGGATCGGATCGGATGGCAGGGAATGGCAGGGGTTGCTGTGCGGCAAAGGGGATTATTTATTTCACCCGGCTGAAGCAGAAAATTGCACGTAACAAAGCGTGGAAAAGTTTTCCCAACACGCCCACCGCATCTCACCGCCTGCTCGCTCATCTGAAACCCCCACACCCTACCTCCCGCCCCATTCTCTGCTCTGCCCTGCTCTGCTTCGGCTGGGAAACAACGGAAATTACAAATTGTTGTTTGCTTTGCATTTCACTCGCACCAAACGAGCGGCGGCAGATGACAACAGCAACAGCAACAACAGCACCAAGAGCCAAAGTCCAAAGCCAAGGAAGGGTTAAAAAACGCTCAGGAAAAAAGAGCCAAATGCGAATGCGAATGCAAATAGAAATAGAACTGGAAATGCAAGTAGTACTCGTGTAAGTGTAAGTACTCATAGGCAGGCGCAAAAAGAAGCCAGGATTCGGGGTCGCAGTGCTAGCTATCCTGTAATTATAGTAGTAATAATACCCGTATGCATTGCTATTATATGTATATATAAACATATACATATGTGCACATGTGGTGCACAATTACGTATCTGTACATGGCATTGCATATAACAATAATAATTATCATGATTGCTACTTTGTTCGTACGGGGCAGCAGTCGAATCGGATCGATGCATCTATTGATGTATGCATCTATGTATGTATGACATGCATGTATGTACATATTTATGGATGTACAATGTACATACGTACACCGTTTCTGCGGATAAGGATTATTATCCTCACTCAATGTTGTTGCTTGAGGAGTGTGGAGTGGAGGAGTTAGGCCTCGCGTACACTGGTATAGCCGAAAGCTGACTCAGCTATGCGTGCTGAGAGCTTTTAAAGCTCTGAGGAGACCTGCGGATCAGTTAAGTTCAGTTCAGCGTTGCTTGATCGACTATGTTTGCTTCGATCGATGTTTGCTTTATCAGCAAGCTGAGAGCTCATATTCAGCATCGATATTTCGTTAATATGGCAGATATTTGATATAGTGGTCCGATTTTCAGCAAATGTTTGTGGGCTATTTACGAACTTTACATTAATTACATTAATTACCCAAATTATATATTGCCCGATCCGACCAATTTGGATAAACGACTTTCAATAACATCAAATTAAACTGTTTCTAAACTCACAACTAATTGTCAACTAATTGTTTGCAAAATGAAATAACTTAGACAACTTCAACTTTAGCATGCAAAATATAAATAGAGGCATTATTTGGGAAAATGTTGTTTGTTAATTATTATATAGATATGTACATATGTATAGGCTAAATGTACGACAAAAAAAATTACGAAATACCAAGCAAAACGTAATGGAAATGATTAAAACCAAAAAACTGCATTTCTGGCGCTGTCAATAAATTCGTTGCAAAATGCAAACATTAATACTAAAAAACGAGAAGGAACGTGTGAGTCGCTTCTGGGGACGCGACTCTACTTATACCCGTACTCAGTCAGTATTTACATTTTGGTGCATGATTTTTTAGAATTTTAGAATTAAAAAAAAAATTTTACATTTTACATTTTTTTGCTACATTTGTTATCTACATCTACATCTACAATGTATATTTTACATCTAACATGTCGATTATAGATGTACCATTTAGATTCTACATCTCCTCCTCTAGGGGTTGCTCGCGCACTGAACGCGGCAGAGTGTGCGAGCGAGAAAGAGAATGAGTAGTGTTTGTCTTGCCGGAGGGGGCGGGGGAAGCAACTGAAAATTAATTTCTTCATTCTGGCTATAATTATGATCCGATCTGATTTATATTCGGCAGTCTTGTAGATATGGGTTTCATTCTCTACGATACTGCGTTTTTAGTTTTATCGTATCTTTAAAAATGTGCCTGTCACAGATTTTCGTCCTTTGTGGGGGCGGAAGGGGGCGGGGCGAAATTTTGAAATACACTTGTAGCAGTGTGATATCACATGAGTCTTGAAACCAAATTTGGTTACCCTAACTCTTATAGTCTCTGAGATCCAGGCGCTCAACAAGACGGACGGACGGACGGACGGACGGACGGACGGACGGACAGACAGACATGGCTCTATCGACTCGGCTATTGATGCTGATCAAGAATATATATACTTTATGGGGTCGGAAAATTTTCCTTCTCTGCGTTACACACATCCACTTTTAGCACAAATCTAATATACCCCTTAACTCTTTTTTGAGTACGGGTATAATAATCAATATTTTGAATGCATAACATTAGCACCCACAGCTGCCCTGGGGCGACGCGACATCGGCGATATAGATATTCAGATAATTCTAATGTTGAAATTGTCTGAGTTATTTCATTTTGGAAACGATTAGTTGACATACTTACATGCATGCATACATATGTATACGTATGTATATAGCCATCAGATCATTTTTCAACTCAGGCAACACCACCACCAACACCTCCTTTGGCGTTTACATAGTTGAATGGGCATTTCTTTCTTCGAAGCAGCGATTAAGTTAAAAGGAAAATAGCAAAAACAACAACAACTATAACAACAAATCTACGAGGTAAAAGCAGGCGATAAAACAACGAAATGTTCCCAAAAATTGGGTCAATTACTATAATCACAGCAACAACTACACACAACACATACTCTCGCTACTTCTGTTTTTGTTTTTGTTTCTTTTATCCTCTCTCGCCCATCCCACTCTCTTTCTTCTCTGGTAGTTTGGTTCTATGTTCTTGCTTTCCCTCCTTATCACTTGCATGCAAGTCATTTCATGTCTGTGGCAGTGTCTGTGTCTCTGTGTGATTGTTTGTTTGGTTCTTTATGAGCCTCCGTTGCATGCCAATAGTTCATAGTTCACCGTTCACAGTTCACCGTTCACCGTCCTAGGATGCCATTTGTGAGCGCGGGCAGGGTCGGAGGCGGGGGCGGAATCCGAGGTCTATGCTGAGACAGAGTGGCGGCTAACCGTTTCTTCACGACCAACATTTTTCGAATTCAACAGATACAAATTCTTGCACTTCCCGCACACGTATGCCATCGACCAGAGCTCGAACAATGTACATATACATATGTACATATACATTGGGGCGGCGCTTACTTTCGAAGATTCTGAATTTCAAAGGTCTCAGGGTCTTAAGTGTTCCTTTTGTTATGAAACGAGATATCAGGAAGCGGCTGTTTTTTGTCGCAGGTGCTCAAATGTCGTGCTTTAACCATTTTTTGTTGGCTTAAATATAAACACATTGAGCTGAAATTTTCCGCGAAGAGTTATATTCTTATATTCTCGAATCTAGATCATACAAAAAATCAGTCCGATCAGAGCGATATGAGGTACATATATACAAACCATGGTCAAAATATCGTATTTCTGGAACTAAAGCCTCAAGTCTGCACCTCTAAACGTATTCCAATTGGGGGGCCTATTTACTCTCTTGATCTGAATATTACAGATATCGTATGGGGGTTAGCTTTTACGTATAAAACAATCGACAATTTTGATCATTAAAGAAATGCGTAAACTTGTCCGGAGCGAGCTTTCATTGAATTTTTTGGAATCCCTAATTCGGAAGCTGCTCGAGTTCCTTGTTATCAGGCAATCGCAACACCTATGCAGTAGTCTGATATCTCCAGCGCAACACGGCTTTTTTAAACATCGATCCACATCGACAAACCTTCTCGAGTTCTCTTCTGCAAATAACCGAGGATTTCAAAGCTCACTGCAAACAGACGTAATTTTCACGGATTTCAGCAAGGCTTTCGACTCCGTGAACCATTCTCTGCTCATTCACAAGCTTTCTTTAATTGGTTTCCCCAATAATCTTCTTAGCTGGATCTCGTCATATCTTTCTAACCGCACACAACGTGTTTTGTTTACTAATGTGTTGTCAAATGTTGTCAATGTTACACCAGGAGTGCCACAAGGTAGTCATTTAGGTCCACACTTCTTTTCATCTTATTTGTAAATGACCTTCCTCAAGTTATAACATACTCTTCTACACTAATGTACGCTGACGATGTTAAAATCTGTCTCTGCTACTCTGATTGGTTCCTGCACAAACGCCTTCAACTCGACCTAAATGAGTTGCTAATTTGGTGTTAAAAAATCTCCTGTTTCTGAACCTTTCTAAATGCAAACTTATGACATTTTACCGTCGCGCTCCACACTTTGTCTCGTACGCTCTAGGAAATCATGCCCTCGAACGAATTTCGAGCTCAAAGGACCTTGGAGTTCTTTTCGATCATAGACTGTGTTTGAATAGCCATATAGCTGCAACTGTAAATAAAGCTAAGGGTGTTCTAGCGTTTATAAAGCGTTGCTCCAAGGACATTTCCTTGGTTCGTCCGATTCTGGAATATTTTTCTTGTGTGTGGAGTCCACAGTACAAGGAGCGACAGTCCATTCTCGAATCGGTCCAAAAACAATTTTTAATTTTTGCATTACGTAATTTTAACTGGGACTCGGAGAGAAGCTTGCCACCTTATAAATCGAGGCTAAAACTTTTAGACCTCCCTTCATTGCGCCATCGCAGAATTTGTAACGGCGTTATGTTTGTACACAAGCTCCTAGTAGGGCTTGAAGGAAACTCCGTGGGACCACCGACAATACCCTATCCCATAAATTATCCCATAAAATTGTAGCCAGAAAGATATACCTGTATCTACAATCCTCCAGTTATTAATAATTTCTTATATCCCCTTTTTTTCCTTTAATTTGAATCATAGTTTATATCAGCAGATAGTTGCTAATCCTCTTTCAATAAATAAATAAATAAATACAAAAAGGTATAAGAACAAAATGTTCTGTTCTACAGAATTACACAAAATGAAATGAAATAGGCCTTCAAACACACACTTTTTTACCAAATTTAAATTTTGTTTGATTAATTTTTAATTCTTGAATTCTTGGTTTGTGCAAACCATGCCACATTCCCTGGCTATTATTAAAAAAAACAGCATGCAAATTGTTGCACGCGTTGCGGAGATAGCCGCTTACACACAGATTTTGTTATACAAATTTATAGTACAGATATTTTTTTTTAAATTTAACACATTACACTAATCGACACGACATTTCCGCGGTGGCCCAAAATAAATTTTTCTGATAGATTTTGGGACTTTACAATTTTTAAAGAATTATGGTTATGGACTATAAGAGCTAGAGCAACCAAACTAAAAACGCAGTATCGTAGAGAATGACCATATCTACCAGATAGCCCAATCTGAATCAGATCGGACCATAATCATAGCCCCACCTCCTCCAGCAAGAGACCCGCTACTCATTCTCATTCTCGCTCGCACACTCTGCCACGTTATTTACGCGACTCTACTTATACCCGTACTCAGTCAGTATATACATTTTTGAGCAAATTTTTTAGAATTTTAGAATTAAAAAAAATTTTACATCTGTTATCTACATCTACAATGTATATTTTACATCTAACATGTAGAATATAGATGTACCATTTATAATATAATAATATAATATATAATTATATTATAATATCTTATATACCCCTAAACTCTTTTTTAAGTACGGGTATAAAAATATTGCACAGGAACAATTGAACGATTTGGCGAGGACCCTGGATCTTAATTAAAGAAAATCCGAGCTTCTTGGATCTTTTTTAAAGGGTGCTCATTTATTGAAGGAAGATGTCAAAATAACTCAATTCCGGACGAGTCATTTGGTTCACGCACAATTTTATATGACGCAGGATGACATGTGCGTTTGCCAAGACATTTTCGGACTCTTCAAGCAACTGGGGGAAATATAAAATATAAAGAACACCAGTGGCAGGTCGCGTGTGACTTAAAAGTCGTAGCCATGTTAACGGGATTGCAAGGTAGTTACACAAAACACTGCTGCTTTCTGTGTATATGGGATAGTAGAGCTAGAGAACAGCATTACTCAACAAAACTCTGGCCAAAACGGGAGGAACATACTTTGGAAAATTACAACATACAGAATGCAGCTCTCGTGAAGCGTGAAGACGTTATTTTGCCACCATTACACATTAAGCTGGGACTAATGAAAAATGCTGTTTAAGCACTGGATATGGAAGGTGAATCGATGAGTTACTTAAAAACTGTCTTTCCACGTCTTTCGCTGGCAAAAGTTAAAGAAGGCGTATGTGATGGCCCCCAAATTAAGAACCCCAACAATATGATGGATTTGAAAATATTTTATCTACGAATGAAAAAGCAGCCTGGAACTGCTTCCGACTGTTCCGACTGGTTACAACAAATTGTCTTGGTAACAGCAGGAGTGATGATTACGTAAATATCGTTCCAGACCTAATTGGGAATTATGAAAACGAGTCAACTTGTCACTAAAAATCCATTTCCTGCACTCCCACTTAGACTTTTTTCCGACAAACCTAGGGGACAATAGTGATGAACACGGAGAGAGTTTTCACCAGCAATTAAAAGCTATGAAACGACGGTTCAAGGTGTTTGGAATGAGAATATGTTGGACGACTATGTGTGGACTCTCAGAAGGGAATCTGATTCGAATGACGAAGGAAGACAGCCAAGTTACAAACCCAATTCTTCACTAATCTTAAAAATATTGTAGTAAGAACACTTGAACAACAAATTTTTTATTGTATTAAATCTTACTGGTAAAGCATGAAATGCTATATCTCAGCTACTTATGGGAAGTTGTACCAGCAACGTACCGGACGGTATTATTTGTCAGGTAAAATGAGTTTTGAGTCGTTTTGGTCAACCGGCTGCAACTTTGCCGTTTATCCATCGATTCTTACATACAATACCTTAAACGACGCCTAATTAATGCATCTATATAAAACCAAAACCATGCCAAGATATATATATATTTTTCGACTTTTCCTGAGTTCTTAATACCAAAATTTCGGGGGGAAAATACGCCAAAAAAATGATCAAACTTGAATTTGAAAGCTTAATATCGTCCAGACGTTAAGATGCAGCTACAAAGTATCTGGGTCGGATTTATTTATCAGCATTTATCAGCTTGTCAAAACTGCAAAAAAGCGGACCCGGAGAACGTTGTCTCGCCCCATTTGAACACTGACATGTGGCTATGATGATCGCAAACAATGTACGTATTTGATTCGCTGGCGCAGAAACTATAGCATCGGCGAGCATTGAGTCCCAATGTGTATCGTTTTCGAGCAAACTCAAACGCTGGCAAGCATCCCGCTGGCAAGCATCACACCATCCACTGTACGCACGAAAGCGAAGGATGTAGGCCTTCTAATGGTCACTAAAAGCAAGAGAAGATAGAAGCATCGCCTTTCTTCCGGCGTTGAAACTTCTTCGATGAAGCCTTGCAAACGGATCGCTTCCGCAAGAAATTTCTCAATGCTGTCGCTGGGGATCGTTCTGCTCTTTGCGCTGCATTTGTGTCCGTAAAGTACACACGCTGGCGGTTGGCGGTTCTCCAAGGGTCGCTCCCTTTGTTGACATATTTGCAAACGTATTTGACGGATTTGATTGAGTTGCAGTACTCGACGTTGCAGTTGGTTGAGAACGTTTTCGACAAAAGCGGAGAGTGTGGAACGACCCAGCGGTTATCGATATCGATATCGACATCCTTTCCTTTCACTTTCATCATGATTCTTCTGCCGTTGTCATTTGGAGACAAATGGACAAATGAATACAATGGATATCCGCCCATTCCACTGATTGTGTCGTTCACGCTTTGTGCAATTTCCGTTTTCCATGCACGGTGAGTCTGGGTTTTGGACTCCGCAAGGGCCATGGAGCATGTTCGTTGTCACAATGGAATGCAGCTCCGGATCAGTTTCTGGATCTGGTATTTCGGCAGAAATAATCGAATCAATACGATCTGCTCGAATCTTTGTCGAGCATACAAGGTAAAATATGTGTATGTGGTAAACCACGCTTCAGCCATTCAATTGAGTACATCCAACAACGGAGTTCGCCAAAAACCTCTTCCTTAACAATGTAACTCATGAGTACTCTGATCTCTTGTTTGAATACTCGTGCAGTGATATCATGTCGATCGCTGGATGTTTGTCCTGTCAGCAACAGATTCGTAATTTCGGGCCATTTCGGATTGCAAGTGAACGTGATGAATAAATGTGCACGTCCGTAAATCGGATGCACGTACGTCATCGCATCTTGAGCGTACTGACGGCTACTTAGGCAGCCTTTCCTCTCCACGACAGAACATCAATGGGTATTGAAGTGAATCATATGACCGATAAGTATCGTATACTTGTTGCAATTGAACAATATCGCGTGATTGCACATTCTCTCCAACAATTACCACTGCGACTTCGCTGATAGTTGGAGCATTGAATTGTTTTGCATGGCCTCCAGCTGGTCTTTTGTCTGCTCTGATGATTTTGTAGTCGTCGGAATGCATTGTATCCAATTCGGTTTTAAACAATCTGACCAATTCATTATGCTCATGCAGAAGATTTTGCAATTGGTGTATCATTTCACGTTAAGTAGCATTAATTTATATTGTTGAATCTCCAACGAAATAGATTTGAAGGCTCCGAATGACGTCATTTGAAAGCATCCGTGTTATTTTTGTGTATTCGCCGGGAAATGTTTTGATTGGATTGTATTTCCATAGAGAAACGAATACAATGGCTCCGGCGGATGAGTCAAAACGGGCAATGTTACCTTTCCACCAGAGCAGCATGTGACGTGGGTTTCCGATTGAAACTTCAATGCATTGCAATGCTGTGCAAGGTCTCCATTAATTTACTTCTGCACGTTCCTCTCGCGTTAGATTAATAGAGACATTCCGATAGCAGTCATATTATAACTCAATTGATTCAATTGATTCTTACGTAGCTCACGTGATGATGCACTATAAATCTTTCTCTCTCCATTTTTATATATATAGATTTGAGTCCCTGAGTTTATTCCATTGATCGATAAAAAGTACAATACTTTTAGGCTACTCACACATACACATATTAACTCTTATAATAAGAAACCCATTTGATCTGGAACTCTAATTTTTTATTTTTTGAATAACAAATAAAATACGGAATAATTTAAAAAGTTAATTTTTTCCATTTATTTAAAAAATGAGTCTATTCCATTGATCGCAAGGGTACTGACTGAGTACGGGTGTACAAGTTGAGTCGCGGGGACAGCAGCGACTCACAAAGTTCCCTCTCGTTTTATATCTTTAAGTAAAGTGTGCAGACAATTCAGATAAACAATTACAAGTAAAATTGAGCCTATGACTTTAAATACATATGCACGAATGTATGTGTACAATGTACATATGCATGTACATATATATGCACTATACATGCACTGCGCAGACTGTCTGTGCCTGCTCCTCCGCGGTTGCAGTGGTGGTGGCACCCGTTCACTTAATTTGACCCGACAATCAAGTGGCACAGAATGGAGTGGAACTGAGTGGAGTGGAGTGCAGTGTTGGCCAGGGCTGGTGGTGGGGTTGGGTCTGGGTCTGGGTCTGGGGCTGGAGGCAGCAGCAACAATAACAAACCAGCAGCAGCAGCAGCAGCAGCAGCAGATGCAGAAGCAGGCAGCGGAAGACGCTATACGAAATGCACCTACACACTTGCACAGACACAAAGTGTCCAAAAACAAACACACACACATATGTACATATGTACACACGCAGAAGAAGCACAATACCAACACCATCGACACTTTAAAAAGTAGGAAATAAAGCAGTTGGAGCAGTTGTAGCAGTGGGAAAGATCTACATATGTACTCGCAGTATGAGATGTATGTACATGAATATGAATGCATGTACATTGTACATACGTATAAATTATGACTTTCTTATGTATGCCCTCGGATCGTGAGATTAATTCGGTATAAAGCGGAGTGTAGTGCAACGGGTGCCGTCGCCGTCCCGTGCCGAGTTTTCTTTTGGAATTTTAATTGGTCCCTGCTCTCGAATGAATTGGAAAGTGAGAGGGAGCTGAAGAAGAAGATGAAGGCCAAGAGTCTGACAAAGAGGAAAACAGACAGAGCGTTTGAATGACTTTTGGTTCGGCTGGAACAGTGATGCCAGCTACTAGTCACAAGAACAGGACAGAAAAACAGGAAAAATAGCTCCTTTTTTTCAGGAAATGATTTAGCTTATCCATATGTACGTAATATGTACATATACGTATGTAGGAATCTTCTTCCTTATGACTTTCATTTTTATTTTACTTTTCTCGTGACGTCGTCACTCGAACCTGGCCCTGACAACAAAGTTAGGAAAAGTAAAAGACTTGGTGGCTTCCGAATCCTTATAGTACGTTGGGACTACGTACAGTGCACATACCTAGTACTTCCTCTAGTACATGTATGGATTTGAAATACTCTCGTTTCAGTGTGATATCACATCACAAGAGCCTCCGCCATATGTATGTACAGCTGTACAGCTTTCTTGAGCTTTTATGTTTAGTTTGTAATCAATTTTGGCCTTACACCGGCCTGGCATTGGGCAATATGGTCCTGCCAACACTTCAATTGGATTTAAGCTAATGATTCTTGAACCACTTGCCAACAGACCACTTGGTCTGTTTAACGGACTTTCTTCTGTTATATTGCATTTTACAGTCTTTCTTATCATATAGCACAACTTTACTTCTATCAGCCTAAAGTATGTTTCGTCACTGTGCCACAGGCCAGTCCACATGCGTCTTTGCTCTAGGGCCAAACGCGCAGCTTTGGAAGCGAACCGTCTCCGAACAGCCACATCACTGGCAGAGAGATATGCCATTTTTTTCATTATTTTGTGTGGATATAGAAGGTTTGGTTTTGCCTTCAACCATCTTCGCGCATCCTCTAAAGGATAAGGTTTTCGCATACAAAATCGAGTGGACAATTTGTCAAGTCCGGGAGCGGACAGCTCAAAGACGATGCTGCAGGCAGGACCATGCTGGAGCCCATCGCACCCCTAGATATAGCGCTCCTCAATCAATGTGTGCAGTGTGCAGCATACTCTCTCCAGAGGATAATTCGAGTCTGTTGTCCGTTTATTGTTGTATTGTTGCATTGTTTTTGTGGTTATTTAGTGGCTCGTACACAGCGAGCTATCATATGGAAATTATTTACAATATCGGGCAGCAGAGTGCCAACATCGAACCAGCTGCGCCTAGATCGAAATGTGTACATGGTAAGCAAGTACACACACACATATGTACAGTCATATGTAAATATGTAAAGCAGATCAGTGCGCAGCCAGTGGATGAGTTCAAAAGACTCCCCTACCCAGCTCCAAGACATCTGCCTTGTGCGTCGCATGAAATACACGTACATGAGGTACAAATATATATACATGTATACAATCATATATTTATGGGAAACATAGTGGGATACGAACTGGCAGAAGGGAGCCTAAGGACTGAGGGACTGAGGGGAGCTCCGTTCGCATTCAATCCGCATTGGATCTCACCTGGAATGAGATGACAAAATAGAGAGGTTTTTTAGTATTATTTTATTTATTTATTTTATTTTATTATTATATCAATAGAGCAACATTTATGGTTGTGTTCGTGTCTCCCAAAAGATGTGATGCATAAAGAAAACACACACACACACACAAGGCTGAGTTGGAGATGGGAGAAAAAGAGTACTGTGCCGTGGTAGCGCTGGACGTACGAAACGCGTTAACACTGCGCGCTGGAGCACAATCCCAACATCCCTGGAAAAGGCTGGACTTCCGAGCTGTCTTGTGCGGAAAGTACATATCAAGTTAACTATCGGACAGAGTACTCCTGTACGACACGGACGATGGGGTCACTACTTGGCCCGCTATTATGGGACCTGATGTACGATGAAGGCCTTCGGATCAGGCTCCCCCAGGGTGCACGCTTGTAGGCTTCGCTGATGACATAGTCCAGTTCGTTTTCTGGCACGGGCCGGACACGTCTTATCAAAAGATTCTCACCCACCATGGCCTATCCGTAGCGGAGTTGCTCTGAAAGTTCCCCAAAATGGGGCTGCGTCTCACTGTTACGTTACGAGGGCTCCAGCTCACATTGTTCTGGTCCAATATCCATGCCGATTATGCCCCACGCCCAAGGAACAGCAACCACGAAAACACGGAGTAGGGTGAGAGCGTAAGAGTGGTCCATAAGTCGAGGCCAGACGCCGTGTCCGCCGTGCTTCAAGGCAGCTTCAAGGAGGAGTGGCAGCGGGGGCGGGGGGCGGGGCGGGGGCGGAAGTATAAGTGGGGGAAGGAAGGGGGGAAACACGCCTACGGCTGCTGGGGTGCAACTCAATTTAAAAAATGTACTGCAAGCATAATTAATTACTCATAAGTAATGCCACTGCCACTGCCACTGCCACTGCGTCTCCCGTTACCGTTCCCTCTCCCACTGTTGGCTGAGTGTGATGTGGTGCTCTTAGGACCGTGGGCACAGCATACATATTTCAGATCCAGCGGAAATACAAGTCATGCAACAGCAGCAGCTGCAACTGCAACTGCAGCTGAAGCTGAAGCTTCCAGTTTTTGCAGTTTGTGCAGTTTGTGCAGCAAGCAGAGAGCGCGAGTCTGAGGCGAAAGCGAGTGGCCGAGTGAATCAGTAAAACGAAGAAATTCGCTTCTCTCTAGCTTTTCGGATAAAGCAGACTGCACAATGCTGGCCTGCAAAACCACACAAACACAAACACACATACGCATGTCCTCTGTGTGCTGTGTCCTGTGTCCTGGCTCCGTCCGTCCGTCTGTTTCTTACTTCGCCTGGCGCCCCACGCTACACGTAGCGCTCATTTAAATAGATTAAGGCTTTCTCCTTAATTTGTATGTATTTCCCCACAACTTTTAATGGCACCACCCACCATCCACCCTGCACCCTGCACCCTGCACCCTCCCCCGGTGTAAAGGAGCGGACAGGTCGTGTCACATTGAACGCCTCGTTCAAGACGCTTCGCCGCTCCCCCTGGGGCTTTGATTGCGGCTGGGTGCCATTTGGCATTCCCAATTTGGGCGTTGGTTCCCGTCACATTCGACAACGACAGAGACAAAATATCGATAAAATATCAATCTTAATTATCCCCTTCTACAGAATCCCTCATAAATGTCACTTGCACTTGCAACTGCAACTGCAACTGCACTTGCACTTGCTCTTGCTCTTGCACTCCTGACACACTCCTGAAAATCCACAGGACATGTGCAGGCTCCTTTGTGTCGTATCAGTATCAGAACCAGAACCAGCACCAGCACCAGCACCTTCTCTTCTCCTGTGCCTTTGTGCTCGGAATTAACCCCAAAATCGCACATCGGATAGCTTGTATCGGACATCTGTCGTCTGCGTCATTGATGGGGTATGGGATGCGACAGATAAGTTTCCCGTAAATGAACGGGTAAATTCGTTTGAAATTAAGCGAACAGGGGGACCAACCACTACTTTCCGACTCTCCCAATTTTCGATTCCCAGGGGGGTCGGAAGTGCCGCCGCATCCCCCCATCCAATCCAATCCAATCCAATCCAATCCCATCCCATCGTTTGAGTGGCCAACTCATCCGTCAGCTGCCAAACAGCAGCCAAAATCTATTAAGACTGCCCTCTGCCTGTTGCCCCACACAAAACATCCCCAAGTTGTGGAAACTTTAGTCCATCAAAAGCGTATCAGAACGCGTATCCAATGCGCTCTGCTCTTCCGGATTGCTTTCTTTTTTCTCTCTTCTTTTTTTGTTTGGCCTTTGCAGTTTTTTACTGGGATGACTGGGATTACGCTTTACGTTTCTGTGGCCGCTTACGACTCCTGTATCTGTTTCTGTGTCTGAGTGGGTCAGAGTCGGAGTCTGGTTCGGGCGGCAAGCGTAGCGGCAGTCAGTCGCAAGCAATTTCGGCCATCATTCAAACGGAAGACCAAGCTGTCGCTAAGAGAGCCATTGGCATTGGCATTGGCATTGGCATCATCTGTAGCCGGGGGTTGAGGGTTGGGGGTTGGGATGTCACCCAGTGGCTTAGTCCTCGCTCGTCATACGTAGACAAACTTTCATGTGAGAAAAGATCAGGCAAACTTGTCAGCATCGTTTCGCATTGGGTGAAGCGGCTAAGCGCCAGCGGGTACATAATTTAGCCATGCACAAAGATTGCACTAGCTTAGCCCTTGAATGCCTTTGACTAGTCGGGGTTGAGGAAAAAGTTAAAAGGAAGCTGAAATAAACTCCAGGGACAATAGGTAGAGCCCATTGAAAGATTGGTATATGTACATATGTACATATATATATATATGAATGCTCTTCCTTGACACAGGTCTGAAACGAATCAACGTTCAGCAATAAACGTCAGTCGCTTCACTTCACTTTCGTTGCGGCACTTTCCATCCGCCCCACCACTCGAAATGGGACTCGAATGTACGCCGGAAAGAGCACACGTACTCTCTCAGCCATACGAATTGCAATCGCTCGATGGCATCGATGACGGAGATGACAGTAAAACAATTCGAATGCTTTCTTCTGCTCTGTGCCATGGCAGAAGCCTTTTGCCAAAACTAAATGGCATTAGGCATTAGGCGCCCTGAAAGGGCCCCAAAGGCTTCCTAATGTTTGCCAAAGAACTTTTACTTTTACTGCCGCACACGCACACTCACTCACACTCACACTCACACACACACACACACACACACAAAGCATATTTCATTGATGGATTAATGGCCCAAATATGTCTGAGGAAATGCGTGGGCGGTGCCAGTGCCGCCCCTGGAACCGACCGGGTCTCATTGTTATTGCGAGAGGCGGAAAGCCGAACTTTCAATTCGAATGGCTTCTCCTTGAGGTTGCTCTGGATCCGGCGCAGTTTTCTTCGCTTATTACGTGCCAGAGATGCCGCATGTGCCGGGGGATGCGTGTCACGACAATGGCTGGAGGAAGGGGGGGAGTAAGCGAGTCAGAAGAGGGGAAACATGGGAAACAGATTGAACAATGTCACACAAAATACATATATGCCGGGGTAACTGGAGGGAGGGTCGATGGATGGAATCAGCTCTCGAGAAAGACCTCTGACCTCGGAATCTCTGGAGTCTGGTATCAACTCTCCAGAACTCTGCAATCGAATGCACAATGGCACTTATTCCTGGGATGCATACGAGCAGAATCTGGGCAAAAGTCTCAGCTGCAGCTCGTGCCACGCTGGCATCACCATCGCCATCTCCTGCTGCTACTCCTTCTGTTGCCCCTCCCACTCGCTCACATGACTTCTTTCAGGACGCTCTGATCAACCTTTTTGCTGTTTGCTCCCGCCGACTCCTCATCAGTTTTATGACTCTCATGCTGCAGTCATTTGCATTAATGTGTGCGTGTTTGTGGGCATATACATGCACGTTCTGTTTGTCTGTGGGCGCTTCGAGAGCATCAGCAGCGAGCTGTGGGGAGCCGCTGGTAGGCAACTGTCTCCAAGACACCTGGTGGTGTCTGGTGTCTGGTGTCTCGATGAAGGAGCTACGCAGATGCGAGCGCCCTCTCGCCATTGATGGTGTTGGTTGATGGAAAAGAGAAACAATTTTCTGTTTTGGCTGGAGTTTTTTTACTGAACAGCTGATCGGCAGAGTTGCTTCACGATCGGCGCAAGGTTGCCAGACATAAGGTTGCCAGACTGCTGGATCCGGTGAACCGGTTACAAGCTGCGCGGGCTACTGGAATTTAAAGGCCTAAGCCAACATTTCATAGCGGTAGCAATGGAGGAGGAGAGCTGGCCTTTGAGCGGAGAACGAGCCTGCAGCGAACCCCTCTGAAGGAGGCACTAAAAACGAGTCAACAGCCAACACTGACTGTCTCGGCCCCGGCGGAAGCCACAGTCAACCCGTTTGACTTCAGCGGTGCCACCCGTGAGAACGCCACAGGGGCAGAGGAAGATGAAGACCTACGCTCTCCTCTGGTGAGCTTGTCAGCCCTGTTTAGCTTCGACGCGAACGCCTCGAAGAAGAAGCGAGCTGAGCACCAGGATCAGGAGACACAGTCCCCGCAACAAAATGGAGCTTAAAGATAAATGGAGAGGTCTGACAGGAACACGCTAAAGCGGAAAATGCTCCGGATCCGGATTAATTTCGGGCCATCGTCGAGGTGTTGTTCCCATCCAGGGCGAGCAGCCCCCACACGAATGGAAAGCCGCCGGAGGACCCTTCCTCATATAGACCGATATGCCTGATCGATGCATTGGGGCATTCCTTGGAGCAGATCTTATGCTCAGGGTAGGAAAGGGAGTTGGACGGAGGACGGAGGCGGGTTATAAGCGGCAGGGTTGTCCGGATCGCGGCTGAGGCGGTAGAACGAACTCAAGGGAAGGGGGCAAGACGGAGTACTGCTTGCCTGTCACTCTTGATATCAAGAACGCCTTCAATTCGGTGAGCCTCACTGATAGCTCCATCGTGGCTAGCTACTTCGGGGAAAGAAGCCCAAGATTCGACACGGATACTGGCACTCAATCCCACCGCGTTACGTCAGGCGTCCCTCAAGGATCGGTGATGGCACTCTCCGTGGTGGTCAGGCCATACAGCTGGCCACAGCAGACTGGGAGCACCTGAGCTACGTGCAGGAGAAACCAGACCAGCGCTGTTCGCTCAGCCATCACGTACCTTGCAGTTAAAATCTATTACTTATTAATCTGTTAGTTTATTTCTCTCTAAGCGAGCACTTTTAAATTTCATAAAATAGGAAATGGGAATAAACACACACACACACACACAAAGCTATACAGTGAAGGAGCATCATAAAAAGCGAGTTGCAAGCCAGTTGGAGCCTCCTCTATTGTTCTCTTGAACTTTTCCTTTCTTACCGTACCGTACCATATCTTCGCCTTATAGCCTTATGGAAAACACTGAAGCATGCTCAGCTGTGACTGATTCTACTAAATCCAAGCAATGTAGTAAATACAAATATGCAGATATTTATTTTTAAATTTATAAATATTTATATTTAGAAGCGGGTTGGGACATTTTAGGAGCAAGTACCCGAAAACAACGAGGCGTTTTTTGAGGAAAGTTTTGTATGGCCGTGCACTTTGGGCTCTTCTTCTGAGTACAGAATAGTCGAAAGGCTGTCGCCCAATAGCGTATTGCACGCGCACAACGCCTGCATGAGTTTGGCAGAGCATTCATAAATGAGAGGATCCCAGAGGATAGTCCAGAGGATAGTCCACAAACCGAGTTTTTGTGCCCGAGACAAATGTTGTTTTTTACCATTTTCCTGTCTGTCATTGTTTACATTTTCGTAGTGAATGGCACTCTTTCGTTGTCCATGCCAAATATGCATGGCTGCATTTGAAGACTATCGAATAATTATCGCATGGAAACGTGAGTGCTGGAATTACTGGGAAATTTTCGGAAGTACTAGTACTTATCGATTCAAACTGATTCTGCGTTTCCCTTTTTGCCTCTTCTCTTGTAACCCCCTTACAGATCATATTCATCCTTGCATCGTCGCACAGTGGGCACTTTTGCAGATCTAACCAACAACCAAACCTTTTGCTACTAAATATATACATATGTATTTATATGTGCACATCGGCTTTTACAAAAGGATGCAAATCAAATTATAGCATTTTGGTATGGTTTTCAGACAAAGCCCCTGTCAAATAATGCCAAAAGAAAAATTCAATTAAAAATTTTCAGTTTGCTGACCATGATATCGGGAACTCAAGGTTAGTCGGTAAATATATACACACATATGTACACACATATACATATCGTCACCTATAACAAATCTACGAAACAAAATAATCAAACAAATTAAATTGTTTTGTACTTATCATTTAATTCGTAACAAATTGGAGTTCACAACAATAACATACATATGAGATGAATTCAAAAAGTTTGAAACTAAAAACCAAAACAACCCGCTTACTCTCACTTTTGCACGTTTTAAAACTTGCACCTATCGTCTCTGCCCCACTTCTCTTATCAGCAAAATCAGGCAGATTCACGATTATGTTTTGTTGTTTTTCTTATGCTAATGCTATTCTTGTTGTTCGTAGTGCAGTTCAAAACGCAATTCAACGCAATCAAAGCAACATTTTTCAATTTCTATCATATTAAAAATAAATTGCTGATAATTTGCATAAAAATGAGAAAAATATCTGCAGATATTGAAAAAGTGTTGTGTGCCTGGCCTAGAAGGGCTGATATTTACGTACTATTTCCGAGAGGAGTGGTATTAGCCAAACGGCGGTGATCGCAGCTCAAAAAGACGACATGTGACCAGTGTGACATGTGATGACAGTATCTCCTCCTCGTCAATGTTTGACCCAAGCCGCTAGCCAAAGGTCGCAGAATATTATTCATGGACCCAGATGCTCGACTAATGATGTCCACAGTGAGAAAAAACAAGCTGCTAACACCAAAGGGTGCTTCTCTGGCCAGTAACAAAAATGTTAGCCAATGGACTGCAAGAAGAGGATATGTTTCCACTGTTGAAAAAAACCTGCATTGTCCGATAGTCCATATCGTTACGGTTGACGAAAGCCAGTGTCGTGAACATGCACTCACTTTTGCTCGCCACTGTACATACATACATATGTTACATGCACACATATGCACATACATATGTACATATTTATCTTTCTAGCTAAAAACTGAATTCATTTTTGGTTTTTAGGTTTACCAATGAAGCTTCCAGTCTAGCTGCACTGTATCTATGCAGATATTTGTTGCAGATTTCACGGCCATCCTGTACTCGGGAACGTTGTCCTCCGATATACATCTGTATGTACAATTATATACCTAACAGAAATATTTCAAAACGCATTCAGTTCAACGCAAAAGGGGAGAAGTGATTAAAGCAGCGGTCGGCACATTTCCTATGCACAATAGATAGGGCGGTGCCGAGCCGTAAATTAAAGCCAGTGGTGCAGGGCAGCAGTAGAATAAATCCCTATTTTTGGTCGTTTTTTGCACTGCCCACTGTACCACCACAGACAATATAAATAACCTATTGACTATTGTATTGTCTTTGGTACCTCTGACGAGGTCCACCGAGACCAAAAAATTAAATGTTCACATATTCATTCCATTCCATTCCATTCCATTCTGTCGCGATATTATGGTCTAAGTTATTTGAAATATTTGTAGATTTATGTTGGAATATTTACCAATTTCACTATTTTGTATTTAAATGTGATTGTGCTTCTTTTATTACGCAATCGTCTCTCTCAGTGTTTATGTATGTATTCATATGTATGTATGTCCACTGTCCACTATTGGAAGCAGTCCTAGAAGATATTTCTAGATAGGAAAGCAGGTGGCTACTGCCCACGACCCACGTCGGAACACGACCTCGTTTCAATGCAGATCCGCTTGTAAACTGTTACCTTGGCTTTGCCTTCTGTGTTGCCTTGTCTCTGTCCAAGTCCCCACTTACCGACCCCACTGACACCCCCAATAAGCCCTTTAGTTAATGAGAGGGCGTGGTCTGTCTGCTGGTCTATCTGTCGATGATTTATTTTGTGCAGCAGAAAACGTGAGCAGAGGGTCCTCCACACGAATTTATGTATGCAACACGCATTCTGTGCTTTGTGGTTTGGTCGACCAAATACTACCACAAGCCCTTCAATACACAGAACCCCTCTGCCCCTCTCTCTCCGTCTCCCTCTCCAGAAAAAAGCTCAGGTTGTCTGCATAGCAGCGTTGATTATGCCCCAAGGCGAGTCGACTTGACTCGACTCGACTCGACTCGATTCGAGAATAGAAGAGACGACACGAGCGTCAATGCTGGGAAAAGTGTCACAGGCGGCTTTATTAGAGGAAAAGAAGGTCCCTGGTTCCTGCTCATTGGATGGACTGATTCGCATTCAACTATGAATGCCTCCCATTTGGGTCCTCCCATCCTCATCTCAAAAATTCACTTAATACGCTCCCCCAACCCCCCTCCATTGGCACCATTCATTGGCAAAGACGAAGGTGGAATAAATAATTCCCATGTCGAAATATTTCCTTTGTAACGTGGCCACAGTCACAGAGAGGGCCACGAAGACGACATACCCGGAGTCCGGATACCTCGAGGTGCTGCCCGGTATGCGCACAGTATTTATACACCCACACACTTACACACAACGCATGTATGGGTGTGTGTGTTTGCAGAGCCACGCGTGTATTTTCGCATAAATATTCCTCAATACTCGTATAATAATATTTATGTGCTGATCGCATGAAATGTGCTGTATAAATTTATCCGAGCTCCTGTTTGGTTTTTTTTATGGCTATAACAGAGGGTAAAAATAAGTAGAGGCGTGGACAGGGCGGTACAAGGCAGGTAGCGGTAGCAGGCGGTGGGATGTCCTTTCAGTGCGTTTATTACTGTCACAAAATATTATTTTTTGTTCGAAAACTAAGCGATTCGGAACAGGGGCTTCGGGACAGGAAGTGCGAGCAGGAGGAGCAGGAGGAAGTGCTAGAACTGCTAGAGGCGGAGGCACACACTCTCGTCTGAAAATGATAAAGAGAAATGGACAGGAAACAGTGAGTGTGAATGTCGAATATGAATTTGGTTTCAAATGTTGAATCTATTTATGTCTCTGTATAAACGAGGTGGGCGAGTGGGCGCTGCAAAATGATCGTGGTCTGAACGGAGGCCTTTTCCCGGCTCCTGGGAATTCTTACTTCGTAGCTGGTATGCCACTGCTGCCACTAAGCCGCACTCACATACACATGCACATACACAGGCGGAGACACAGAAGCAAAGCCATAGTCAGGGATAGACTCGACAAGCTCGAGATCGACTCAGGCGAATCGTGGTAAGCCATTTGAGGTGCTGTCGGGTCACTGCACTCGAGCGAATCCCGCAGCGCCACTCCAAATATGCAACAACTGGAGCGGGAAGCTGGGGACTTGGCCATCAATTATCCAACGTCTGCTAGCGCAAAGGGAATAGAAAGATAACAGAGAAATCTCCATCAAGGCACCGCCACACAGCAGCAGCGTCAGCAGCACTGCAACCCTTTCCTTTTCCTTTTCAGGTATATCCATTCTATCCCCCCGAATCAAACATCCGTCGAATTTTCTTGTCAACTTTTTATTTTTGTGGATATCCCCTCTGCAGATACTGAGTAAAAATATGAAAGGGCCCAAAACGTTCCTAAAGTTCAGGGGGTTGGTCAACCAATTTTAGCTCAACCGTTAATCCATAGATTGTTATTGAACATCATTTAAACGAAAACCTAATGCACCTATAAACAGAAACTAAAAAGCGACAGGATATAATTTTTTTCGACTTTTCCTTTTTCAAGTTTTTAAAAACAAAATTTTGAAACAAATACAGCACAAAAACGAGAAGGAAAGTGTGAGGCGCTTATGCGGACGCGACTCTACATTTATACCCGTACTCAGTCAGTGTATAAATATGTGAGCTTATGAAGCATGTATAATTTTAAATTATTTTACATTTTACATGCTACATTTGTCATCAACATCTACAATGTACATATGTATATTATATGTACATCTTCTCCGCAAAGGCAGCGCACTGTGCAGGGCAGAGTGTGAGAGTGTGAAAGCGAGAAAGAGAATGAGTACCGTCAGCAAATAATTCTGGCTATAATAATGATCCGATCTGATTAAGATTCGGAATCCGGGTAGATGTGCTCATTCTCTACGATACTGTATTTTTAGTTTTCTTCAAAATTTTGACTGCCACAGATTTTTGTCCTTTGTAGGGGAGGAAGGGGATGGTGCGAAATTTTGAAATACACTTGTAGCAGTGTTATATCACATGAGTCTGGAAACAAAATTCGTTTTCTCTAGCTCTTATAGCCCTCTGCGATCTAGGAGCTCCCAAAGAAAACAAAAAATAATTCATTTTAAGAAAATGTCAAGTCCCAAATTGATCAGAAAAGGCCGTTTTGGTTCCTTGCGGAAAAAAGTTTAATTTTGTCGAGTAGACGCGCACAGTTGGCCCGGCCCAGCTTGATAAATTATAAAGTGAAAAAGAGTTCAATAAATTATTGTACACTTATTCTATTCCGAGCGTTCATAAAATATTTTTTAATTATGCCACCTCTTTTCTGCTGGGACCCCACTGTAATTACACACAATACAAACAAATAACTACTTTAAGACCAAACTCGACCTATTCAGGGACGGATCAACCCTCGACCGGGCCCTGGGCAACCATCACTCTTTCAGGATCCTCTGTTGAATATCTCACGATTGGTAGACTCTTTGGTGTGTCCGGATCCATTTTTTTTGTGATGCTGTGATGCTATAAGAGCTAGAGAAACCGAATTTTGTTTCCAGACTCATGTGATATCACACTACAAGTGTATTTCAAAATTTCGGCCCTCCCCCTTCCGCCACCACAAAGGACGAAAATCTGTGGCAGGCACAATTTTAAAGCTACGATAAAACTAAAAACGCAGTATCGTAGAGAATGCCCATACCTACCAGATTGTCGAATCAGATCGGATTATAATTATAGCCAGAATGAAGAACTTAATTTTCAGTTGCTTCCCCCGCCTCCTCTAACAAGAGACCCGCTCTCATTCTCCTTCTCGCTCGCACACTCTGCCGCGTTCAGTGCGCGAGTGCGCGCTAGCTGAGAAGATTTATAATATAAAAGGCAAATGTATCAACAATTTCGATCTAGAATATATATTGTGGATGTAGCAAAAAAAAATGTAAAATTCTACATAAATCAAAAGCCCAACGAGAAGGAACGTGTGAGTCGCTTCTGGGGACGCGACTCTACTTATACCCGTACTCAGTCAGTATTTACATTTTTGAGATATGCTTTTTTAGAATTTTAGAAAAAAAAAAATTTTTACATTTTACATTTTTTTGCTACATCTGTTATCTACATCTACAATGTATATTTTACATCTAACATGTAGATTATGAGATTATAGATGTACCATTTATATTCTACATCTCCTCCTCTAGGGGTTGCTCGCGCACTGAACGCGGCAGAGTGTGCGAGCGAGAAAGAGAATGAGTAGCGTGTCTCCGGCTGGAGGAGGCGGGGGAACCAACAGAAAATTAATTTCTTCATTCTGGCTATAATTATGATCCGATCTGATTCATATTCGGCAATCTGGTAGATATGGGCGATCTCTACGATACTGCGTTTTTAGTTTTATCGTATCTTCAAAATTGTGCCTGCCACAGATTTTCGTCCTTTGTGGGGGCGGAAGGGGGCGGGGCGAAATTTTGAAATACACTTGTAGCAGTGTGATATCACATGAGTCTGGAAACCAAATTTGGTTGCCCTAGCTTTTATAGTCTCTGAGATCCAGGCGTCAAACAAGACGGACAGACGGACAGACAGACATGGCTCTATCGACTCGGCTATTGATGCTGATCAAGAATATATATACTTTATGGGGTCGGACAATTTTCCTTCTCTACGTTACACACATCCACTTTTACCACAAATCTAATATACCCCTTAACTCTTTTTTGAGTACGGGAATAAAAATGTATATGCTGACTGAGTACGGGTATAAAAGTAGAGTCGCGTCCCCCGAAGCGACTCACGCGTTCCTTCTCACTGTTTTTATAAACCAAAAATTCATTTTAAATAGGGGTTTACTTCATCTGTTCTGCTGCCATTTTCTCCGAGTGTATGTACATACATACATATGTATATAATTTACTTAGAGAGTACTCGTTTCGGGGTTGGGGCATGGGGCATGGTGCATGCCGTGGCAGAACACAAAGGAAAGCCGAGGGTGTGAACGGGGCAGCGGAATCTCGAGCATAATGAAGCAGCAGCATCTCGGGGTTGGTTGCTCTGCAACCTGGCTCCAGTTCCGGCGAGCGTTGCATGGAACGAGACGGGAAGGGACGGGACGGGACGGGACGAGACGAGACACTACTTGAACGCAATCAACGCAGAACAATCATCTGTGTCTGTGCTGCTCTTGTCAGTGTGTAAGTGTCTGACTGTGTGACTGTGCCTCTGTGTGGATTTCGTCTGTGTTTGTAGCAAAAATTAAACGCAGGCCATAATAATACGATTTTTCTACACTTCTCTCCCATCTCGCATCCAGCAATGGTCCCGGTCCCAGCCCTGCGTCCCATTTGACAACACTCGCTCTCGTTTCGTACACTGCCCTATGTAACCCCCACCCCACCCACCACTCTCTCCGACCGCAGAGACGCAAACACATCGCCGACGCAGTCCCCAGTCTCAGTCCCAGTCGCTAGGAGCCAAAAGGGGCTCGATTCTGGAGCTGCCTCCAGCGTGCATCAGTCTGCAGTGTGGGGAGGAGCCAAAATATACAAAATTAAAGGCGTATATGAGCCATTTTTGATGCCAATTTAAGCCAAATTGGCAGGAGGAAGGTGGCGGCAGATGTAGATGGGCCACCAGGACGGATAAAACCACTGGCACAGGCACAGGCACCAATGGGCTTCTTCTGGATACAGATGCACCTCGATTGGATCGGATGGGATCGTATCCACCTCCAGGCCCTGGTGGCAGCATCGATGAGGCCTTATCGTCGGACAGCCCCGATGCCTAATCCTTCTTTACGACATTTTATATTAGTATTTCATTTAAATGATGTGCGCCTGACGTTTGACTCTTTTTTCGTGCCCATGCTCGTGCACGTCCTCCCCATCGCCATCCCCATCCCCGTCCTCCCCGTACACCGTACACCGTACATTGGCAATCGCACATGTGTGTATGTGTGTGTGTGGGTGTGTCCGCAACGGGGGTCTATGAATCTGCGGTTAGTTTTTGTTTTCCGTTCTTTCGTTTTTATTATTATTTCAGTGAGTCTGTTTTTCACGCCCGTGAAATTACGACAATAAAAGGGCGGATATGGAAACACTGAAAGTGTTGCCACTAGCCTGTGGAATAAGATGCGATGGGATGCGATTGAAAGATGACGATGGCGATGGGGATGGCGATGGGGATGGCGATGGGGATGGGGATGGGGATAGGCCAGTTGGAGAGAGTTGGAGTAAATTCCTAATTTCCTAGGCCCGACTCTGGAAGCCGTTTAATTTGATTGTTATATCCGACGGCGCCAATTGGCTGGCTGGCCCGGGAGTGGAATCTGAAGTAGGCCTATCCCAAAAACAGGCCGGAGTCGGAAAATCACCGAAGGCGGAGACGGAGGCGGAGACGGAGTCGGAGTCCAGGAGCTGGGAAAAACCAAACAAAAGAAATGACTCTCGCTGATCGTCCTGCATACAAATTTGGGCATTAGCCCCAGCGGCATCGATTCCGTCTCCTCTGTGTGGGTGGTGGCAGGGGTGTGGTTAGGTGGCCACTCTTACTCCGGTGCTCGCCATGTGCGTAATGGGAAACATATTGGTTCTCTCAGGGCCCGGTGGGCAGTTGGCGGGATGGGATGGGATATAATGGGCACACAACGAGGAGGGTTGCAGGCACACCCACTCCACTCCACTCCGCTCAGTCGTTTATTCATTGAGACTCGTACCCGTACCCGTACCCGAACCCGAACCCAAACCCGTACACTCGTTCTCGAACTTACGATTTTATTCATGTCCAATCGCCTGACAGGGAGTCTAGCGTTAGAGGGAAGGTTCTGTGGAAGAAACCACCCGCTCTTACCAGCACTAGAGACTGCGACTGCAACCACCCTCGAGCAACCGAGCAACCGAGCAACCGAGCAGCCGAACACCACACCCTTCGAGTCATCTTGGCGACGCATTTTCCTTTATGTTATTTGATTTTGCGTGATCGTGGGGGCACGCTGGGACCTTCTGGGTGCACGTTGGGCCCACGGCACAGTGGTCGGAAGAGGCCTTTTTTGTTTTTATTCTTATTCTTGCCTCTACCAGGGCAAACGCGCTGTTAACACCCCAGGGTAACAGTCTGTGGCCGCTCCCGTCTACAGCTCACCGTTAGCGCTCTCTGACAGAGCTCTGAGAGTAGGCTCGCACGACCACAGTCGCAGCAGTAGCAGCAGCAGAACACGTTCCTATCCCCGCGAGAGCCCGACCACAGCTTCCCGTGCCAAGTGTTTTCCACCAAGCAAAGCACCAAGCCTCGCTTTGACAATCCTCTGTCTGATCGAGTCGGCGCTCAATGCGGACTCTCTCCACCAACAACACGATACATACATACACATATACATATGTACATACATACGTAATGTGTGCATGCTAGACTGTGCACAGCCAGACAGACGACTAGCAGCCTCTTGGTTACATCATTCTTCGATGGACAAGGAACTTTCGTAGTCCCAGGGACTTGAGATTGTTAGCAATAGCTAGTACTAAAGCTAGTATTTTAAGTGTGTGACTTTCACTGCCACAAACTGAGCGACTAGTCACTAGTGATTCATTTTCGTATCGTGTTCGGATCTGAATTCGGTAGTTTGCCCGCTTCAGTTTCGCGTAACTCACGTTTGCGATACCGTTTTGGTCCACTGGACACCTCCTCTCTCTAACACTTTAATAAATTTTGTAATTCTTCATTTCTTCACTGTTCAAATGCTCAAAGACTGCTCCTCCAATCCTCCCCTCTTACTCCACGGCCAGAAGCCAGATGCAGAAGCCAGAAGCCTGAAGCCGGGGGCACTGCCATAAAAGAAAAACCACCACAGTTCACACCCCCCTGCCATATGTACATATATCTTGTATATATGTATGTATATGTACACTTGTATGTACATATGTACAAGAGGCCCTCCGGCTGTAAGATGCTTTAGCTTTAGTCTCGGCTGCAAATCGCATGAGCTGATCCAGCCCCCGAGCGGAGCGGAACGGTGGACGCTTGCTGCTTGTTGCTCTTGGTCTTGGTCTTGCTCTTGGTTCAGGTTCATCCTTCTGCCATCCCTCTGCCATCACACCTTCCTCATCCTCATCCTCATACTCATCCACTGCTCCGCCACAGCGAAAGTTTCGCTGCTCAGTTGAGAAGTATTTTCGTAACCACTTGACGGTTCTCGGCTCCTTCTCCGTCAGCTGCTTCGCTGGCAGCCGTTTGGCAGGTAGGGCACGTAATTCAAATTTAAAAATGTTTACATGCCTCACTCGCACAAGCCAAACGGCGGGCGAGCGGGCGGTCGGCCAGAGGCGGCATCATGGTCCCGATGTATCAAATCTAAGTATCAGTACGTCCCCCTGCTCCCTAGTACTGGATCCTGGCACCCTCGGCGGTTTATTACCTGAAAATACAGCCGAAAGTAGAGAGAATTAATTGGAAAAACAGCGAAAGCTAATCAAAGTCTCCTCACAAATGGCAATAGCTAGTAGCAGATATGGGAATTCCGCCAGGACAATGCCGAATGGGAAATGCCATTAAAGTGTGAGTTCCAGCAGGATAATGATCCGCATCACTTGTAAATGGCATCACTTGGCCTCGCTTGGACAACAAAGTTCCCCACTCCCCAGATCTAAGTCCCAAAGAACAGCTTTTGGAGATCTTAAAGATCCCAAAAGTGGGAATGGTTAATCAACGCTAATCAAAGTCACTAAAATTCGCGGCGACACAAGCAAATATAAAATCTTAAAGCTAAAAAAAATCTACTAGAATCTGAAGCTGAAGCTATAATTGTTTTGCCGAGATTAAAGCCTGTCGTTTCCAATATTTTTCCATGCCTGCAAATTAAGAGAGTATATCTGGTCTTGTGCTAGGACTCCTTCCAGTTGATGCTACTTCTGAACGTGCATTATCCTATCCCGCCGGACACATCTTCCCAGAAGAACTCCCAGAAGTTTACTTGAGCCTCCGCCTCAGCCTCCCGACCGCGCTCACCCATCAATTGGCGAACAAACTTCTGTCCTAGACACCTGACACCTGACACCGGAAAGTGGCAGCAAAAATTGGCAGCTTCGCAGATCAGTCCCGACCCAAGTCCATCCGAGTGGATTAATAACCAACTTTCCCCTACCGCCAACTTTGGACCACCCCACCGACCCCACACCACTGTCTGCTGCGCTAATTGCTCTCAATGCATCGCCCAGTGGCTGAAAGTATTTCGTAGATTTGACTACTGGGACGAGGACTGGGCCGTAAGTAGCTGGCTGAAAGTAAAATTGCCAGTTGGCATGGAAATAAAACTGAAAGCTGAAAACAAAGACAAAAACAAAAACAAAAAGCAGCTCAGCCGTCTCGTCCCCGGCGCAGATGTTTGAATGTATGTAATGTGAATGTGAATGTGTATGTATGTCGGGGATGCATGCTCATGGGTCAGCTGTTCCAAAACCAGCCACATGGCGCGTCACGTCCCCGTTCCCGCTCCCCCTTGCGCCTTCTGGGTCAAATAATGCCAAGAGCAAGACCAAACATGTTGTATGTGACGAAGACGGTGACGCACAGCGGAAAGCGGAAAATTTGGAAACCCAAGCAGGCCACACGCTTGGCTGACTCTCCTGGAGTCAAGCCGAGTCGCGTTGCGTCGGAGTTTTTGGATTTTCTGTTGCCTGCCTGCCTGCCAGCCAGCCTGCCAGCTGCCTGGGGCTTTGCGACCATAGTTGGTGACTCAGGTAGCAGCAAAGATCATCTCGCATGCAAGGGAAGGCCCAGCCCCTCGGCAGTCGGTAATCGGTAGCCCAGTGCCCATAGTTCAGGTAGGTACGAGGAGGGTGTCCATTCCAGGCATCGCAATACATGGTACAACACACACCGCTTCGCGATTCGTGAGTCCATCGCTGGCGGCAATATTTGTAGCCACTAAAAGGGCTTCCATGTCCATTCAGCAGGCCGAGGCCCCGGCCCGTGCCCGTTCCACGTGTTTTTCAAAACTCAAAGCGCGATCACAGCCAACATACTAGGTGGCGTGAAAAGAAACCTCCTTGACCGCCAAAATCAGCTGCCATCACAACAAAATTGTTGGTGCCTTATAGCCCATTCCTATTTAGGCAGACATGTCAAGTTTCAGCCCGATACAGGGATTGGGTTTTTTTTGACAAATTTTTGTTGTTGAGGAGTTTTTTACTAGTTTGCGGATGAAAGAAACAAATTTGAATTCGCTCATGAAAACGTATTTTATAAGAGGCAAAACGTCGAAGGAAAAAAGGAAAATTTTTATAAATATGTGCTTCTTCAGATTACACCGGAATATAGTGCTATCGAAAATTTCCTGGTGGCCGAAACTCCATTGCCAATGAAGTCCTACGTGGCAGGCCCTCCGATAAGGTAACACAGGAAAATTAAAAAAAAAACAGATGAAATGGTGTTGGCTGACCGGAAAGTGAAGGTGCGCGAGATGCCACAATGCGAAGTACTGCCACAATGCTTAGTACTGAGCGCGAGCGTCAATATTTGAGCGAGATTCGCATATGAAAAAGCTATGTTGCCGCTGGGTGCCGCTGGGTGCCGCGTTTGCACACCCACCCCAAAAACACGAACGCAAGCGCACTCCGAAACAGTTTTAGGCCAGGCTCCAATTACTCCCCATCCAAATTATTCGCCTGATTTTGCTCCATCGAAGCAAAAGATGGCTCATTAACAACAAAAAAAAATTTGCTCACACGAGGAGATCATCGACGCCGAGGAGGATTATTTTTCGGACGGGATAAATAGAAATTGTGAAATCGCTGGAATAAGTGTATCGTCCCAAAAGGGGACTACAGTGAACATTCCCAAAACAATTTAGCCATCTATATCTCTGCACGGGAACACTCATACACTTTCGGATGTATGTATGTATGGAAGTACGTGGTATACTTCCGTTTCTTTTCATATTTAATTGCCCATTACTCGTACCGCCGTGTAATTCCCGCCATCGGACAACCGACCCGACCAGGTCACTAGAAATAACACATGACACCATTTCCTTCCGACTGTTGCCTATCTTCCATCCATCCATCCAAGATGTGTCCAACAAGTATCTAGAAAAATAACACTCTGCAACATAGTTTAATACACAAGAGTGCGGGTAGCAAGATATTAGCAATTATAATCGAATCGAATCGAATCGAATCGATTTGTGCATTTGTGCAGTCACTGTTATGCCTAGTACTACACCTAGTACTAGTAATCAGTACTAGTACTAGTAGCCTAGTAATCAATCGAATCTCTTGAAGAGAAGATCACATAAGCTTCATACATATTGAGAGTTGATTCTCTTTTCTCTACATTTCTATCGGAGGATGTCCATGGGACGCTCGAGCTCGACTCTTCGGCAGAAGATAGAAAATAGAGCGCCAGAAAATTCGGAAGATTTGGGACTGACAGTGCATTTAATGGCATTCCCTCGTACTCCGCTCCCCGTTCGATACACATTTAAGCCATTCGTTTGGCCCGGACATATTATGGCATTCTAAGTTACTTAATTAGTCGAGCTAATGCCCTCCCCTACCCCTCTACCCATACACCTAACCTCACCCACCCCTTTACCCCACACCCCCGCACAATTTATTCTCTAGCTACATATCTCTGGTGTGCGTCTCCCTCCCTCCCCGGGGACATTATTTGGCTGTCACTTTTGGACTTATGATTCATTTCATGACAATTCTCCTGCACTCATAATAGATATGTATGTGCACTTGTGCGTACACTGGGTTTTATTCGGTTAGCACAGTTTTTCGTTTTTTCGGATAACCCTCAAGATTTGGTCATAAAGACTTTTACAATTTATTGTAAGCTTTTAGCCAGGAATTTATTTGTATTTTGTACTTGCATTTGCTGATAAAAAAGTTTTTCAGTTTTTCTCGGTCCTTCCTGGCTGAGAATGTTCCGATATACAATAGATCCTTCGATTCACAGAAATACTCGCATACATTTCCGAGATATTGTAATTTCAATGTAATTCCATGTAGATCACTGTGGACTACTTCACAGCCGCAGATCAAAGCAAATGAGAAGAAGTAGAATTGCAACAGAAATCGCCAAAAACAGCAACCAAAGCAATAAGCTAAATCAAATTCTTGGTGTGATTTTTATGCACCACTTGACCAAGGGTGGCGCAGATAGTCCTGACTTCCTACTAAGTCCACTAGAAACTATACACCTTCGTTACTTCCGCTTTGTAGATCGGTCGGTTGCGGTTATGCCTGGGATCCTCGGGGCCACTTGATGGGGCCATTCCATATAAACGTCCAATGTATTACAAAAGTTCAGCTAGTCCGGGGACACGACACTGGACACTTGAATACAAGACATTCGCAATGAAAATAACTTTTAACGAATCGAATTGTGGGAAAACACGAATTACGAACCAAAACTGCTCTTTCTGTGACTTTCTTTGTAATCTATTCTGCGTGCAGCGACTCAAAATCGATTATTAAATATACAATATACTATAAATTTGTAGAAAAAAATCTGTGTGTAAGCGGCTATCTCCGGAACGCGTGCACCGAATTGCAAGAATTAAAAATTAATCAAAAAAGTCTTAAATTTGGTCAAAAAGTGTGTGCTTGAAGGCCTATTTCATTTCATTTTGTGTAATTCTGTAGAACGTCAAGAGTGCTACGTCAAGAGTGCTACGTCAAGACTCACTAAGGGCAGGCGGACCGAATTGCCCGTGCCCTACGCGATTCTACGAATAGAGAGCGAGAGAGTGATCGAGAGGCCGAAAATTATCGATAGAACGAAAGTAGAACGCGGGATTAAAACTAATTTTTCATGAAGTTTAATAAACGAAATTCGTATATGGCCGGCCCTTTTTAATTGCCAAAAAGGAATAAATAAAATTTAATTTATTACTTCCATCCTTAAGCTACAAAATGTTGAAGTACTCCTTAAAAATAGTCAACCAGAAGAGCCGACTTTTTCAAAAGTGTTGCGCAACTTGAAAACAGACTTCCCCATTTTTGTAACGTAACAGTCAATGTAAGACGTTCGTAAGCCTTAAATAACAACGCGTACAGAAAAATCGAAATGAACGTAACATTTCAATACAGGTTTAAAATTTTGAATGCAAATACTATAAATATTAGAAATACACAGTTTCATGTGTTTTTGCGACAATTTGCGTCAAAATAAGCGTGCGAATGCAACGTAACAGTCCACGATTTTGACCAAATGTACATACAAATTTACATATGCACGCCACCGATTGTTGGCCGAGGGGGGTGCTGGATGGAGGGTGGAGTTCGGCTTTCGTTTCAGATCGGGTCGTTGGCCAATGGGAATGGAGGCGGGGGTAAACAAAATTCCCATAAATCTTTCCTTCAATTAAAACTTTTAATTGATTTACTCACACACATGCGCGCATTTGACTTGAGCCACGAGAAGCCGTCAAACATTGTGGAGTCCGTCGAGTCAGCATCCGCATACAACAAATCCATGAGCCAACGAGTCAATCGCAGGTAATTTCTGCAGAAGAATCCCTGCACCCGGCAACATTTGATTTAATTTCAATTTCAATTGTTTCGTTTGTCCGTCTTGTTTAGTCCATCGGGGCATTAAATCATGGCAGACATTAACCTACCGCCCACAGCCCCCCCACCCCACACACACACACACGCGCGCGGTGCTTAGCTAATCCCGAGCGCAGTGAGGGGTGGGATGGAGCCAGGAGGCAGGAGGCAGGAGGCAGGACCCACTTTTCCGGGCAACTATTCAAAAAGACTCCATTCAATCTCCACTCAAGCAATTGAGACGCCTCGGATAACCGAGCTGTTGGGGTGGGGTGGGGGTGGGGCCGGGGCTAGGGGTCCGTGAGTCGGCGGATTCTTTCGCACATCATTAATATTGCGGGGGATTGGAGGCACGACGGGATGGGACGGAACACGCGCTCGGCTCGCTCATTAATTATGCGCTGCCCCTGCCAAGGGGACAAACAACTCACTCGTGGAGCGACAATTGAAGCACCCGCCAGGGCAGGCCGCGCTGCGCTGCTGGCGTGATTAGAAGTGAGCCCTAAGGACAGCCCCACTCGTAGCGTAGACCATGGCCCAACCCTCCTCCCATTCATGCACTCCCAATAGCAGACGTGAAATGAAAGCGACAGCGACATCTTTCGATTTGCATGTGAGAAGACAGCGGACAGGCGTTCCAAGGCGGACTGGACTGAGTGGACGTGCACTGTCGAGCGTAACTTGTGGGGGTTAGGGTGAGGGTGAGGTTGGGGGCAATAAAATCGTCGTTACATTTACATACATCAGTATGTGCTTAAATGAAATCATTTTAAACAATCCAAGTTTACGTCCAATGGGCCCAGCGTGTCCACAGAGAAATCTCGTTGGCGATGAGCGCGTGGCACGAGTGCCGCAACACCCACAAGCTACATATGTAGTCGCTAGTTTACTTAGCACGTGCCTCCATACATGTGTGTGTGTGTGTGTGTAAATGCCTAATTGATCTGTTGCATGTTGCATTTTCTATCGAAACTGCTTATGTACAGGGTATATGGTACATGGTACGTTAAAGCACGCTATACATGCGTATGTACATATGACCCTGCCACCCATTGCTCTGAGGCAACCAGCGCCAGCCAGACGCCCGAGAAAAAAAGTATAAAGGAGAATGCCCGACAAGTCGTGCGTGGACGCAGCTGCATCTGGTGGATGCTTTCGGGCGTGAAAATGCAAAAACAAATTCACACAGGGATTGGCGCCAGAGCGCAAAAGTTGGCTGCTCTTAGTTGTTGTCGTGGGACTTTGGACAGCTTTCAAATGCAAAAAGCATGTACATACATACATATGGTACGTGTGTATGTATCCCATATTCAAATGGGATCCTCATTTCGTGTCACACACCCATCTCGAACATATCGTTAGGCTCGGGACATGGTACATGGAACCGGCCCGGACCGGGCTGGACCGGACCGTCAGCTAAGCGCCATGATAAATTGGCTGCGTGCTCCTTCGCTCCCGCTGGTAAAGGCTCCCACCAGCAGCAAACAGCTGATATCGTATGGTGGCAGTGGGAGTGGGAGTGGGAGTGGGAGGGGAAGTGGGAGAGTGCGAGTGCGAGTGCGAGGGAGACGCACTCACACTCAAACATCTACATATGTGTAGCTGTGTGTATGATAAATTAACAGATTAGCGATCAGCAGTAACGGTATAAAACAAACTAATGGAGAAACGAGAAAGCAAAAATTAGCTCAGCGCACACACTGTCGGTGGAGGTGTGTGGGAATGTGGGGATGGTGGGTTGGAGGAGACGGGTAACATAAATGAATAATGTGCACTAAGCGTAAAGCCCACATGGGAATTGAAATTAAAAGGACAATAGATAAAACACACGCACGCCACAGGAGGAGGGACAGGCACCGCACACGCTGCTACCCGCTGCTACCCGCTGCTACCCGTCCCCAGTTCCCTCTCGCCATCCTTCTCCGATGCAGAGCAGCGTTGTGTCGTCGCATATCCTGCGGCATTATGAATGAACCATATGTACTTACATATATATGTGGGTGTGGTTGTGGGAGTGTGGGAGTGTGTGTGTGTGTGTGTGTGTTGGTGTGTGTTTGCATGGGCGTGCAGTTACGACTGCAGGATACCCTCTATACATCAGCATAGTGCTTTTTTTTGCATTTGTTGTACACTTGTACACACTACAATATGTACATGCCTACATACAAACATATGTATTTATGTATTTATGTTTATGCATTTGCACCGATCAAAGCATTTTCGACGCCAAAGCGAAACCAAATGCAGGTGGCAAATCTCTCGCTCCTGTGGCTATGGTTAGCTTACACACACTTCCACGAGCTCACTCTATCGCGAGAACGCGATATGCAGGAGAGCATGGCGGGGGCCAAGCGGCAACTGTTAAACATGCACTTCCCCCTGCCTACATGCTAGTCAATAAAATTCAAACCGACTTTTGCAGCTTCCCCTTACCGTCTGGGAAATATGTATGAAGCTTTCAAATTAAAACATTAATTATAAAGAATTGCAAAGTTCAATACAATACAAAGTTATTAAATAATTCCATGATGTAATCCCATATATTTAATTAAATAAAATTTAAACTCATTTTTCTTTTTATTAGATTTGGACTACGTCGGAACGGGCAATCATTAAAAACTACCAGAAAAGTACATAGGATTTACGAGTATTGGCACAAATGCGCCACACTATGACAAGGAAGAGGAGGCCGAGGCTGACTTTATATTTGGCAATGCCTAAAATGAGACAAAACATTTTTAAGACTCGAATTATAGTAATGGATAAAATAATAGAAACGGCAGGCGCATTCACATTTGAAACCAAATACATACACTGCCCGACACTTGAATAGGACACATAAAACACGTTCATAAAATCCGTAATATTTACAGTACAATGAAAGGAAAGCGGTAAATTAGATTGTTTTTTAAATTTGTCATTCAGTTTAGCATATTTTTCAAAAAAGTTAATAGAAATATTCATTACAGGAGATTAAGGAAAACAATTCATTCAAAAAACTCAAAAATGCGTTGTTCAAAAGTGCGACACTTTTCATTCACAATGAAAATTCATGTTAAATGACTATGGATGTCGAAGAAATTCTCAAAATTCCTTATTATAAGAAAAAATATTGGATCAAAATCGAAAATAAAAGAATTAAGGGAAGTAGGTCCATCTATTATTAAAATGAGTAAGAAAAAATTGGTAGGACTAGGTGTGTTTTGAGTGATTTCATAAGAAATAATGGGAGCACATTCTAAACCGAACCAAAACAGCTTTTCCCGTGACTGCTGCGCGATCTATTCTGAGCGCAGCACCAAAAACATGAGACTCAATGTCGGTTAAAAAATCTAAAATGCTATTCAAGCTAGTGCAAGAGTCATCAAAGGTGTTAATTCCAAGAATTTAAACATTAAAGGACTATAATTTATAAAAAGAACCTCACATTTCCGACACCAGCGGCTGACAAAACTATCCAAACATTTGCATGCCTCATCCATGCAAAGCTGCAGCGTTCAGGTTCCTTTTCTTGTTTTCTTATAATAAGGACACTCCAATTGAGTATTGAGAATTTCTTCGATATCCGTTTGCGACCGCAGCCATTTAAAATTAATTATCTTTGTGAATGTCCCCATTCAAGTGTCGCACTTTTGAGCAACGCATTTTTGAGTTATTTATCCAAAAAATATGCATTTTCGGTGAAGTTTTTTCTCATTGCTGGCTTTGATTACTCTTTGCAAGGTCCATCAATCCAAAATATGTCCTATTTGGATTCACCCGTTAAATCACATACTCCAGAAATGAATTTGGCATTGTGTTCCTCCAAAAGTATTGCGAAAAGTAAATTAAGCCATCAATGAGACAAATTGGATACCAACTGTACGGCATGGCGGAGGAAGCATAGTGGTTTGTGGGTGTGTAGGTGCAGCTGGAGCTGTACGAATGGTTTTCATTGATGGCAAAATTAACAAGGATATGTACAATGATAGTTTGAGTGACAAATTGCATCCATGTGCCATTAAATTTGGGCATATTCCAAAGGCAATCTTGTACCAGCCAAAAAAATACCGAAAAAATGCATCTTTAATTGATCAAATCTTGCTCATTTCCCACTGCAACCAGCTGAAAACTCAGCTCCAGTTACCTGACTTAAGTTCCATGAAGCATGTTTGCAGAAATTTGGAAAAAAGGATACGGAAACCCAAAATTTCATCGAAAGAATCCTTAAAAATGGCTCCGCTTGTTTAGTGGGTCAATATTAATGCATAGGTCACCAAAAACTTTGGGGAAATGGTGTGCCGAGGACTTATAGACATCATTAAGAATGAATGTGGCAAAAACAAAATTCTACTTTATTTTTTAGCTGTAATAATCAAATATTACTTGAAGAACCTAAAGACTGTCCGAATAATTTATGTGCGTAAAAAAGTGACTTTTTTGCTTTAGTTAATTTTTATAAGGATACCATAGTAGAAAATGTAAATATTTTTTTCTGAACGGATAGTAGATTTGTTGATCTTTGATATAAAATTAACTTTTTCTGTTTAACTTAACCGTACGCCGAGTTATAGGGGTGTAAACTAGAGTGACATGGGTGTCCGAATAATATGTGTGCCTACTGTACCTCCCCGCCGAATGCACCTTTTTGGCAGCGGGGAAGTCAGCGGGGAAAGGCAAGGAATCTGCTGTCCACAGCCGACTGGCCTACTCGAGTACGAGAATTACATATATGTATATAGTACATACGTACATACATACATATATTCGAGTATATTCCCACTTTATCTGTGCTATATCTGTATCTGTTATCAGGTCTGTGGGAGCGATAAACACTTTATTTAGTTTGTGAAATTCCGCTGGTACTTTTGCCAGAGGGGGGAGGGTCGAAATTATTGCCAAGAGGTGTATAGTGTATACTGAATCAAATGGGGATTCATATCCACTCACAGACAGACAGACATACTGTCTGTCCCATCGCTTGGGATACTCTGCGCCCAACAGCAATCGAAAAACGTCGACACTCGAAAGGTAAGACCGGCAACATCCGGAGGGGTAGGGGCTATAGCCGCAATTTCCACCTGGAGGCGCGGAGTCGGAGCGGGGCGCTCTCTCTCATAAATGGCAAATATTGACAACGTTCACACACACACACACACACAATCATTGCTGATGATAACGACGACGACGACGAGGGGGAGAGCCATCACACTGTGGGGAGGAAGGGCCTGCGCTGCATTTCAGCACAGTGGAGACACAAACACCTCAATAAAACATACATACACACATATAGACATACATACATAGATATGTACATATGTACATATGTACATATTTGACGATGCACAAAATTGGGATCTTGGAGGCGATCCTGGTAGAAGGATCGGGAAGTGGCGCATCCGCATCCCACTGTGTACCCGCTCCCTGCTCTCTTCACACTCGTAAGGTCATGATGCTGATGCGGTGGGTGAAGAGGGGAAGAGGGTAGCGGGTGTGGCGGGTTTTGGGTGTGGGTGTGCGTGCGGTTGCGGGTTCTTTGCTGCTGTCATCGTTGCCGTTTAATGTGGAAAGGTGCCGCGATGCCCCTGCCATTCCACTGGTGGCAAGAACATTTTCATTGCGATTGTCACTTGGAAACCGAACCGAGCGAACGGAGAGGGGCGCAAAGGAGCGTAACGTAAAGGGAGCATGTTTCTTGCACTTTCGTGTTGCCGATATGGCGTGGCGGTGAAGGGGGGAGATGCGGAGCAGGGGCTTATCAGAAGGCAAACAACACGGACGGAACGCAGAGAGACACAGAGAGATTGGGAAAGGGACAGAACCTGCAACAGAGTGAGACAGAGAGAGAAAAGAAATAAGAGACAGAGAGGGAGGGGGAGGGAGTTGGGGTTATGTTATCTTATTACTTATTGATTTTGTGTTATCAGCTGAGGGTGAGCAGGGGGCAAGGGGCAGGGCGGAGGAGGGCAAGCAAACAAAACAAAATCCCACCACGAGAGCGAAACACACGAGCGCAGACACAGACACAGACACAGAGACAAGCGCTGGTCGATTCAACTTCGTGTTACCTATTACACTTCGAGTTACTCGTACTTACATACATATGTATGTATGTATGAATGTACATATATATTTATGTATGTACCACTAGCGTGCAGGCAAGGGAGAAAGGGAGGGCAGGTCGTTCTGCGCGTAAAAACTTGACGCGCGGTGCTGCTGCTGCATGCCACAAACTTGTAAGAGCAGAATCAGAATCAGAAGCAGGCGAAAAGACAGCAGGAAGGACACAACGACTTCAAGCACTTACTCTAGCAACAAATAACAAAAGTTTGTTGCTGATGACGATGGAGCTGCCGGCAATGGCTTCCTCAGGGTGCATGAACAAGAACAGACACAGACACCGACACCGACACCGATACAGATTCAGATACAGATGCTTCTGCACAGATGGTGAAAATGAAAAACATCTACATATTTATGTACATACATAAGCCACTGGCCTGCCTGCAAAGTGTAGTTCGCATAACACAAAAGCACCAACGAAATTTATTTTTTAAACTATGAACATAAATACATCTTTCCATTTTACAATTGTACATATGTATGTATGTACAATATGTATGTATGTCAAGGCGCTTTTTACAGGCGATCCCCACATATCGCTCATCAGGCAGTTTTGAACTTGTGGAGACTTCGATTGTAAAGAGAGTAGCATCTGCTCCCCCACGTCTCGGTCGAGGAATGGTCGAGGAAGAAATGCAGCATCCTCTCACTTATTGCACTCATGTACACATATGTACATACGTTACGTTCTTGATCAGCATCAATAGCCGAGTCTATACGGCTACAAAGAAGAGTTCTCAGAGTCCTCAGAGACTAGAGACTAGCTAGAGCAACCAAATTTTGTGTCTAGATTTCTGTGCTATCAGACTGTTTCGCCCACAAAAAGGACGAAAATCTGTGTCATCCACACATAATGATACGAGAAATCGAAGAATCATAGGGAAGGAACATATCTACCTATCAGTGCCATTTCTAACCTTTTGCCCTTCCCCTACCTTTCCTACCCTACCCACCCCCTTAGATGTACATACACACATGATCATAATAATAGGTACACACGTCTACGTAAACTTTATCATAGCAGAAAACAGTTTTATTCGATATTGGAAAATTAAAATTAGTTTCCAATTATTCTTTAAGTATTTGTTTTCATTAATATAAAGTTTTTTATAGTATAGGATAATGTTATAAAAGAAAAGAGATCCATTTGTACTTTAGAGTCGATGTCAGGCTGATCAAAATAATAGGTACACTTGAAGTGTTGTTAAGATAAAAATTTGTTAAATGAATATTTAATATTTTTTTTTGCTTTATTAGTATTAAATAGTTAATATCGAGTTCATCCACCTCTATTTTTGCTCACCTTTATAAATCTTTTTGGCATACATTTAAAATGTATCTGGCAGGTTTCTATAGGTGTCTCATACCACAATTTTTGGACGCCCTCCCATAATTTTCGCTTGTTTGAAAATGAAAACTTAGCTAATTTCTTTTTTAAATCACCCCGCAAGTTTTCAATTGGATTCAAGTCGGGAGATTAACTAGTCCACATTAAAACGTAAATTTTTTGTTCCTGCAAAAAGTTGGTCAAAAGCCTTGACGTGTGCTTTGGGTCGTTATCCTTTTGAAATATCCAACGCAAGGGCATATTTTCTTCAGCATAAGGTAACATAGCACTCTAAAATATGAATTTGTATTCCTCAGCGTTCATTCTGTTCGTTGTCTGGAAAAGTGGACCTACGCCGTACCAGGAGAAGCAACCCCATATAATTATATTGCCACCTCCATGTTTGACATTTTTTTTGGTGAAACGTGGATCAAATTTCTTTCTTTTCGGGCGTCGCACATTCCTTTTTAAATCATTCACAAATAAATTTATTTTTGTTTCGTCGCTCCACAAAATGTTTCTCCTTTTTTTCTCTCCGTCGCATCCTGCACAGTCTTTATGAATTTTAGCAAAAGTTAGCCTCATGGCTATTTTTTTTTGGCGCATAAGTGGAACCTTTCTTTCTTTTCTCCCTGGAAGGTTGGCTTGTTGTAGCCGTATACGGATCGTTGGAGCGCTAACTTCTTGCCCGATTTCTTCTGCAATAGCCTTTGAAAACTTAAATGGGTCCGTTTTGCTCAGAGATATAATGTAGTGGTCAAGTTTTTTGCTTGTTTTCTGTGGTCTTCGCGAGTTTCCTGACTAGGTTTCCTTTTTAATGTATTTTTAACAAAATTATGAGATCTTTTCATTAATTTGGCAATGGCCCGAAGAGATTTGCCTTCTTTTTTCAGACTAAGAGCCAATCGGGCTTCCTCCTCTGTACAATGAGAATTTCGATCCATTCTTGTAGGGAACAAAAAATTATTTGTTTATTTTTTGACTTTAGCTAGATGAAATTTACCCTAAACGGCCAAACAAGCAAGAATTTCTAAATTATTTACTTAATATTGAAGAATTACTGTCACTGTACCTATTATATTGATCAGCCAAAATGTGTTGCCAAGTCACATTTTCGATAAAAGCTCTGTTATCAGGGGGTCCCCTTATTTCATTTTTTTGTCAAGGAGTTGCGACATATTGACAAACAGAAATTACTACAAAAAATTTGTTTTTCAACACATTAAGTACGATAAAACTGAATTTAATTGAAAATTTTCAACGTGTACCTATTATTATGATCATATGTGTACATATATGACCGATATAGCAAAAAAAATGTAAACAGATAAAATATATTTCAAAATTCCACATAAATTATAAGGTAACGACTAACATTGTTCCTTTATTTTCTTTATTTTATTTGTCTTAGTTTTTTTTTCGTTTCCGCGTGCGGCGTCAAAGAATTCGGCTATGCCGTCGGCGTCGACGCCGTTATTACAATTTCGCGGTGAAAAGTGACACGCTGCTTTTGTTATTTTGGAAAAAATTTGTTATATATTAGTATCAGGTGAGTGCAGTGTTTCACTTTGAAAAAAAAGCACGTCTTGCATGTTGTAAAAAATGGAAATCAAATGTATAAAATATAAAATTGTCAGAAACTGGGTTTACAGTATAGTTAACTTATGCTTTCGCTTTTATGCTTCTGTATGCTCCGACAAATACAGTCAGGACTAATTCGCCTATAGCGAATTTCATCGTAGTTATTTGCATCTTGTACGAAATTTCAATTTGCGAGCAGTCCAACAAATAAACGAGAAGGAACGTGTGATTCGCTTCTGGGGACGCGACTCTACTTATAGCCGTACTCAGTCAGTGGATTATGGATGTACCATTTATATTCTACATCTCCTCCGCTAGGGGTTGCTCGCACACTGAACGCGACAGAGTGTGCGAGCGAGAAGGAGATAGAGTAGTGTGTCTCTTGCTGGAGGAGGCGGAGGAACCAACAGAAAATGAATTTCGTCATTCAATAAAGTAAATTAGTTACTTATCAATAAATTTAGAAAATATCCGGAAAAAATTATATGGAAATCGGTTTTTATTGACTTTTTATGATTTTTGGCCAGGTGGACCTTTTGGCGGAACTGCCCATATGCATAAAATATACAGCTGGGAACATGGAAGCAGGAGTACCTCACCTCACCGCAGCGCACCACACCTCAACACTTTCAGGATTGTTTTTGAGACACTTCCAGGCTAAAAAGCCTAAGCCTCGAATGTAAGCATTAGACCCCTGAAGACTTTTTTTAGCGCATTGTTTTCTTGTTTTATATGACATAAGACAAATACCCCTGACATATCCTGTTCATAGAAATAGTAGTTCTGGATGTAAATATTTATAAGATGAAGGTATGGCTTTGTCGTGAAATACGTCACCTATAAATCGATTAATGCCAGGGGGCAATGTCATCGCCTGGCCTAGGATATTTCCATGATAACATCGTCAGGTCACCGTATGGAAGGTCATCGCCTATGTCATCGAGGGTAGTGATGCTAGCATCGATGGGTCATCTGATGACACATTGAAGGCCCGAACTCCACGGTACATATACATTTGTACATAAATGATGTCCAGCATAGTTTGGCTAAGAAATGTTCCGAAATATTCAGCTATTTCACCCCAAACGGAGCTATTTACCCTGCTTCAGAACAGAGATGCCGCAATTGAGCAAGATTTCTATCGTCATGTATTGATGGACAATACAGCTTGGATCCTTTGATACGGAAGGATTCCCTTGCATTTTCAGTGTGGAGCATTTCCTTTGTGAAGCGGAATGGGCATGGGGAAATGATTAAGGGCGACAAAGCACTGCCGCCAATGTCTGGCAAAATGCAAATTTGCGCAGGGAACAAAGCACAAGCTGATGGCTCGAAGACCGTCTGGCTGCCCACTGGGGGAAGGAGAAGCAACATTGTGTCTGAAGGATGCTCGTGGCTGAAGCTGTGGCTGCCAGAGGCCCGCGGCCCTTGCCCGCTTCCCACTTGACACAACGGGTGCTCGCCGCTCTTGTGGAGCACGCGCAGCACAGACTGCAGTTTTGTGCACTTGATTTATGGCCGGCAGCTGGGAGTCTTTACGTCTCTGAGTCATGGCGGGGCGAGGCAACGAGAAGGCGGGCCAGCGGTGCTCGTTTTGGCAGCAACAAGTGTGGATAAGGGGCGTAGGCGTAGCGAGAGAACTGATGGAGGGGTGCGGCCAAATGGGTTGGTTGACCCCCTAATGGATAAAAGTATCAATGTGGTGCTGCGATTCCGTTGCTCCCCACAACAAATGAATTTAGTTTGGTTCAATTCAAATATTGACCTACCATTGGTTAACGAGAGGATTCCCTGTAGAAGCAAAGGGGTTACGCGGGAAGCGATCGCCGACGAGGTCTTCGTCGACTTCAATGAACTAGTTCTGCGACTAGTTACATGGAAGCAGACGGCGACCAGTCGAAACAGATTCGAAATACGAAGCCACCTTCGAGCGACTCTACTTTTTTACCCGTACTCAGTCAGTATATAAATTTTTGAGCTTATGATTTATGTAGAATTAAAAAAAATTTAACATTTAAAATTTGTTTGCTACATTTACATCTACAATGTATATTTTACATCAAAAATGTAGGTTTTACATGTACCATTTAGATTCTACAACTTCTCCGCGAGAAGAGCGAGAAAGAGAATGAGTAGCGGATCTCTTGCTGGAAGAGGTGGGGGAAGCAACTGAAAATTCATTTCTTCATTCTGGCTATAATTATGATCCGATCTGATTCAGAATCGGCAATCTGGTAGATATGGTCATTCTCTACGATACTGCGTTTTTAGTTTTATCGTACCTTTAAAATTGTGCCTGCCACAGACTTTCGTCCTTTGCGGCGTCGGAAGGGGGTGGAGCGAAATCTCATATAGTCTCTGGGATCTAGGCGCTCATCAAGACGGACAGACGGTTATGGCTATATCGACTCGGCTATTGATGCTGATCAAGAATATATATACATACTTTATGGGGTAGGAAATTCACTTTTACCACAAATCTAATATACCCCTTAACTCTTTTTTTGAGTACGAGTATAAACATTTTAAATAGAGACTATTGGAATATATAAATCGAAATAAATATATACTTTCAGAAACTCTACAACAGGAGAATGCTATTTTATCTGTGGTAAGACTAAAACGTTCCGATCACGAAATTACGATATCACGATTTTGTATTCTATTTATTGATTGAGCAACCAGCTGCTGGTAGTCGACTAGGCTCTAGGACATGCATTTGTGAAATTTTCCCCTGAAATACATTGTCGGGGAAACGAAGCGGAACTAGGGATGTGGTTCGGCACCAGTGCCGAACTAGTTGCCTTGTACTAGAGGGTTGGTACGCATGCATATACATATGTGTGTCTATCCCCATAATAACACCAAGACATGACAGGAGCCAGGATCCAGACCAGATGACGGAGCTTCCTTTGCGTTTTTCTTTCTCTCTCTCTCTCTCTCTCTCTCTCGTTTCTCTTCTCCTTCAGATCCCCGTGTTTCGTGTCCTGCCCCAAGTTTGTTATTATATTTAAACATTATAATGATTGTTGTCTCAAAGAAAGCAAGCATCGTGCTCCGGCTGCCTTCCTCCCTCCGCACGGATATCGTGGGTCCATGTCCCATTTCCATGTCGACGATATTTCGGGTGACGCCATATTTGTCAAATGACGTTTAAATTTATGGGCAAATGATATATGAGTAAGGTATAGACACAAACACACACACACACACACACACAAAGCTAGAGTCATGCGATTGCCCTGTTGGCACAGTGGGTCGAATGGATGAATAACAGAATTAAATCGAATTGATAGAGTGATACATTGAAAAAATACATACATAATATGTATTACTTATACATGATCTACATAGCTAATAAAATGTAAGTAATATTCAAGATTTACTACGGGTTGTGGATGTACATATGTATGTACATATGTATTTACGGAACTTCTGATGAGTGCAGTGCTTCCGTTCAACCACAACGGAATTGCCCCACTATCCTTTCTCGAGCACGTCTCACACTCTTTCCCTTGCTCTGGCCGGGTCAGCACTTATGCACTTCTCTTGAGTGGCCGTGCATTTCTGTGCAGTGTTTGTGTGTCTGTCGCTGTCGGTGTGCGTCTCCACATTGTGAAGTTCAACAGCCGCACAGCGTACACACATGCACACGCATGCGACACATTCGTATGATATACATTTGTACATTTATTTGGATCAGGCAACAACATTTAGCGTCATTTGATATCCCAAGTACACAAGCAAAAACACACACACACACATATATATATATATATATATACACACACACACACACACGTGCGCCTCTCTCTCAACAGATATGCGACTTTTTTTTGTTTCTCTCTCTCTCTCTTTCTCTTTTCGCTCTCCACTCGACCGTATAAAGATCGTTCAGTTGCTAACAACGAAAATATTTGCGCTCTCTTTGTTTTTGCTGTTTTAAAAAGCAATTAACCGCCAACAACAAAAGCACATTTTAATTGATGTGAGCCGATCCCGGCCGATCCAAGCCAAGCCGGACATGGTATATCTAGGCAGGGTGGGGCAGTCGTGGAGTTTCTCACCTTGTGAACATATTCATTCATATGTACATATGTATACATGCATATATATATAGCTTGGTATGATACAGAATTTAGAAAGACAACGTCGAGCATTCACTAGGGAATGCTCCCCTTCCAGAGATAAGGAAGAGGGCAATGATTGGGGGAACTTCGTGGCTTACCTGATAAGAATTCTGTTGCACCACAGCTATAGTTCATGGATGGCCCTGTGATTAGCCCATCGGTAAGTGCACGCCGATGTTGTGCCGATGTCGGTGGGGTGCTGTAAAGAGAAGAGCAGGAGAGAACGGTAAGAAAGCGTATTTTGTTCAGAAGTTGGTCGAACTGAGTTCGAGTTTGAGTTCGATGCACATCGAACATTGATCGAATCGATCCCCGCCAACCAAGGAGAATTTACTATAAGGTGTGACGTTTTCAGCACATCTAGGTCTGCTCTCTTTCGAGGAGTATCCGTTTTCAGCATGCAGGAAAACAACAACAAGCAAGGGATGCTATCTGTTTCTAGCGCCTTGTCTCTATTGGAGCCGAGAGAAGCCGATGCAACTATATATAAATAGTTGCAACATGGTCCTGCCCACAGTGGACGACATCACCTTATTACTAAATTCATCTTACCCGAAAACCGTGAAACCGAGAGAACGGAGAAGCGAGAAGCGAGAAACCAGCAAATAGTTCACGGCGCAAAAGGAGTAAACAATGAGACAAACGATCCAGCAGCAAGAGAAAACTAGCTCAAAGAGGAACAAAAATTATAACTTTTCAGATATGTATTAGAATAGCCCGAGGAACATGTGGCTATAATTCTTGAGATTCTTCTGTATGAGGATGTGATTTACTCATCCATGCCCACAATATAATTTTTTTCTCGTGTACAGTACATTCAAGAGTTCACTATAATTTTAGACAAATTTTAAGCCTGGTTTTAATTGTAGTAGAATTTACAAGTGTACATATGTATCTACATACATGAATGTATATATGTACATACATATGTATGTAATTTCAAAGTGCAAAGAATGTTTTTATATGAAAGAAAGGAAAGTTGTATAGGATTTGCACGATTTTCTTAATTTGTCGCTATTAAAATAAAAGCACTAAATAAAAAAGTTGAAATTTTTTGGTGTATTTATGCCTAGCCTAATTTGTAGCTTAGTGTGCGAGCGAGAATGTAAATGAGTAGCGGGTCTCTTGCTGGAGGAGGTGGGGAAGCAACTGAAAATTAATTTCCTCATTTCCTCATGGCTATAATTATTATCCGATCTGATTCAGATTCGGTCTGAATCATTCTCTACGATACTGCGCTTTTAGTTTTATCGTATCTTTAAAATTGTGACTGCCACATATGTTCGTCCTTTGTGATGGCGGAAGGAGGCGGTGCGAAATTTTGAAATACACTTGTAGCAGTGTGATATCCCATGAGTCTGGAAACCAAATTTGGTTGCCCTAGCTCTTATAGTCTCTGAGAAGTAGGCGCTCATCAAGACGGACAGACGGACGGACAGACAGACGACTCGTCTATTGATGCTGATCAAGAATATATATACTTTATGGGGTCGGAAACTTTTACCACAAATACAATATACACCTTAACTCTTTTTTGAGTACGGGTATAAAAATTATAGCACCATTACCATTACACCATTCTATCATAAAAGCTAAAAATAATAATTACAATGGGACGTGGAAAAAAATTGATTTTGGATGAAAAAACTCAGAGGAGTTAGTCGATTGGTAGGATGCTCCAATAAAATGATTAAAAACGCTTTAAACTATGAAGAAAAGACTGAAACACGCGGACGCGGTCTTCATATCAAAAGACTGATTCGTCAGAGCAAGGATCCCTTCAAGCCTACTACTGAGCTCAAAAATGTGCTTTAAATAAAAGCGACGGACCAAACAGTTCGCACATATCTTAGGCAACAAAGCTTTAAGGCCTGCAGCCCAAGAAAGGTGCCACTTTTAAACGCGACACATATAACTAAGCGCATGAAGTTTGCTGTAGTGTAATGGTATGGGCCCGCTTCTACTACTATGGAGTAGGTTCAATACATTGGAGAAAACCCATCATGGATCAGCACGTGTACGTGAATATCATGGAGACAGTAAAGCTACCCTTTGCAGAATATAAAATGCCGCTCGAATGGGTATTTCAACAGGACAATGACCCCAAACACACCAGCAAGTAAGCAAAGGAATGGTTCAGGTTGATTCCATGTCAAGACGCTGCGCAGCTGTTATTGGCAATAAAGAAAACCGTACTAAAAATTAAATTATGCAAATAGATTTAGAATTAATAGTTCAAAATGGTTACCTAACGAATTCGTTACATACTGCATATTTTTTAAATTTTAAATCCATTTTTGAAAAATGGTGCTATTTTTTTCTGCCTTAGTTTAAGAATTTAAATAAAACTCCTTAAATAACTTCAAAAAACATTACAAAAAAATAAAAATAATTTTTTTTGTATTCCCAGGTTTGTTAGTCTCCCATTTCTAAAAATGTGCTCAAAGTTTCCTTAAAGCTAAAAATGTGAGTTTGGCAATTATTTAAAAATTGCTTGTGGTGCTATTATTTTTTCACAGCTGTATGTATGTATGCATGTTTGTTGGCTATCCTCAGCCAGAGGTGGGATTCAGTCTAGATAATTGTTCCCATATTCAAAAAGCGAATTGTCAAGTTTACCAACAACGAAACTGGGCACACGTTAGGGACACAGAGCGTGATTACCGATTCAAACGGCCACTGATTGTTTTTTTTTTTGTGTAAAAGTGTCAGATTCTATGATCCGTCGTTCTGCCCCTGTCCCAATTATCTATTAAAGCGTTTTGAAGTTTGAGCCACAAAGAGATTAGCACTCAAATACTCGAGTACTTCCTATTTGGTGTGGATGCAGAATTACATACATATGTACATACATATGTATGTTGAAGGTACATCGCTTACTAAGTGCTTTCTCTCTTGCCTGGAATAATCTACTGTTATCGGATGGCATTGATCAGGAAACAAAAAGACGGGGCAAACTGTACCGCTGCCAGAGCTCCTCCAGCCGAAGGTTGAGCCTCAGCATCAGCCTCAGTTGGAGGTGAAGCTTCGGCTCCAACTTCTTCGTGTCTCACTTTGGCTCCAGCGCCATTCTCAACTCTCTAACTTCAACTGCCTTTCCGCTGGGGCAATAATATGAACATGCAAACATACATATGTATGTATATATGTATGTATGTATGTATGTATGTATGTTTGTATGTACAAATATGCGAAAACGAGTTTTGGTTGTGTTTTTTACTGTTTTTATGGCTGCTGTCTGCGTTTGGCTTAGCGAAAACTCGAAAACTCCAAACTCCACCCCTCAAACAAAAGCACAAAAGAAGTGATCGACACTGGAGAGATATGATCATGATGTTCGGGACAACGCTCGAGAAATAAAGCTGCAAAACTCTGGATAGTCATACATAAATACATACACATTTGTATGTACATATGTATGTATGTATGTATGTACAATACTGTATGTATTTCGATCTCATCGGTGCATGTTGGTGCATGTCTTTGCCGCCAACAATTCAATCGATTTTTAACATAAAAAAGTATTTGTTTGTACACATGCATGTACAGATTTATGTATGTACCACTATTTTTTGGTACTTCGCATGTGTACATAAATACATATGTACACACAAATTAAGGCATACCGATGAACGTATGTATGTATGTATGTACATATGTATGTTAAACATATCATGGTTCAGCAAAGGAACAAATACATATGTGCGAATGGCTTCTGGCTTCCTTTTTTTATTTTAGGATTTATAATTACACTGAAGAAAAACACAGTGGGCATTGGCCCAAAACGGATCATAAGCTGTATCATTGGTGGACACATTTAATATCAGAATCGTCTCGTTTATTCTATCTTATGCGGACATGCAATTGACGATGCTACAGCATGCTATGTAAACTCGGGAGCACCCTGACGGTGCCAGATGCATACTCTCACCCTCACATTCTTTTACACCCTTCCAGCGCGAAATATATGCACCTTTTCCATTCCAAATGGGGCATACATATGAATGTATGTATGTATGAATGATAATAGTATTATTTACATTTACATATGTACGTGTTTCAATCAAATAAAATGTAAGGCTCTCCGACCAGAATGCACACTTTAGAAGTTGCACTTCTTGATCGATATACACACATATGTATGTAAAAATTTACATATGTATAGCGCATTGGATTGGGACTACGGAAGGTGTGGAAGGGTATATGCAGATGTAAGAAGGTATGTCGACTCTTTCTTGCTGTTGCTGGCCCCCATATTCCCGTTCCCGTTCCAGCTTCACAATTTATTCTTGTGCACAAATGCACGCACACGCAGACAACCGAGTAAGGGTGTGCGTCTGTATATTTTATAGGCTGCAGGCAGCGACTTCTTTTTGGCATTTGCTTCTCAGCCGCCACCACCACTAAGGCACCACCAACAGTTTGCCGCTCTTCCAACAGTCATCATGTTCGTATCTGGTTTTCCTCTCAGCAGGAAAACGCTTGAGAGCCGCTTAAGCTCTGACTGAGCCCGAAATTACTACGCACACAACTGCACTCTGAGACTGTGTGTCAATGTGTTTGTACACTTGGACATGGTCGTGCCCGCGAAAATTGAATTCAGAAGAGAGACACTTCGAGGTAAAGAGAGGAGAGTGATCGTAATACTCTCCGATTGGGAGCATCTTTGACACATCGGTATAGGGAGGGGTGAGGTACGGCACAGGCTTATGGTCTTGCTCACTGCTCTTGAGTTTAGTGTCTTTAGTGTCTAAAAAGTGAAACAAAATATGTGTTTGCACAGTGTAAAAGTGTATGCACATAAAGACACATTGAAGGCGTCGTTCGTTAATGACCAACTGTACTGACAGGGGCTCTAACTCCCAACACTCCAAGAGAAAACTTTCGGCATTCAAAGATTTTTTTCTCATATTTGCCAAACTTCAATTTCAATGCTCTCCGCTTCCCACCAATGACCAAACAGTGCAACTGTTTCTGGCGTTAGTTGTGCTGCTCCAAACCGAGTGAACAAATGGAAAAGCGGACCGACTGCCGGACTGATCGCCAAAGCGGGGTTAATGGTGGGTCGATATTTCGTCACCGCAGATGCATACCGAACGACGAAACGGTTTGCTCTCGCTCATATTGTTGTTGTCGTTAGTGTTGTTGTTGTTGTTTTGGTGACTGCTGATGCTTGAGTTTTCGTGCACTTTTTGTTGTTGCTTACAGGTAGGCAGAGGTTAGACTCGAAACCGGTTCAACGGGTTGTGGTGCATTCTCTACCCTCCCCACCTCACACACACAAGCACACACACACTATATTTTGAGTTCTGGATTGCTTTACCTCTTCGCTGTGTCGATCCACTCGGTTCGTTCTCAACGGCACCGAATTAATTCCACTCAGCACGCCGAGTGCTTTTCGCTGGCTTTGAGCGTGTCAAAGGGACTTCGTTTCGAGTGATTATTTTCGATCGAAAAGGGTGGGTGGTAATGGAGGCACAGATAAAATCACGCTCACTGGCAAATAACTAAAAAAAAATACAGACTGCGGGGAAACACGTGCGCGATCTGCGTTTCGATTGCAGGTACAGCTGGATTTGAACTACGCGGCGGGACGCGGCAACGTGACGAAGAGGAACGGCACCAAACACTCGATTCTCGCGCTCGCAGAGCAACTTTTGCGACCGGCGTTTGTATGTTGTTGTTTTGTCCGCGGACCGATTGAGACTAGAGGTGTTAAACCATCGAGGGCACTATCGATAGTATCGATATTTTTACTGCTAGCCTCTACTATCGACGGTTTTGCGACTATCATGATAGTATCGATTGATTTTTCAAAACATTCAACGTTGATATTCCTCGATTTTGATATTCCGTTTAATATTACTAGATAGATGGCACTCTCAGCCCTAAAAAAATAATTTTATCCAATTCCTCAATGAATTTTGTTTAGGATTGGCTAGTTTTCAGAACTCTATTTCGTTGGATTGTTTCATAATATACGGTTCAAACAAAAGCGGTCAAAGCATAAAACGTAAATGTTGACTAAATGTGACGTCTTATGTTGCTGGTCAACCAAGTTTCTTTAATGCGTATGCACTTTTGTATACCTTATTTCTTTTAATTGATGTTAAATGTTTTGTTCCAAGCTCCATTGAAACATTATTTATGATTTGATCCTAGATTGACATGTTTTTACCTATAAATGCACATGTTTGTGTTTTATATATACATTTATCCCGGTTCTGATACCTATTATTGGAACCCGTGAGCTGCAAAACTTTGTTAATATCTTTAGAACAGAGACTGAATAGTCTTTGCATTAATTGGAGCCTGAAATTACAAACAATATCTCAAGTCTATAATATCCATTTTCCTAAGGTATTCAGATTGTTGCTCATTCCGTGCCAAAGTTGCACAACAATGTTGCTAATTCATTTCCCCATGTAGCTGAAATCTTTCCCATACAAATCAAATGTATCTTACGGGAATGACGCAACAATGAATCTTTATTCCATACGCGTTCCCGTAAGATACATTTGATTTGTATGGGAAAAATTTCAGCAGCATGTTGCCACACCACGAAAATGAGGGGAAAGTCTCCACAAAACACTATTCTCCACTGAAAAGAGAGCACTCTCCACGAATTGAGAGCAAATTTTGCAAACTCTCCTCGAATTGAGAGCGAGTTTTGCAAACTTTCCACGAATTGAGAGCGAATAATATCGATATTTTTGTACGATAAATGGAGTTTGGCGGTCATTTTCAAATGTACATTAATGGAAAAATAAATATTTCACTTGATTTGTTTTTTCGAGTGACCTCAGAAACCGAGAAAAAAATAGCTTACTCGATTTTGATATTCCGTTTAATATTACTAGCTAGCTGGGACTCTCAGCCCTAAACAAATAATTTTATTCGATAGATACATAAATTTTCTACAAGATGGGCAAGTTTTCAGAAGTCCCTTTTATTGCATTATTTACATATTAAGGTTCAAACAAAAGCGGCCAAAGCATAACGCGTAAATGTTGACTAAATGTGACGTCAGTGTTGCTGGTCAACCAAGGTAATTGTTGCGGTGCTTGTTGCCAAGCATGTTTGATGTTAGCTGTTTGGCTTGAATCGGTTGCGTTGCACATTCCGCTCGCTCCCGGCCAATTACAATTCAGTGGCCCACTTTATAGACCAGGCCCATAGCACTTCAGGCCATTGAATTTTGAATTTTTCTTCTCAATTCCTGTGCCTCAGTTCCACCGGTACTGGTAAAACAGCCAATTTACTTTTTTTTTAAATGCGGATTAAAACTGTCATTAGGAGAAGCCTACTTTCAGGCTACCGAATTTCTGCACAAACATACATAGATTCTTGCATACTTACAATCGTATAAATTATAGAGTAATAACGAAACCTGTAAAAAATATATAGTTTTACTGTTAGTTTTGGCCAATATCCCGTTCAATATATTCTAATCTGGGCGTGGCATGCCTCTTTGTGATTTGATGAAAATGTGTCATATTTTACGGCAAGGGGTATGATATTTCACGATATTTCTTCAATCCATAGAATCCACAGTCGATATTCGCTTCGATTCTAAAACATAATGAAGCATCACTTTGCTCCCAGATAATTTTCATGATTTCTATGGCGAAAATTAAATGAACGAATACGAATACATATGTATGTATGTATGTATGTATATCCATTCATTTATACATACATATGTATGTACATATGTGTATGCTCGGATTTTGGGGGTGTGCATCTGTGTGGCCCTCTCTTCTCCAGAAAGAAACGAATTGGCATAGAATCCCTGCAGTTTCAGAAGTCATGAGTCATGACTCTAACAGCCCGATGGCCAAGTTACAAAACTCGAGTGACACATCAGTCGTTTCTTGTACCAGTTTGTCCGAATTCGACTTGCAAACAAAGTTGAAACGAGGTCGCCTGTGAGACAATGCTCGGTACTCAGTTAGTATACGTACAATATGTACGTATGTATACATATATGTTTTTTAGTATGTGATGTATAATTAGCTTGCTCTTGTAATGAGAGAAAGAGAGCGCAACCGCTAGTTACGTACATGCATATGTACTCAAAACGACGCCCAGAAGAGCTATTGATGGATGGGTATCGACTGGTGATCAGCGGGTTACCATATAACTTTCCCTGCTTCTAGTGTGCCCTATTGTCGTTGCCCGCCAGATTCTAATCCAACAAACATCCGTGGACTGCCAAGACAAGACGGCTTTGATCAACTTAGTTCAACTTCTGGTTATAAAGCAAAATCCATTGCCACTGCGAAATACTGCTATAACGAATTCAGTCACTGCTTGTCCTTACCTGTAGATCAAATATCGCGAGGCTCGTGCAGAAACGGCTGTTGAGTCGAATGAATTGGATGCTATGCGGAATTGGCCATAGATATTCCATCATATGACGTGCCGTGAGATAGAGGCATCTTTGCGCACTAAGGGGACCAATATTCAATATTGAATGAACTGTTGGCAGTCAAAAAGGAAGAGAGAACAATTTCTCGTGAGATACAACAACTAGAGGTGGGCATGGCCGTGTTTCCTTCGTCTCACGTCGTGACATGACGGGCGCCCGCGTGTTGAAAAATTACATTTTCTCAGTAAAAGCCTAAAGCCTCAGACGCGCTAAATTTTCCGTCGACCGAAAGTGCTACATATTCCGTTCGGAGCCCAGTGTGACCGAAGTGGTAAACTGCATGGTTACACTACGGTTACACTGCTTTGCGTTTGTTTACAAACAGAAATCAGTTAAAATTAAAAATTTTGTATTTGAGCAAGCAGCTGGAGGACGATAATGTACACTGCAATATTGGATAAATCCGATGCTGCAGGACAGATATGCAATCAACATGGTTTTTATCTCTTTTTAAGTGATTAAAATTAGTACATACCGGCTATAAGATTAATAAATAATAACATCCATATAATCGGTATTCATTCGACTGCCTTAATTAAATTCAACTTGTCTTCATTATTTAATTTATAATGTGTGTGTGTGTATGTGCCTTTTGGACGACGAAAAATGTAATATTTCTATGTTCCGCTCGAGATGGGAAAATACCATCGGTTGCTTTTCTAGTATGTATCGAATGGACTTTTTTCAGACTTTGTACCGGTCTGCGAAACGCCTGCTGCAAATGATTTTCGGTCGACCGAAAAACAAGGATGATTTCTTATCGGTTTCATACGAAAATCTAATTTCGGTCGGAAAATTTAACGCGTCTGAGTACTAGGTTATAGTGACAAGCGAATGCAAAGACCAAAAAAGTGCACGTCACACCTTGAATACCCTAACGGACAATTCTTCGAACGGGAAGTCGATTTTAATATACATTATTTGTATATTTACAAATTTATAATAAAAGTATATCAGCATATAAAGGATATACGAAATAATAATCTCATATTGTGGGCAAGCTTCTTAAAAAGGTGTCACAATACTCAAGCAAATTCTAAGGTAAAGGGTGTGAGAGCTCACAAGGAATCAAGGAAATCAAGGAAAATGCGACCAGTCAAAACATATATCCCATTTACGTCCAGTACGCGAGAATACGTGGCAAACACACATTTAAAAAACCTCAAGGCAAAACCGGTTTCGGGGGATACAAATTTTAAAACACACAACCAATTTTTGTTTTGTTAGTGTAACGCATACATTTGCAAAGCTCGGCTGGCTTTCGCTTCACAATATAGAAACACAAGATAGCGCAAAGAATGCCGCCTTTTTATACTCCTTATGCTCATCTGCGTCACAAATGTCGATTTTCAAAGAGCGCATATATGCTCTCGCTCACACCTATCGTTTTAAGGCAGCCAGTTTCCTTTTGAAAAGTCCTTTTATACCCGGAATTGGGTAAGTAGATGCCAAGTTGCTGTGTGTAACGCCTAGAAGGAAGCTTTCCCACCCCATAAACTATAAATATACACATATTATTGATCAGCATAAATCGAAGTGCATCCGTCTTAATGAGTGCTCAAATCTCAGAGAAATTTTGGTTGCTAGCTCTATAGTCTCTCATATGTAAGCACTCATCAAAACGGATGGACAATGGACTCGTCGATTGATGATGATTAATAACACTACTCGACAAAATCGAACCATTTTTTCCTCAAGGAACCAAACCATTTTTTTCTGATAGATTTGGGGCTTTAAAACATTTTATAGAACTATTGTTTTTTTTATGGCAGAACTTTTTTTTTTGAGTTTTTGATGGTATTTTTTGTATGCTTTTATTTAGATGTAGCGCCTCTTTTTTTACATAACATAAGTATCTTTTGTTGCCATTCTGATAAGCTAATTAATACAGCTATAAATTTAACCCAAACACCTTTTGATTTTAGCTTACCGTTTGGGAAATATTAAGCTTTCAATTTGAAAAAAATTATGATTTTTGTGCGGTATTTTTGACGAAATTTTCACTTTAAAGTCTCAGTAAATGTCGAAAAAAATTATATCCTGTGTGTATAGGTGCATTATTTCGGCGTCATTTAAGGTATTGCTCATTCAAATCTATGGAGAGACGGCGCATCTAGAATTGGTTGACCAAGCCTCCGAACATAAAATTGTACGTTTTGTTTTGACATTTTTGAATTTTACATGTAGCAAAATTTGAATGACGAACCAAGTAAACACACATTGCTTTGTGATAGATAAGGTGTGGTACACTTACGAAAAACATCGTACTGTTGGCTTTCTTGGAACAATTTTTTTAGTAGTAGCTTATTTTGTTAAGAATAGATGCCGCTAAAAAGTGAATGTCTAAAAATAAAATCATACCCACGAAAAGTTGCAGAAACTGTAAAAATGTTCGAAAATTTAAAAATATGATTTACCATATCTATTCTATTACCACGAACCATAAATCCTCTGAAAGGTTTTGGCTGATATACGAGCTTCAGATTCTTAGAAAAGTTAATAAAAGGGCCCAACAGAGCGAACATTCGCGAAGCCAGTTGTAAAAATATTCCAGAAGTTGTTTGCACGCTCCAAAAAAGTTATTAAAATGGCCTTTAATAAGCTGAGCATTGAGAACCTGGACTTGGAGGGCAACCGGGTGTTGATGCGAGTGGACTTTAAAGTGCTCAAGGATGGAAAGATCACGAGCAACCAGCGCATTGTGGCTGCTTTGGACAGCATAAAGCTGGCCCTGTCCAAGGCCAAGTCCGTGGTGCTGGGTCGTCCCAATGGCAACAAGAACATCAAGTACACGCTGGCGCCCGTTGCCGACGAGCTGAAGAAGCTGCTCGGACAGGATGTTAAATTCCTCAGCGACTGTGTGGGCAATGAGGTGGAGGCCGCTTGCCGATAAGATCCAGCTGATTGAGAACTTGCTCGACAAGGTCAATGAGATGATCATTGGCGGCGGCATGGCATTCACCTTCCTCAAGGCCTCAACAACATGAAGATCGGCGGTTCCCTGTTCGATTGCCCAGAACCTAGTGGACAAGGCCAAGAAGAACAACGTCAAGCTGCACTTGCCCGTGGACTTTGTCTGTGGTGACAAGCTCGCTGAGATCGCAGCCGTCAGCGAGGCCACCGTCGAGAGTGGTATTCCCGACGGACACACGTGTCTGGATGAATGTGTTTATTAATTGTAAGCTAGTAAGAATGTGAAACAAAGAATATATTGAGCAACATCTCTGCTGCGTTCTCTAATGGCCGACTACGTGGGGCCGTTTAGTTAGTATGGGTTGAAATGGAAAATAACTAATATCTCCTAATAACGCCTAAACGCGAATGGAAATCACACTCTCCGAAAATGAATGTTAATCGCGTCCTTTAGCTTGTAAGATCGACAAAAAGAAAGTTGAATAATTATGAATACTATCTATTTAACTACTAGCGGACCCGTCGAACGTTGTAGCGCCCCATTTTAACGCCTTCAGATAAACTCTACATTGATTAATCCAACAGACTGTCAAAGATTGGCTTTGCGATTTATTGTATGAATGCAGCTCTCCAGCGATTTGATCTTGAATAATGGAATCCAAGCTATCGACATCCTTTGTCTCGACCCGTCTGTCGATTTTCGGACAGTAAACTAATTTTTCAGCTGCGCCATTTTATCCGTTTGTTCCACATGAAAATCATTTCTAGCGGACCCGACAGACGTTGTGCTGTCTTAACTATAAATATTGATTTCGAATTGGTATAATTAACTACAAAATATTTCAGAAAGAAAGTGTTTATTATTGTAATGCTTTATGATAAACAACATTCTTTGTTTTTTTCTCTGGCGCGCATATAAATAGTTTGGTTGGTACTCGGACTCGGGAACAGGCGACTAAACCTGGCCATGCTACAAACATTGATTTTCAAGATTCATGCCACAAACAATTAGCGACTTGAGATTTGTTTATCGACATTGCAAATGCTAGCCTCACTGGAAACTGTAACCGTTTAAAGTCGAATGGCATGTCGCTCGAAATCGAAGGAATCCGTGGAATCAAAACGTCTTCCCCTTATATTTATATTTCCCTTTAAAAATTGTGGCTTGTTCATTAATTGCTTCACCGCAAGTCGGGTGCCATTACAAAGGCGGGGCTGGTTTATATTTCGCAACATAATAATTACCGATCCGATCGTTAGTTGCAGATTAATAAGATAGTTGGATAGTTGACAACCTCCTCTTGGTTAGTACCGGAATCAATCGATTCGTATGTTATTAATTCGCCAGCTATATTATTTTGAACCAATTGTTATAAAGAACTTCTCCAGATTGCTCGTTCTGCAATTCGACTCGCACGATTATATTTAATTTGAGCGTTTTAACGTCTATCCATAAAACGTATGACTTTAAATATGCGTCAAGTTCGTCGGCTGCTGTTGATCGTGGTATTACTGGTAGTGTTTGGCGAAAATCTCCTGCTAATAAAATCAGTGCACCACCAAACCTGGGTTGGTTCTTTCGGAAATCTTTCAACGAGCGGTCTAATGCTTCCAATAATTTTTGTGTGCCATCGTGCACTCATCCCAAATTACACTAGTCAACACGATTTTTCCTCAAGGAACAAAACCAACTTTTTATTAAAGATTTGGGGCTTAGAAATGGTTTGATGATATTTTTTTTTTTTCTATGGCAGAACTTTTGTTTGAAGAATCTTTTAAATCTGGTATTTTTTTCAGAGGTAGCGATAGTTTTTTCACATAACTTTAGTATCTTACGTCTGGTTGTAAAGAACTTTGCTATTTTGAAAAGATAATTAAAACAGCTAGAAGTTAAGCCCAAACACTTTGTGATTACAGCTTACCGTCTGGGAAATATAAAGCATTGAAATGCAAAAATGATGATTTTTGTACGGTATTTTTTACGAAATTTTGACTTTAAAAACTCAGGAAAAGTCGAAAAAAATTATATCTTGTGTCTTCTTTTTTTTGTGTATAGATGCGTTAATTTGGCGTCGTTTAAGGTATCGCTCATTAAAATCTATGGAGAGACTTTGGAGCTAAAATTCGTTAACCAAACCTAAAATATGGAAAAAATGCACAAAAAATACCTTTTTGAAGGCGGCGGGCCCAACTGCCAATTGGGAACAAAGCAAACGAAAAAGGGTTGTACATTTGGTACCTGTTCGCGTTCCTTTGGTATTAAATGTTGTTGACAGTTACTTTTTTCGTGACCTGAGGTAGAATACCTATTCAGGTCAAATGTTTAATTTATATTCTCACACAAATTAACGCACATATACACAAAAAAATAGAGGACACAAGATATAATTTTTTTTCGACTTTTCCTGAGTTTTTAAAGTCAAAATTTCGTAAAAAATACCGCACAAAAATCATCATTTTTGCATTTCAATGCTTTATATTTCCCAGACGGTAAGCTGTAATCACAAAGTGTTTGGGCTTAACTTCTAGCTGTTGTAATCATCTTTTCAAAACAACCAGACGTAAGATACTAAAGTTATGTGAAAAAAACTATCGCTACCTCTGAAAAAAAGCTAAAAAAAAAAAAATACCAGACTTCAAAAATTCTTAAAAAAAAAGTTCTTCCATAGAAAAAAAACCATAATTCTTTAAAAAATTTTAAATCCCCATATCTATCAGAAAAAGTCGGTTTGGATCCTTGAGGAAAAAAAAGTTCGATTTTGTCGAGTAGTGTTATTAATTGGCCCTGTTGCAACACTTTGGCCATCGCAGAATTTCTTGAAAGGTTGCAAGTTGGTGTTTCATTTATTTGCATGTTCAACGGCATCTTGAGTGTGGAAGGAGCTGTTCGACCGCCTTCCAACAACGTGGCTGCAACACCTGATAAAGCAAGTGCAAGTGCGATACCATTTTGCGATTCAATCGTTGCCAATATCGATAATATCAAAAAACGTTTTCCCATTCCCACCGGGAGCATCTAAAAAAAAAATCCGCGAGTTCCATTGTTCACTTCTTTCATTAGCGTACCGTAGACACTTGTGGCGGTACCATTGGTATCAATTTGACTTTGACACAATCCAGTAGCTTCATTTTTAAACTTAAATGCCTTGCAGTATTGGCACACAACGTTCATTTGTCCAATAGCAACGATTTGCTGTGAACTGTAATCTATTACCACGTTATAATTGAATACTGCTCGATAGGGGTCGCGTTGCTCGTCGGTTTGACGTGCTCTTCTATATCTGTGACTTGTAGAATTGTGAGTTCTGCGACTTAAGCCTGTACGTCTTATTGCTGGCATTTTCAAAAACGAAAATTCCTTTGGAAATTAACGAAAACTATTGCAACGCAAACTATTGCAAACTAGGGCCTACAACTTTTTCCTGACAACAACCAACACAACAAAAAAAGTATTAGCGAAATCGGTCTAGCCGTTCATGCGTGATGTTGGGACCAAGGGGAATAGGGATTCATTTATATATAAATAGATAAGCCGTTAAAAATTCTTTATCGATCCAAAAAACTTGAATTTATCATTTTACATAGGAAAATATGCACTGGCAGCAAAGTTCAACTTTGGCTATTTATTGCAAAGCTTCTAGTACCATGTACTTTTGCAGACTGTATTTTGAAAGTTGTTTCTTTTAAACGCAATTTATTTCATGCAGTTTCCTTGATTCGTTCGGAAGCTATTAATTTAGCAAGCTGAAATGGCCAAGGGCCCCACTGTGCGACGGTTGGCGCAGCAAGTAACAATAATAACAACCTGCTAATTATAGCAAAAGTAGCTGAGCTCTGAACGAATGGCATCGATGTTGTCAGTAAATCTTAATAATACAACATTACGCATCGAAGGAATTGGAGGTCAGACAAAGACCAGCAGGGCACGAGTGAATGTTCTAATAAAATCCCTTCACGGCGCATTAACGCAAAGAATTGAAGCATTCGTACATCTCAGATAATTGCTGATCAACCAGCGCAGGCACTCGATGAAATGAGCTTGAACATACAAACAAACAAACAATTTCCCACTGGCAGATCCGGATTTCCATACAATCGAAACTTATCCTGGGCAAGAAAACCATGTACGAGTGGTTGATGTCAAAACACCGTCCGGTGTATACAAACGCCCCATCAGTCGTCTCGCCCCATTATTCTCAGAGGAGGTAGCAACAAAACGCTCTAAAAATGCTATTAAATACATTGCGGAAACAGAGGAGCCACACAGCCAACACAGCGAAAAAGGTTATTATTACCTACACTAACATCCACATTGTTAGTGTTACTTCTCATGCTGCCATTAGCATTTTCACAATCAAAGAGCAAGCCTGGAATATTCTATGGGAAACTTGGAACCTCAAGAATGACGACTTGCATCCATATTGGAAGGATAAGCCAGTCATGTCAGCCGGAATGTCCGAACTAAGACACATGTGCCCTGAACTTTCAACAAATGTACAAAGAGCTACAAACAGGAAATATGCTAATGAAAGCCTCTCGACAACGCAGATCACCGCTGGATATAGTAGGACTCGTGGCACACCAGCTGTTCGGCGTACTTGACTCTACATATGCTGAGAAAATGGCCGAAGTAATCGAAAAGGTACAAACCAACGAAGACTTTCTGCTACATCTATTACGAAATCAAACGTTAAGTGTCGACTCCACAATGAACGTGATGAGGAAGGATAGGTCAGCCATGGACAGCCGCCTAAAGGTATTGGAACAACAAATGGCAACCATCAGCCGTGAAAGAAAAACATTTCACGGCGATCATCTAATTCAGTCATACCTAGGGCTCACTGCACAGCTAACTCTGATGTATTGATCGGCATTCACCATCGGACAACAAGCCCAACGCTAGTATCTCCTGAGCAATTAAGAAAGCGACTAGACCGAATCGGGGATCACTTGCCAGCTGATCAAATGCTGCCTGTCACAACACAAAATGTGATACAATTATACAGGCTCATGCGAGCCGAAGGAACTCGAACTTTTCAGCTCGAAGTTTTCAGCATTATGCCAATTCTGGTCTGGGAGTCAACAAGTTGGAGCTTGTTCAATCGCAAAACCATAATCACCGTGGACACTCACCGAGATTAAGTCATGGGATTTACTCCCGAAGAATTTCGACGCTGTTTTAAACAACTCAACGCGGAATTCATCTGTTTTGCTCAACAATCAGTGAAGTCAAATCAACCTACACTCGATTTGGGGACATACGCTTACCAGCGACACCCCTTCGCCAGCAACTGTACAATTGGAGAACCAGACATCAGACTATCTTCAAGAATTGGAAGATCTACGCCTGCAATTAGTGGCAATCAATCAACAAATGCTGCCACACCATCTCAACACAGTGCAGCATCATCAAATCGCTACTTATGCTGCCCTAGCAATATCAATGCTATTGATTATTGCGTTTATTCTCCGGAAGAAGTATCAATCTTGGAACCCAAGGCCGTCAACAATCAACCAATCAGAGCCACGCGGATCATCACGCCCGATCCCCATTCCACGCCGCTTTTCAGTCGACTTGGGCGATGGTTGAACACCAGTTCAACGTCCGGGAGAATGTTCAGTGGCACATTTATGGATTAATTAATGTTACATAATATACACTTATCGAATAAGTCAGGTCAACCCATGTAGCAGGAGACATAATAACAAACGACAAAGCATTGTAGCTGAGTCAAAATTAAACGGCTCCTGCAGCTATTTCTGCCAACGATGCGATCGCTCTCCAGAGGGCAATAACACTGGTGCAATTGCTGACTATCACAATTGCCCAATAACACAATATCATATTAAATCCAAATTAATTCAATGTTAATTCCAATTCCCTTTTACCATATTCTTACTAGACTCAGCACTTTCTGTACCTTTTGTTACCTATAAATAGAAATTAAGTTTGTTGAATAAAATCAGTATCAGAAACAGTACCATCACTGCCTGTTCACTAGTTCTCTACAACTGCAATCATCAGATGCTGTCGCCGTGTCTTCAGACCCTCATTTGCTCACCGTGGCAAACCCTCTCCGCAGTCCAACTGGTTCAAGTTCTAGTTGCGACGACAAAGTTGTAAACGGTTTATGTACCGTATGCATATGCATACCAAATCACACACAAAAACACACATCAACAGTATACGAAAAGCGGGAATCCCTTTCTTGACTTTGTGAGCTTGTAAGTTTTGTAAATTTTAAGAAAAGGTGAATGTAAAATATGGAACAGAAAGGCCGCGGTATGTACACTATTTCACTATCATTTGCAATTAAGAACACAAAAAATTCGAAAACAAATATTATTACGTATTGAAAAATTCCGTAATCGTTCCAGCCGAGTGCTATTTGTTCCCCTTTATAATATTTCGTCCAGAAAAAAACCGCCATTCACTTTATTTGACGCTGTGGCTATCCAAAGCAGAATTTCTCTTATGATTTGATACCTATGATACACAGATGCAAAGATACACAGATAAATCACCATAATTCAACCCAAAGCATTCTTCATTTCTGGTATCTTAATAAATAGACTTTTGTTCATTACAAAAGTTTCTCGACTAAAGTAGTCTCCAATTAGAAATGTTCTACCAGGCCTTTGCTGGTCCCCGGGTAGCGTTTGTGTCGCAGGCGGGGACGGGGTCTTTTACTCCCTCTTAGTAGATAAGAATATTGTTTGAACGGACCTCAGTCCAGGAAAATGTGGCAGGCCTATCGGAAGTTTGCTACAGGAAGCTGTCACACAGCCCGGCCCGGTGCACGAGCCAAAAATTATCAGGAGCCGTTTGCGTGGCACTCTAGCCAGGACTTTCTTGGTAGCAATGCCTGGTTTCTTACCGCCACTTTACGCCCAACGCATCTCAGGAAATTTGGTACTTCTTGTCACGTCGATGCCTTCCTGCGATGCATTGCGACGGCGCTGTGCCTATTGGTGCCATAAAATTTGTCAATTTATGTAAATGTGCAGAAAAGTACCAGCAGCAGCACATTTAGCCCCATGCCTTTTGAGGTTTGAATGTCTGTGCGACAATGCGGCCATCCTTTCACCCCGGTACTTGGCCTGACTCCTCTTACGCAGCCGCATCCGCATGATTCAGCTCCTCCGATTCCGGGAGCGATTTGTCTTGTGGTTTTAGTTCTCCTGTTGTAACGCATAGAAGAGGGCATATCTGAGCATACATATATGTTTATGTGAGCATGTTTTCATTCAGCATAAAAATCCACGTAAAATCGATGATTGTTTTGTGCATCATCTATACCAGGGATATGCATATTAGGCCGGAGTGAAATTTTTTTGTTTTTATACCCGTACTCAAAAAAGAGTTAAGGGGTATATTAGATTTGTGGTAAAAGTGGATGTGTGTAACACAGAGAAGGAAAATTTTCCGACCCCATAAAGTATATATATTCTTGATCAGCATCAATAGCCGAGTCGATAGAGCCATGTCTGTCTGTCCGTCCGTCCGTCCGTCCGTCTGTCCGTCTGTCCGTCTTGTTTGACGCCTGGATCTCAGAGACTATAAAAGCTAGGGCAACCAAATTTGGTTTCCAGACTCATGTGATATCACACTGCTACAAGTGTATTTCAAAATTTCGCCCCGCCCCCTTCCACCCCCACAAAGGACGAAAATCTGTGGCAGGCACAATTTTGAAGATACGATAAAACTAAAAACGCAGTATCATAGAGAATGCCCATATCTACCAGATTGCCGAATATGAATCAGATCGGATCATAATTATAGCCAGAATGAAGAAATTAATTTTCTGTTGGTTCCCCCGCCCCGTCCTGCAAGAGGTCGCTTCTCTATCTCTTTCTCGCTCGCACACTCTGCCGCGTTCAGTGCGCGAGCAACCCCTAGCGGAGGAGATGCAGAATATAAATGGTACATCTATAATCTACATGTTAGATGTAAAATATACATTGTAGATGTAGATGTAGATAACAGATGTAGCAAAAAAATGTAATATGTAAAATTTTTTTTTTTAATTCTAAAATTCTAAAAAATTATGCTCCAAAATGTAAATACTGACTGAGTACGGGTATAAGTAGAGTCGCGTCCCCAGAAGCGACTCACACGTTCCTTCTCGTTAATTCGTGTTTCCTGTATTATTAATCGATGATCCCTACCCTTACACACCGATAGAAAAAAGTCCTGAAATTTTAATATTTTCACTTAGATTTTAATATTTATGCCATTGATTTTCATCCAAGAGTGGTTGTATTAAAATTGAATATTTTTCACTTAAATTTTGATTTTAATATAGAAATATTTAAATTTAATACATTTAATACATATTTAAATTTAATATATTTCATATTTAAATTGAAAATGTTTCATATTTAAATTTAATATGTTTCATATTTATATTTATATTCATTTTTAATTAATTGGTTATTATTTTGCGTACGCAAATTACATTTCAAATCCTCACGGTGTGAATTGGTTAAAGTTGTCAACTAGAAATAATCGCAATATGAGTAGAACTGCATTGGTTGTGATTATACCCCTGCGCTAAGACAATTTTACTGTGTATTCAAGGCGGCAGCAGATAGAACCGATTGGGAATTCGAGGGACATAAAAAAATAATATAAACATAGTTAAAATAAATACAAAAATATTTGATTTCATTTAATATGGAATATTTAAAATAAAAAGTTTTTCCTTTGGATTTTAAAACAAAAATTTTTAATTCAAGTCATAATAATATTAAATTTAAATATGAAACATATCTTTTAGAGACTGTGTTGGCTTTGCTGTTCCGATACATATATAAACGAAGAATCCTGTTTGCGCAATATGACCATATTAAAAAAGCATTTTGAATACATTTATATTTGAATCAAAGTGAATTCTATTAAATTTTACTATGTTTGTATTTAAAAACCGCATTTTAAATTCAAATATGATTGTAGTTATTTTTACTATGGCTTTTTTCTATCAGTGCACGTATATGTAAATTAAATTAGCCTAAATTATTTAATATTCCATTTATTAATTTGGTTGAAAAATTGAGATTTTGTCTCAAACATTGGTAGTTCTTTCCTTGCATTTCCTTGCATGTTAAAAATGTGACCGGGCCACATTTACAAGTCGACTTTGTTTTGAACTCAAACCAGGTTGGTGCGAATACTCTCATAACGAAAGAGGCCATATCTTTTAGAGACTGTGTTGGCTTTGCTGTTCCGATACATATATAAACGAAGAATCCTGTTTGCGCAAGTTAGCCAAAATGAATGTGCCAAAATGAATACGCCAAGTACTGTGAGACAGTGCCTGCGCAGAAACTGCGGAGCATGTGTCTGCTTAGCAAAACACTATCGACGATTGGCAATCTAATTGATATGGTATCAAAAGCTTCTGGTTTTAAATCACGACGTTATTCAAATATTTCTTACTGTGGACGGTACCGCAATAGGCCCTAATCCAATAAAGCTATTAGGGCTTTAATCCAGTAAAGCTATTAGGGCCTATTGTGGTACCGTCCACAGAAATAAATAAATGGCGAAGTGGTAATTCATTCGCATGCATCAAGCGCACAAGCCGCTGCAAGGGTCGATTGCGATTTCTTTCCAATAAGCAAACGACTCCATTTTTATGTCCATGTTAACGTCAGTTCCATCACAACCAATTGCCACAAGAGAAGGATGATATTCAAGTGATTTTTCTAAAAACTCGACAATATTTTTTCCAATTGGCTGTTTTTCCCGAATCAATGGAAAGATGACCGATAAATACTAAGCCCCGGCTCAGATATTATTGATATATGCTCTTCGTTGATCGTTTTTCGAGATGAAATATTTTCATAAGTAAAGTTTTGTCTTTACAACGGTCAAAATAAATAGCCTTCAAAGTTTTTTTTTCGTTGAACAGTAGAGGCCACAGGCCTCTCAGGCTCCTCGCTGGTGCTGTGGCTATGTGTCTGACTCGGCTCGCGCCTGATCAACGCACGCAGCTCCGCACACACCGATTCTCTTTCGACCGCCTTGGCGATACAGCCCTACCTGTTGGCCCTGCTTTGGCACCTCGCAGACCTTGTTCCCTTCGCTGGGTCGTACTGCTGCCTGTTGGTAGGGTCACTTTGATCCTTCCTGGGACTCTCTCGTTGACTCTCCCTTTTCCGTTGGCTAAATCGCACTTGTGACTCGCATTCTACTGACTGTCCTCTTTCCTCTTTCCTGCTGTTGCTGGGCTCCTCTTATACCCTCGCCTCGACGCTGGCATCCGCGCCTCTACCTAGCAACAGCGGTAAATCCGTGCGTCGCCGGTACCTCTCCATCGGCTTCTCCGCTTGTTTCCACCATGTTCTTAGCGGGATCTCATGTCCATATATGGTCCTGCGCTGGACTACTGCCGTTTTGGACTCATTTTAAAAGCATTCACCGACTTTCCGGCGATATTTCGTCATACTATTTGAACCAAACAGGCTAAGATTACTATTATTGCAAACATTACGCTTCTCCAATCGTTTACAGTCCAAGTTTCGTTGATTTTGGTCGATTGGAGCTTTGCTTTCTGGATTGTTTTTAGTGCCAAAAGTGGTAATGGTGCTGGCCCATGACCATTAAGTCATGTCTCCTGAAGACGCCGCCGTTTAGTTTTGATGCTAATATGGATTCTGTTAAGCTATTAAGCGTTTGAAATAGCTATTGAATTTGTAATTTTAATAAAAGTTTCGTGAAGATTCGATTTAACACGATATGATTTGATTAGTATATATAGTAGCGGCAGTACGCGTATGTTTAGTTATGGGTACAAGTATAGAGACCGAAGGTTTTTTTTTTGTATTACGTGATTTTATTTATCGAATAGAGACATAATACGACAAGTATGCAAATATTAACCTAATATGTTTATTTAATTAATTACACTTAATTACTTAGAGCACGTCCCTAGCTAGATATTATTGCTGGGTGGGGAGGTCTCTTCGCCGGAGTCGTGTATGGCTAGTGTGCCAAGTTAAAGTCTATTAGGATGGGCTTGAAGCTTGGCCTGATACTTTGCTTTCACTTTGGCAATTTCATCTTTCTCTTCCCACCCGAATCCCCTTGCATGATCTCTGAACTGAAGCGAAACGTTCAGCCAGCCAACCAACTTTCTTAGAGGGCCCCCTTAACATTAATACAATTAATTAGCTAATTGTAAAATAAATAAATAAATTTTTTTTTTTTTTTTTTTTTTTTTTATAAAATTTTTTTTTTTTTTTTTTTTTTTTTTTTTTTTTTTTTTTTTTTTTTTTTTTTCCTTGGCTGGGGGGGGGGGGGGGGGGGGGGGGGGGGTGTTTTTTTTTTTTTTGTGGGGGGGGGGGGGGGGGGAGTTTTTTTTTTTTTTTTTTTTTTTTTTTTTTTTTTTTTTTTTTTTTTTTTTTTTTTTTTTTTTTTTTTTTTTTTTTGTTTTTTTTTTTTTTTTGTTTTTTTTTTTTTTTTTTTTTTTTTTTTTTTTTTTGGTTTGGGGGGGGGGGGGGGGGGGTTTTGTTACAATTGGTTTTGTTTTAATATTTTTTTTTTTTTGATTTTAAATTTGGTTTTTTTTTTCCTTTTCTTTTTTTATCTCCTGGAAACCAGGGGGAAAAGGGGGAAAGGGGGGGAAAAAGGGGGGGCTATATAGTGTTTTTTGGTTGGTTTTTTTTTTTTTTTTATTTTTATTTGTTTGTTTTGTTTTTTTTTTTTTTTTTTCTTTTTCTATTCTCCTTTCCCATTTTCCTTTATATCCCTTTTATTTTTTTTTGATAGGTATAATAAATAAAATAAGATATAGGATGTGATTACTTATTGTTAGTCCCTTACTTAGAAGTGGAGATGCAATAAATAAGTAAATAATTATGTTGAAAAAAAATAATAATTAGTCATATAAATGGTGTTAAGGTTGATTTTGGTTTATACTTTGATTTACAAATAAAAGCAAACAACCATTGCTCGGGACACAAGCAGAAGTGGTTTTCAGGGCCAAAGATTGAAACGTCGATTTAAGCGAAACCTGAGGCAATACATCAGTTGACTAATTTCAGAAAGCACAACAGTGCATTGATGTCTCTGAAAAATATACCTCAAGCCTAGATCACTAAGCATACTGTATGGCTGGTGCCTAAATCAGGCACTTTTATGGTATTTTTTGGAGATATTTGAACATGTGAAGGGACTTTGAACATGTAGGAGGGACTTTGTGGAAAGTAAGACCTTGTGCTCATCTTTCGTATAGGAGATAATAATAGTAATACAATAGATACTAGGTTTTCATTTCAGAGTTCAAGGATGTCAATCGGGTGTCAATTGGGTGAATAAGTAAGTTTCAATAAATTTGGAAAATGAGTTTGAGTCGCGACCTAAGGGTACAGAAGATTTGATGCATTTAAATGCTGCTACTTCGGCTACTTTTTCACGATTGTTTGTCGTCAACGCCGCGGCGTTGTTGGCATTTGTAAAACACAAAAACACAGCTCGCTTGCCACTGCACTATGGTCCCAACGACCACTTTTGTTGGCCAAAACCCATTTTACAAAAGTTAAAAAATCACCGCGGTTTTGATCACTATGTATTAGGAAGAGAGTGAGCTTATAAGTTGCGTACCAGAAATTTCCATAGTGGCGCCACATTCGCAAAATCAGCTGTGCAACCCAGCTGTTGTTGCTGAAAAGCACGCGCAGTGAAAAAGTGTCAATTTAATTACAGTTTTACATCTCTCAAAAACTGAAAAAAACGATTAACCGATCAAATTTTTTGATTGAATCTTAATTTGTTGTGTTTTTACTACGTGTTTTCAATTGTTAACTGTATCTAGTAGTTGTGCAGCCTTCGTACTTTTAGGTTAAAGTGAGTCCATTTTTTTTAGCCAATTTTCATTGAAAACTGATTTTTGAAAAGATATATTTAGTGAGTCCCATCTAGTCCCACCTTAAAATCTATTGTGTGTCGTAGATTAATAAATCCTTGTTGAAATGCATGTAGTAGGAAATACCACATTTGACCACAAATCTTAAAATTTTCATTAATAGATTATAACCTCAAAATCAAAAATACAGAGTTGTTTGGCGCTCTATTTTGTTCTAAAACCATTACTTGTATGCCCAGAGAAGGCTAAATTGATTCGCAAGACTGTACAGAACCCAGTAGGAAAGCCGCAAACTTTCTGACCCAACGAGCACCCTGGAAAAATGTTTTCCACCCTGACACAAGGGTTTTTCTCTAGGTGGCAACAATTAACGAGAAGGAACGTGAGTCGCTTCTGGGGACGCGACTCTACTTATACCCATACTCAGTCAGTGTTTACATTTTGGAGCATATGATTTTTTAGAATTTTAGAATAAAAAAAAAATTTTACATTTTACATTTTTTTGCTACATCTTTTATCTACATCTACATCTACATCTACAATGTATATTTTACATCTAACATGTAGATTATAGATGTACCATTTATATTCTGCATCTCCTCCGCTAGGGGTTGCTCGCGCACTGAACGCGGCAGAGTGTGCGAGCGAGAAAGAGATAGAGAAGCGACCTCTTGCAGGAGGGGGCGGGGGAACCAACAGAAAATTAATTTCTTCATTCTGGCTATAATTATGATCCGATCTGATTCATATTCAGCAATCTGGTAGGTATGGTCATTCTCTACGATACTTTAAAATTGTGCCCGCCACAGATTTTCGTCCTTTGTGGGGGCGGAAGGGGGCGGGGCGAAATTTTGAAATACACTTGTAGCAGTGTGATATCACATGAGTCTTGAAACCAAATTTGGTTGCCCTAGCTCTTATAGTCTCTGAGATCCAGGCGTCAAACAAGACGGACAGACGGACAGACGGACAGACAGACAGACATGGCTCTATCGACTCGGCTATTGATGCTGATCAAGAATATATATACTTTATGGGGTCGGAAACGTTTCCTTCACATCCACTTTTACCACAAATCTAATATACCCCTTAACTCTTTTTTGAGTACGGGTATAAAAATCGTGCTTCGTTTTCGAGTTATTAATTTTGGCCAACAAAAGTGGTCGTTGGGACCATAGTGCACTGGTTTTATATATTTCATTTTACTTTTCCATGTGTGTGTGTGCGCGCGCTTATACGCTTTTTGCGGTCACATTTATTGCCTTTCGACGCAGTGCCAATGCAACAACAGCAAAAAAGCGAAAGAAGAAATGGCAAGGGAAACAACCATCACCCACAATGTGTTTGAAAACTGCTGGCACAGCAGCAACAACAGCGACCGAACCAGCCACAGCACGCAAATTGTTTGCCTCAGCGATTGGCGTGACACTTTTTACAATCCCCCTGATGGCATGGGCATGGACCTAACGCATAGCACCCACCACAGCCATTCCACCGGCCCACTCAGTCGCCAGCCAAGGCCGACCTGCATTGCTTTCTTTTTAAATAATCCCTTAAAGTATGCAGCAGCGCAATTTTTCAATTACAGCGCTGCCATTTTCACTCCTGCAGAGCTGGCCAGCTCGCCGAAAAAGTACACACTTTGTCGCTTTATTCTGATTGCGCCAAGCGTTCGAAGTGGATGTGTGCACAGAACAGAAGGGAAGGGAACGTTGCCGACCCCACCTAGTATATATCAATATCTTGATCACCATCAATAGCCGAGTCGAAATAGCCATGTCTGTCTGTCCGTCCATCTGTCCGTCTTGTTTGACGCCTGGATCTCAGATTCAGACTCCTGCTTAATACATACGTATGTATGTAATACTGTTGCAAGTGTATTTCAACGTTACGCCCACTCAAAGTACGAACATCTGGGACATCCACGGTTCTGTTCTGAAGATACGAGAAAACCGTGAACCCAGAAATTAATTTTCAGTTGCTCCCGCCTCATTCTCATTCTCTTTCTCGCTCGCACACTCGCCCTGGACCTCTGGCGGAGGAGATGTAGAATCTACATTGTAGATGTATAAAATACATTTTAGTTGGGAAACAAAATTCGACTTTTAGTGTGTTGATTGAAAACTGATTGAAGTTTTTTAATAATTTGGGGTCGCCGATTTCAAATCTGATCGTTTGTTTTTGCCTTTTTCCATCAAATAAAGTTCAAAAAGTGATAAGTCAGCGAAAATTTATTGTAAAGCTGTTCAGCCGTTTTAATAGCTGTTGCATGTTAAAGGCTGGTGTAAATAAAAGGTCTAGATGATTCGATTAAAAATACACAATTTCTTGATGGAAAGCGAAAGTGGGCGTCTGTATGTAGGTAATTGTGTTATGTAGATGACGATGAGCGCGAGACTAACTGCTGGGCAGACGGGCCGAATCGAAGAGAGCGGGAGAAAGCGATAGAAGGAGGGCAGCTCGTTCAGATGCTAAGCCAATCATATGCGAGAACAATGTTTTTGTACAGTGTGTAGTGAAAAATAACTAACAATGGTGACTATTTAAGTTAGGCTATAAATTAAGGATTAGACGACTGAATTTCGCGTTGGGAAACCCGACATTTATATCGATATACCGACATATATACCGATATCTATATCGTTTTGCAAAGGTAACAGTTACATCCGCAAGAAAAAAACAGGTTTCAAAATCGCTCGAGGAGGAGTAAAGTTATGACTTTTTGAACTTGAAATCTTTTGGAAATTCAAAAATATTACTCATACCAGTAACTTAAAAACGCTACCTGAAGGAAAAAAATGGAGATCAGATTTGAAATCAGCGAGCTTAAATTAGTGAAAAAAATTTAAACAAAGTTCTAGGAAACACTGCTGAGTAATGGTTGTTACAGTCAACAGTCAACGATGTCAACGTGAACAAAACAAACCGAACTAAAAGGATGTATCGCAACGTTTTGTCTATTAGCCGACCATTCCTGTACTCTAGTGATGACTCAGAACCATCTACTACATCTACTACCAACCGTCTACTACATCTACCCCATACAAGATAATTCTAATTTAAGAAAATCTCTTCAAAACTGCAGCGATATCTCTGAATCTGTTGGGCAAATTCAAAACCAATGGCACGGCCTAAAGGCCTAAAGTATTGTTGGCGAGTTTCGGATTTTTGTTTTAGCTGAATACGGTTTTGTTTTCAAGTTAGTCCTCTATATGTAGGGGAATATAACGGTATATCGCGAAAACTCGATCTGATAGGCAAAAACCAAGTACAGGGTTGGATTCAGCGCCCCAATTACCTTAAAAACAACACTCAGTTATTAATCAACAAAACCGTTGTTCCCTTGTGTAATCTACATTGTAGATGTAAATTTAAACTGATAAAATATTTATTATTTATTTAGAGGTTCCACTTAAATCATAGGCTGACATATACATATGTATTGTGGTAGGATAACCCCTATCAGCCCCTCTCTATAAGATTAACCCACTGCCAATACGGCAGCACTATCGCATATGAATAACCCCTAAATATAAGGTCACACTGGAAAAAGACGGAATATACGGCCTCCTAAAAAGACGCTCGCCCATTCGAAAAGGGGCATTAAGAGAAATAAGACGTGTGCGGCGTAATAAAGAGATACAAAAGTGCATACCCCTGTTTTACTCTCACAATCTCAGAAGTGGGCCTTACTCACAATGTGCGACTTCGAACCAAATCAATTCTCGTCAGCGCAACTAAAAAGGTGGCTGGCTGGACTTGGGCTACCAACTCAAGGCTCCAAAGCCGAACTGATCGCACGCGTAAGCGCAATTTCACCAAACGCACGCGGCGACCCACCAGAAGGTTCGATCGACCAAGTGGAACATCAACAGGCGGCAGGCGAAGCACCAGTTTTAGCGTCGTCGGTCGAGGAAGAGGCAGCACCATCAACTCGAAGCATGCAGGAGAAAAATATTCCAAGCATGGGACAGTTGAGCACGGTGGAAGCCGAGTACGTCGCTCTGATGAAATTGCGCGCAGACATTGAAGCAGGAAAAAACATGCTGCGGCAAATCCATGACGAAATAAACAAGATCGTTCACGTCGGCCAATCCAATGACGTCATCGACGAAGACAACGACTCAGTTAACAGCGACAACGATAACAGTGCTACAGTTAACAGCCCCGAAGTTAACAGCACCGTTTGCGCTAACAGCACCAATGTTAATAGCGGCCCTGACAGCAGTAATGGAAAAGACGACAATTCAGACGGTGTTGCAAAACGTCAAGACACAAATGTAAACAACATATGCGAATCTCCGACAGCATCGCTTACGTTAGCAAAGGAAGTGACTATGGAATACGACGGGACACAGTGCGCCAAAAACTGGGTCATACAGGTGAAGAACATTGCCCAAATCTACAAACTGGACAACATTACTAAACGAATGCTGCTGATTGCCAAGCTCAAAGGAAACGCTCAGCGCTGGCTCCATGCAGATTCCTCGCGCATCTTGGAATCAGCTGATCACCTGTGCGAGCAATTGATCGCGGCATTCGGGGCAACCATCACCAAAGGAGAACTCAGAGACAGGTTCCATAAGCGCCAATGGCTTTATGGAGAAAATTTTGCCACATACTACGAAGAAAAATTATGTTGGCCAGGAACATCAACATAGACACAGAAGAATTGAAAGAGAAGATAATCGAGGGAATTCCGTCCCCGGGCTTGCGAGATCAGGCTCGCATTCAGTGCTTCTCCGATCCGAAGCAGATTTTGCGTGCTTTTTCGGAGATTCGCCTTCCGGAGCGTATGCAGCATGCCACATCATCACAAGGCCTGGCAAATTCTTCGGCGACCAAGGACCTACGTTGCGCCAACTGCAACTCGCGAGGTCATTTCGCCAAGGACTGTCTCAAACCAAAAAGGGAGCCTGGATCCTGCTACGCCTGTGGGGTATTTGGACATCTGGTCGGACAATGCCCGGAGAGGAAGAGCGTAACATACAATAATTATGTAAGATACTGTAAGATTTTCTTTTGCAACAATATCGTAACACCATTAATTTCAGCGTGCCTCATAGACTCTGGCAGTCCCATATCGTTCATCAAGAAAAGTTTAATCTCTAGAGAAATTCGTTTGGAACCAGTTTTGGAATTATATTTTGGGCTTAATAAAAGCCAATTGAAAACACTTGGAAAAATTTTATGTTATGTTTTGAAAGGAAGAATAAAATGCTATTTTTATTTGAACGTAGTGTCGAACGAGTCTATGAGTCATGGTGTGGTTCTTGGCAGAAATTTTATGAATGCATGCGACTTAAACTTGGACTTAAGTACTTTAAAAATGGTTACGCTAGACGCTTTGAATTCGGAAGCCAATGATCATTTAAGTGAAAATCCAGCAATTCCGATTGAAAATGATAAAATGCAAATCAAAACGGTTGGAAAACATACTATAATAAGTAGTACAAAGAGTAGAGAAAATTTAGATAAAATAGTTATAGATGAGGTAATCAAAATAGATAATGGTAATGAAATTGTTAGTGATACCGTTAGTGAGGAAGTTAGTGCAATTGTTAGTGAAACCGTTAGTGAGGAAGTTAGTGCAATTGTTAGTGAAACCGTTAGTGAAGAAGTTAGTGAAATTGTAAGTGATACTATTAGTAAAGAGGTAAACGAAACTGTTAGTAAAACCGTTAGTAACGTTGTTAGAGAAACAGGAGTAACTAATGAAATGTTTGCTGAAGAGTTTAGCGATTCTACCAGACCAAAAAATTCTAAAAAGAAAACAGTCAATTCGATAAATAACGATGCGATGGTTATGAATGAAATCCTTGTCAGCAAAGCTGATGACACATACAATGATATTATTGTTCCAGACATCTTTAATATCAATTATATGGAAGATGAAAAAGTTGATTACATCTGCGGGGAGAACATAAGTCATAGGCTTAAGTGTCAACTAAGGCAAATAATCGAAGACTATTACGTAAAGACGGTAAAACCAAAAGAACCTTTAGTCAAATGCGAGATTAAACTTAACTTAGAGAAATCAAAACCTTTTAGTTGTGCTCCAAGGCGCCTATCATATACCGAGAAAGATAAACTGCAAACATTGTTAGATGAATATTTAAGAAAAGGAATAATACGAACCAGCGAGTCTGAATACGCTTCACCTATCGTACTAGTCAAAAAGAAAACGGGGGATTTAAGGTTGTGTATAGACTTTAGAAAACTCAACAAGACTTTGATTAAGGACAACTATCCCATACCCCTCATTCGTTAATGAGGAATCGATTAGATATACATCGTTCGTGACACCTTTAGGACAATTCGAGTTCCTTAGAATGCCACAGGGACTGAAAACGGCATCAGCAGTGTTTCAGAGGTTTGTTAATAAAATATTCGATGATTTAATTAGGGATGACAAAGTTATTGTATATATGGACGACATCATGGTAGCTAGCAAAGATACGCAGGAACACTTAGAAACGCTAAAAGAAGTCTTTATTAGGTTGGCTCAAAACAAATTAGAATTGCGTATAGACAAATGTGAGTTTTTACAATCTAATATCAAATATCTGGGGTTCACAATCAACGGACAAGGTATAAGGGCAGATGAAAAAGGATTAGAAGCAATCAAAAACTTTCCAATCCCGAATAAGATACAGGTGGTACAAAGTTTTCTTGGCTTATGCTCCTATTTCAGGAGATTTATAAAAGATTTCTCAACTGTTGCCAAACCTCTTTACGATCTTCTGAGAAAAGATACAGAGTTTAAATTTGGTGAAGACGAATTAAATTGCTTTTCATCGCTTAAAGAAATGCTAATGCAAGCACCCATTTTAGCACTTTATAATCATAAAGACGAGATAGAATTGCATTGTGATGCAAGCGCTCTTGGTTTCGGGGCAGTGCTACTTCAGAAGAAAGACGACGGAAAACTGCATCCAATCTTTTATTTTTCTAAGCGTACAACTGCAGCGGAATCAAAATATCACAGCTTTGAGCTGGAGACAATGGCAATTATTTACGCACTACGCAGGTTTCGCATATATTTATATGGAAAACGTTTCAAGATCGTTACTGACTGTAATTCACTAACGCTAACGCTCAACAAAATTGAGCTCAACCCGCGTATTGCTAGATGGGCTTTAGAGCTGCAAAGTTATGATTATGAGCTGAGCCATAGAGAAGGCAGCAGGATGCAGCACGTAGATGCGCTAAGTAGATGCACAAACATTCTCATTGTAGAAACAAACACGTTCGAAGACAACTTAGTTATTTGCCAAGCCAAGGACCAAATAGTTAGAAATATCAAGCAAGAAAATGAACACAAGTTTTTTGAAATGAGAAATGGTGTAGTTTACAGGAAAAGCAATGACGGAAGATTGTTATTCTATGTTCCAACCGAAATGGAAGATCACGTGTTATACAAATATCATAACGAAATAGGACATATAGGCAGAGACAAAATGATGAATATAATAGGCAAAAGCTATTGGTTTCCAAACGTAAAAGAAAAATGCTCCGGTCATATTGAAAATTGTTTGAAATGCGTAGCGTTTTCGCCTAAAACAGGAAAAGAAGGATTTTTACACTCCATTCCAAAAGGAAATAAGCCATTTGAACTAATCCACATCGATCACTACGGTCCGGTTGATTCAGGAAGATCAAAAAAGCACATCTTAGTAGTAATTGATGCTTTCACAAAGTTTGTGCGCTTATATGCAACAAAAACAACGAATACACGGGAGGTCATCGCTTCGTTAAAAGACTATTTTAGAGCATACAGCAAACCCAAATGCATAATTTCAGATCGAGGAAGTTGTTTCACATCAAACGAGTTCGATGAGTTCTTGACAGAGACTGATATTAAACACACTAAAATCGCAACAGGATCGCCACAAGCGAATGGTCAGGTGGAAAGAGTCAACAGAAGCATTGGACCAATGATAGCGAAATTAGTGGAGCCAGAAAAGGGTATACATTGGGATGTAGTGATAGACAAAGTAGAACATGCATTAAATAACACGCAGCATCGAAGCACAAAACAAGTTCCGTGTAAACTATTATTCGGCATAGAACAGAGAGGAAAAATAGTAGACGAATTAAAAGAAAAACTAGAACAGTTGAATGATGTACAAGAAAGCAAAGATTTAACAGAACTAAGAGAGGAAGCGGCGAAAAATATAGAAATAGCCCAAGCATACAACAAAAAGCAACATGACAAAGGCCTAAAGAAACCGAAAGAATATAAAGAAGGAGACTATGTGATGGTAAAAAATTTTGATTGCACAGCAGGAGCATCCAAAAAATTAATTCCCAAAAACAAAGGGCCTTACGTAATCGAAAAAGTATTAAGAAATGACAGGTTTTTGTTAAAAGACGTAGAAGGTTTTCAAGTATCCCGTAACCCGTATCAAGGTGTTTGGAGTATTCAAAACATAAAACACTGGATAGGCAACAAAAATAAATGTTAATATATAAGTAAAACTGTAATATACTAAGTACAAGAAAAACTGGAAACTATTGTAAAACTCCCGTATATCTAAGTGAATCAGGTGATCCAACAGTCAGGATGGCCGAGTTGTGGTAGGATAACCCCTATCAGCCCCTCTCTATAAGATTAACCCACTGCCAATACGGCAGCACTATCGCATATGAATAACCCCTAAATATAAGGTGACACTGGAAAAAGACGGAATATACGGCCTCCTAAAAAGACGCTCGCCCATTCGAAAAGGGGCATTAAGAGAAATAAGACGTGTGCGGCGTAATAAAGAGATACAAAAGTGCATACCCCTGTTTTACTCTCACAGTATGTATGTGTATACTGACCGAGTACGGGTATAAAAGAAGAGTGTGGCCGTGGCCCTTGCCGCTCGCTGGAAATTATTACTTGCATTCCGGGAGTACTCTCGTACACGTCTTGGACACTCCATGAAAGCCTTTCTCCGGGATCCGGGATAGTTATACTGAACTTTTGGTGCAGCATACATACACACATATGTAGAAAAGAAAACATGTATGTACAAATTTGAGATCTACGTGGCTCCATTCAAAGCAAAACTACTACCATGTACATATGTACGTACACTTGTACCTACAGGCCAACCAATACATGGGGTACCTCTGATTTTGAAGAAATATTATTTAGCAACAAAGGAAGTAAGTGTCGGGTGGCTGGCTGGCGTTTGAGAATGGTGGCAAGCCAAGGTAGGAAGAGGAGCCAGGAGCAACGATACTGGAGCTCTTATTTAATTAAAATTTCATTAACATTCTATGCTGTCAGCGTGCGTCGGGTGTCGACAGGATCCGTTGCAACGCGTTGGCAATAGCCAAATGCAAAGTCGAACCCAGACCCGAAAGGCGGCGCTTGGCTTACCTTACCCCTGTTACCCCTAGCAACTCGCTTTCTAACCGAGTGCTGCCGCTCCTCCTCAACCATACAATGCCATTCACAAAGACCCTGCAATTAAAACAAAACAAATAAATGTCGCCAGAGTGAAATGTGAAAGAAGAACGGGCCGCAGTGAGACATATTTCAGCATTCTAGAATAAGGTGCAGGAGCTAGAGCACCTTTGTTGCGCCTTCCCTGCCCCACATCAACGAAAATTAAGAGCAGGAAAATCAGAAGCAACGAGACGACAAAAGCGAATTGTCTCTGAATCGCAGAGTCAAAGAGAACGAAGAGTGTGCGGCGGGGCGTGGCGTGGCGTGGCGGTGCGACAGTCAAAGACAAAAGTGCAGTTGCTTTTATTATCTTTTGACAACTGACAACGACAAATACTTGATATGCCGACCTTCACCCGGAAGTCTCCCGCGGCCTCCTTGTCCTAGAGCAGCCCCCGAAATGTCCAATCCAGGCCAAATCTGGCCTTCCACAATAAGGATATGACAACTGATTGGGCTCCATCCAACCCATAGCTTCGTGTCGTTTCCGAACCGTCAAGCGGGAAGATCGATGGAAAGTGGTAGGAGAAAAATCAATTAGGTTTTTTGCGGAACGATGCGGTGGTTTCTACATAACTCTCCAATCGATCGAAAATCACAGCGACACCTCGATGTAAATTGTGAATGTAGTAATGGCATAACGAACTGAATTTTTTGCGAAGGCAGCAGACCGAATTCGGCATCGTAAGGAATTTCTGTATTCAACAATTCAGTTGAAAAGTTACTCCATTGAGCTCGCTCGTATGAACGGGCTGAGCTGTTCAGGATGTGGTTCTGCTCCCAGCTGACATCTTTGAGCTACTTGAACTGTGTGGCATTAGATATGAAACCTTCATCTCTTCTGCTTATACGAATACATATGTGTGTTCCTTGAAGAAACCGATTATGTGCGCCATAATCCGTTTGACAGCTGCATTCATTAGCCTTTTATAAATGCAAATTAAAAACAAAAAACACTAATTAAAAAAAACCAAATCAGAATTCTTTGAAACGTTTTAGAGCCCCAATTTCATTCGGAAAAGTTAGTCTAACCTGTTTTGTGACTGTTGAGTAGGGCAATCAATCAGCACCGAAATTCCTAGCGGTAGAAAAGAGCAAAAGTGTCCCCTTAGAAATTACAAAGTATAGAGACAAGCTCTTATTAACCAGAGGTCTGGTCTGTGCTTGTCTGGGAGCCCTTTATCCTGCATTCGAATCATCAGCTACTGAAGGTTTCGCTTTCGGGGGTCTGGCCACTGTTGGAGAGCAAGGGTGAGGAGTAGCCATTCTTGGCACTGACCAGAACGGGGATGGATGTCGTCCTGGGCAAGCGATGCCCACACTGTCCGAGCCCTAACCTAGCCGTCCGCTCTCTCCGGGCTGAATGCTCTTTGAACTGGGAACAAACAAGTGAAATGAAGATTGTACATGAAATGGTGCTCAGTTGCGGCTTCTCTGTCATTGTAATTGTAATTGTAATTGTAATTGGAATTAACCGGAATATAATATACATATAATACATATGTAATCTTATGATTACATCTTATCTTAAGTTATTCTATTGTATTCAACAGGGGGGCTGTGTCCATGTCGTGTCACTAGAAACAGACACAACGGTAATGGGGAAACCAGAGGGCACTATCCTTTGAATATCCCTCTCTATCTCTCTCTCTCTCTCCCTCCCTCTCTCTTCTCCCACCAACGAATTACCATCAGCCGTCGTATCTCGCTCACTCCGCCAAAAGGCGCGTAGACTCGGCGGGGGGTTTCGTCAACCGGCAATTGTGTTGTTCATTTTGGCTATACAAATTATCCGATCAAATCCAAGTGTGGTAGATACGATCATTCTCTTAGTTGTCGGGTTTCTCGTATTTTCAAAATTGTGGAACCCCAAAGCAAACACCGTTTCTAGCTGTAGCGGATTGTGTAATTGTAGATAGTCAATGAAAGATTTGAGGTTCTAATGGTCAGAATTACTGAATGCATCCTTTGGAATCTCTTTGGGCCAGGCGCCAAAAGTCAAACGGACAAACGGACAAAGAGGTAAGGATCGAACGGTTCCAACTGCCTGGCCCTTAGCGTATTTATGTGTAGGGCACGAAGGCTACTTTGGCCTACGATACATCCGCACCCCATCTATTTCGTCCAGACGCTGCCGCAGAGCACGTTGAGCAGTAGACAGCGGCACAACAGGCGGCCGGCCATGTTTCGGCTGCATATAAATTGGTGCGGTGCTTCTAGCCAGCAACTCAGGGCCGCGGTTGAGTGACACGGGCCGCCGTTTATCCGCCGCACGCGCCACCCAACGCTGCCAAGCCAGCTTTGACTGACGGCCGCGCTCTTCAGCGATTTCCTGGAGCTCGGCTTCCTCACGCTGCTTGACCGACCGCTGTCGCTCTTGTTCCCTCAACTTCTTGAGATCCCACTGCTCTACCCGTCGCTGCACTTCTTCCGGCGTACGGGACGGCTTGCGCGCGGCCCCTCCCGCAAACGTGCTGCCTCGAGGAGCGCTCTTTACTTGGATGAATGGCATATGCGCCGATGTAGGCGTCTTGATCGAGGTCATAGGCTTGGAAGAAACGCCCGCACCTGAGTCGTCGCTCCCGAATGCAGATTTAATGCCGGGAATTCGAGCACCCAGATGACGCTGCTGCTTAGACGCCAGCCAGTCTGAGTAACACTGGTCGGACATCTGCTTGCGAACTCTCTCGGCCACTGTCAAGCGATGTGCCTCGCGTCGTTGGAGACGTTGTTGCTGGTAAGCCTCTTTTCTGTTACATAAATGGTGAGGTAAGAAGGATAAAAGGGTTAAAGAAAGGGTCGTTATAGTTCTTCATACACACAGGCTCCGGTTTTCACATTCACTTTGCGTTTTACTTTTCAGCAAAAAGTCATCCTTTTCATTTCAAGGCGCTCTGGAATCTACTTTTGTGAATTTGTTTACTCTTTGTGCTGTTAAGCGCCAAATTTACTCCTGTTAAATCGGGCTGCCACAGCTGTTAAGATGAATTCACTTCATTATTATTATTAGTATTTATAAAAAGGGCACAAGCTCAATTGCACTGGTAATGGTGTCAAATTCATGTCAATGCATCATTAAGTCATCTCTTTTTTCCTTTTGCAATAAACATTTGTTTAGTTGGATAAAAGGCCGTTTACTTTTCATTTCGGCGGGGAATTCGTTGTCGTTTTGAAAACGGAAAAGTCTTGCGTCTTACGTGTGCGGGAGCGCCTGACTTTTCGTTTTGAAAAGTAAATCACATTTTTTTGTGAAAGCGAAAACCGGAGCCTGCCTGATTATGTAGTAATTGTGTTAAATGTTTATAGCCGGTACTCAAAAGGTATAGGGAAGCGGCAACTGGACCAGTTCCATGCTCAAATATTAACAATTGTGTTGTTTAATTTTCAAAATTGAAACGAGCGGCAACGTTCTAAGTCCCCCGACACTCAGTCAAATAGATTTTAGAATACTCGAAATTGATCTGTTTCCATTCTTTCGCTATTGTTTTTCATTCCGCTACACACGCTTTTCTTCTAAAACAAATCTTTTTTTACGCCCACTAATATTTGGCTTTGCTATCCACACACCAGGAACTTGCATTTTTAAATTTTAAAATTGACCAGCCAAACTCAGTTTAGCATGTTGACTGCATTGTCGGCTCCAACAACTTTATTTGGTTTAATTACACATCTCCTTTCAAAACTATCTGCGAGCGAAGCCGCTCAGGGCTTGCTAGTATATATGTATATGTAAATATAATATAATATATATAATATTCTTTATTATATCCCCTCATATTGTTGAATGGAAATAAAATAAAATTTGTGATTTTTAGCACTTGTATTAACTGAAATTCTAAATCTTGGATTGAAACCCGCGAAACAGACCTTTACCTACCTGTCCAACTTGCCATAAATACAAAATAAACATCTTTTGACGAAACGTATACTTCAATGTAAAAAGTCAAATAAAAGAGTGTGCCAATGTTGAAATTTTCCTCAAAAGCATACATGATTGTGTATACATTTTGTATGGTCACAAATTAAACTTCGAAACTCCATTAAAAAAGAACCATGAACCATGACCGGCAAATACTTTCTGTACGTAAATTCTTGACAAATCGCGGTCCATCATCGGTTAATCATCCATCCATCATAATCACCGCCCCAGCCAAATGCAGGAAAAGGTTTCTCCCCAGAAAAAGCGTGGACGGAAGGCAGCACCTTCCATCTAAACCATTAGCTAAGCGCACCAAGGTGCTTTAACGAGGATCAAGAATTCTGTATCATCTGTCTGCACCTTCTGCCAAGGAAATTGACCGTCGCAAACTCTATTCAGTGCAATGAATGCCTTTAAAGTGATTCACATTGCACATTCGCATTGCGATTCTGATTACGATGATTAATGTTCAAAGAATGGGAGTCATCTTTTTGTTCTTTATGCCAGTAGGCTCTTTCTCGTTAATTGTGGTGATTTCCTTTCATATTTTTGTAATCTTAAGCGGATTTTTCAGGGGTGTCCACATCAGGGCCTATACTTGTTTTTCTCTAAAAAAGGACACTTCAAGACCTTCTTGATACAATTTGTTCTATATGAAGGAATCAATTTAGTTTTTTACTCTACTGACAGTTACCTAACACCTAACTAACTCTAGCTTTAAATTGGTATTCATAGTGGTCAAAAGTTATGAGGCAGGAACCAAACGGTAACCACAACCAGGCCCTCTCCCTTTCTAGTACCCCGCGCCAATACTATGAAGCGTGAAACGGAAATTGAAAGGGGATTTGTTGCAGATGCCATATCTTGGTGACGGTATAGAGCTATAATCTTTGCTTTAACTTGAATATTATCGGAGCCCAGACTTACCTTTTCAACGTTAGCCACTCCGCATAGGTCCTGGCCCCCTTATCATGAGTCCTGACGTCGCAGGCCATTTCGAAACCACTCGCTCTCTCGCCAGCGCCCGCGATTCTATTGTGGTTCCTGAAGCCATGCGGCTCGTGTACATCCCAAAAAGAGCTGGTTCCCGTTTCTGTACCAGATACCAGCGACATCTCGCGCTCCGCTGCGGGGAACGATGCTACACAATCAAAATGGCCGGCTCCCGCGTCTGTCTGGTCGGCCTGGTGATTAATACTGGTACTAGGCTCGAGCTCCAAGGTCCAGTGTTCGGAGAAACGGGTTGAGCGGCGCGGCTCAGTGACCACCCGGGGGGTCTCAGCTCGTCGGGGACTGGCGACTGCCTGGCGCATATTCCTTAGCTGCGTCCTGGAGCCCGCCGTCTGCAGGCCCCCTTCACCGGAAATTATTCTCTCGGAGTTCTGGTACTGAGGGCTCCGGAGCTGCAGCCTGAACACACTATAACTGGGTTTTTCAGAAGAACACGGGGGGGACGAGCAAGATGGAGCTCGGCTGCAACTGTTGCCTTTAAGCTCGTCCATTCGCTGATCCATGATGGGGTAAGCCTCCGGGCAGAGACCCGCACTTAGGTAGCTGTAACAGATGATTGAGAAGTGCAGTGATCTGCGACATGCTAATTGTTGGGGGGCTTACCCCAAGCTATGTGCGCTTCCCAAATTAACGTATTTCACTGGCATCGCGGATTCGCTTCCCAGCTCAACGGGGACTACCGTAGATTCCGTTGCAGTCGGGCCATCCGTATCCACGTTGCCGGCGATGCCAACACCCCCGAGATGGCTGTACTCACTTTCGGGACAGCGACAGCTCTCAGTCAATTGGTGGTCACTGCCGCGATTCATACTGAAACTAGAGCTTCTAGAAAAAAATTTTGATCCTGAAAAACAAACTGAAATCCTAATAATAATTTTGTGCTATGGCCTTACCGATTCTAGATTCACTAGATTGTCATTTCCAGCGGCCTACTGTCAGCCTAATTTCTCCTTTAAAACATAAAGTTTAATGTTATACCCTTCAGAGCCAGTGCACTATCGGCTGTGTCAGCTGTAAAGTGTACCTGAACCTTTTGTAAATTCAGCTTACCGTCTGGGGAATATAAAGCTTTCAAATGAAAAATTAATTATAATAAATCAATGTTTTAACTGTTAACTGCTAGCCTTTGCTAAAAACACTTCGATCCTCAAGGACTTAAAAAGCTCGTAAATATACTCGAAAGGTTCATACACCCCCATCCGGACAACTAAGGGCCATATTGGCCTATGCGTGGCCCCGTGAGGGCCGTCTGGGTTAACCTAACCTAATGTTTTAACTTCTGAAGGAAGAAAAAAGAATGCTTTTTAAATTTCTTCAAAAAAAGGTCCGTCGTAGAAAAAAAATTACCATTAAGCATGTTTAAAGTCTTGAATCTATAAACAAAAGTTGGAAGCGTTATAAAGTGTTATAAAAAAATGTCCAAGTTTCTATAATACAGTCGTTTCATAGCCTGAAAACTGAAAAATGTGTTTTTCTTCACTTTTAGCAACTTTTGAAGGCATTTTTATATTTAAATATTTCACATGCAAAACATATGTTATGTTTGCACTCTTTCTTCCAAATGTCTTTATTGCCATCTATTAAGAAGAGAAAAATGCAAAGAGATCGAAAAAATGTTAAATTAACGGTTATTTTGTTTCTTGTTTGCGTTCTAATCGTACGTTCGCGACCGAAAATATCATTTTATTGTAATTTATTTGCATTAAATGCAAGCAGGTGGCTGAAACAGCACATGTTAACTAAGTTTAGTATATCCAATGTATATATAAAAAAACTTTGGTGTTACTATTATTATCCAAACATCCATTTTTATGTTCAAAGTTGCGTACGTCTACGGTCGTAGGTATAGATAGATAAATTTTTTTTTAACTTTTACTTTTGCTGTTTTAACACGCAAAAAATATTTGAAAACTTATTAAGCATGCGATACATCATACAATGACAATCGATTCAAAAATTAAAAATAAATGGGACAGGACCAGGACAACTTGGTCAGCGATCAGTGATGGATGTCATCCATATGTTTTTAGTCCTGGTGAACACGTATGATCCATACATTACTATCGTGACGTCACACAGTGGGTCCTTCGGCCATTTCAGCTTTCTAAATTTATAAGTTCTGAACGAATCAAGATATCTCCATGGAATTACCTGCATTTGAGGGGAAAATCTTTCAAAATTTAGTCTGCAAGATAAAATGACTTTTTCTGATAGATTTCGGGACTTAAACATTTTTGTAGTACTATGTTTTTTTTTTATGATGTCATTTTTTATAAAGAATTTGTAAAATCTGGTATTTTTTTTCTTGTCTTTTTCAGAGGTAGAGCTATTTTTCACATAACTTAAGTTTCTTATATCTGGTTGCATACAACTTTGCAGTTCTGAGGGCTTCAGATACAAAGGGTCTGGGTCGAATATATATCTGCATTTTTCAGCTTTTCAGAACTACAAAGTTCTATGCAACCAGATATAAGATACATAAGTCATGTGAAAAATAGAAGCACTAGAACCTCTGAAAAAAAAACATTAAAAATACCAGATTTTGAAAAAATTCTTTAAGAAAACTACACCATAAAAAAAAACCATAGTTCGTTAAAAAATTTTAAGCCCCGAAATCTATAAGAAAAAGTTATTTGGGCCACAGCCTAATTCTAGTGTTGACTAGTGTTATTAGTCAATTTCGATTTAATTTTCAGACCGACGCGACCACGCCTTCTCCGCCTCCGACATATAAAAAATGCATTAAAATTAAAGTATTTAAAATTTGTAATGTAAAAATAGTTATAATTACTTAGGATTGTAATTATAATAATAAAAAAAACTTTAAATAAAAAATTCAAGATCGTCAATAAATTAACATTTAATTTGATCTCTCTGCTACGTCGATTGCTGGTAACTCTTAATGCGCAATGGCTTCTGATGGAAGTTTTCTTGAATTGTAGTATTTTGCTGAGCAGATGCCAGAGAGATAGGGGTCAGAAGAATCCAAGGTTCGGTGAAATACGTAGGCGTTTTCTCCTAAGCAACCAACAGAAAGTACAGATGATTCAATAATCTGTGAACCATGCACTAAAATCTTGTGTACCGTGGCGGTCGTTGGATACCAAGGATATTTTTTCATGTGCAAAAGGAGAGTGTCTTCACAAAATTGTTTAAACTTTATCGAACTTATTTGGTATTCGCATGAAATAACTATTAATATTAAGTGAAGTTTGTTCAGTAACTCTTCATTTATTTGTTGGCACATCCAGTGAAAGGTAGCGCTTACGCTGCGCCGATTGCTCAACCAACCGCCGATTGCTCCTCGACGAATATTGACCTTGTCTGAATACATGAAAATAATTCGAAATGCCTAGAAGCTTTAAAATAAATAGTTTAAGTTTAACTTTGATTCCGTTGAATATTTGCCTGTTTCCGATGCATTATGTGCTAAGCTTTGTTTTTTTTTCCATCGCTAAATTATGAATAATGGTTATTACCACTACATATAATAATTTAAATTTTATTTCAAATCAAATATAATTTTTTTAAATGTTTGAAAAAAAAAAACAGCTCCGGTTTTCACATTCATTTTGCGTTTTACTCTTCAGCAAAAAGTCTTCCTTTTCAGTTCAAGGCGCTCTGGAATCTACTTTTGTGAATTTGTTTTCTCTTTGTGCTGTTAAGCATAGTATCCAACACTGCGGAATCGAAAAATTCCTGTCAAACTCCATATAAAAAAAACTGTGACAGGAATGTTTCGTTTGTGGTGGTTTGCGGCTTAAAAAAAGGTTTATAAGAGGTTTATAAAATGGGCACAAGCTCAATTTCACTGGTAATGGTGTGAAATTCATGTCAATGCATCATTAAGTCGATCTATTTTTTTCCTTTTGCAATTAAGATTTGTTTAGTTGTATAAAAAGCCGTAACTTTACATTTCGGCGGGGAATTCGTTGCCGTAATATACCCCTTAACTCTCTTTTGAGTACGGGTATAAAAAGTATATTTTTTTCTAGAGCTTTTTCTTACCTATTTTTAAGGCCCATATTTTTGTAGTGGACCCGTTTGGCTTCTACATCGATACTGAATAAAAAAACATCGAAATATGGAAAAATTTGGTATTTCGTATGATAATTAGCGCAGCGACAGCCCATTTTTGGCTGTTTTTCGGGCGAGGTATCGTCACTGCTCCTTTGCCATATCTTTTCGGCTGAGGCCCCACTGTGCGTCGCCAATACAATCGGCTCAGAACCTATCGCTATTGGCTTCGACGATTCGCGACTCGCAACGGAAACGTTTCCGACCCCATAAAGTATATATATTCTTGATCAGCCTCAATAGCCGAGTCGATATAGTCATGTCTGTCCGTCTAATTTTAAAGATACGTTATAACTAAAAACGCAGTATCTTAGAGAATGACCATATCTACCAGATTGCCGATTCTGAATCAGATCGGATCATAATTGTAGCCAGAATGAAGAAATTAATTTTCAGTTGCTTCCCCCACCTCTTCCAGCCAGAGACCATCTACTCATTCTCTTTCTCGCTCGCACAATCTGCCGCGTTCAGTGCGCGAGCAACCCCTAGCGGAGGAGATGTAGAATATAAATGGTACATCTATAATCTACATGTTAGATGTATAATATACATTGTAGATGTAGATCAAGTTAACAGATGTAGCAAAAACGAGAAGGAACGTGTGAGTCGCTTCTGGGGACGCGACTCTACTTATACCCGTACTCAGTCAGTATTTACATTTTTGAGATATGTATGCTTTTTTAGAATTTTAGAAAAAAAAAAATTTTACACTTTACATTTTTTTGCTACATCTGTTATCTACATCTACATCTACAATGTATATTTTACATCTAACATGTAGATTATAGATGTACCATTTAGATTCTGCATCTCCCCCTCTAGGGGTTGCTCGCGCACTGAACGCGGCAGAGTGTGCGAGCGAGAAGGAGAATGAGTAGTGTGTCTCTGGCTGTAGGAGGCGGGGGAACCAACCGAAAATTAATTTCTTCATTCTGGCTATAATTATGTTTCGATCTGATTCATATTCAGCAATCTGGTAGATATGGTCATTCTGTACGATACTGCGTTTTTAGTTTTATCGTATCTTCAAAATTGTGCCTGCCACAGATTTTCGTCCTTTGTGGGGGCGGAAGGGGGCGGGGCGAAATTTTGAAATACACTTGTAGCAGTGTGATATCACATGAGTCTTGAAACCAAATTTGGTTGCCCTAACTCTTATAGTCTCTGAGATCCAGGCGCTCAACAAGACGGACGGACGGACAGACGGACGGACAGACGGACATGGCTATATCGACTCGGCTATTGATGCTGATCAAGAATATATATACTTTATGGGGTCGGAAACGTTTCCTTCTCTGCGTTGCACACATCCACTTTTACCACAAATCTAATATACCCCTTAACTCTTTTTTGAGTACGGGTATAAAAATGTAAAAGGTAAAATTTTTTTTTAATTCTAAAATTTAAAAAAATCATATGCTCAAATATGTATTTGCTGACTGAGTACGACTGAGTATAAGTAGAGTCGCGTCCCCAGAAGCGACTCACACGTTCCTTCTCGTTTTAATTAAAACATAGTATAGCACCGCGGAATCGAAAAATTCCTGTTAAACTTACTTCCGTTTGGGCCTTGAAGGTGGTTCAATGTGCTCTGCTCGCGCTCCGAAAAAAACGAGATGGAACGAACGTCTTAGTCACTTCTGGGGACGCGACTCAGTCAGTATACAAAGTTTTAACCTTATGATTTATGTAGAATTGTACAATTTTCAACATTTAACATTTTTTTGCTACATCTGGTATCTACAATATATATTCTACATCTACAATATATAATCTACATCCAACATGTAGATTATACAAGTACCATTTAGATTCTACATCTTCTCCGCCAGCGGGCGCTTGCATACATAACGAGAATGAGTAGCGTGGTCCCTTGCTGGAGGAGGTGGGGAAGCAACTGAAAATTAATTTATTAAATTAATCTGGCAGATATGGTAGATTTGTGCAATTCTACAATTCTCATTGTGAGAACCTGCACGCTGCAGCTATACTCGATGATGAGAGTTGATGAGACGTCCAGGTGGACGACGAAATGGTTCAGGACTCTCGGGCACCAGCAGGTGGTGCGTGTTGGCATCATTCACAAAGGCTGAAACTGTACCATGTAAGCCGAACCAACCGAGCCCTGTTGCTGATGGACTTGTGACCAGAGGTGCAGAGTGTTTGGTATCTTGGCGGAGTCTGTGCGATGGGTCCTTGTGAGACCTCTGAGTTGTAAGGCGGTATTGGCCTGATGTGAGACCGTGTGTGCCAGTTGTGAGGCTGAGAGCCTATCCTGGGGTCTTGTGTGCCTTGTGGAAAGGAAAGTTATGGCTGTGACTTGTTGCAACAGATCGAACAGATTGTAATGTTTAGTAAGATCGAGCTAATGAAGAATCCAAGATTTGAGCAAGACTATGATCCCACTTAGTGTTGCAGAGTAAAGTAAAAGTTTAAGAATATCAAGGGAATTTTAATCTATGTTGTAGAGTTGCTGCAGAGACATCTCCGACACATACAAGCTATATTTAGATAACGGGCTATCGAGATTAATATGGTTGCATTTATTCAGCAATAAGTAGTTCATGTTCATATAATGATTATATTTTTTTAAACGATTAATTTATGTTGCACGGCAGAACAGATATCTATGTTGCTGCCACCCAGCGAACCACTAAAAGACTAACTTATCCAACCCAAACTTCCCTACCTCTGATTTCGATCAGCATAAATGCTGACCTTGCGCCTCGTGTGTGATGTCCGTTGCAGACGGCCGCGATCCCACGATCGACGGATCTGCTTACTTGGCAAATATACAGATGTTGCTCTTTCCAGTGGCCAATTGGGTTTACATTCGTTAATTTACATACATACATACATACATATGTATGTTTCGGAGCTTTGCGTAACAGGGCCGTCTAAGCTCTGGAGTCTAGAGTAACAGCGAACAAGAGATGCGAGTTCAGAGACTATGAGAGCTAGAGAAATCAAATATTGTGGGCGAGAGAGACAGATGCAGCGGAATAATAACAATAGCGAAATAATGGAAACAGATAATAAAAATATTCTGAAATCTGACGGACTGAGCAGTGGGTAAAAATCTAGAGGCGCGGCTCTAGACGCGGCTCTAGACGCGGCTCACAACGTTCTAGAACTTTTCACCCTGCGCCTTGATGGTGATGTTGTGCACCTGCCAAGAATAGGGACGTCAGTAAGTACAATATGTAGGCAGAGCGTAGGACAGCGCACCTGTACGTTGGGTGGAGTACCGATGGTCCAGAGCACCGCATCTGCAACATCTTCTGACTGTAGCATAGGCATGTATTGCTTAATGCACGCCTGGATCTGCTCGGGCAAGATGTCCGTGTCGACAATGCCAGGACTGATGGTCTGCAATTTATTTGTAGTGACGTCATTGCTAAAGTGGTTAAGGGAAGCGTCATCTTACCGAGACCCTGACACAGGTTTTGCTGCGTTGAAATTCCTGACGATATATTTCGTTCATTGCGCGGAGCGCAAACTTACTGGCCGGATAAATATTGAGTGAGGGGAGCTGAGCACCTAAGTTGGGCACATGCTGTCCCGCCACGCTGTTCACGATGACCACGTGACCCTCGGCCCCGCGCTGTCTCATCGATTGGAAAGCCTCGCGGATGCAGTAAACACTGCCCATGACGTTCGTTTCTATAGTTTCACGCATAGCCGCAGTGTTGGACTGACCGCTTAGCTCTCCGGTGGCAATGATGCCTGCATTGTTGACCAGCACGTCTACGCCACCCAACTGGCGTTGTGCCCAGTCAAATGCTGCCAGTACCTGCTCCTCACGCGTAACGTCGCACCTCAGCCCGTGCAGACGCCCCTGCTCCTCCTCGGGTAAACCTGCCCGCAGCTGCTCAATGCGCTCCTGGCGACGCGCCAGGCCGACAACTACCAGACCAGCACCGACCAAAGCGCGCACACAGGCCGCACCAATGCCAGCACTGGCGCCAGTCACTACCGCCACTTTGTTGCGCCAACGTTCCATGCTGCCCAACGACTAAACTTCAGTGGCGTGCTGGTTTTATGTCTGGCCTCTACTTTTCTGCTGCGGAGAATAGGAATGACAACGCATCGACGAAGGAAGCCAAAGAACTAAACAGTCAGATGTATCGATTTCCCCAGAAGTTGATTGGTGAATTAGGCCGAACTACTTAGCATCGATGGTTTTTCTTACGTAGAAACATTCTTCTGGCAAATACGAACAACTGAATAAAAATGTAAGCCAAATCTGCCCAGCCGCTCTCACGTAATGATGCACTATACATTTTTATCTCTTGCCCTAGCTCTTCTAGTCTCTGAGATCTAGGCGCTCAACAAGACAGACAGACATGGCTATATCGACTCGGCTATTGATGCTGATCAAGAATAATTATACTTTATGGGGTCGGAAACGTTTCCTTCTCTGCGTTACACACATCCACTTTTACTACAAATCTAATATACCCCTTAGCTCTTTTTTGAGTACGGGTATAAAAATCATACCGCATTAATACTACTGCATATAAAATGTCAGCACGTTTTCAGCTTAAAATTCACACTATTTTTTGATTATTTGAAAAGTAAGGTGAACAAAATCGTAGTGAGTCAAAGGAAAATTTTGATTGGTATGAATAAAATTTGATTAAGTTTTACATTACACTATCCGCACTCAAGTAAAAAGTTCACCTTCTTATTTCAGTGGCAATCCAAATGCCATTAATCACAGCCGACGCACAGTGGAGCCTAAACAAAAAAGAGCTGGCCAGAGAAGGCCATTTTCCGGCAGCGCTTTGGATAATTTACATATACGCATTTGATAGAACATTTTCCAAGGATCTCGAAATAGAAATTTCAAGAAAATCAGTTTTTAGAGCACACACTGCATCTTTCAGATCAAATAAAAAGTAAACTATGGTATTGATTGATATTGATTGGCAATAAATTATTAATTATAAATTAAAATTAATAATAATAATAATAATTGGCAATAATTGGATTATTTGAAAGACTCTTAAGAAAATGGAAATTTTCAAACTATCTATTTTTGTTTGGGTTATTTTTTATTTAACTTTGATTTCATGCAGAAAAAAACTATTCGAGACTACTCTCGAGATTTTTTTTGTATTTTTTTCTTTGAATATTTATTATTGCTCCGGTTTTCGCAACAGGTCCGTGTAGAGCGATTTGTATCGCAACCTCGCAAAATTGTATCGCAAAATTACATTTTACATTTTTTTTGCTACATCTGTTATCTACATCTACAATGTATATTCTACGTCTTCACCGCCAGCGGGCGCTCGCGTCAATATCGAGGCGTACGAGCGGAAAGGAGAATAAGCAGCGGGTCTCATGCTGGTGGAGGTGGGAGAATTGATTTAATTTCTTCATTCTGGCTATAATTATGATCCGATCTGATTCAGATTCGGCAATCTGGTAGATATGGTCATTCTCAATATATTATAAAATAATTGTTTAAAAAAATTGAAAGGTACCAATTTATCAGAAAAAGTCAGAAAAAGTTGCAGCGGAAAAAAAAGTTCAGATTTGTCGAGTAGTTTTATTGTAAAGCTCCTAGATAATGTAGCACCATGTTCTCTTGCAGACTAAATTTTAAAGCAATTTTCTTTCAAATGCAGTTTATTTCATGAAGATATCGTGGTCTGTTCAGATGATATTAATTCGGAAATCTGAAATGGCCGAAGGCACCACTGTGCGTCGCTGCCTACTAATGTCGAAGACGCGTTTCCGGCGCCAACCGGAATTGAGTTGTGGAATAAGGGGCGCCAATCATCAGCAAAAACAACATCAGTGGCGACATCAAACATGGTGATGGTAAGGACTGGCGAACAACGAATGATTAATTGCTTGGGAGGCATTTGCATCGCTCGTTAGTCTGGCAGCGGGAGAAGCCATCAGACACACATCAGACAGCTAAGGAGAGGGCAGCTAAGGGTTAATATGAGTCGGACCCAAATCCATTTTTCAGCAAGTTTTTAACTTGCCTAATTGAATTGCCAAAACTAAAGCTGTCAGAAATGTGTTTGGCTAAGAGGACCAAGGGCAACTTAACCGCAAGGCATAAATTCGACCGTGCATAATCTTATGTATGTACATACATATGTTTCCAGTATGTTGCCTGAGGCAAGCCAGGCAGAGAGCTAGTAAGATTAATGAGCAGAAATCATTCAAAGAATTTTTCAAATTGTTTATGAAAATTCTACTTTCCTAGCCGAGTCGTCGCTAATGCTAGGCCGGGCACTATGGAAACTGGATATTGTACAACACAACATAGGAAATAAGTACTTATACAAATGTTTGTTATTCCCGTACTCGAAGAGTTATGGGGCATATTAGATTTGTGGTAAAAGTGGATGTGTGTGACCCAGAGAAGAACAACGTTTCCAACCCCATAAAGTATATTTAGTAAAATATCCGCATATTAAATGAGTTTTGTTGTATGTTTTAATTCAACCCAACCATTTAATTATATATTCCTGATAAGCATCAATAGCCGAGTCGATATAGCCATGTCTGTCTGTCCGTTCGCCTATCTGTCCGTCTAGTTTGTCGCCTAGATCTCAGACACTATAAGAGCTAGAGCAACCAAATTCTGTTTCCAGACTCATGTGGTATCACACTGCTACAAGTATATTTCACAATTTCGGCCCGCTCCCTTTCGCCACCACAAAGGTCGAAAATCTGTGGCATCCATAATTTTTAAGATACGAGCAAACTAAAAACGCAGTATCGTAGAGACCATATCTACTAGATCAGATCAGATCATTATTATAGCCAGAATAAAGAAATTCATTTTCAGTTGCTTCCCCCACCTCCTCCAACTGCTGACGCTACTCATTCTGCGCGACCTTTGCGGAGAAGATGTACAAATTATATTGTGTATGTTTAATCTACATTTTAGATGTGTAATCGACATTGTAAATGTAAAATTTGTACGATTCTATACAAATCATAAGCTCACAAATTTATATTCTGGCTGAGTACGTGTACACCGATAGAAAAAAGCCCTGAAATTTTAATATTTTCACTTAGATTTTAATATTTATGCCATTGATTTTCATCCAAGAGTGGTTGTATTAAAATTGAATTCATATTTAATTTTCGAGCTGTCAACCGTCAACAACTTCAGACGTAGTTTTGTATCGCTCCGCCGTGAAAATCAATTAATCGCAAATTAAGTCGCGGATAAGCGCTAGGGTATGCATGGGTAATAGTGCTCGTGCTGCCCATGAATATCCTCCAAGCGTGTAATAAAGAATAATATAAATAATAGAAAAAATAAATGTCAACGTATAAGAGAACCCGCTCGGTAAAGAGCACGGGCACAAGCAAAGTCAAAATGAGCCAAGCCCGGCAACAGCAACAAGACGAGCGTCGACTCTCGCAAGCAAAAAACAACGCGTACTTCTCTATACGCTCGCCAAAGGTAGCAGTACCAACAAAAACTGCATCACAAACTGCGAAGAATAATAATGCAGCTAAAATAACAAAAGTAACTGAGAACATTGTGCCACATGAGGCACTACCAAACAATAGATTTGCGATACTGAGTGTCCCAAATGAAGATGAAACGAAAATACAAGTCAATGACGAACAAAACTATCGATCAGTTGCGAAATACCTCGAAAATGAATGAAAAAATGAATTTCTGCACCTACCAACTTAAAAGTAGAAAAGGATTACAAGTGGTTATCAAAGGAATCGAACCAACAGTCCCAATCAATTTATAATAGATGGACTTAATGATAAGGGCGTCGAAGTCAAAATGGCTGTGAACATAATAAATATAAATAAAATTCCCCAGCCAGTGTTCAAGGTAGAACTGACGCCTGACAGCATGCATATAAGCAAAAATTAAGTTTCCCCGATCTACAAGCTTCAATCTACTGCACCGCAGGATCACCGTTGAGGAACCAAACAAACGAATTTACCCGTCCAATGCACAAATTGCCAGGAATATGGACACACGAAAACTTATTGCACTCTACGAGCAGTCCGCGTTGCCTATGGGGATGTCCATCTCACTGAGGCCTGCCCCCGAAAAATCGGCTAAACCAACAAATAACTGCAGCTCGAAGCCCGGTCGTCCGACAAATCTTACCTGGTATATATGGTAAGATGACAACTATGACTCCAGGACTTTCTTATCCCTTGTCTCTTTCTTATACACAAACAGGACAGTGGGCTCGCAGCAACAAGGAGAAGGGAAATACTTTTGCTGTCCATCTAGAAAACGTCTTCAAACCACATCCAGCAATAGCTTTGTGCTCCCACGAACGAACAATCCCAAAGCCACTCCGCCTATCATATTCCAATCAGGAGAAGTCACAAGGTTCATTAAAGACCAAATCTCAAAGCAAAAGAAAGCTCCGGGCCACGATTTCATCTCCCCTAAAATGATCATAGAATTGCCGAGCTGTGCAGTATATACCCTCACCATGATACCAACAGCATGATGAAATAATCAGTCGTCACAATGAGCAAAAGTGCAAGCATATCACCTTTACTCTAAACACACAAACTTGCCCTCCATTATGTCCCAACAACATCAACATTCCACAAACCACCGAAGTAACATACCTTGGTGTTCATCTGGATACTTGGCGTAAACACATCGATGCGAAGAGAAATCTACCTAAAACACCCGATCACCACTGAAACCAGCCATACACGACTCCGGCGAAGAGACCACCCCACCCAGCAATAATACTTTACACTCTAAATAATTGAGTGTAATTAACTAAGATTTGTCAGTCTCTAATAGGGAAGATTCGATAAATTAAATACCGTAAAAAAGGGATCTTCAAGTTATGAGAGAGATTTTCGGAGGGTGGGTAATTTTTGGATTTGAAAGTTGAATATTTGTCAAGCGGTAAGCTGAAATCAAAACGTCGAAACGTTTTCTCTCTGCGTTACACACATTCAATTTTACCACAATACAATATACCCTTTCCTCTTCGAGTACGGGTATAAAAATTGTATTAGCCGAAAAGGAAGTACAATAATGGAGACGGCAAGTTTCGCAGAAATAAAAGGAGGAGCAGCCACATAGAACAAGACAAAAATGTATTTCACACTAATAGAAACTGGCAGGACCCCGGACCACACCCAGTCTGCAAGGATATGGGTTGGTTCCTTGGAAATATAAAAGTATAAATATAAATATAATATAAAACTAAAGCCTGTAAAGACGAGAGCTCCGTACTGGTTTATTCTGGGGACAATCTCGGCCGTTAAAAATATAGGGTTTGATCGCATAAGCTTTCACCGAGCTTTTTGACAAAACAGATGTTTTAATAACAGGTGGCAGCGCCAGCATTATGTTTTATTCCGTATTGCACTTAGTATAAGTATAAGGCAAGAAAAGTACGGTACTGGAAAGTTTCGGGGTTCTGTCTCTTCTCCTCGTGACCGTCCAAGTGTGCAGTAGTACGTTTTGCCGGGGCTCTGCTTAACCCTATATACATCCCGATACCACGCGTAGTGATTGTGTGCTCGTCAGTTATAAATAAGTTGTGCCAACCATTTATAAGCTGACCAGATCCGTGAGTATGATCCAGGAAAAAGGTCAATACCCAGTTTTCTGAGCAAGTGCATTTTTCGAATTCTTCGATATAGCTCGAGGGTGAACATAACCCTAAGACCACGGCAGCACCTGTGCGCTCAGTCCCTACGTTGGTAGCCCCACTTGGAGAATGAAGATCCACAGAACGTCCGAAAGTTTCCTTGATTACAGTGGTGCAAATTCCCACTGGGGTAAATATCCATCTAGCTAATTCGCCATATAGGTTCTCTCTAAATTGAGTATGTCTATATATAGGATTAGCACCACTAGTACCGACTTAGTGAAACCCAGCTATAAGCGGGTACAACCTGGCTTAGGGTCTACCACAATGAACTGCTCATACCGCTGGAGGGTATATTAACCCCTGCCGGTTGGACTGCCTCACGCAGAAGTCTCGCCGTATTACAACCCAGTCTTGTGACTTCGAACCAGCAGCTGCTTTAGTTTAATGTGTTACTTTTTTCGAAGTAGGGCCAGATATGAGAATCCGTTTTGTCAATCCGATTTGTGCTTAAAATTTAATTTTAAACGGATAAATATGGTATGCCAGTTGAACACAATATACCGAGATGGACAAGGAGAATTCCTGTACATGGCTTAAGTCAGATAATGATCATGTAAATTGGTACTAATTCAGATTAATCTTCCAGTCATGCTTTGGGTTATCTGTTCACCTAATCATCTATTCATCCAATCATCCAGCCGTCTACACAACGAAAGATCTTTCTGCGTGGGAGAAAAACGTATTGTAAGTGTGTACAACCGTAATGATTTCGACCTATGATAAGTCACATGATAGAATGAATCTTAGGTAACTTAAGTTAACTGATTATACCCGTACTCAAAAAAGAGTTAAGGGGTATATTAGATTTGTGCTAAAAGTGGATGTGTGTAACGCAGAGAAGGAAAATTTTCCGACCCCATAAAGTATATATATTCTTGATCAGCATCAATAGCCGAGTCGAGAAAGCCATGTCTGTCTGTCCGTCCGTCCGTCCGTCCGTCCGTCCGTCCGTCCGTCTTGTTGAGCGCCTGGATCTCAGAGACTATAAGAGTTAGGGTAATACTCTCTGCACACTGAGTCCATCCTGGGGGAACGGTGGGAATTTTTGAAAGATGTGAAACACCGATTCACATTGACACCATCCACCATCCACCATCCATGAAAAATAGCTGTGCACACAATTTGGTGCGGCGGAAAATTTCTTCTTTTATAATTTAAATGAATATTAATAATATTGCAATGGTTGTGAATTTGATTCAGCACCAATATATATTCTTGCATAATCTAATCATGTTGCTGGACATAGATGATGATAATAATTGACGAGGAGAATTTATTGGAATGGATATCTGTTTTGAAAACACTGAAGCGTGGTCATTTGTGACTGCTTCTACTAAATTCAATCAATGTTTTAAATACAATTATATATTCTATGATTTTTGAAAAGCGGTTTCGAGTGAAGATATACCCAAAAAAAAACGAGGCGCTTTTTAAGGAAAGTTTTGTATAGCCTATGGCTATGGCATTGTATACTATGGGTTCTTTTTCTGAGTACAGAGCAGTCGGAAAGCTGTCAGCAAACAGCGCGTGCAATATACTGCATGAGATTTGCAGAGCATTCATAAAAAAATTCCCAGTCCACAGACCTGAGTTTTTCTGCCTGAGACAATTCTGACATATCAGATGTTTTGTTGTTGTTTTTACCATTTTCCTGTCTGTCATTGTTTACATTTTCGTAGTGAATTCCGATTTTTTTGTTGTGAATGTCATATATTTATGGTTGCATATGACAATTATCGAAAAAATACCGCACTGAAACATGAGAATTAGGAACATCCCAGATGGATGGTGGAATAACTGGGAAATTTTCGGAACGGCAAAATCTTACGGACCATCCCAGAAATGGATGGTGGATGGTGGATGGTCCCCAGTGTGAAAAGGCTATAACCAAATTTGGTTTCAAGACTCATGTGATGTCACACTGCTACAAGTGTATTTCAAAATTTCGCCCCGCCCCCTTCCGCCCCCACAAAGGACGAAAATCTGTGGCAGGCACAATTTTAAAGATACGATAAAACTAAAAACGCAGTATCGTAGAGATCGCCCATATCTACCAGATTGCTGAATATGAATCAGATCGGATCATAATTATAGCCAGAATGAAGAAATTAATTTTCTGTTGGTTCCCCCGCCTCCTCCAGCCAGAGACACACTACTCATTCTCCTTCTCGCTCGCACACTCTGCCGCGTTCAGTGCGCGAGCAACCCCTAGCGGAGGAGATGTAGAATCTAAATGGTACATCTATAATCTACATGTTAGATGTAAAATATACATTGTAGATGTAGATGTAGATAACAGATGTAGCAAAAAAATGTAAAATGTAAAATTTTTTTTTTTAATTCTAAAATTCTAAAAAATCATGCTCCAAAATGTAAATACTGACTGAGTACGGGTATAAGTAGAGTCGCGTCCCCAGAAGCGACTCACACGTTCCTTCTCGTTTTGATTTTAACTTTGGCCATCCGGCCTAATGGCTTGGCCTTGTGCGGAAGCACGTTACTCTTGTGAATTATCTCTGACCTTCTGATTAACCGGAGGAGACTCCTACCCTATTTCAACTTAGTGTCTTAATTTGAAAATACCTTACTTAATACATGTGGGATGCGGTAGTGATAGGGTAGTGCCAAGGAACACCAGGAGCGGGAACACCATTAATCCTCTGTCTCTACCCTAAGATATCGATAGTAGACGAACTCAGTTGCAACGTGAGAAAAGAGTGGCAACGTATCGCCCTTCTTCATTCGCTGCCGAAATCTCGAACAAGACACAACGAAAATACTCTGTTAAAATTAAGTCGACTAAGCTATAAACCTTTAAATAGTTATTTAAATAAAACGAAGGACTCTGCATACATATACCTATACATATCTACGTATTCCCCAAAATATTTACGCGAATTATACTTACCTAACCTTATCTACTTACACCTCTATACCATATACCTACATATATTACCTTCTATCGTACATATCCTATCATATATTATATCACCGTTTTTCATATCATGAGCCGGGAAGATTCAGGAGTTAGGTAAATAATTAAGGGGATTTAGGTTTGTCAAATGAAACATCATGAATTATGTAAATAAATATTGTTTTAGTATGAAACAAGGCTAAATAATTTCGGAAGGAACCATGCAGTGTCTGCTGATAAAGAGGTGATCAATGCCGAAATCCGTGTCTTGATCTCTGCAGGGCGAAAACTTCAGGCGGCGGAAAAGAAAGCAGTTTTTTTTGAGTCTTCTTCCCACCCCTAATAAGGGAGGAGTGGTGATTTGGAGAGGAAAAGTGAGCAGGCAGTAGAATTAAGTGAACAGTAACACTACAGTGGTGGAGAATGTGACTAAGGATGTCTCTAAGTCTTAGAGTCTAAGTGAAATCTATTGCAAAGTCGGTACCAATAATATCGTCATTGATAAATTATTTTCCAAACATGCTGAGTAATATATTAACCTTAGCTGAATTTCCTAATTTTCACTAATCTTCAATCTATTAACCATTAACTAAAATAAAAAATACCTTTTTTTGTATATGTATGTATTTTAACCATAAAAATTTAATTTTCTTTGTTGGTAAAAACCCCTAAAAACTCCACTAAAAAAAAAAATTGTGTAATTTTATTTTATTTACTAACAAAGAACGGAAAAGGTCCCCGACCGCCTAATGTATATAGTTTTTTCTTATATTTATATCGCTGAATATTCTGCCGTAACATCAGCTGATAATTTAAACAATATATGCTAATATATGTTGCATATAAATGCACAAATATAATTAATTATAATGATCTTGTTGATCTTGAACATTTTTGTAGGCATTTTGATACCGAATAGAATAAGGATATACTGTCACTTGTCATGATTCCTATTTCAGGCTGGGACATGCAAGCCTGTCCTCGTGAAATTCCTTCAAGTCGTTGATCTTCGATTTTCGACTGCCAGGATTTTGTAGCTTTACAATGTTCGGTGATATAAACCCTTGTACTCGGTAGGGTCCGCCATCCTTCGGGTCGGGGATTTTCTTGAGGGCAGTACGGGGCGGTGTGTTGCACATCCACTCCTGCGGTCTGTTGGAATGATCGAAACGACCGGCTAGTTAAGGTCGAGTAGTTTTTTTTGTGCTGCTTCCCCTACATACCGCTGGAGGAGGCCGGGAAGGTAGTATCTCGTAGAGATTTTTGCTGTAGGTGGCCCGTGGGGACATTTAGTCGGCCACGCGATGCACCTGGAGCAGCTACAGGATCCCGAGGATATCCTTCAGTAGAGTAGTGGGACAGAAGCAGCTAGGTAGAAGAGTGAGCGCCCTTGACTCTTAATCTTCTGTAGAAGATGAGAAGTCAACAGCGCTCGCGACTAAGAAGGTAGACGTTGGACAAGCAAAGACGTAGGGAACCAAGTGCAGATGGCTCCAGTAGCAGTTGTGGTTACTTTCCCCTCTTGTGGTTGATCTTGCAGTTTTTTTGATTTTCCGTGTTGAGTTTTGTTGGAGTTAGGTGTTGTCTGTGAAAGAAAGGAAAGTTAGGTAGTTAGAAAAAGTTTATGAGCAGCTACAACTTACGGTCAAAAGGGAAAATGACTCGCAGGACTCCTCCGCCAGGAAACCTGCCTGAACAGATGCGAGGAGGAGATAGTCAGGGCACGGAAGGAGGCGAGAACGACAGCTGGAACCTGCCGAAGACCCCAAAAGAATTGCCGTCGGAAATTCTTTCGGGCATAAACGTCGCAATAGCACAAGCGCAGGAGACGCAGAGAGTTGCTATGGCGGACACCATCAGCAGGACGCTGCAAGAGGAGATCCGTCGTGGATTTATGGAGCTGATGGGTGCCATAACGGAGGCAATGACGCCCCTGCGCCAGAAAGGAGAATTGATCCATGATCTGGGCTGGGAGAATGGTCCAAATGGCAGAGAAGGCGGTCCGGCAGCTCCAGAATGGCGAAGACAGAGTACCGGCACCAGACCCAAAGGTTCCGTGGAACAACAGGAGCATATTCCACAAGCGCCTCCAAGGAAGCCGGAGAGACGGAGCCAAAGTTGGTCCCGCATGGTGGAAGATGGCGGTCTGGAAACGAGACCGATGGTACTGGAACGGGAACCAGCAGGAGACGGCGGAGCTCGGCGATTCACGACGCCCTACGAGAGGCGAGACGAGTGGAGAGAGCCGAGATGGGGACGCGTCGACAAGTGGGACATCCATTTCGACGGCGACCCAGACCCAGCCAAACTGACGGTGGAGGATTTTGTCTTTCGGGTCGAATTTCTCCAGAGGCAGAGTCGACGCTCGTGGGACGAAGTCCTGGACAATTTTCAGCATCTGGTGAGAGGACGGGCTGCCGAGTGGTACTGGCAGTTTGTCCGAGAGAGGCCTCCAGAAGTCTGGGAGGACTTAAAGGACGAGTTGGTGACCCGATTCCGTGCAGTAGGTGGGCAGTACGAGCGGCTGCGTGCGTTGCATGAGCGACGCCAAGAACCTGGAGAATCGGTGGAAGATTACTTCCGAGCTATGCGGAGGCTGGCCGCAAGGCTTATCACACCAATAGCGGATTCCGAGATGGTCAGAGTCGTCAAGAAGGGACTCGAGGAGGAGATCGCTCGGTATGTGTACGCGATCCGAGTCCGGAACCTGGAGCAGCTGAGGGAAGAGTGTGTAGAGGTGGAATACCATTTCCGCAGACGTGAGCAAAGGTCAGCTTTCGCCCGACGCCGAAGTTCCAACAATCCGGGAAGCGAGTCGAGGAGATAGAGCCAGATTCGGAGCTGTTGGAAGGAGAGGAAGAGGTGATGGTTGAGGAAACCCACCTGACAGCGAAGCCGAGGCTGGGTTGCTGGAATTGCGGAGAAGTTGACCACGGGTTCCGAGAGTGTATGGCAAAGGAACGCAGAGTATTCTGCTACCTCTGCGGAAAGCCCGAAACGTACACGCCGAAGTGTCCCAACTGCTCGGGAAACGCAAGAACGGGCATGATAAAGGCGGGACATCAGAGCTCGGGACGGAGGCCCGCGAGAAAGTGAAGGATGCGCTGTTGGAGTTTGTAAAAATTAAGCATATTAACCCAAGTAGTGTAGAAAAATATAGTTTAAAATTCTTACCGGCCGAAGAGAGGATGAGGAGATATACACAAGTCCGAAATCGGATCTTTGACGGACATCAGCTGAGTGGAATGCGAGGTGTCAGCCGTAGACTCCAGAAGGCCCGGGCACGCTTCCGGCAAAGGAGACAGACTCGCAAGGAGGTGGCTGAAGCAGTCAGGCGTGGAGCAGGACGTGACCCAAGGGTTTTTGCCAAGGTGCAAATCCTAGGACGGAAGATTTCCGGACTCCTGGATACTGGGGCATCCGTAAGTGTCCTCGGAAAGGGCAGTCGTGAGCTCCTAGACGACCTCGGGGTGGAGATGGACAACTATGTCTCGATCGTCAAAACCGCCGCAGGAGAGGACCGGACCATAATCGGCAAGGCGAGAATCCCTGTGGAGTACAAAGGAATCAGCAAGGACATTCTCTTTTACATCTGTCCATACCTGGAGCAAGTCATGTACTTGGGTGTCGATTTTTGGAGGTCGTTCGCGTTGGCTCCCACAGTCCTCGGAGCTTATCCAAGTTCGCCCAGCGATGCCAAGATATCCGCAGTCCAGATGTCACAGATCAGCCAATATGCCGAAGACCACCAAGAGAACGTACATGTGGACGCGTGGGACCTGGAAGAGAAGGAAGCTGAAGAACTGGAGGAGGTGAAGAAGGAGTTCCTAACTTACGAAGATGCCGGATTAGGGTCAACGACGGTAGAGGAGCATCGGATCCAGTTGGTAGAGGGCGCGGAGCCGTTTAAAGATCGACACTACCCTCAATCCCCAGCGATGCAGGAAGTGGTCTGGACCGAAGTGGACAAGATGCTGGAACTGGGAGTGATAGAGGTTAGCGATAGTCCGTGGAGCAACAGGACGACGGTAGTGCGGAAACCTAACAAAAACAGATATTGTTTGGACGCGCGAAAGCTGAACCAACTCACCGTCAAAGACGCATACCCTCTTCCTAGCATCGAGGGAATACTGTCCAGGATCGACCAGACGCACTACATTTCCAATGTAGACCTCAAATTTGCGTTCTGGCAAATCAAACTGGATATAGAAAGCAGGAAGTGTACCGCGTTCACCGTTCCAGGTCGTCCGCTGTACCAGTTTGTGATGATGCCCTTCGGTCTGTGTAACGCTGCACAGAGGTTATGCCGGGTGATGGACAAAGTGATCCCGACGCAGTTGAGATCAAACGTTTTCGTCTATCTGGATGATCTCTTGGTGATAGCTCCCGATTTCCAGACACATCTCCGGTACCTTCGGTTGGTGGCCCAGTGCCTGCGAAAAGCAAATTTAACAATAGGCTTACAAAAATCAAAATTTTGCTTTAGGTCACTGAAGTACCTGGGATTTATCATCGGAGGTGGCACGTTGCAGATGGATCCTGAGAGAGTTTTGGCCATTCAAAGGATTCCCAATCCGAGTTCAGTGAAGAAACTAAGAAGCTTCCTAGGAACCGCAGGATGGTACAGGCGCTTCATCAAGGATTACGCTTCCATTGCAGTGCCGCTGACAGACGCGCTGAAGAAGCATCCGCGTGGAAAGTTTTCCCTGAAGAAGGCACTCACCACGGCTCCGGTATTGAGTCATGCGGATTTCAAGAAGCCTTTCTACGTACAGTGCGACGCATCGAATTACGGAGTGGGAGCGGTGTTGTTTCAGTTGGACGTCGAAGGAGCCGAGCGTTCAGTGACATTCTTCTTCGCCAAGTTAAACAAGCATCAGCTAAATTATTCTGTAACGGAAAAAGAGTGTTTAGCTGCGGTGTTGGCCATTGAGAAATTCAGACCGTACGTTGAATTGATGCCCTTCACGGTTATCACGGATCACGCCAGCCTGATATGGCTCATGTCGTTGAAGGACCTAAACGGACGTCTTGCGAGGTGGTCATTGCGACTGCAGAGGTTTGACTTTGGGATCGAACACCGGAAAGGAGTCGATAACGTCGTGGCGGATACACTCTCACGCTGCATCGACGAAGTGGTGATAGATCCAACGGAGATCCTCGGATTCCAGACGACAGAGTTTGAGTCTTCAGAATATCAGGAGCTGAAAGGAGGAATCGGCAAGAATCAAGACATGTTGCCCGACTTACGAGTGGAAGGGGATTTGATATTCAAGCGGATGGCCTTCACGCAAATGGACGACCAAGTGGAAGGGTCCATTTGGAAATTATGGATTCCCGCGTCACTGACGGAAACTCTCATCTCCAAGGCCCACGAAGACCACACAGCTGGACACGGTGGACTTAAGAAGACCCTGCATCGGCTTAGAAGGCACTTCTACTGGCCAGCGATGACGACACAAGTGCGGGAGTATGTCCGGAATTGCGATGCATGTAAGGAGTCCAAAGCACCCAATTATCGAAGCCAGGTAGGGATCGGTCAGGAAGTCGTAACGGAGAGGCCGTTCCAGAAATTATACATCGATTTTCTGGGAAAGTATCCCCGGTCGAAAAGGGGACAAGTCTGGATTTTTGTCGTCGTAGACCACTTCTCTAAATTCACCTTCCTGAAAGCGATGAGAGAGGCGACCGCGGCGAACGTAGTTCAATTCCTAGTACAGGAAGTGTTCTACAAGTTTGGGGTGCCCGAGGTGATCCACTCCGACAACGGAAAACAGTTCCTGTCGAAGATCTTCCAGGACATGATCAGCACCTTTGGCGTCCGACATCTGCGCACAGCAGTCTACTCACCACAGAGCAATGCCGCCGAGAGGGTGAACCGGAATTAGCTGCAATCAGGACGTATTTAGAGAAGGATCATCGAGACTGGGATATGTACCTACCGGAGATTGAAGTGTCGATCCGTGACTCAGTGCACGAAGCAACAGGCGTGACGCCGTTTTTTGCAGTTTTTGGACAGCAAATGTTCCTTAATGGGAACTGCTATAAGTTGGCGAGGAAGCTGCAGTCGCTGACGGAGCATGAGGTGCACGCATTGGACCCCGCGGATAAATGTCACATCATCCGGGAACGTATTAAGGCCAACCTTCACCAAGCGTATGAGCGCAGCAGCCAGCGCTACAACAAACGGGCCCGAATTCGGGAGTATGTCCATATTGCGGGATCCACGGCCAGCTCACCCACACCATCAAGAATGCCATGCCATGCCCTTGAACTTGGTTGAAGGGCAAGAGAGGAGATAGGATCAGCAGCGAGGAGACTGCATAGGGCAGCTGCGCTGACAATAGAGGAGTTGAAAATTAAATATCGAGAGTGTCGGATCGTAAAATCGGGAAACAAAGATTACTGGAACCTGTTGGCCTCCCGCATATAAGCAAAAACTCCATCCACCCGGCCCGCGAATCCAGGTCACGCCCGGGCGCGAGCCCGCCTCAACAGATAATTAATAAATTAAATTATATGTAGTATTTGTATATTTATTTATTTAATTATTCTTCTCTGTAATCAATTATTTTCCACCCATAAATTAAGTTGAAGAGGCGGGAGTAGGCGGACGCGCCATCAGAATTTAGTGTAGGGATTTATGTTTAAATATGTGTTAAGTTTTTGAAGTGAAATTATAACGTTTGATATGAATTGCTAGTGTGTTTAGTATGGGGGGAAAGGGGACCACAGCTGCGATACCTTAAACGACGCCTAATAACATTTTTTCAGAAAACAATTGTTCATAAAAAAGGTATAAAAACAAAATCTATCATTAAATGTTCTGTTCTACAGAATGACACAAAAACAAATGAAAAAGGCATTCAAACACACATTTTTAGACCAAATTCGATTTGTTAAAATGAATTTTTTAATATTCGAGGAACCTGTTTATAGAAAAGTAAAAGCTTCTGTATTGAAACAATGCTTCATACTCTGGCTATCATTGGTGCACGCGGTGCGGAAAAGCCCCTTACCCACAGATTTTTTCTACAAATTTATAGTATAGATTAAAATAGCATTGTGCTTATGCAAACGAGGCATTCCAATAATATACTACTCTCTTCCGAACAGGCCGGGGGTCGGAATCAATTGAAAACATAACAATACGCAATAAAAGGAGATATTTCGGTACCAAATTTTGTTGCAAACACGATATTATCAAAAAATAGCCCATTTGTTAGACTAATTAACACAAACACAACAGAGGCGCTAATTTCCACGTTTAAACTGAAAACTTGTCGGAATACGAAATACGAACACGAAAACACTGTCACAAAGAACTTTCCACCCTTCTTAAAAGATGACCTTTTCAAATTATGCACAGAGTTTAACGGAATTTCATATAACAATTCCTGCAAACAAAAACTCAGGCTGAAAGATTCAACACCAGTATACTCAAAGAACTATACAATAGAGCACAATCGAAAAACGGAAATTAATAAACAAGTGGACAAATTGAACGATGATGATGTTGTGGAACCTTCCATATCTGAGTTCAGTAGTCCAATTTTATTAGTGCCGAAAAGTCTTTTCCAGGATGTAATGAAAAGCGATGGAGACTGGTTGTGGACTGGCAGCGGACAAATTCCCACTTCCAAGAATGGATGACATTCTTGAAAATTAGGACGCGTAAGATTCTTTTCATGTGTAGACTTAATCTTAAGCATTTAGATATCTCCCTAATATGGGTCGCCGGACACAAGGATGTTCCCGGGAATGATGCTGCCGACGAACTAGCCAGGCAAGGTGCTACCACACCTCTCCTACCGGAGAAGAAGCAGGCAATGCCTTTGGCTACGTGTAGGCTACTAACGCACGAAGCCTTCGAGCTAATTGCCGACAGACGATGCCAGCAAACCATCACCTGTAAAACTTCCAGGTCGATCCAACCAAGTCGATCGAAGAAACGCTCGGAAAAGCGCTACAAACTCAGCAGAGTTCAGTGCTCTACCGTCATCCGAGCCATCACGGGACACTGACAGATCGGCACACACGCTGCCAGATTGTCAATCCCTCATAACGACTTCTGTAGAAGCCTCAACGACATTTCGGACCTGTCCGAAATCAGACCAGGGATATGGACCAAGTGAGGTGGGGTGGGGGGGATTTCCCCCTCTCTCCAACTACCGCCTTAACCTTACCTAACCTAGACTTAATCTCACGGTTCCGCCAGGCAATATAAGAGGAAGAATCGCGCGACATAATATCTTTCTCTACTGACAAAGGATCTTACAGATTTAAAAGATTGCCATTCGGCCCTCAAATAGCCACTAACTCATTCCAAAGAATGATGTCCTTAGCATTCACGAGACTAACACCATCTCCAGGCTGTATTTAGAGCTAAACTCTTTATTTGTCGTTTTGTTCGTTCAGACACTGCAAGGTCCGCCCCTTTTTATTGTTTTTTTATATGCTTCGATTTTTTTTTTAAATCTTTGAGCAGAATTCTAGCTAATTTCTGCTATATTGGCTATTTCGCGAATGCTTTTGACTTCCTTGCGCAGATTAGCCCTCTGGTGCCCAAACCGCCTTTGACAGGCAAACTTCACAACCCCCTTATTCGCTTTCCGCATTCTTTTTTGTCTTTTTGTTTTGCGTTTGTCTAATTCGGGGAATTCCAGAAATTAATTTCTTTGCGTTTCCAATACATGCCAGCGCTTGCGTCAGCTGCTGCGGTCATTTGAAGTTGAAAGTTTGTGAAGTTCGGACGCGGTAACTATTTGGCAAAAAGTGCAGGCTTAAAAAGTTAAAACAAAAATATTTTTTAAAGTCGCAACTGATAAAAAAAATTACTAGCGTGTGGCTGATAGTGTCAAGGACGCAAAGCACTGCCATATTTATAAAAAAAAAGGTTTCGTTAGCTTTTTGTTGCTTCTAGAAGAAAGCCCGTATAGAGGCGGTCTTGGGAAAATTCGAAAAAAATAAGTTATAAGGTAAATTTGAAAGTGGAACAACTCATATTTAAGTCAAAATAAAAGCTCTACTAGGCATGAAACGACGACAAATGCATAAGCTTTCCGCTCTTTCCGATGTGGAGATAGAGAAGTTTCTTAATTCAACGAACGATGTTTCCGAGGCATCGTTTCCAGTCAATGATAAAGCTAAGAAGAGATGGAACGAGAAATATGTCAGATTCTATGCTCTCTTCAGAGATTTGTGTAACTTCAAGCGGAAGTCCTGCTCCATTGGAGCAGTTTTTGTCACTCTCAACTTCGATTGCATTGAATTCACCTCAAGCACAGAAACGCAAACGCAAAGCCATGCTGAAGCAAGCAAAATAACCGAATTTTGAGGATCTGTCTCGGATAACGATCCAAAAAGATATTGTGGCGCCAAAAAATATTAGTCTTGGATAAATCTCCGACTTCCTTTACTGAGCTTGACCTCGGAGACCTCAAATCTCAAAGATCTGATACGCCAATCAAGTGTTTTGAATACTTTTTAATGATACTATCAGTGAGAATACATATAACTCAGCAAACAAATTTCTATGCTGCCCAAAAAAATGCGAATACTTCGTTTTCAACAACCAGTTTTGAAGTTCGACAATTTATTGTCTGTACCCGGCCACGTTTTACTGTGGCACATTGTGGATGCATGGATAAGAAGTGAGTCGAATAATACGTTCAACATAAATTTGCTTTTACAATAATTGGAGGGTATAAAATGCACAATATTCCATTACCGTTTCCGGCATCTTCAGTTGATCGAATCCCATTCCCATCCTATCTCCCGCTACGCATATGGATGCTTCATGTTATTATCTTTCGTACGGATTCCTCATTCATGTTTGAAATCCATCTTCTTGCGCAGCATCTTTATTAATCTGTACACATACATATATTAATGATAATACTCACACAAAACAATTTTCAAAAGAGTTCAAAAATGTTTGTAACACTCCACTCAAGGCTTTTTTTAACTATTTTCAAACAATTAGCCAAATCGGTCTACACAGATTTATTTCATCTGTACTATATAAGTAATCTAAGCCGAACGAATTTATTTTTTGATCTATGTATGTTACACTTTCCATATAAAAAATCAAGCAGATGTCAAACAAATGACAACCCTGGAAAGGCTTCATACAACAATACTAATATTTTCCGAGTATTCTAAAATTTTCAAATTTTCCGCGCAATTTTCTTAATTTTCTCTTTTATAAGAACCTTCTCCTGACAATAACTAACACAACAACAAAAATATTAGCGAAATCGGTCCAGCCGTTCACTCGTGATGCCATGACCAAGGGAAATAGGGATTCATTTAGAAATATGTATATATATAGATGTCAGTTTTTCGATACCCAAATATTCGTTCATATTGGGGTGAGTATGTGTTTGGAAAAGTTCAAATGACAATATCAAGAAATCGCTTTGAACAAATAAGAAGCTATTTGCATTTCAATGATAATAGTAAGTTGCCCTTCATAGACTCTGCCGACCAAAATACAAAATACGACCAATCGTGAATCACTTCAATGAAAAGTTTCAGTCAGTTCTGATTAAACAACGCTTATGTGTGGATGAGCAAATGTGTGCAACGAAGATGAAGACCTTCCTGCGACCATATTTACCAGACAAACCACACAAATGGGGAGTAATATTCCTCAATTTTTGCGACTCATTTGGCTGAAAGGTTTTTTGGCCTACCTTCCCAAAGCCGCCTCTAGGCGGACCAAGGTTTTGGTCCTATAAAATCCGATTCGAGCCAAACTAAATTTGTTTCCAGAACAAATCCTTACATGTAAGGCATAATAGCCCAAAAATCATTTGTTTCTGGATAATATTTTGCATATTCTCCTACAACATAACTCCATTCGTAATTTTTACTGTCTTTACGTGTCGCACATTTTTAAATTGACATTTATGTATTTAGTCTTAGATAATTCAATTTACTTGTACACAAATAGTAAGAATCAAATACTCACCTTAATTTACGAAAAACATAAATAAACAGTCAATTACCACAACATTTTTTTATTACCAATAATAATTTCCTACTAGGAAAACAAAATTTTTGGGTCGTTACAAATGTTAACCAGCTTTTAATAATTAAAAAAAAGAGCTATGATAAGTGAGTGTCCCAATATTTATTTCGACCATGTATGTACAGGGAGATCCATGAAATGGGGTTACCCGAAACAACCTCCGCCACTAGACGAAATACCACCACTAAAATGCAAAAAAGCGATACGATGCGTCTATCTAAAAACAAAAAACTATGCCAAAAACATTTTTTTTGACTTTTCCTGAGTTTTTAAAGTTTACCGCAAAAAATGATGAAATTTGAATTTGAAAGCTTAAAATCTTCCAGACGTTAAGCTGCAGCTAAAAACGGGGTCGGATTCATAGCTGCATTTGTCTGCATTTTAGAACTGCAGCATATGTAACCAGATATAAGATACTTAAGTTATGTAAAAAATAGAAGCACTACCTCTTAAAAAAAAAATACGAAACTTCAAAAATTCTTTAAAAAAACTAAACCATAAACAAAAATAATAATTCTCGGACTCTCCGAACAACGCTAATGAAATAAAATTTGATCACTTATTAACGACATGCCCTTCCACTATGAAAAATAAACTTTTTGTTTCCACTATCAGCAAAAACCCAGCCTTTAGCGAACGACATAACACTCATTAAGTTCTATAAAATAATCAAATTAAATTAAATATACCTTTGAGTAGCAACATAGCAACTATAATATTTGGTATTAATTAAGTAATCAAAATTTAACATAATATACTATTTAATTTCCTCAGCCGAAGAGCCTTGTTGCCATAGCTCCTTCTCAAGTGAATTTAAGTTTTGTAAAACTAAGTCAGCTCATATAAATAAATTAATATCAATAATAATATCTTTATATATTACATTTTATGTCAAGTTTGAGGTAACCCATTCTGTCCTACTGGATATGTGGATCAATAATAATTAAAAATAAAACGAAACGAAATAAATCGAGAAGGACTCGAGTCTACTTTAATATCCGTACTCAATCAGTATATATGTACATATGTGAGGTTATGTGATTTATGTGGAATTTTAAAATATTTGATCAGCTTACATTTTTGTTCTACATCGTCATCCAAATCTACATCTCCTCCGTTAGAGGGCGCTCGCGCACTGAACGAGGCAGAGAGTGCGAACGGAAAAGAGAATGAGTTGTGCTGAGAATGACAGCGGTGAAGGAGGCTTGGGTAGCAGCTGAAAATGAATTTCTTCATTCTGGCAAAAATAATGATCCCATATGATCCATATTCGGCAGTTTGATAGATATGGTCTACGATACTGCGTTTTCTCGTATCTTTAATATTATGGATGCCACAGATTTTCGTCTTCAGTGGGGGGGGAAATTTTTACATACTTGTAGCAGTGTGATATCACATGAGTTTGGAAACAAAATTTGGTTACTCTAGCTTTTATAGTCTCTGAGAAGTAGACGACAAGCAAGACGGACAGACGTGTTAGTGTAGGCTTTCGATTGGGCCGATAGTTGCAAGGGTTGTAACCGGTTGGAGAGCAGATATGACAGCGGCATCTGGTGTGGATCCTGTGAGTTAGGAAGAGGGATGCGTGGAAGGAAAGGAAATGTGACCAAGAAGGTTAGGATGGAGGAAGGTCAGTTTTCCGGAAAAGAGGAGAGTGAGACACACGTTACCAAAGACAAAAAGGTCAAAAAAAGCTTACTAAAAAAAAGAGGAGAAAAAACCAGGCAACCACGGTGGCAGTGTTACGACAACTCAACAGCAGCGGAGGCAGTGCTACGACAACGGTGCTACAGCGGAGCCAACAGTTGGCTGGAACCAGACGGCCACTGCAACAGACCGGTACTGGCCAGGCCGGAAAGTAGCTGGAGGAGGGTTCCAAGGAGTAGCAGCTGGAGGAGGCTCCCCGGAGCAGCGCTGACAAAGTCCACGGAGCATCGGCGGGGAGCACGCATTTGCTACCCGCTTCTTCGGAAAACCCATATCCCTGCACCTTCACACACTCACATAAATAACATACGCATGTATACCCTCATAGCCCCGACATGAAACACAATCATTTACATCATCATTTAAACATATCTTATATACCCACGCACCACCATCATTATTACCCATATATTCACATATCTCACACCACTTTTCCGCAACATTAGCAGAGAACACAAAAAAAAAAAAAAATAGAAAATAAAGTCAAATAGCCCTAAGTAAATTTAAAATTTCTTTTATTATCGTGTAAGCGATATCTATTACACCACCCCGCCAGACAGCATATTGCCCAACTCTAACATTTATAGCCTGTTTACACCACAGTTGAATTATTGCGTTTTGGGCAAAACTCAGTTTTTTTTTACATAGGTTTAGCCTAGTGGTGGCAAAAAGTTGAGTTATGGCTGCGTTTCAGTTGCGTTTGTTCGATTCTCCGATCATTTCAATCCTGTTCGCATATCGTGTGAACCATATCCACTAGAAAAAACAAAACAAAAACATGTTGTTTACATAGAAAAATAAAAGAAAAATGTAAATTCGCATATATTACTTAAAAATAATACTTTTAGCGAATTTTATCAATAGAAGCGAGATTTTTGAAGACCTATTTGCCTTTACAGGAACTTCTAGACTTCTGGAAGGAAAATATAATGATTTTCGTGGTGTACGGGAGAACTCTCACATACGTGAATGAAAGTCATTACAACTAAATTGATTTGAATAATTGAATTTGTAATTCAGGGAGAACTATTTATGAAATGTAGCCCCAAATCTTTTCTGTTCATATTAAAAATTTGGTTGTAGAACGTGCTGTTGTTAAACCTCATAACTCAATAACTCGAGTTTGTGACAGTGCACTATGGGGAATATTCCAATTTTTCGGGTATTAATTAATAACTTTTAAACTAAGCAAGATTTTTCGATACGGTTTATTTTATTAATGATATGTACACCCCCAGAAACATTTCTGGAAAAAGGGGCTGTTACCGCCCACAAATAAATTTAATAATATTAAAAAACTGAATATCTATATTAACATTTATTACCTATAATACTCCTTTATACATAAAAATAAAGTTTTTCTATTGGAAAAACTTCATTTTGATGAAATTCATGAGCTAAAGAAACAAAAGCTAATATTGATAGAAATTTTCTTAAATTTTAGTTTCTTCATCACACATAAAAATTTTAACGTCAAATTCATCTTCGAAATACTCAAAAGTTTGATCTGGGCCTTCAATTTCACATAATAAGAGGATTAACAAATCGATGGGAAGGGCAAGGTCTTGCTTGCTGCTTGAATCAACAAAGAGACGTTGCACTCTTGAGATTTGATAGAGCTGCTGCTTGTTTTTTTAGGTCCTACTCCTTTCAACCAGTAAGCCAACTTTGGATGACCAATTTGTCGATTATTGTTCCAAGTTGATTCGCTTTTGTATAATTTTGATTTTTTCAAAAAATGTTGGCAACAAATTTGAGTTTTGCTCTTTTAATATAAAACATGCTTTAAAACATGAATGTTTTTATTTAATCTCCCCGTAAAAAAATCAAAAATGGCATTTTCTTGGTTGGATTCGTTAGTTTTCCTTGCCCAATACATCAAACAGCTCGGCGTGCGGAAAGTGCACATTAAGACAAACTGCCGTTAAATCAAAATGAATAAATCGAAATGAATTTACACTGGGCGCGTCTGCTATCGATATCGGAAGAGACGCAATGAAGCAGACAAGGCGTTTACATTGGCAGACGTGCGTCTTGAATTTGGATTTGGGTGCTTGATGACAAGGAAAGACAAACAAATTTTTGAAAATCAACAGAATTATGCAAGACGGCAGGAAAATGGCCGAAAGAGAATTGATTCTCATATTTATTTATTATTTTCAGACATTTCTTTGTAGAGTTTGTGGGAGTTCTTCTTCAAATTATGAAAACCATCGAAGTTCGTCTCCAGTACTCAAATCCTATACAGATATATATCGTTTCTTTGAAAAAGAACCTATCGCATCTTACAAATACATTGTTGAATTCATACGCATCGCAAATATCAAATTGTAAATCAAGCACGCTAACCATTCAGCATCATACATACACTTCCAGTCATCATATTTAAAAGTTAAAACAATTAATCAAGTCTTTCAAGAAAACAATCAGGAGGTGGCGTTAACCCGTATCAGACGTGGAGGCCAAATAAATCTTTCAACTAATCACGACTGAAAGTAAAGTAGAAAAATACGATTTATGTAATAGTATTAATTTAATACTTATAATAAAAATTTATATTAGACTTTATGCCAACAAAAATGCGAATCTGGACCATTGTACACTATAGGAAGCTACTTATGCACCAGACTATCCAAAAATTAGTTTGGTATCATTTTTTTGTAAAGGCGTTTGTTCAATAAAGAATATGTTTAGCGTATAATCAATTTTTTGGCGGCTTCATTTTTCCGCTTTGCTTTGATATGTCAACAAAATGTTGCAGTTCCTGAAACAAACATAAAAAACCCTGGCATAAGGTTTTAAAATTCAGTTAAAGCACATTTATTACATTTAGTTCTAGGATTTTATTATAGGTATGCCATACATACCCATCATGTTGGTTTATAATTTAAACCCCCCACTCACCCCAACCAAATTGTAAATAATATTGAACTATCATCTCTACAAAATTGTAAAATATGTTAACTATTGGATCAATGTTATAGACAGAATTCAGCAAAAATTTCCTATGATTGATTCTCCCCGTGCCTAGAAGTTAACAGTAGAAGATGAGTTTTTTTTCTCGTCTGGCATGTACTCAAAGATAGCTGTTTAGCTTCTTAACTGTTTAATTGTATACATATATGTATACATTGTATATGTACCTACGGCTATATTAAAGCATATGCTCCTTACATAAACTATATTATTGTATGTGAAAGATCCAAAGCAGACTATTTCACGTGGATCCAATAAATTGCCTTAGCCGGCATTTGCTGATTAGACACCTGTCAAACCGGCTAGTACCATTATCTGATCGGCTCGAAACAATGACGAAATCTTCCAGACACAGACCTTGGTGATATAGGGTAGACTTTGCTATCAGCTGCACTTTAAACGGCTGAGGCTCCACTGAACAATGTTTTCACACACATGATGATAGACGGATTTTCAAATTTGGGTCTGTTAAAAACCCACTCACGGGCCACTGGTGAATCAGACATTAGTGCTCTCCAGCTACTTAAATTTAATATAGCCGGCACTCGGGCACAGAAAGAAACATTTCCGACCCTATAAAGTATATATATATTCTTTATCAGCATCAATAGCCCAGCCTATTTAGCCATATCTTTCTGTCCGTCCGTCCGTCTGTCTGTCTGTCCGTCTTGTGTTCCGCCTAGTTCTCAAAGACTATACGAGCTAGAGCAACCAAATTTTGTTTCCAGACTCAGGTGATATCACACTGTTACAAGTGTAATTCAAATTTCAACCAGCCGTATCGCAAAGAATGACCATACCTTGCCGTATCTGGATCAAATCGGTTTAATTTTATAGCTAGAATGAAGAAATTCATTTTCAGTGGCTAAGCTACCCCCTTCCAGCGCTGCAGCACTAACTTTGTACCGTGCAGTGTGCATTGCACACTGTGCAACCTCTGGCGGAGGAGAACGAGCTAGAACGGCGTATTGGTGTGAGAAGAGAGGGAGAGACAGATGTAGCAGAGAAAAAAAATAAAAGCGGAAAAATGTAAAAAAAAAACGAGAAGGAACGTGTGAGTCGCTTGTGGGGACGCGACTCTACTTATACCCGTACTCAGTATATATACATTTTTGAGCTTATGATTTTATAGAATTAAAAAAAAAAAACTTACATTTAACATTTTTTTGCTGCATCTGTTACATCTACAATGTATATTATACATCTTAAATGTACATTCTACATGTACGATCTAGATTCTACATCTCCTCCGCTAGGGGTTGCTCGCACACTGAACGCGGCAGAGTGTGCGAGCGAGAAAGAGATTTCTTGCAGGAGGGGGCGGGGGAAGCAACTGAAAACTAATTTTTTCATTCTGGCTATAAAAATGATCCGATCTGATTCAGATTCGGCAGTAGATATGGCCATTCTCTACGCTACTGCGTTTTTAGTTTTATCGTATCTTTAAAATTGTGTCTGCCACAGATTTTCGTCCTTTGTGGTGGCGGAAGGGGGCGGGGCGAAATTTTGAAGTACACTTGTAGCAGTGTGATATCACTTGAGTCTGGAAACCGAATTTGGTTGCCCTAGCTCTTATAGTCTCTGAGATCTAGGCGCTCAACAAGACGGACGGACAGACAGACAAACAGACAGACAGACAGACATGGCTCTATCGACTCGGCTATTGATGCTGATCAAGAATATATATACTTTATGGGGTCGGAAACGTTTCCTTTTCTGCGTTGCACACATCCACTTTTACCACAAATCTAATATACTACATTTAACTCTTTAACTCTTTTTCGAGTACGGGTATAATTATAAAATCTGACTGATTGAGTACCAGGTAAAGAAGTAGAGGTGCGACTTTAGAAGCTCCTCACAACTTTCCCACTCGTTTATAATTAGTATTTGCTGCTCTTACGCAACTCACAGGTTATAATCGCTAAAATGTACATATGTATATGACTAATAAAACATCTATGTATAATATTAAATATTTATTAAGATTTTACTATACAATTATTTCGGGACCATTCAAATTTGGTTTCATGGACGCCTGTGCCCATCCCTGACCAAAAATGTGGATTTCGAGCTAAGCACAACTTCAATAAGCAGCACATCCTGTACACCTTTTAGAATGGGAACTATTGTTATCATATTTTAGAATGTCAAGTAGGCATTCAACGATATTATAAACAAGGCCAAATCCTCCATCCCTTTCTCTTCGAATCTGCATTCTAGTCATACTACTAGAGGTTTTTCTCGCAATTTTCTATCAGATTTTATTGGTAAAGCCGACCTAATATAATAGCGTTGGAAAATGTTCACAAAAAATATTGAAAAGGGGAAGTACCGACTATTAAAAGCTTAAGTTTAAAGTTTGGTGCCTTTACCTTGCGCAGTTTTTTTTTGTCGCTCTAAATTGATTTTCAATTTATTCTAGGCAAAAGAAGACCACTAACTTTACAGTACATTGATTTATCACTTCATACATTCTAAACTTTATAACAGAAACACGTGCCTAGCAACGCGAGATTTTTAATCTAATGGGATAGATGTTCTATATATGACGGATATATTTTTACTCGCGATAGGAAAGCTCGTCAAACATCAGAAGGCCAATATATAGTAATTTTCCTTTTGCTAATACTTATGAATGTTCGTCACTCTATGTACGAATATGTATTCATATTAGAGTGGGTCGAATGTCAAAATTTCTTTTTAACTCAAGTCGGCCCAGTGATAGAATGCTGTGTTAAGGGATTTTAAATCGGTTAACGTTTGACTCTTGCTCATCGAGGTCAAAATATATTCGCTTTTGGCCAAGTTAGGAAACATTTCGGTATATGTTTCGGGAGTCGGTAGTATATACTAAAAAAAAAAACGAGAAGAAACTTTGTGAGTTGCTTCTGTGGACGCGACTCTATTTCAATCAGTATATAAATATGTGGGCTTATGATTTATGTAGAATTTAAAAATATTTTATCAGCTTACATTTTTTTACATCTGTCATCTAAATCTACATCTCCTCCTCTAGAGGGTGCTCGCGCGCTGAACGAGGAAGAGTGAGCGAGAGAGAAAGAGAATGAGTAGCGTCAGCATTGCCGGTGGTGGTGGGGGTAGCAACTGAAAATTAATTTCTTCCTTCTGGCAATAATAATGATCCCATATCTCATTCTCTACGATTCTGCGTTTTCTCGTATCTTTAATATTATGGATGCCACAGATTTTCGTTTTTTTGGGGCAGGGCGAAATTTTGATATGCACTTGTAGCAGTGTGATATCACATGACTCTGGAATAAAAATTTAGTTTCTCAAGTTCTTACAGTCTCTGAGAAGTGGGCGCTCATCAAGACGGACAGACGGACGGACAGACAGACGTGCCTATATCGCCTCGTCTATTGATGCTGATCAAGAATATATATACTTTATGGGGTCGACAACGTTTCCTTCTCTGCGTTGCACACATCCACTTCTTCGAGAACGGGTAAAAAAATCTATTTTACTTGGTTTCACGCCTTTCACGTGCTTGCTCTCTCTCGCTCTCTCTATATCACACACATATCTAAATATTTATATATGTACATATGTACGGTATGGAAACAGATGAGGTACGTATTCAAAAATTATTTTCAAATATGTCTTTAGGTGGAAAGAGAATACAAAAATATATTTTTATAAGATCAACCCTTAAAATGTTCAGTTTTCAAAGTCAATCCGAGGGCTAAAACTTCAGAATTGGAACACGAACACCATGTAAAACAGACCTTAATTTCTAAGGAAGGAACATTTTGGAATCTGATTGGAAGAGGTCTATTTTTATGGCAATCTGTGAGTTTGTTTGTGATTGACTTCTTGGACTTCGAGTTTGTAAATATTTATATCACTGCGATCGATGATACGATTCCGCGTATTTTAAACTTGAATTATTTTAGGTAAACAGAATTACTACGGTATCAACGAAATACACAAAAAAACACCGTTCTTTTATACCTTTTGCCCAACGGGTATCTATGTAGCTTCTAATTCTAAATAATTCCTAAGTGAATTTAGCTTTTTGAAGTGGAATGGCGATTACTGCCAACCGTGGCCACCAGATAATATTCATATGTTTTCGAGAGTCCGTAGAAGGCTTCACGTTTGTTGTTTGTAATCAACCAATCTTATAAATCATCCATAGCTATATTCGATGTATCTGTTTATGTTTTGGTTCATTATTATAATGGTTTTCTATGCATTGCCTAACAACATTAATCAGATCAAAGTCCAGGCGGTTGCTCTAGAGCTCTTCTACAAAAGCGGATTTAGTATAAAAGATAAATAACATATTCTAAATATTCAGAGCCTTACACGTTTCACGACCGATACAATTTCACAAATTCTTTTATCTCAGTCCAGACTGATAATATACTGGGGCCTTTATATCGCAGATTAGGTCTGGAGACAAAATAGTCAAGTAGAGTATGAAAAGAAAATGCAGTTGTGGATAAAGGGGAATGGAATACTGGAACTTGATCGGGATGATTTTATTTTGTAGAAAAAGCATAGTCATAGCCAGTGTTGACCACATTCGTCCGATAACTTTACTAGCAGACTTAGCCAATCTTGATCAGACTGGGCTACCGTAGCCATTGCAATCGGCTCTTCAGATAATAGATTACCTATTAATTGCTCCGGTGCTTTTCCAGATCTACGGAGTGTTCTGTGGTAATAACGACTATGGACGACCTTCCCTTATCGGAGTTGAAGCCCTCGGACATAAAAGCAGAAAAATGTTGTTAGTCAAGCAATCAGTCGCTAACAACAGACCCAGAGACATGGGTACCACAAGTCAAGTGATCCAGTTACTGCTGTGTTCCCTGGCGCTCGTCTGCGACAGCGCCAGCTCCAGCGTCAGCCTTGGCCTTGGCCTGCAACCCATACCCATGGCCACAGAGAATTATGTGGCCGCATCGAGATTTCGTCGCTTAGCGGTAGAGTTTTTTGACTACTATCAGAATATTACTCTGGCGGACATGGCATTGGATATGAATCGGGATCAGCATGCGCTTCCTTCCGCGCAGGATCTAGAGTGCCTGGCGGACTTGGCACTTCTAACACAGGATCTGGAATCAGCAGAAATCTGGGCACTCAGAAGTAAATTGCAGTGCTGCTTTGATACGTGGATACCCTTTGCTACACTATGTTTTTGATTTGTTCAATTTTGCAGTGATTGACTCGTGGGGCTCGTTGCCTTCAGGAATCCTCTACGGAAACTTGAGAGATCTTGGAAACTACGACGAGTGTCTCAACATTGATCACGTTGTCACCACAAGTCACAGCATCCAGGGAAAGTACTGCTTTGCCAAGGTCTCACTCGCCCCGAGCATATCGTCGCTACTCAGCATAAAGACAGCGGTCTGCTTTCCTGCATCCTGCTCAGCTGCTCTCATGGACACGATGCTGCGACGGCTGTTCGAGAAGTTGCTCAACGTGGAAATTAGTACGGACATGCAGTTGGTGAATGAGAACACGTGCAAGACTGCCCAGAAGGAGCCCTTTGACGGCCTCACCATATTCACCATGTATGTCCCATTCTATGCTGATATTGCTTGGTTGCTTTTCTTACCCTCCGCATTGCAGAGTCGTGTTGTCGGTGTTGTGTGCTTTGATGGTCCTGTGCACGTTGTATGACTATTTCTTCGTTAAGGATCAGAGTAAGTGACTGTGAAGTAAGAGAACCCAGTTTCATTTTATTTAAAACAATGCTTTAATCTTCTTTTCTTAGAAAAACTTTCGCCGCTGGTCAAGGCCTTCTCAGCGCGTGCGAACTCGCGTGTACTATTCCGGATTATAGACACCAGATCGAACCCCAATATTATTGACTGTCTTCACGGAATGCGCTGCCTGTCCTTTATCTGGGTGGTCTACGGACATGACTATCTGGTGGCTGCTATGGGGCCCAATTTGAACTTTATCCAAGCATTTACGGTAAGCACCGACCAATAGCCAACAAAAATAGCCAACAAAAAAATTGACACTCAACTCGAATTTCCTTGGCATAGTGGACCCAGTCTGCCTACAGCATGCTGATACAGCATGCGGTCTACTCGGTGGATACCTTCTTCTTCTTGAGCGGACTGTTGCTTGTGGTAATCGCTCTGCGCACCATGGAAAGGTATGTTTTAACTTACCTGAGCTTGTGCTCAGCATATTTACCGTTCGTATGATGCTTAGGACAAAGGGAAAGCTCAACATACCCATGATGTATTTGCATCGCTATCTGCGACTCACACCCGTTCTTGCCTTGGCCATTATCATCTACATGAAGATCTTGCCCATTGTAGGTGACGGACCGCTTTACGGTTCAGTTACTTTCGATAATTATACCGTCTGCGAGGAGACCTGGTACTGGTCACTATTGTATGTTCAGAACTACGCCACGGACACAATTGTAAGTTGCCCAAGACGATGCAATAATGACATGAAGACATCTGATGTTGTTTCGAAATCTTCCAGTGCTTGGGTCATTCCTGGTATTTGGCTGTGGATATGCAGCTCTACATTATTTCACCACTCCTGCTGATTGCATTGTACAAGTGGGGAAGAAAGGGAGCGGCAGCTATCTTTGTTTTAATGCTGCTACTGGCTTCGGGTCTCTTCGTCACAATGGTGATTGGCAAGCACTCCATGTAAGTGAGGACAGGACGCAGCAAATCGGTGGAAACCGATGAACCAGTTATTTATATCTCCTTCATTGCAGTTTTTCCCAAACCAACGATGCCATGCGAAAGATCTACTTCTCCACGCACACACGGGCCTCGCCCTATCTTATCGGTATCCTCTTCGGTTACTTCGTGCACATGACCCGGGGCAAGTCTGTCAAGCTGAACCGCATTGTTGTCTTCCTGGGCTGGGTAGGAAGCCTGGCCCTGCTCTTTACCTGCATTTTTGCGTTGTATGGGTACCACAACAACAACGAATCGCTGCCTATATTGAATGAGGCCTTCTACCTGACACTGACACGCATTGCGTGGCCCTTGGGGCTGTGCTGGGTAGTGTTCGCCTGCATGCACGGCTATGGCGGCCTGGCCAACAGCTTCCTCTCGTCGCCACTGTGGCAGCCCCTTTCGAGGCTTTCCTATTCTGCCTACATCTTTCACATGTTCATCGAGAGCCTCAACGGCGGCATTACGCGCACCAACACGTTCTTCAGTGACTACGAAGTGGTAAGTTCAGATAGCATTTGATTGTGTGGAGACAACTGATGACTGAAATTTACCTCATTCTAGATGCTTCGCTTCTGGGGCGACTTTGGTTTCACTGTGTTGCTCGCCTTCTTCGTGTACATCCTTATCGAGGCACCTTTCGGTAATCTGGAAAGCCTCTTGCTGCCCACTCACAGGACCAAGGAAAAGCCTGTCCTCGTCACGCAACACAAGACTGGCGAGGCCATCGAAGCACCACCTGCACCTGCTCCTACTCTTATGACGAAGTCACCCTTGCCTGAAGTTAGAACCAAAGAGGCTGCGCATACGAACAATTAGGTTTTAATTTTAGATTTCCGTATTTATGATAGCTCTAGAATTTTGTTCATTTCTTTAAGTAAATCATTAAATGAAATAATGTTTATAGCGAAAATTGTTTCACTTTGTTATACATACATAACTACATATTTTATTTCATTGACCTGATGGGTAATAAAATATGTTTTTTTCTTTTTCTTCTTTTTATTTACAATCTGTCTGTTTAAACAATAAGTAAATTGTATAATTTATATTAAATTAACAGAAATAGCAGTTTTCCAATGAGCCCTGCTATTATATATAACATCTTTTCAGTTTGTTGGATTTATCTGTCGGGGAGATCGAGAATGTGGTATCTTTTCAGTCTTCTTACTGTTAAACTATTGTCTACTAGACTTAAGGCTAAATTATTTTCGTGGTTGTGGAGTCTGTCGATGTATTTCTTACTAGTTTTATTTATTTCTTCTTTTATGGTTGGAATATTAAGATCTTTGTGTATATTTGCATTAGATACGTAAAAAGGAGCATTGACAATGAGTCGCAAAGTTTTTGATTGGTAACGTTGAAGTATCTCAATATTTGAGTTGCTAGCAGTTCCCCAGAGCTGTATAGCGTAGGTCCAAACAGGCTTCAGTATGGATTTGTAGAGGCGAATTTTGTTTTCCAAAGTGGTTTCTGATTTTCGACTTATCAACCAGGACATTTTTAAAGTTTTAAGTCTGAGTTGTTGACATTTTGCTTTAATGTGGTTTTTCCATGTTAATCTGCGGTCGAGATGCAAGCCGAGATACTTCACACAGGTACTTTGTGGAATTGGTGAGCCATTAAGTGTAACAATTGGGCAGCTCCCTGGTCTTAATGAAAAAGTTATTTGGACGGATTTTAGGGAGTTGATTCTAATTTTCCATCGAAGGAACCAGTCTTCAATTAGGCTTAGCTCACACTGCAGGAGTTCGGAAGCTTCATTTATAGATGTGCTTGTGGCTAAAACGGCTGTATCATCAGCATATGTTGCAACAGTGCAGTTATTTGTAACTGGCATGTCGGCCGTGTATAGGGTGTAGAGAATTGGTCCCAATACGCTTCCTTGTGGGACGCCTGCGTTGATGAGAAGTAGTGTTGATGTATCATTTTTTTGCTGCACGTAAAAGCATCTTTTAGTCAGATATGATTTGATTAATAAATAGTACGGACCAGGAAGCCATTTCTTTATCTTGTACAATAAACCATTGTGCCAGACTCGATCGAACGCTTGTTGAACATCAAGAAATGCAGCAGTGCAGTATTTTTTGTTTTCAAATGCAGAAACTATATCATTAATGACCCTGTGACATTGCTCAGGGGTCCCGTGACCTCTCCTGAATCCGAATTGGTATTCAGGAATGATGGAAAGCTCGTCCAAAATTGGCAACATTCTCTTCAATAGTATTTTTTCAAACACTTTCGAGAATATTGTCAACAGACTAATGGGACGGTAGGATGTCAATTCCGTTTCTATTTTGTTTGGCTTAAGGATCATAATGATCTCTGCACATTTCCATTGACTTGGAAAGTGGTCTAGTCTGAGAATCGCATTAAACACAAGAGTGAGAAACCGAATGCATTTTGGTGTTAAACTTTTTAGGGTGATGCCGTCTATTTTATCAGGGCCTGGTGCTTTTTTATTGTTCAAGCACTTGATTTCTGCCACAACTTCTTCATATTTGATGCTTTTAATAGGCAAGCTCATTTGGCAGGGTGACTCAAGGAATTTTTCTACTTCAGTCTCTGTTATATAATTATTTATATCGTTTGGCTGAAATACAGAATGCAGATGTTGTGCAAATGCTTCCGCTTGTTCATTATTAGACCTACACCAAGTTCCATTGCTTTTGCGAATTTTTATGTTTCTTTTAGCTGGTTTCTTTAGGTATTTAGTCGCCCTCCATAGGTTGTATTCATTGTTGCAGGAATTAGGATCTAAGTTTCTCAGATACGCAGCTAGAGATTCATTGCGTAAGTTCGACAGCAGTTGTCTAAGCTCAGATGCAGCCTTGTTGTATAATCTTTTGTCAGCAGGGTAGTGAGTTTCTTGCCAGCGTTTTCGCAGATTCCTTTTATTTTGTATTTTTTGTCGAAGTTCGGTTGAAAGGTACAATTGGTTTGGTTGTTGATAATTAAGAGCATGATTCGTGTTTCTGTAGCTCGCTTTATGAATTGTATTTGTGAAAAGCTCCACAGCATAGTCTATCTCCTCTCCTGTTTTTAACGAAATGTCCAGGCTTATAGCTGAGTCTAAATAGCTTTTAAATGCGTTAATGTCTGTAGAGGATGTAATGTCTTTATAGGGCTTTTCTAACATATAGGCTATTGTGCTGTAAGTTGCAATTATTGGAGAATGATCTGAGTGAAGGTCAAAGCTCTCCGTTACTCGCATGTGTGATTGTGGGATTCCAGAGAATACTACGAAATCAATCAAATCTGGAATTTTTCGACTATCAGTTGGCCAGTATGTAGGCACACCAGTTGACAAAGTTGTTATGTTATTGTTTCGTATGCATTTGTATAACTCCGATCCCTTCGGGTTAGTCAATCTGGATCCCCACCATGGATGTTTGGCATTGACGTCGCCTCCCACGATAAACTTTGTTCCCAGTCCTTGGAAAAAGTTTTTAAAATCGAGTTCTTTTATTGTGAATCTTGGTGGGAGATAAATCGCTGTTATTGATACATCTGAGTGCATCTCAATCTCAATCATCACAATCTCAATTGTGGCAGCCTGCATAGCGTTTTCCCTAGTACTGTCCATGATTTGAAATTTAAGGCCCTGCTTGACAATAATTGCAGCACCTCCATGAGCTCTATCTGACGGATGGTCAGCTCTTACTGTGTCGTATCCAATAACTCTAAAAAAAGATTTTCTAGTGAAGTGTGTTTCTGAAATAAGCATGACGTCAATGGCATTCGTTTTTAAAAATAAAGATATTTCATTTACATGGTTGGAAAGCCCATTGGCATTCCATATTCCTAAGTTAAGATTTATTTGCATAGCTTATTTACAAGTAACATTATCATGTTAAGTAAATTATTGGTAAGTTGAGATTGTTTTTCTAGTAGCTGTTCTATTCTTTCTAGAGACGTGTTCGAGATACTATTTCCTGCAGCAGCTTGAGCGTATGATTGGTAATCTTTGGGTTGTTGGGTCGAATTATTAAACGGAGCAAATGATTGAGATGTAGCAAGGTCATTTTTATTATTGTCATCTTTGGTGTTTTTCTGGTGGTTGCGTCCGCTTACAAATTTTTTTGATATAAGTTCCTGATAGACTTTGCAACCTTTGTAACTAGCAGCATGATCTTCGTTGCAGTTGGCACATTTTGCTGGTTGCTCTTTATCTTTTGGACAAGTGTTGCTAGGATGGTTAAAAGAGCATTTTACACATCTGTGAGTTTTGGCACAATATGACTTTGTGTGTCCAAATTCCTGGCAACGATAGCACTGAACGATTTCTTTGGTTTTACGGGGTGGTTCTATATTAACAACTGCATTACCAATGAGTTTAACTTTGTATATATCTAAGTTCTTATTGTTGGGCTCAATGTCTATGTAGAACAAATTCAATGGCTCTTTGGTTACACGACTTTTAATATTACTAATGTTTCTAACAGCGTGACCTTTGGACTCCACATCTTGTTTAATTAAGTCGATATCCGTTGAGAAGTGCAAATTCTTAATAACAACTCTGAATGCCCTCTCATGTTTAAGCTGGTATGTGTGAAATTTGACAAACTCTGTAGTAAGATTTTTAACAAGTTTCCTATATTCTTCAATAGACTTTACCATAACTCTCACATGACCATCGCGTTGTACTTTATAAAAGAAAAGCTCTTTTTTAATTTTAGTCTCGAGATAAGCTAGCATTCCTTTTATATCACTGACTTCAGATAAGAATATAGGTGGCGGCTTGGCAGATTCATCTAAGGTGTCTTCAGTTATCATGTCCAGTGCTTCGTTTTCGTCTTTATTTCCGTTATTTGGCGTGCTGTCGCTTAGGAGGGCGTATTGATTGGATCTGGTGCTGGGTGCAAAGTCCAGAGCGATTTTTTTCTTTAGTAGAATCGGAGAGACTTGGTTTTGTCTCTTGATTGCCTTTGGCTTCGGTTTTACTCTCTGCCATCTCCAAACCGTTGTGTCGTCTTCGTCGTCGTTCATGATAACAACAACACTTTGTTAGTGCTTATCAGCAACCACTGATTTGTTTCCTTTTGTTTTGTGAATCGAATAACTGTTAATAGTAGCTTTAGCGCTAGCGCAGCTTCCGCGTAAATTTTTAGGCACGTCTTAACTCGGTGAGTGTTTGATCGCGACTGAGCTAAACAAAAAAATCATAAAATATGTAAAAAAAAAAAAAAAAAAAAAAAAAAAAAAATGTATACATAACTCACAGAAAAAAGAATCAGAGGTACGATCCAGTAAAACACACTCATTGCTTCTGAACAAATTACATATTTGTAACTTACTTACGCATACATATGTATGTGTGGACACATGTACATAAATCTCTTACAATTGTAATTCAAATAAAAAGTATAAAAGATCTCTTCGGAGGGGGCCAGAGATTGCCATTCCAACTGACTTTGAATTATAAATGACACAGCTGGCTCTCTCGGTTGTTTTCAGAAATCTCTAGGACCATGACTAGAGATTTGATTAAAAACACTGTTATGAGCTGTCGGGTTTTTCCGACCGCCTGAATAAAATGTATATTGTCTTTATTCTCGACCATTTTCAAATTACGATAATTCAAGTCGTGTTCGTGGCAAAAGGTTAAAACATATTTCCATAAGTATGTATGAGTAATTGCAAGGTTCTTTGGACCAAGATGCATTGTGTAACGTGAAACCCACGGTGTTAGAAAGATGTTGCTTCCTAGCTTCTACGCAAAATTGCATTCCGGCTACTGGCTCGTCGGCTACGAGTGTGGTGCTCTTTTAAAATGGTCATAAGCTAAGGCCTTCCTACCCTATTATTACCTTAAAATTCTAAAACGTGCACAAAACGACAAAGCTATAATCCACCGGAAGGAGAAACACAACACCTAAATCGGAAGACAATACCTACAGCAAGCACACATATTATTCGCACACCCTTGTCACTCTAGTTCAAACACCTATAACCTGGCGTACGGTTAAGTTAAACAGAAAAAAGTTAATTTTATATCAAACATCAACACTTCTACTATCCGTTAAAAAAAAATATTTAAATTTTCTACTATGGTATTAAGCAAAAAAGTAACTATTTAACGCATAATTTTTTCTTTTAGTTGCCGAGCTAAAAACTTTCCAAACTTTCTTTAAAAATTGAGTTTTATTCGGAGTTTTAAATTTTATGATTATTCGCATTCAATGGTACTAAATTAAAGATACAAAATAATAGCTTTAATATACTTCATTCCCATTTTAAACCGTGGAAAATTAAGTGTGGAATTCATTTTGAGTTGGTAACGTGGTATCGTATGTGGGTGAATTTCTGTTTGAAATTCTACAAAATACCCGGCAAGGACCACGACATATCAGGATGATATTTTCCTGAAATTCATGGAGAACGACAGAACGCTGAGAGTCGCTTCTGTTGCTGCAACTCTACTTTTATACCCGTACTCAGTCAGTATATAAATTTGTGAGCTTATGATTTTATAAAATTTAAAATAATTTTACATTTAACATTTTTTTGCTGCGTCTGTTACATCTACAATGTATATTTTACATCTTACATGTACATTCCACATGTACGATTTAGATTCTACATCTCCTCCGCTAGGGGTTGCTCGCACACTGAACGCGGCAGAGTGTGCAAGCGAGACGGAGATAGAGAAGCGTCTCTCTTGCTGGAGGGGGCGGGGGAGCAACTGAAAATTAATTTATTCATTCTGGCTATAATTATGATCCGATCTGATTCATGTAGATATGTATGGCCATTCTCTACGATACTGCGTTTTTAGTTTCATCGTATCTTTAAAATTGTGGCTGCCACAGATTTTTGTTCTTTATGCTGTCGGAAGGGGGCGGGCCGAAATTTTGAAATACACTTGTAGTGTGATATCACATGAGTCTGGAAACAAAATTTGGACAGACGGACATGGCTATATCGACTCAGCTATTGATGCTGATCAAGAACATATACAGGGGTGCCACAGAAATCACTAGTAAAATTGAAAACCGCGCAGAGGATTCCACTTAAAAATTTTCGCCGTGCCACAGAAATCACTAGTAAAATTGAAAACCGCGCAGAGGATTCCACTTAAAAATTTTCGCCGTGCCACAGAATTCCGAGCGATTTCATTTTTCTTAGCATTGTCACAAACCAAACCAAGGGCTGACACCTTTCAAGATTCAATTCGAATAGTTTTCGTTTTGCAGTTTTATTGATTTTATCATATCAAAACAATTGGTTTTTATTTTTTTCTTTTATGATATAAAAAACCTGATTTTTCAAAGCTGTACTTTTATAATTTCAAAGAAAAAAAACATCCCATATCGTGCGAGTCAAACAAAATACTGTACTCGGCAACTCTAGCCGTTGTCTGGAAACTCTGTGAATGGCAGCAATCAGCTGTTCAAAAAAAACAGACATCTGAATTTTACGGTAAACTTAATTAAATTCCCAGCCACCAAGGCATCGATGGCAACGAGATGGCGGACGGTCTGGCTAAGGACGGCGTCGGGCTGGCAAACGACAGAACTGAGAACGTGCCTGTCTCCCTTAGAACACTCCAAAGCGATTTAGAGAAACGGGCCGACACACAGGCAAGAAGCAGGTGGAGCAGAACCACCACCTGCAGAACCTCAAAAACCATGTGCAAGGAGCGCAATAGGAAACTCAGCCACTACATACTGCACCTTCCACGGAAGGACTGCAGAATGTTTGTGGGAATACTCACAGGTCACTGTCTGGCCGCGGCACATGCTGTCAAACTAGGCATCACCAACAGTGGCAACTGCAGGAAATGCGAGGAATCCGGGGCAACTGAAACCCTGGAACATCTCATCTGCAACTGCCCTGCTCTCTCAAGGGCTAGGAGAATATACCTGGGCGCCCCGGTACTGGCATCACTGGAAGATGCCTCGAAGAGGACGCCAGGGGAACTGCTAGCCTTTGCTAAAAACACTTCGATCCTCAAGGACTTAAAAAGCTCGTAAATATACTCGAAAGGTTCATACACCCCCATCCGGACAACTAAGGGCCATATTGGCCTATGCGTGGCCCCGTGAGGGCCGTCTGGGTTAACCTAACCTAACCTAATTAAAATGATTTTATCGAGACCATTGGCCATCGAATAACTACGGAGGCATCATATTAGAATACAAACCTTGCAGCGCAGGCTTCTCAGATGCGCATCAGACTCGTTTCCGCGTTCAGACGATACGTATGTGGTTTTTGTGATTGTCTTCTCAAACTACTGCTAATTAAGTTCATTAAAATTACCATTTTTTGGTATAATGATCGCTATGCTTCTCTTTGTGCTGCCATGGGTCTGCACTCAGCCGAACAGGTGTTTTTGACATAAATGCAATGGCAATAATGTGTAGAAATGGTTTGTTAGTACTGTTTGGGAATTTTGAAGCGATGCCACCTGGTATCACTACCAATGATTACAAATTTTTTCACAATTTGCACAAAAAGTATGCACTCGTTTGACGTAAAGGAAGTTTTACTGCAATGAGCTATTTTTTCTAATGCTTAATTAAAGAAAAACAGAATGCTTTCAATGTAATTAATATTAAATTTATTACTCTGAATTCGACTTTAAAAGGTGGCATTACTGTTTTAATTTCGAAAACAGACCCTAGAAAACACATTTTGCTCCCTGATTTTGCTAGCCTGTAAATTTTTGGGATCTGAGTATTGGGCTTATTGGGCTTTCGATGCATCGACTAATTTCTAAATTTGCTGTTTTAAAAATGGCAGATAATTTGTAAGTTCTTGTACACTGTCCTGGGGCAGAATAAAACCAATAAAAACTAAAACAGAAACAACCTAATTGAATTTGACAAGTTCGGCCAACTTACTACCGCCATCTAGACAGATGTAGAGATACTACATCGAGCTGACAGTCAAATTGTGGGTTTCCATCGGAGCAACTCTGAGTTTGGCATTCGCATGTGGACGTAGCTTGTGCGCTCGCCTAAGAAGAAGAGCGCTGTCAATTTTCTTTTCCTTTCTTTCCGGTCTCTGCTACATAGAAGACGCAAAGTACGTTAAATTGCTAAAAGTAATCTTGAAAATTAAGCGAAATCCGATTCAGTGAAGAATAAAAAAGTTCAGCAATGCTGGCGGTGGCATTCACCGGTGGCATTGTTATTCATGTTGTGCTTCTTTTTGTTTACGTTTCCAAAAAATGTACATTTGATGAAAGCATCTGTACCCCCCCCTTACTCACAAAGATCGAACAACAACAACCATAACAAAAGCCAACTAATAATTTTTTTTACTCTTTTTTTTTTTTGTTTGTGCAGCATGTTCATGCCAAAGGCCCATCGTGTCGCCATCTACGAGTACCTCTTCAAAGAGGGCGTCATTGTGGCGAAAAAGGATTTCCATGCACAGAAGCACCCAGAGTTGGAGTCTATTCCCAACCTTCATGTCATCAAGGCACTGCAGTCGCTGCATTCTCGCGGCCTTGTCAAGGAGCAGTTTGCTTGGAGACACTACTACTGGTATTTGACCAACGAGGGCATTGAAGAGCTCCGCAGCTACCTGCACTTGCCCCCAGAGATTGTGCCCTCGACCCTGAAGCGCCCCGCGCGCTCTGAGACTGTGCGCCCACGCCCAGCTGCTGGCGGCCCACGCGGTACTGGTGATGCCTCAAAGACCGGCGAGGATCGCTCGGCCTACAGACGCGCCCCCGGCGGCAGCGGTGTAGACAAGAAGGGAGACGTCGGACCTGGCGCTGGAGAGGTTGAGTTCCGTGGCGGATTCGGTCGTGGCTCGCGCAACTAAACATGCAGCGCTCCACCTTTTTTTTATGTATCCATTAAACAAACGAGAATGTTGAGAGGTTCTCATCAGTCCACAACAACAACAACATAAAAGAAATGTGTACATGTTTTATGATAGGAATGACGATAAATTGTAAAACATACGCAAGTGAACATCCAAGTTTTGTTTTATTTTTTGAATGTTAATGTGTGCATCAAAGAAAGGAAATCATCAAGGCAACACGGCCTACCGGCAATTTCCGCGTCGACAAGAATTTCATGCTGTCGTTTCTCTCTTAAGAATTGGGAAAGATCGTGCATTTCGCAGCATCGAAAGCAAAGCAGCTATTTGGCTTTTGAGAAACATTGTTTCTCTTATTTTCCACATTTCTACGACTGATCTACTGAGCCCCAACAGCGCAGACAAGCCCAAAAGCTTAGCCAAATCTGCATTCATAGACGCAAAAGAATGAATTGCAGAACAGCCAGGCGAATGTTGATGATTATGATCATTGACCATTCTCATTTATTATGTGGCCATGCACATACACTTTAAGAGCAGTATAGTAAATGAACACAACCTGGTGGTTTGTTGCACTGCCAGCAGATCACAACGATTAGATGACTTTTTATTTCTAGTCTCACTGTACTTCCCCAACTAGGAAGGGTAGTGGTATACGACCGACCACAGCCATATGGCTATATAATGTACATTTCAGGACGCTGACTGTGAGGTAATTGCGGCAATGCAAGGAGCCTGAAGTATGGAAATGTAGTTTAATAAAAAAATACCAATTCATATAAAAGAATGTTTTATTATTTACAGCTTGTTAAAATCAATTTCTCACTTAACCTACGGCTCAGTTCGTACCCAGCAGTATTGTACATCGAAATGCGTGAAAGCTAACATCGGAAAGCCGATGTTTATGTACCCTTCCAGTTCGACTAGTTAATTGATCTACTTAAAACCGAAAATGTGTGCTAATCTGATTTAAGCAGGAACTCAGAAATTGAGTTTTTCCAATATCAGCTACATGCAAAGCGCACAATATAAACTTAATTTTAAAAAAATTTTGCTACGCGAAAAAAAATTCCTAGCAAATAAAATGGCAAATCCATTGAATTTGAGTTAAATGTTGATGAGCTGCTATATATTAAAACCGGCCGATTCGACCATTTTCGCTCATTTTCAATAGCGACGGAGAAAATATCTTGTTTATACAGATAAAAGGTAAACCGAACGCAGCAAGTAAATTGCAGGGAAACAGAAAATCGGACTGAATTCGGAGGAGGGAAATGCTTCCTATCTGTGCGTGACGAACTTCTGCAAGTGTACATATTAATATATGTATACATATGAAAGCTTTCTAGCATGAGAACTTAAAGCAACTGATTTTTTGCAGAGCTAATGCTGTGGGATCGAACCAATAACTGTTTTGGCACTCTGCTGGCTATCGACGCTTTATCGATATTTTTCCTTTGGCCAAATGCGACATGTTGATCTTGACCTTGCTCTCGTTCGTACGTTTCACCCACACCTGAAAATGGCAAGCGATTAGCCAAAAGGAAAGAAGACACGGCTGACAGGAGTACGTACCACTTCATTACCGATTGCCGTGATGGTTGCTGCAAATTTGCTCAAGTCCTTGCCCTCCACATAGACCTGCTGGCCACGACAGAACCATCGCCGCTCATAAAGCAACTTGTTGTCCTCGATGCGTGTTTCCACGTAGCTGTTAGCCGACGGGTCGGTCAGTAGTATGTGCGACTGCTGCTGTTGGGCGCTTGTGTAGGAAACAATACCATTCTGCTGCAAGCTATTTGGCCCCAAGGGCTTGCCGCGTTGTATAACCTTGAGATCAGATTCAATTTCCTTGTCGTCTAGCTGATAAACTAGAAGCTGACCGGTGGCTGGTTTTCGACGCTTCTCTATCACCGGCATTGGTTCGTTCGGTCGTCGGCGTAACTTTCGCGTCACCGTCGTTTTAATCTCCATGGAATCGCTGGTCAGCTCTAAACTATATCGTTCATTTTCGATCAATCGCTTTCGGTCCTCAAAATCTGATATCAAATTGTCCTTAAGGTCCATCATCTTCTCGTCGTATTCCTTCTGAGCGGCCTTCTTCTCCAGAATATAGTCTCGCTCGACGCATTCGCGCATGTAATCCTTGTATATCTCATTCAACCTACGGCGCTCTTTAAGCTGGTTGTCCAGCTTCTTAACGCGTTTTATATACTCTGGATGGATGAGCTGATTCAGCTCCTCCATTTGCTTTTGCAGATTAAGAAGCTTGTGCTGGTACATTCTTTGAAATAAAATGGAAGATAGGAAGCGAAACCATTTAAATCGCATATGCAGATAGGATATTGGATGTCTCGCACTTACTGCTCCTTGAGCTCGCTGTTGCTGCCAATGTTGTTGTTTGTGCTGTTGTTTGATGTGCCGTTGGTGACACCGTAGCGATTAGGACTCCGGAACTCTGTTTCGCTCGCGTCGTCCGTATCTTAAATTCGAATTTTTAAGCATTTAATGGTTAGTTTTATGCTGAGAAATCGTGTGGAAGTCTGCTTTTGTTTTGGGTAACACAGCTACGCTACGCATTTACCTTCTTCACTGCGCTCGTCTCCAATGGATTCGTCATCATAGTTATCGCGCGTGTAAAAGCTGTAGTAGTTGGACATTGCTTTCTTTTTAATTCTTGAATCGATGTCTTTTGTAAAGATCTCCTACTATTTTTCAGCAACTGTTTATTTTTTCCAATGAAGCCCGAGGAAAACACATGCACAAATACTTTCTCGTGAATGGGATTTAATCGATAGTATAGAATATTTTTTAGAACCAACAATCGGTGCTTTTTCGATAAAAAATTTAATACCTTTTAGCCTAGTACTCAGACGCGCTAAATTTTCCGTCGACCGAATCAGGGATAATATTCGTATGGAAACGATAAAAAATCATCCCTGTCTATTGTTCGACAAAAAATGTAAGGGCAAGAAAAAAGTCAGTATATACTAGAAAAGTATCCGATGGTATTTGCTGGTATCGTTGGTATATTGCTAGATATTTAGACAGGCTCCGTTTTTCCCATTAACTTTGCGTTTTACTTGATACAAAATTATGTTTTCCAGCAAATTAAAACAATCGATTAATCGCTGCTCCCAGCTCAACTGGAAAGCCAACTGGAAGCATATATTTATCTCGCCCTGTTTGCAGACACAAGGCCATCTCTATTTTAGCAGTTAGTTAGTTAGCAAAGTCTAATGTCATAGCACCATTAATACCACTTACTAAATATAATATATACTATAATATATAATATACGAATATAAGTCCTCCGTTCATTATATTCGTTAACACATACATAAGCAAGCTGTTTTCATAACGAAACTTATGCCTCAAACTCTCAAAAACTCTACACAGATTGAATATATATATACGTACATACATATATGTACATATTTATCTAAGTATGGGTAATAAATAAATATGTGCAGAAGATTACTACTGTAAAGATCCCTCAATTTCGAATTGAATTTCTTGGACATACATATGTATATAAAACTAAGACGAGCAATTATAAAGTTTGATTTACGTTTTCGCTGTCTATAAATAACTATTTGTACATTTCACACCCACATGTACAAATGTACATATGTATATATATATATATGCGTGGTATGAATGCAATGCGTACTGTTTTTTTAGTATTAACAGCACTTGCTTTTTCACCGCAGTTGCTTTCGCTGGCTGACACAAATTTCCGAGCTGTCGTCATGGGAGAACGATGCTAATGGATGGCGACTCTCCGTACGCCCACGTACACGGAGATATCTGCTGGCTGCGCTATTTGCCTGCGCTAAGAAATTTATATGTACATCAGACGGAAATTCCATGCTAAATCATCGCTGGCAAATTTTGATGGATTTGTTCATGAGAGGGGGGAGCTGGGAGTGTACAGTGGGTGCATTTATATGGGGATAGTGCCAAAAAATACTTCTAGTGACCCATCAGGATGAAAATTTTACTGAGTGGTCTATGAAGTGTAAAACTTATAATATGCGAAAACGGGCATGGCCCACAAAATCATTTTTTCAGAATTTTTCTTAAATAAAATCAATAAAAACTCTTCAATATTTGCTTCTGAAGATAATAATAATAATATTAATAATTATTAATTATCCATAATTTTATCCAATTTTAATCCAAATAACTTGCTTACAATGTTTAAGTTATTAAAGACAAACCACGTGCAGCGTTCTTCTGACTCTGTACAAAGCAAACGAACATTCGGTCACACTTTCGATGCTATTTTTAGAAAGTACCGTTGAAATCTAACCAAAATCAGTATGGATTGTAAAGTTTGCACAGTTTGCAAATTTAAAGATTCATTTGTTTATTTTTGGCCTATGGCAAGCACCCACTGTGACTAATACATACATACATATGTACATAGACCTGTGGAAAAATTTTTCTTTCTTTCGTCTTGTTTCGCGAATTCTACTACAATGATTTTTATGACTACATACATATGTACATTTGTTTGTAGACCAAGGCATTCGAAGCTCGAACGTTCGCGTGTAGCGAGGAAAATTTGTTTGCGGCAGCACCAAAAATATTTGTTTATGCACACAAGCATAGATATTATGAATACATATGTATGTACATATACGGTGATCGGCACAGTGATCCTCATGAGGCCATATACACAACAGATGGTCTATAATTATGTGTCTATGTGCATATATGTCCATGTACATTTGTATACATTAATACATACATAAATATGTACCTTAAATGTATGGATGCGTTGTAGTCAGTCTTCGTTTTGTTTTTCATTGCTGCTGTTTTAGCTTTTGGCCCGTTGTCTCAATTGAGATTTTGTCGTCTTCAAGGTCGAAAATTTCGATGAAAATGAGTTTATTGTTTGGACAGGGTGCATTAACATTAACGGCCAAGTCCATGTGGGCGATGCCAAGACCAAAACACCTTAGCTACAGCGGCAGCAACTGCGCCCGCGACAGAACTGATCTGATCGCCGATGATTGTCATTTTATTTTTGTAATTCATGACTTAATCTATTTATATTTTGATGGACTGGTTTTTGTAGCGTCCGTTGGAACTCAAAATGGAAACAGGGATGACTGCAAATATACATGCATATGTAGTACATATGTAATTATATATATATGTTTGCATGTACATATGTATGTATGCGGTTCACAAATAATTACTACAGCATCACTCCTGCAGTTCCGGTTATTGACTTGCCGTAACCGTCACTCCATAAAAAGAAATATCGGTGCACGACTTAAGATTCACGAATTTCCTCCAGTATCGCCATTTAATCACCTCAATTTGCATTTGTTTACTATCAAATCGAAACAGAGTGCAACGCCAACGCTACCGGCCTCTCTGACCAATTTGAGAGCTGGGAGTTCTGCTAGCATTACAAACGATCTCGTTCTCTGCCCTAAAACGGCGCGAAGCGTTTATATATATAAACATTGTCATTGCCACGCAAAACGTACATACACAGCATCCTACGCGACGGTCATCAATAACAGATATGTACAATGTCAGTTCATCTATAACTCTTTGCCTGTTTTAACTGGTGATGGGTGAAACAGGAAGTGTCGGAGAGTGCTCACAGAGTTTGGTATGCACTCGTTTGCCGGACACATACATATGGCATGCATATTGTGTACCTCACCACGTTCAAAACTATTTTTGAAGCAATTTCATTTTTTCAAATTAAATATGTGATACCTTTTTCGATAGACTGTAAGCATTCGAAAACTAAGTCCCGTTATATTGGCATTTTTTGGAAAACATAATTTTGTATCAAGTAGTGCCTCAGTTGTTCGACTGAAAGCATTTATGCGTGTCTAGAGACTACGAATAATATAGTTGCATTTTGACTTTCATTCTATCCCTCTCTACGCTGCAAAATTGGCTAAGTCTAATTTGATATAGCTATTAGTGAGAATAGTTCATTGTTTTCTCGGTATATTTATGGTATATTTTGAAAATGAGAATGTATATTTTGGTATTTTGAAAATGAGAATGTATATTTTGGTATGTTTCTGAGGGTCGGGCGGTATATTTTATCGATAAATCCGCGGTCACACTGTAGGGCACTATAAAAGCGTCAGCACGAGGAAAATGCGGAGGAAAGTTTGAGAAATAATAAAACGCGGCATATTGTGCGACACTCTACCACGCATAGACGCGCATACATATATAAATTTGAAAAATATTTGTGTTGCTTACTTTTTTGTTGTTGTTTGCTTCGTCAAGTCGGTTGATACAAGTGCATAAACAGGAAGCTCTTCGGTCCAAAGCGAAGAAAACACCTCCACAGAAGCAGAAGCAACAACTGTTTTTTGTTGATAACAGAAACCAGAAGCTATTTGAAGCTCAACCCAACCCCCACAGAAACTCGAAGAAATCAAAAATGGCCGAGGCTAATAAGAGGAATATCCCCATCAAACTGGGCGACTTCAGCGTCATCGATACGGAGTTTAGCAACATTCGGGAAAGATTTGACTCGGAGATGCGCAAAATGGAGGAGGAGATGGCCAAGTTCCGTCACGAGCTGATGAACCGGGAGGCAAACTTTTTTGAGTCCACAAGGTGAGTTCCCAGCTTTGCATTTTTATACATCAGGGTTGCCGGGCAATAGACGGTTGGCAAGCCAAAGAAAAATATTGGTACACATATCGCCTTATATATGTATATATGTATGACATACACACTAAATATGTAAATTACGTAATGCCGCACAATATTTATTTTATTTTTTTGTTTTTAATTTCCGATATTGTGTGTCACGGTGAGAAGGGGTTCTAATTGGTTACGGGCCACAGAGCGCGTCGCCTCTGAAGTAGCACCAAACTGTACGTATGCGCGTGGGTATGTGCAGAAGCCAGTGCCCTGTACACGCATGTGCTCGATGGCAGAATCCTTTTTATTTACCTTCACTTGTTTCCTCGACGCCAGTTCTATTCAAATAGGGAACGCATCGGCCAGGTGCTAAATAAGAGTCTGTTGTCCCGCTGCCGGTCTAAAATCAAAGGTTAAAATTCTTAGAGACTACCGTTACCATCTTAGAAATAGACCACAATACATAATTATTTCTAAATGATCGACATTTAGGATATTTATGCATTGGGGAAATGTTGGCGGAAACATCACTTTTACATAGTTAAATTTGGATTTTTTTTTGTTTTCCTCTACCGTTGCTGCCTGAAGCAATGTATCTTGTGCTTCTTTCTCAGTGGCCAGTCTCTCTTCAACCAAAACAAATTCATCTCATATTTTCTTGGCCCTAAATATAGGCACACATCTTGCCACCCCGACCTTCTGGTTGTCTGGAACACACACACACTGGGCTAAGGCAAGGCCTTTTATTTTTTTAGGATGAGTCATCAATTAAAATATCCCTTGCAGTTGCTGTCCGCCGACTATCCAACCCCACATGTATGTATTTGGCATTCCACCCGCCCTCATATCACATATCAGAACCCACCCACGCAGTACAAAGCGATTTGGTGTTGCCTTATGATAGATCCGATCCCCGAAATATATGTATACTTACATATGTATGTATGTACATACTCGAGGCCGTTCGTCTGTGGCTAGAAAACGACCTGGTCCCCCCCCAGTCAGCTTCTGTTTATGCAACCGTTATGGGGCATAACGGAATTCTCTAACGGCGCAGCCTTGTGCATATGTGTGAATGCACCACGTAGTCTGCAGAGATGCTCATTCTGAGGTTAATATTCACTAAATAAACACAATGCTGCCACTACACTTTAAAGACAGATGCAAAAATGTTTAAAGAGTTCACGTCAAGCAAGATATTATTTACCGCAACGGACGCGAGCAACCCTACCCCCGCTGTCGTTTAGGTTGCGCGCCTGGCTTGCCTTCTAATCGGCCATCGGTGGCTGTGGCGTTACGTTGCGTGGGGTGTTACTGAAGTTAAACATCGTAAGCGGCTTCACTCCCTTGGCGTCTTTTGTGATGGCTTTTTTTTCTTTGCTCGCATTGATTCGCCCCTTTCGACATCGACCCATGACATAATCGATGTATTTTCCGCTCGCTGTTGCTAACACTGGCGTTGCCGTGGATGCCAATTCATTTGCATAGCCACAACAAAAATTAAGGCTCCATTCTAAACCAAACCTTGTCTGCCAGACATGGCAAACCGACTCCGAGTTACGACTCCCCACCGTCTCATCCACAGCTACGCAACTTTCGCGGGGAGCGGTCGAAAAAAGGAAAATTAATCGAAAATTAGTCCATGCAGTCCCACCTGTGCCTGCGCGTACATAGATTTGTATGTTTATCTGTTTGTAGCTCTACCTGCAGGTGCGCTGGGTGATGACGGACTATCCAAACAAATTATTGATGCGTAGCGACCTCTGACATCTTCGGCTAGGTGTGTGTCGATAAATAAGCAGCAGGCCATTTGGATGACTCACAGAGGCCAACTCCCAAATCATTTCCCAAATAACACACAAGCCCCCGTAATTTCCGAATACATACTTTCTCCACTTAAAGTAAAGTTGATTTGATTTATAAAGTTGTGTGTGTTAGATGTTCATCAACGAATGTATGTACATATTAACCACCAAACAGATACATAGGAAAACAAAATATGGTTTGAATTTGATCGGTGATCATCTTGTAGACAGTTGCACCAAAGACAAAATAAATAGTAAAGTGAGTTTTGGTTTGAAAAGCTAGAGAAAAGCTCTCTCTGAGCGCTCTAGAGTCTAAACTCTGGACTCTAGACTCTAGGTCTAGCTAGACTCAGCAGCCGCTCTCTCGTATGCGTTCAGCCGATGACAGTTTTTTTGCACGAATACGTTTTTTACTGCGCTGGTCGAAATGTACTCTTCACGTTAAAAGTGCTATTTCACTTTTGGAAGACGATTGCTCCTCAATTAAAAATAAAACTGTATATATTTTTCAATTTTTAATTATAATTTATTTTATTTAGAATATATATACGATTATAATGAGTAGATATACATATGTATGTAAAATTACAATAACAATTCGTACGAATTGAAATTTTATGCGCTCCGGGTTTCTTAAGTTTTTTCTATCAATAGTGTTTCATTCCCAAATTGTTTTGCTTTATTTTTCTTGAAAAAAGTCTTTGTTTGGTTGGGAAACGGAAATATTTTAGTGAAATATGCCATCGCTTTGGCAATCGCATTAAATTATAAAAAAAGGGGAATTAAGAACAGACGACATTTTTCCACTGGCCGATGTTGAAATCGATATTTTATCGGTCAAAGGGAATTCGTACTTTTCTATTGCTTACGTTTATTTTGGTGAGGTTAAATTGGGGGCCTTTAGAAATAAATTGATTAAATTTATTAGTATATACGAGAATGAAATTTTAAGTATATAAATATAATCTTAAAACATCAGCAAAGTTGTTTAAATCGGAAATCGTAAAAATCTTGCGATTTACGAAAACCGGAGCACGCTTTTTTGCGATTTGACTGTCAAATCGTAACTTGAGAATGGTTTGATATATGACTTCACATGGGAATAATTGTCATATGGGTATTCAGAGTGTGTCATGGCAATATGTAAATATTTTGAACTAACATATGTACAATGTACATTCAATGCATTCAATTCAATGCACAGCAAACGATTTGTCAAAATTTAGATGTGCTTGAAATTTATTTACTCAAATTGGAGCAGGGGGACGAAAATCCTTTTAAGAATTTTAGCAGTTATTCAATATATAGATTAATACCAAGTATTTAAATATGAATACAGAGAATATAATTATTTTATTATCCAACGAGTCAATTGCAAAATGATTTTCAAAGAAGAAATTGCTTATTTGTAAATGTTTACGTCTCGAAAATCGTCTGCGTTGCACAAGTACACACACACACTCGCACTTGCAGGTTCTGTGCGTACTCACACATGCAAGCGCATTCTATTTTTAGATTTGTACGTTCTCAAATTTGTGCGAGCGAGATGGCTCCTGAGCCATATAAAAATGTATGGGCGTTACTACCCTGCCGTACGAGTCAGCGATGTGTAAGCAACCACACATTTATGGCAACGTCATGCAGCTCGATGACATAAGCGATGACCTGACATACGATGGGCTGTTTACTTTAACACAGGGATGTCCTAGGAACATAATCGATGACATAGTAAGCGAGAACTAACAGAAAGTAACGCCTTAATAAGCGATGAATTTCCCCTTAAAAGTAAGGCCCTTATAAGCGATAAATTTCCCTTAAAAAGTAAGGCCCTAATAAGCGATGTATTTAACTAAAAGTTTTGGCTATTTTGAGGAAAAAGGCATGGGTAAATTCTGTTTTAAAATATTAAATTTCTTTTATTTGTTTTCTTATAAAAATGTAGATTCACATTTTTGTGCTGCGTTCTTTTTTCCACAGAACCTTTTTAGTTTTGTTGATTTGCTCATGTTCGTAATGCCGTTGTGCTCATTCTGGGCACATCAACTGAAGCGCCAAAAACAAAACACCCGCCCAGATATATACCTGTTCGACTCAAGACTCGCAAGAACCACTCGGGTGGTTTTTACTGTTTTCGTTGTTGGAAATAAAAAATTTTGTGCAAAAAGCATATAATGTCGCAATATCACATTTGCTTAATTTTTTTACAACGCACAATAGACTATTTTTAATTAAATGAAAGACTGAACTTACCTGATAATAATTTTTCCCAAAATAAACAAAACCTGCGTCTCACTTTTCACCGCACAATTCCAACAACGTTGTCGACGCCGACGGCAAAACTGAATTCTGTTACGGCACAGAAAAAAAACAAAGAAAAAAGAGTTTGGTTTGACCGACGCGTCGATCGCGACGTTGACTTCATATTCTGCTCGTCTGCCGCAGCGGCAGACAAAATCGTGAATGGCGCGTAGTTGACATTTGTCACCTGGTACTTCTTCTGGTACTGCAGGGTAACTCATCTTACTATTATATTGTCTTTGGTTACACTTTATTTACATTTAGTTTTTTTCTCAACATATTAGCCTCCAAAGGTGCTCTCGCTCTCTTTGTGTGGTGCAGGGTTCGTTTTGGCTTTGACGGTCTTGTGTATTTAACCCAAATCTGAAAATCGTTGCCACCCTAGCATGTAATTGATTCAGTCCGAAACTCGCTTTTCCATTCGCTGAGTCGTGCCATGAGTGTGCAAAAAGTAGAGCTTCCATCAACATACATATGCATATATATACACACTTATTGAGACCTGGTCAATTGTGTTGCTTCCGCCTATAAAGCGCTTTTAGCGATTCAATTTTAAATGAAAATCAAATGATTTGATTAGCAGATTACGTCGGATCCACACGACTTGCACATAACAATTTTGTTCATAGTATATTACGTACTTACAGCTGTGGTCATATAAATAGCACAAACCAAAACAGAATATATCGATCGATCATTTAAACAATATTTTACATTCGATTTTAAAAATTTTGATCACAAACGATTAGTACACTCTTCCACTCTCTTTTGCTTTATGCTTAATTTTCGTTCGCATGCACCTTTTTTGCATGGTCACAGAAATAGCACATTTTGATAAAGCGGTAGCTATTTTCGAGTAAAAAGTTGTTTTCGCAGAATTCTTTGTTTGATTTTGAATATTTCAATATTGGAAGAAAACCGTCTGAAATAGCCGAAATAATGAAATGCTCTAGAAAAATGGTGTACAACGCAATTAAATTAGTGAAGTTAAGCCAAACTTATTTGAATGATACAAAAATCGTAAGAAAAATCCAAGAAAAACGGATTCTACTACGGATAGGTAGAGTGCGGAAGAGCAAAACGGACCCTTTTAAATCCTCTCGAGAGATTATGAAGGAAATTAATCATAAATTTGGTACGGATGTGTCAAGGAGACTAGTGGTCGCACACTCTGCCTCGTTATATAAGCGAGCGCTCTTTAGCGGAGGAGATGTCGAATCTAAATGGTACATGTATAATCTACATGTTAGATGTATAATATACATTGTAGATGTACATAAAAATTGAAGCAAAAAAATTTTTTTTTAATTCTAAAAAATCATGCTCTAAAATGTATATACTGACTGAGTACGGGTATAAGTAGAGTCTCGTCCCCAGAAGCGACTCACAGGTTCCTTCTCATGCGGCAGCGCCCCTCGGTCGGTTAGGTGGGAGGAAGGGCCTGGGTTCCGCGCGTAACAGGCTTCGGCTTGGTGTCGCATGGGCCACTTGATGGTGCAGTCATTGCACACTACCATATTATTGAACACCGCTGTACATACATATGTATATGCATGTACAATTTACTTCCCATTGTTCGCTGCGATGCTGATGAAGATGATATCATGATCATTTTTAGACATGATCGCTATTTTGTCGCCAGCAGTCATCAGTTACATACATTTGATACCCTGCAACCGTGTGGCGATACACACACACATTTACATAAACTCGAACTTACAAGAACAAGGTCAGAAAAAAAAACACAATTGTACTTACGCCCGTCTTCACGTTTCTTTAATTTCCTTGCGCTTGGATTTTCAATAACGAAAACAAATATGCATGACATCACCATCGGATGCCGGAGAGATAGAGGCACGAGAACATGTCATACTCACACTTTTGCCCACACACTGAGTGCCAGTGCCAACCCATGTGTGTATGTGCTTTTGTCAGGTTCGCCAAGAGAGAAGGCGCCTGTGTGTGTGTGCGAGCGTGAGGGTAGCGAGCGCACAGAGATACCATTAACGTTTTGGCAGATGATTGCCTCTGTCTCTGATATTGCCATTCCCTTTTGATTAGACTGGCCAGTCCCAGTCTAACGGGTATTGGAATTACTTATTAACGCGACACTGGTGCCGGTTGGTCAATTATTTTGCACATGTCTGGCCCTGTACAAGCGATCATCCACCTCGCACTCCCAGCAAGGTCAACGCCGACTTATGGAGACCATGGTGGTGGGAATGATAGCGTATGTGCTCGGCCACGGCTATCACTACATGTATACATATCTACATTGTACATATATACAAGCATAGGTGCGTCGCAAAAAATCGGGCTTTTGTTAGTTGGTACAGTGAAATTGGATCGACTTTTCTGACATGGTTTGAGTACGAAAAAAAGCGCAAAGAGTACACACACGTGTACGATTGATTATAAAATTAGATTGGATTAAATTAAATTAAATAGTTCCTATGGGTAATTTTGAGTATATGGATATAGTTTCTTGCCTCATTTTATATGGTAATATAAAATAAAAATAATAAAATATAATATCCATATAATTTTCCTTCATATAGATGCCTTCATTAGAATATATTTGTCTTCATTATTTAAATATTTCATGTTGTATTTTGAAATTTAAAGCACAAGTAAAAGCAAAATTAAAAGCAGTATCCAGTAGTATCCAGCACCGCGGAATCGAAAAATTCCTGTTAAACTTCATATAAAACGAGAAGGAACGTGTGAGTCGCTTCTGAGGACGCGACTCTACTTATACCCGTACTCACTCAGTATATACATTTTTGAGTGTATAATTTTTTAGAATTTTAGAATTACATTTTTTTGCTACAATTTTTATCTACATCTACAATGTATATTATACATCTAACATGTAGATTATAGATGTACCATTTAGATTCTACATCTCCTCCGCTAGAGGGCGCACGCGTACATAACGAGGCAGAATGTGCGAGCGAGAAAGAGAATGCGTATCGGGTGTCTGGCAGAAAGTGGCGGGGGAAGCAACTGAAAACGAATTTCACCATTCTGGCTATAATTATGATCTGATCTGATTCGGCAATCTGGTAGATATGGTCATTCTCTACGATACTGCGTTTTCAGTTTTATGGTATCATTAAAATTGTGACTGCCACAGATTGATGACAGGAGGGGTGTCAGAGGGACAGACAGACATGGCTCTATCGACTCGGCTATTGATGCTGATCAAGAATATATATACTTTATGGGGTCGGAAACGTTTCCTTCTCTGTGTTACACACATCCACTTTTACCACAAATCTAATATACCCCTTAACTGTTTTTTGAGTGCGGGTATAAAAACCAATGATGGACCGCGATTTGTCAAGAATTTAGGTCCAGAAACTATTTGTCCATCGTACATGGTTATTTTTTAATTACATTTTTGTATATGAGTCTTGACATTGAAGTCTAATTTCTAATCATCAAAAGGTGTTTATTTTATTAATTATGAGTGGTTGAACAGGTTATAAAATGTCTGCTTCGCGGTTTTTATCGCTGAATTCCCCTATTAACTCCTCACCATCTTCTTCCTAGTTCAAAACCCATTTTTTTTAGTCGCTCGGAGCATAGTCCTGTGTATCGAGCATTTAGAAAATATATACATATGTATATAGTATGAATAAAAAAGCATTAAGCTAAATTTGTTTAAAAATTCGTACAAAAAATAATTTTAAAGTGTGCTGGGGCTCTGGATACATCTACCCCATTTACTATTCAAACATAAAATATTTTTTTTTTCAAAACTTTCCTTTTTTTATATTTTTTTACATTTTGTCGTACGAATGTAGCGTAACGACGAAATGAGAGTGCGCATATTTACATATGTATATGTATGATTGTGTATGATGACGTGTATTTATCTGGATTGCTATAAATTCTCTATTTCCCATTCTTCTTTTATCACCATACATGCTGCTTGGCATCAATTAATATAACTATGATAATCTCCTCTCCCATAAAAAAGCTCTACTAAAAAAACTACAACAACAACCAGGTACAATTAATATCTTTAAGAACTGTTATTTTTGTTTATGATTTTAATGTTTTTAATGTGCATAATTTCTTTAATTTTCGTTATTAGTTTTTTAGTTTTTGTGTCTAAAAATAAGTAGCACTAAACAAGAATTCATTCACATCCATATATATGTACATATATATGTATGTATGTATGTATATATTTATTTATGTCATAGCTCTCGCTTCTGTAAGAACAAATAAATACGAAATGCATATGTATGTATGCATTTTTGGGCGTAAAAGCCACCCAAAAAACTTGTTCAAATAAAAGTAAATATATTTATTTTACATAGATTCTCTAGATTTTTTATGGCCTTCCTTGTCCGACTCCATCGATTAATAAGCACCAATGCTTCTGAAATTATATAAAAAAAAACAAATATTTAGCCACAGAAGGTAATATTTTCTGAGTTATGTTCGGATTTTTACAAAGCAATGCACGTATGAAATTGATTTTACTTTTGAGAACCGAATATAGTCCGGCGAGACATTTTTTTGCCGCAAATCCCGTTTAGGTTTTACTCCTGGACTACTGTTTGGTCCAGCATACTTTTGAGGCACCTGGAGCCTCCTTCTCCGGCAACTTCCGAACTTTTTTGATCTGTAAATAAATAAGTCAAATTGCAAATATATATAAAAAAAATTATAAATCCAGTATTTGCAGTTACATGGGTTTCCTAGAGCAAAAACAAACACGCGCACCGAAACACTCGGTTAACCACGGGGCTAGAATGTTCTAGAATTTTTTTTTATTTTTTCTAGCGAAAACCATGTAACAATTTAATTTAACTAACAACGCACACTGTAATAATTAAATCTACTTACCTGACTTTAAAAACACTGAAAAACAACTTTTAAAAGGAAGAAACAAACGCTCGCAGCAAAAGATTGCACCAATTAATCGGTTTTTCTCCCATCATCCCTTTGAGGAGACGAAATGAGCGAGAGTAGAAGAGTTAGGGTCGAATGCAGGTAGGGAAAACTAAAAATATGAGAGAGAGGAAATCTATGGATCTGCTTCTCTTTCTTGCGTGTCCGCTTCGATCTGCAGCAGTTGAAGCTGGACAGAATTTCATGCTGACGTCTACGTCGCTGCCGGAAATTGTCGAATGAAGTACGGAAGGCAGTGACCACAATTTTTCAAAACACATTTTCATTACTTGGCAGCAGTCTTCCTTTATATATTTATAATTTTATTGTGTTATCACTTTAATCCTGCTATCAGCTGATCTTTGAATAGTCCCCAGTGTACTCAAAAACCGTACTCAGGTCGGGTTCTGATTTTGATATCTGAAGACGAACTCAAAGGATAAGGGCTGTGTACTTCACTGTAGGTAAACTTATAGCTAATTGCAAGGTCCAGGGGTTGCGGAGGTGCCAGAGAACGACAACTGTGCCTAAATTAAGCCTCGCTTGTATCAGAAGATCCAACCCATTTTAAAATAGTATCCCAAGTGGAGGCACTTCACATTCATTTCATTTAGGCTCGACACTCGAGATACCATTATAAGTAATGCAGGCTTTAACACACACATTCAACTTTACTCTTTTCGCACATTTCTAAAATAAAATAAAATACAATAAAAACGACAAATTCCAACCCAACGCTACGCTCCCCCACCTAGTTTATTTATTTTTTGGATTTTAGACCATTTGTTTTTGTTTAATTTGATTACAATTACAACATTTTTATTGGCCCCTGCTATTATTTCAGCTCAACGACAAACTCGGCGCTGCCATCGCGAATCCCCAAGCAACAGAACTACGTGTCCGACATTAGTTCACCCTTGATACAGGTACTTGCATACATTTCAACGTATTTCCGAGAACACCTAGCTCCGATTTTAGATTAAATTCGATCTAAGCTTCTATTTTTATTTGTCTGTTGCAGGATGAAGGCGACAACAAAGTGCTGAAGCTTCGCTTCGACGTCAGCCAGTATGCGCCCGAGGAAATAGTGGTGAAGACCGTTGACCAGAAGCTATTGGTAAGCAAAAAGAATATTTCTGGTATTGCTTTGCTAATTGTAGATTTTTTTATCCCGCGTAGGTGCATGCCAAACACGAAGAGAAGTCCGACACAAAGAGCGTATACAGAGAATATAACCGTGAATTTCTGCTGCCCAAAGGCGTGAATCCCGAGTCCATCCGCTCGTCCCTCAGCAAGGACGGAGTACTTACTGTAGATGCGCCGTTGCCAGCCCTCACCGCTGGCGAGACATTGATTCCTATTGCGCACAAGTAAAGGCCATCACCCAATACCACATTTCGGCGTGAGAGATGAAGGATCAGATTATCATCATGCCGATAACATTGGAATATCCTATCAAAATGATTAACTTGTTTGGTTCTGACTTAAAGCTATAATATGATACTGACTTACTACTCATAATTAACTTAAATGTAATGCAAATTATTATTAAATTTGATTAAATTAATTCATATTTATAATGTTCGCAATTAAACGTAATCATTTTTGTCGTATTCGCCCCTGTATTTTAAATGGTATTCTCTTAACTGGGGCTTTTGCCTGGTTTTTGATACAACAAATAACAATCTACGATATTATATCTGTATATCAGGTTGGAACAAATTCTAGTCGACTAGGATTTCCATCTAAAATTTAGAAAAATCATCAGTGGCAGTGGGTGTTAATCACAGTTATATTTTACGTCAGGTTCAGGTCCTTGTAGATCCTCCTGTTAGACAGATCCACTGAGTGTCGTCTGGCCAGCACACGACGGTAACTGGTTCTCGCGAGCAGCCACGCCATGAAATTGGGGTGACCTACGAGCTTAACAACGTACGTCTCAGCCTGCTTGTTGATAACATCACCAGTCACCCATGAATAGACCGCGGACGCCCTGCTGGCTGTAAATGTCTGTGAGGCGTGAGAAGACCGACGGTCTGGCGTTGCCTGCATTTTCTGTTTTTTTAACTGCTGACAAATCGGTTGCGATGTCCCGGTTGCGCATAAACCATTTCGCTCCAGATATCTTACGTAAAAACGAGCTTTGAAAGGTTCTGATCGGTCTATGTGCGTTTTGGCTGCAATGGCGTAGGCCTGGATCCCGTGTATCCATATTGGAGCCAGGATTGCCTTGTAAATGTGCACCTTGTTTGATGGGCTCATCTTGTTGTTGGTGTTGAGCATCCAGTGCATTTTGCCGGCTTTGCTCGCAAGATTGCTCCTGACATGTTGTCTAGGGTGACGCCAAGGTATTTGTGTTCCTTGCACTGGTTAACGAGCGTACCATGCAGGAAGACTCCGGGGCACGTATCCTTCCTGAGTGTGTGGGTAACTATCGTGGGTCTGGTTTATACAGATGTTAGACCCGCACGCCCAGTTCTCAAATTTTTTGATGTACCTTTGCAGGTTGTCCGCGTCGTCATAGGCAACATAGGCAGCCAGCGTCATAGACAACACTGCAGTGTCGTCAGCAAAGGTTGCGACTCGGATGGACTGGTTTTGAAGGGTGCGGACATCACTGGCTTTGGAATGTCATGAGTCAACATGTTTTATAGCAACGGCCCTGGCACGCGGCCTTGTGGAATACCAGCCCAGATAGATTTCGCCGAGGGGTACGTTGTGGAACACCAGCCCAAATGGATTTCGCCGAGGATGCAACTCCATTCTGGACCACTCGGAAGCTCCTATCAGACAGGAAACTTTTTGTCAACTCGTAAAGCTGCGGGTTGAGTAGAGGATTGATTTTGGAAAGGAGTCCGTCATGCCACACCCTGTCGAAAGCCTGCTGGATGTCAAGGTACGCTGCCACCGTGTATTGTTCCCGGTGGAATCCATCCAAAATGTGCTCAGTAAGCTTATGCCCCGGCTTATGCAGAGGTACCGTGTCTCAGTCTGAATTCCTAATGGCTGGTGTATTCATTAGACTCCTCTGGATACAGCGCTCCAGGCTTTTACCGGCCTTGGGAAAGTGGCCCAACCTCAGTGCATCGTTGTAAATGAGGATTAAGAACATCCAGAGCTCTGTGCGGCAGCGCCTGGTTATCAAACTGAGTTGGTTGTGCGATCAAAGTTTCTTATTTTTCAATATCCAAATCAAGATGCCTTGTCATAGGAATGTAATAGAAACAAAAACACACATTTTGTTAAGCATATTTAGTTTTTTTCTCAGTTATATGAAGCAATTGGTGACGTCTGTTCTCAGGTATTAGAAATAAAGATTGGACAACGCGTCGAACAACAAAAGCTATATGAAAGATGCCGTCACAAACGGGCCCACGCAGTGATGGTGATCCGCGCGCGGGGGGGATAGAGGTAGGTGAAGTTCAGGTTCCGCTGCACCAGGAGCCGCAATACCGCATCAAGCCCATGCAGCATGTCATATCCGCACTTATCGGCGGGCTCATCACAACATTTGTGGGTGAGTAGAGGTCTCGTCTTGACTATGCTATGCCCACGTATGGGAGGGATATTACATTCGTGCACGCTAACCACCAGTGACGCCCTTGGAGGTGGTAAAGACTCGGGTCCAGACCCAGCACGCGATGCGCCACCAGCCACCAGCGACTATCTCCAGGCTGTGCTACGTTTTTCACAATGGCTTGATGACGCATGTCTGCAAGCGGAATACCGAATGCTTGCCAAAGCCCGGAAGTGACCTCAACAACATGCGGCCGATACGCGGGGCCATGGTAAGTACGACAGCGAAAATGGTGGTATGATTGGCAAGATCTCTGGTATCTAAATCTAGTGTACCACAGGATGCGCTACTTAAAATAATGTGCGGCAGCGGCATAGCTGGCCTCTGGTCTGGCTTGAGTCCCACACTCATATCGGCTCTGCCTTCGACAATTATCTACTTCCTCACCTACGAGTACCTGAACAACTCGTTCTCCAAACTCTACTTGGTGTCCCGTAAAAGCAGTCAAACAGTGGAGCCAGGCACTAAGGAATCATTGGATTTGGATTTGCCTCAGTCGCCGTTGCCGTTGCCCTGTTTTGTTCCAATGGCTTCAGGCATGTGCTCGCGCACCGTAGTCGTCACGGCAATCACGCCCATTGAGATGGTCCGCATCAAGATGCAATCGGGCTACATAACATACGACGAGTTGTGGCGAATAATGCGTACCCTGGTCCGGCAGCACGGCGTGTTGGGCCTCTGGCGCGGTTGGCCGCCCACTGTAATGCGAGACGCGCCCTTTTCTGGCACGTACTGGGCGACGTATGAGTCAATAAAACGAAGATTTGCCGTGACTGAGCCCACATTCGGGTTCAGCTTTTTGTCGGGTGCCGTGTCAGGAGCGGTGGGTCTGGTGTGAGAATTTTAGCCAACGTTTCATGACTGTCCTTTCTTGTCGTGTCCTTTTCAGCTGGCTACCTTCGTGACGATGCCGTTCGATTTGATCACGACGCACACGCAGATTGAGCTGGGCCATGATGTGCTCTATACCGATTTGTCAGCAGTTAAAAAAACAGAAAATGCAGGCAACGCCAGACCGTCGGTTTTCTCACGCCTTGCAGACATCTACAGCCAGCAGGGCGTCCGCGGTCTATACATGGGCGTTATGCCCCGCATCCTGCGCGTGGTGCCAGCCTGCGCAATCATGATCTCAACGTTTGAGTACACCAAAGCCTTCTTTATTCACCAAAACCATATCCTGGATATGAAGTAGACTGTTGGTGTGCCTAAGATGCCTATAAAATTAACGTTTTTATTTCAAATGGTGCGGCTAAAGCACGGTTTTTTGTATGCTTTTATTTCATACAAAAGTAGCATTAATTTTAGAACAATTTTCACGACGGGGCCCTTGCCTACAGTCAAAATGGAATGCCCGAAAATTCACAATTAATGATTATTATGTTATGTTAGGTTATGTTCGTTCATATGGATATATGTTGTTTATAAATGAATATACATGCATGCATATAAAGATTGCTTATGTATGTAAATACATATGTAATTCAAGTGGTATACATATGTTTCCTTTTCTCAAAAGAAAGAACAAATAATATCGATTGTGTCAATCGATAGTTCCGTCACATGGCAACAGCTGTTCGTCATCACCATCCCATCCCCCATCAAAATGAATCCAATCGGTCGGATAGAGATTTGTGTTTTTTTGGACCTGGAATTTCACAATGATTAAGAGTCTTACCTGATTGCCAGTATTGTTCACTGCATGACAATAGAAACGCGACAACGTGCGCCAAAAACACTATCTCTCACCATACCATTCTTACCCAAGTACACATTGACTCGCGTACAATTATAACATAACCATGCCCATAAGGGAACCAAGCGCGTCTTTTGTGTCAGCGGCAGGCACATGTGGAATACTGCCGGCGCAAACCCATTCGAAGGCCAAAATGACAGATCCCAGATTCCGCATACGACCCCTTCAGCAAGTGGCTTCGGCCTGCACTGGCGCCATGGTGACAGCCTGTTTTAGTAAGTCAGTGTAATGTTCAAAAAACTGTAAAGTTAGCTGTATACATGCATATGATGTTTGAGGTGTGGTATTCATTATAATATTTATTGTAGTGACACCTTTGGATGTGATCAAGACACGCTTGCAGGCTCAACAGTCTGCTCTCCTTTCGAATAAATGCTTCCTATATTGCAACGGCCTCATGGATCACATCTGTCCATGCGGTCCTGGCACGCCAAACCCGACACTGTCCAAGCCTGCTCCGCACTTTTCTGGCACCATTGTAAGTATTCAATTAGTAGGTTTGGCGCCTAGTCTCTGCAGTATAATTAAAGTTTTCTGCGATTTTGCAGGACGCGTTCATTAAGATAAGTCGAGCAGAGGGAGTTGGTTCGCTATGGTCTGGACTCAGTCCCACGCTCATCTCGGCCTTGCCCTCGACCATCATATATTTTGTGGCCTACGAACAATTAAAAGCTCGCTTTACGGACTTCCATTACAAGTACTTGCTAAGCCTAGATCCAGTTCAAAGCTCACCCGATGCCCGTGACATTCCAATGCTTGTTCCCTTGCTGGCGGGCGTGACAGCTCGCATTCTGGCCGTGACCTGCGTCAGTCCTGTTGAATTGATACGCACCAAAATGCAGTCTCAGAGGATGACGCACGCCGAAATGCTTGGCACTATCCGTCAGGTGGTACAGTCTGAGGGACTTCTTGGGCTGTGGCGTGGACTGCCGCCAACAATACTACGCGATGTCCCATTTTCGGGAATCTACTGGACCTGTTACGAGTACCTTAAAAGCAGCTTTAATGTGGTCGAACCAACGTTCGGCTTCAGTTTCACAGCGGGAGCAATATCTGGTTCGGTATGATTGATTTTCTAAACAGTAATGAGCTTGAATTTAATAGATTAATCGAACGTTCAACATTTTAGGTTGCTGCCATGATTACCACACCGTTTGATGTGATCAAAACCCACGAACAAATCGAGTTTGGCGAGAAATTTATATTCTCAGGTAGGCCTATTGCTATCTCGGGCGCTGCAACAAGCTCCACACGCATTGACAATGGTTCGGTTTGCATTACGGCAGATAATCTACCTAAGAACGTGGCCACAAAGTCGGCTATGACTCGCCTGTCTAGCATTTACCGCCTGGGCGGTGTACGCGGCATTTTCGCTGGACTTGGACCACGTCTCTTCAAGGTGGCGCCCGCATGTGCAATCATGATTTCATCCTTCGAGTATGGCAAGTCCTTTTTTTACCATTACAATGTCGACCAACACAATGAGGCGCTTCTCGCGATACCACACAATCGGAGGCCAAAGACAGCCCATAGCTCCGACTCAGCCCCAGGAAAGTGCGACAAGTTCAACTAACGTCGCACTGGCCGCACTCATTTGAATGTATATAAATATGTAAACTATGCCAAAGATGCAAACGAATCGCAGCGCTGGAATTATCTGCTGAGGCTATTCAAATCTGAACGCGTTGCTAAATTGTATAGTAATAATGCAACATTTTTGGTAAACCATACATCTAAATACATGATGAAGACACCATTTAGTTTCATCTTAGAATTTTTCACCCAAATAAACATAAAATATATCAATCAAATTGTGGCGGTAAGCCACAACCAAAATTTTGTTACGGAACTAAATTTGAATTGCAGCCTAAAAATAGTTATTTATAGTCGTTTAAAGAATTATTTTGCATTTGAAAAATACTCGTTTTAGAGCCATCATGTTGATATTAGATGCAAGCATTCATTACTGGTCAATATGCAGAATTATGTCCCCCAGATGGACGAAAAGAGCTGGATCGACTTGGCTTTTGGTTCTTTCGCAAGAACTAGCTGATCCGTCAAACCATTTGCCGCAGTATTATAAACTTCTGTTTCTCCGAACGATTTCATTTGGAGCATAAATTGAATGTACGAATGGACTTCAGCAACAGGCTTGGCTTGAATCGTTCATTGGTTCTGGCGGTGTCCCAATATATACCATCTGATTCGTGTTTGAATTTAAGTGCGTGACAATGGGGACATTTTTTGTCTTCAGCACCAATCAGCACTTTCGAATAGAATATTTAATATGTTTCACTGTAACACGCACACACAAATTGACCAAAATTACTGTTTAAGGTATGCAAGCCTTTCACAGTCACAAAATACTTCACACACACACACACACACACCCATACTTGATTATGATTACATTATCTACGGGGTATTTGGATATTATTTATCCGAATGTAATCAAATCCCGAATAAAAAATGGTGGGTAGTTGTAGGAAGGTAAAAAATACATTACATACTAAACGGTCGAGCCGTTTGAAAGCAGTACATGCGAGTCACATTTTCTACCACTATCCCACTATTCACCATATAGGCAATGTTTTTTCCACAAAAAAAATAATTGTATGTTCTAACAAGGCTTCTTTAGTTAAGTTGAAAGCATGAGTTATCCGAACTCTGCCTGGACAACCCATCCCCAACCCCAACCTAACACGGAGAAATAAATTCAAAGTATTCTTTGAAATTAAAGAAAACAGACTTCATATATTTGTCAAAATTTTTTCTGGTCATCAATCGTACATATGGGCAATCGTAAAAGGTAATTTATGAGTCAAAAATAAAAAACAAAATACTTCATGTTTAAGAGATCATACATACGTCTGTAAATAAAGGCTATAACATAATAGGTAGATATTTAAAAAAATATATCAAAACGCTTTCAAAGGTCTCAATGTTTTAACTTCATAAATTATTGTGTAACAACCTTACATTGGTATATTAATATTGGTAACAAAAACAGTTGAGTACTTCTCCTTATCTCTAGTTTTTAAGTAATTGTAGGTATGTACATACAAATGAATGAATACAAAAATTAAAAAAAATCCATTCCAAATTGTTTAATGCTCCTCCATGCTTCGGTTATTATGCCATATCGACTATGTATTGAAGTCTATTAGGTAGGGTCCTTACCAAGTTTTTAGCTATTTCTGGCGTTACTTTTTCCCATTCCTCAGAGAGTGCTTTTTTTAAGTCTTTTTCATCGGTTATTGAATGGAAAATAAGGTTTTGATCCAAAATTTCCCATAAATTGTCAACTATATTAATGTCTAAGTCATAACCTGGTGGTTTCATAACGTGTGGACAATTCCAAATAGCCCAATCTTGAATAGCTTCTTCATGATCTCGATCATTATTTTGGTAGTAGTGAAATTTGTTTTCGATTCCAAATTTCTGGGCATGTTGGACAACATTTTCTTTGAGTATTGAAAGATACTTATTTTTTGTCATCTTTCGCTTAACAAACACCAAGTTTCCTACCCCGGCCGCGGAAATACAGCCCCAAACGACAAGGGTGGAACCCTTGTACTTCATGATCATCTCATGGTGTTCCTTAAGACCGATTTTCGAGTACATTGGACTGAACTCAGCAACGCCTGTAAATATTACAGAGTCCCAGAAGACGTAGTCTTTCGCCAAATACTCATTAGCAAACGAGATCCGGCTCGGTACACATTCTATGGATAAAAAGGCCTCGTTATCATCGGTAATTTCCTCGGTTGATGGCGTTATGTTGTTATTATTAGTGTCATCAAAGATTTTTTGCGCCCGGAGCACCCGACGTATTGTCTCCAAATGGCACGTTTTTTTAAATTTTTTTTCCACATATTTAAGTAGGTTTGGGATAGTAGTGTGTTTGTTTTGATATCGTTGAACTATCATTGTTTCTTCGAGTTCCGTAAAAACTTTATTCGTTGCGTTCCTCAACTTATTGTGGACCCGGTTCTCTCGCACGAAACGCGTAATAATGGTTTGCACTGATGATCTTGCCATATTAACCATATTCGCAATCTTTCCATGTGAGAAGCCATTTTTAAAATGTGCAATGATCAACATGCGTTGCGCTATTGTTGAGCGTGGACCCATTTTCTGTTTGGAACAAAAAAATTTCTGTGAAAACGAAAAAATGCACAAGATCGCAAAAAAAGAATTTACCGCTGTTTTGTGTGGGTGGCGGGACAAATGTTGAAGGGCTATGCATGTAGTTGTATTGTGAAAAGGTTCATCAATTCTTCTCTGTACTTCTGAATTAGAAATGAAATGCTTAATCGCCTTGCGCTTGGTGGCATTTTTATGCCAGTAACTAACTGTAGTTTCCAAATGATAATGGTGTGTGTGGTATGAAAGCCAGCCAGCCCTCTCCACACGCAACAAAAATTTCGTTGAAATAAGCGGCGCTTTTCTGATAGTGTGACCAAATACTGCTCTGTGTCTGCCGACTACATATTGAAACATATGATCTATTCTGAAAAAATATCGCATTTCGATATAGTAAATTCTGTTATACAAATTAAATCAAATTTTAGAGTTTATCCATTTTCAATTCATTCGGTAAGATTTTTATCTGAGCATAGAGCAGACAAGGAAGTTCGATATTTTATATTATATATAATTGCGGGCGGAAAAATCGCATCAAAGATGAAGAACATCATCCATATCGATATAGTATTAACAATGTTCAGGGCCATCGATATATCGATTAACTAACTAACACGTGCACAATTGTTTAGATTCGCATTTTTGACAAGACAAGAAAGTGAAGATATGAGCAAAGCCGTAGCTGAGGCAATGGACGCTGCAAGCGCCGGAATTATACCACAGAAAAAGCCAAATACTAAGAAATCACAGCCGCAGGCGAATGTGCCTCGCGGCCAACCGAAATCCAATCGGCCCTGGAAAACTCCGAAACAAAAGTGAGTGCGATGGAATGTTAAGATACGAATTAATTTCGAATTTTTTGTTTTAGATTCAGCACAATTAAGAAGACAGTGAACCGTCTATCGTTTACGAAGAAGGCAGCCCTGCGGGATGAATTGCGCTATATCAAGGAAAAATCAAATGAAATAAAGAGTCAACGGAAGGAAGCGGCCGTTCAGCGTCACCAGCGCCGCGTGGAGAACGCGGAGCGTCGCTTGGCCAACGAACGTCGCTCAGAAATCGTCCAAGTCATCAAGAATCCTTCAAAGATTAAACGTATGAAGAAGAAGCAGATGCGTATGATTGAGAAGCGTGACATTAGCCAAGTGAAGGTGGTCTAAGTCGCCACTGTATAGGAAACCCTACGCTAGCATGTAAATTTGTATTTTGCCTAAATATAGTTTTAATATACATACATATGTATACACTTTGTGCGCAGCATCGAATCCAATCCCTGTATCCCTCTCCCGCATAGAAGTAAATGCAAAAATGGTAGTACAAAAAAGCATTTATTTCTATGTCAACGTGTGCCATACAACCAGAATTAATTTATTTCAACAGATTTAAATAGTAATTCAAATCCACACCATCGGCATTTTTATGCTTGCCGCTCATTTCAGCCCGAAATTGTGATAATATCTCTTTTCGTTTCTCATTTAATTTCATACTGATCAATTTCTTAGCTTTTGCCTCGACCAGAGTCTGTAGCTGCACCTTTATGCTTGCCCGCAAGGCCAAATCTAAGCAATGTGTTGGGGACCTTATCTGTGTTTGCATGGGAGAAGAAGATGGAGGGGGCAGAATTGTGGACAAATGGAATAATGAACTGATGAATGTTAAAATCAAATGTGACACGGATTCAGTGTCAGAATTTCGAAGTGTAAGGCTACTGCACTCCCAAGCCTCATGACCTGGTGGCTCAAGGTGGTCGTTCATTTTACGCACAACTTGTTCGGGCACGCAGTCTGTTCCCCGCGCTGAATTCGCTTGAAGGCAGCAAGCCAATGGGGTCGCGATGTAAATCTGGGAATAGATGCAGCCATAGGTGCGGCACAGCTGATATAGCTTATAGCGCATGCTGCGGTAGTAAAAGTTGTCGTCACACAAGATAAGGTAGTCACAGCTGCTGCTAGTGTTTGTCAGTCGGGGAACTTGTGGTGGCCAGTCTGCGGCACCTTGGATATAAGCTATTAGTTGTTCCAGAATGTTTATCACAATTATGCGCTGCTCCCTATAGGTCAATTCAGCTCGGGTGTTTATGTAGTCGTCATAGCACAGGTGAACAATTTGGCATTCATTCAGAGCACCCTGCTGTTTACTTAAGAGCCAGTTACTGAGCGCAGACTTTCCCGCTCCCGGAAGACCAATGAGCGCAAGCAGACAAATTTTCGGCGGCATCGTCTGAAGTTTTGACGGTATTGTGTGTGTGTTTAAGTGTTGGTTTCTAAGTGTATGGTTTGTTTGACTATCTTAAGTGCAAAGAACTGCTGCGGCTTGGCACCAGAGTCTGCTGCTACATGGATAGATTTCCTGAGGCGGTTGGCGGTATTGGCGTCAACACAGAAGTGCCAGCGGCAGCGGCTTCTTTTTGAGTTTGCTCCTCCCTTTGACGGTCTTCCTTTTGCTGTTGCTCTAACTTCCTGGCATTCTCCTCAACTTCTTGCATGCGCTTTGTATTTATTGTTGTTTGTACATCTACGTAGACTTTCATCATACTTTGGTTAAATCGAGCGAACTTGGTAACACATCTATCCACGCAAGTGTCCTGATTGCAAGTAGCACAAGGTAAGGATTGCGAATTACGAATTAGCAGGCGCTTAGTTTTACTCACCTCCTGGCCACCCAACTCTCGCTGATTCAGGTTGTCAACGCATCGGCTAAAACACAACTCAGTGACTTTGTTGTATAATGTAAGAAAATCTTTCAGCTGAAAGCGAGTATAGTTAGGACTACAGCATATTCTATCATTCAGCAGTACTTACATTGCGCAAGTTGGAATCCATCGATTAGCCAAGACTGACAACAAAGTTGTGTTTTAATACAAAAATTATACAATTAAAATTTATAAATCCTTGCGATTGGGAAAACAGCTGATTGAATGTTTTATGTCTACAAAACTGGAATATCGATAGGCCGATTGTATATAGAGATGAGAATAATAGAAGCACAGTACGACTAATCGAAAGGAATGTAATCATCAGGCTCCGGTTTTCACATTCACTTTGCGTTTTAATTTTCAGCAAAAAGTCACTCTTTTTATTTCAAGGAGCTCTGGAATCCACTTTTGTAAATTGGTTTACTCTTTGTACTGTTAAGCGCCAAATTTACTCCTGTTAAATCGGGCTGCCACAGCTGTTAAGATGATTTCACTTTTTGTTTTTGCGCTGACCAATTTTTTCAGATCTAATTTTGAGGTTGGTTTAAGTAAAAATTATTTATAAAAAGGGCACAAGCTCAATTGCACTGGGAATGGTGTCAAATTCATGTCAATACATCATTAAGTCATATATTTTTTTCCTTTTGCAATTAAGATTTGTTAAGTTGTAGCCGGAGCCTGCCTGAATATTTTATCTTTTTATTTAACTTAAAATGAGGAGCATTCAGTTAAATGATATGATGATCCATATTTCGTTCATTTTGTTATGACACCTGAGCCGCGGTCTGCAGAGGAATTGTTGCCATCAGCAGTGGGTGGCCGACTCTCACAGCTGTCCTCCCCACTACTTGTCGTGGAGGCACTTTCCTCTGGCGGGGTCTTTGCAGCTTCATCTGATTCTTGTTGGGCTTCTGCTTCTGACAGAACGTCGGCCTTCCCGTTGTCGTCTGCATCAGCTCCTTTCTTGTTCTTTATATGTACATATATTAAATTGTTCTAGTATCATTTATGATAAAAAAAACAAACAACAATTTGATACCTTCTTGCGTTTCTTTGGCTTCTCAGCTTTCACTGCGTGTAGTTCAGCTTCCTCTTGCAATGCTGATTTGTAATTGTCCGGGAAAAACTGGCATGCCTCCTTGTGGCCAACAACCGAGTTGGTGCTTACATAGCTGGGACCGTAAGCCATTAACATTGGTACAGTCTGGGTCTTGACTTTATTCACCTTCAGGACGATCTTATCGGTGCTTCGTTCGTTTGTGTACAAAAATTGACGGTTAAAATTCAACTCGGACGAATTTCGGCGGTTGTCGAGATATCTACTTACGGTACATAAGGTTTTGCATTGTATTTCTCGACCGAATTGGCTATGAAAACCGCCGTCTGAGGGTTGTCGCTTGTAAAGAAGCCATAAAGCGGAATATCTTCTTTGCAGGATTCAAGAAGAATTTCCAGATCTTTCTTCTTGTAGGCGTCGAATGTCATCACAATGTGCGGTGGCTCCGGAACAGGGTCGGGCGGTAGGAAAGCGGATGTTTGCCCCCGGAAATATGTGTAAATTAGAGCTGCATTGGTGCGCTGGTCACTAGGCACCCAAATCGGAGGGATGCGGATGGTCTTATAATTTGTAGAATCTTCCAATTTAGCCGCGTCCCGATCCTCTGCTGCTTCGTTGTCCACCTCGCTTTTGTCCTCTTCTATATTGTCATTGATCTGTTCGACAAGTACTATTTCTGCCTCGTTTTCACACACTTGTCCCACATTACATACAATGTGTACATACAATGTACATAAATGGGAAGTTGACTGCACAACTTCAGCACGCACTTACCTTCTCTTTTAATTTGCACATTAACATCGAGCGGCATTATTATGGGTGGCACTGTGATCTCCTCCTCGTTGAACTCATCCGGTGGCTTTATGGTCTCCTTGGTTAACTCATGGGCGTACTGCCTCAGGACGCTGGGCGGACTGCCAAGAGCATCCTCCACCTTCCAGAAGCACATCAGCAGCTCCTTGTCATACAACTGCTCGATCACATCGCTCGCTAGTGGATTCTCAGATGCAAAGTTCACAGTGGTGAAGTCACTGGGCGTTATGGGAAAGACTTTGCGGTCCTTGCACTGGATTTTCAGGGGATCGGCCGGTTCCGATAGCTTCTTGAACATTTCCCGGTTGACTTGTGGTCCAAAGACAGTTATCCCAATATCGGGAAGGTTCTGCATGATGCAATCAGTGACAGATTTCAGGTACTCCAAGCGCTTTCTCTTGCACTCTTCCAGCTCAATGTTCTCGGCCAGCCGCAGAGCCTTGTTTTTCAGCTCCTGCTGCTCCAGCTCGATGGGCTGTAGTTCAGTGATCTCATAGCACTGATGAATCTCCTTGGCCATTGTTGACTGTAGCATCTTGGTGATAATGGCTACCAGCTTGGGCACGTCTGTGCCGAACATGATATTGATGGCCTTTCCGCTCTATAAAATACCAGATACCAGAACGATTCCCCATCTTCAGTAGATTAGTTCCCACTCCACTAGCCGACAGATGCACTTACCGTAACAAACATCCATGTCGGCTCACTTTTCTTGTTAAACCTCTCCAGATAGGAGATGGAACCAGCTTTGCACTATTTTTCAAGCAAACGAGAGAATGAGAATGAGTCTGGGCTGGGCTGGGCTGGGCAAGCAAATCGGGTCTTACGATGGCCAGCTGTAAGTTGTCGCCTCCCAGCTCCAGCTTGATCTTCCGCAGACTTCCCACCATTCCCAGACAGGGTCCACACCATTCCGAGTATATGTCGAGTACTGAAAGAAATTGATTGCACAGATATCAAGTCAGACCGTCCCAGTCCCAGTCCAAGGTACATATACCGAGCAACCCGGATCGCTGCAGAAATTTCTCAAACTCCTCGTCCGTACTGATGTCCGCTTGAAGCTGTTGGACTCCGCCCTTCTTTGCCATTTTCTGCATACTGATTCATGATTATTCATTCCATCGGTAACAACATACATATTTAGCGCAACAATGTGTAAATATTGATTAAACTAAGGTTGCCATGAAGACAATTATTTACAGCCAAACACCAGCATCTTCATGAATGTCAATAAATAAATAAATACTATATGGAATATATATATGCATATATGTAGTATGTACAATATTACCCTGCAGTACCAAAATTCATTTGTCACTTGTCATTGCAAATGGGAAATTTACGAAAATGTCGTGACGAATTGGCTGGAATGCCAAGAGACGAAACGATGGACGCACAACACTCCGCACCACACTACACTCCTTCGATCCCATGGAGCCAGGAGCATCCCACTCGTGAAACATCAAAGCTTGTCCTGTAGGAAGTAGCCCGTGACTCTTCAAACTATGTCCTATATGATTTCACATGTGCCTCTTCTAGGTGAACAGGTGGCTTTCCATATGATATTATCGATGACATTTTTAATTTCATTCAAATACAATTATTTATTTTTATATTTTTATTCTTGATCAGCATCAATAGCCGAGTCGATAAAGCAATGTCTCTCTGTCCGTCTGTCTGTCTGTCCGTCTTGTTGAGCGCCTAGATCTCAGAGGCTATAAGAGCAAGAGAAACAAAATTTGGTTTCCAGACTCATGTGATATCACACTGCTACCAGTGTATTTCAAAATTTCACCCCGCCCACTTCCGCCCCCAGAAAGGACGAAAATCTGTGGCCGGCACAATTTTAAAGATACGATAAAACCAAAAACTCAGTATCGTAGAGAATAGCCATACCTACCAGGTTGCAGAATCTGAATTAGATCGGATCATAATTATAGCCAGAATGAAGAAATTAATCTTCAGTTGGTTCCCCCGCCTACTTCAGCCAAAGACCCGCTACTCATTCTCTTTCTCGCTCGCACACTCTGCCGCCTTCAGTGCGCGAGCAACCCCTAGCGGAGGAGATGTAGAATCTAAATGGAACATGTACAATCTACATGTTAGATGTAGAATATACATTGTAGATGTAGAAAGCAGATGTAGCAAAAAAATTTAAAATGTAAAATTATTTTTTAAATTCTAAAATATACTGACTGAGTACGGGTATAAGTAGAGGCGCGTCCCCAGAAGCGATTCACACGTTCCTTCTCGTTTTCATTTACATAGTGTTAAGATTATTGGACTTCCTGGTTTTTTTTTTGTCATATTATTTTTCACATTTTGTGTCGCTGTTATGATTGTTTTTCCGCTGAGTCGATTGGGTTTACTGCTTCCAATGCTCCTGAAATAATACAAAAAATATATATTTTAATCTCTTTCTATTTAAGTAAAAAGCATTATACGATATATTTGATCGTATCTTTGAGAATAGAATAAAGTGCAGCTTCTTTGACTCTTGTCACCTCTTTTCGGCTGGTCACCTATGTAGTTCAGAGACTATAAAAGATAGAGCAACCAAATTTTTTTTCCATACTCATGTAATATCACACTGCTAAAAGTGTATTTCGCCCCGTCCCCTTCAGCCTCCACAAAGGACGAAAATCTGCGTCCACAATTTTCAAGATACCAGAAAACTGAGAGAATATTGGAGACTTGAGATTATTTATGCGCTAGTACAATTTAAGATTTGCTGGTCAAAGCCGGAGACCCCTGATATTGGCCACCTAAACTCGAGTGGCCCGGTGCATCGCACCGTTTTACCCCATGGCCATCGGTTTGAGTTTAAGTCCCCGTTCTCAGAGACCTGGTGGACCTGAGACGTTTTTTTTTTTTTTTTTTTGACATTTCGATTCATGACGAGATGCGAAAGCAAGCCGAGAATTGCAAATGCATGTGTGTACACATACACGACAAAAAAATGTTTATCAATTCTTATTTTCCGAAACCGTTTTGAGTTTGTTTTGAGTTTCGCAATGGCAGGCCCAATGAAAGGGAAGTATGACATTACTTACTTACTTGGCGGCAAAAAAATGCTTAAAATGCCCCGCCGGACTGCTTCATTTCAAGAGCATTGGTGCTTATTAACCCGATCGGTTAAGGAAGGCCCTAAAGATAATTAAAAATATTTAAATCAACAAAAAATCTGGAAAATCTGTGTAAAATAAATATATTTACTTTTATTTGAAACATTTTTTGGGTGTCTTTTTCATATGAAATTATCCGTGAAATTCCTTTTAATTTCATGAGAAGTTTCACATTTCATATAGGACAAGTGAAGTGTCCGAGTGAAATCACTCATGGCTTATACTTATAAGCCACCGGTGAAATCACTAGAACATTCAGAGAAAATTTCAAATGAAGTTTCAAGAGTGACAAAACCGGACATGCCGATACAAATTTCATCTGGAGTTTCACCAGTGAGTCAGAAGTGGCATAGGACATGCCATGAGTGATTCACCGAATATATCACGAGTGAAAATTGACTTTTGGAACTGCAGGGAAGTGACTTTTGTAACTGCAGGGCAGGTATTACATATTTTGGCGTGACACGTGTACCGTGACTCCAAAGTTTCGACTAGTTTTATTTTGTTTCAAATTTTCGAACCGAAATAGCTGCAGGAAGAGTCAATATGGTATTGGGCATATGAGTCGATTTGAAAAGCAGCTAAAAATGTGTTAATATTTTGGGCAAACATAATGCTTCAAACGAAATCATTGAAAGATTCTTTGAAATCCACTTATAAACACATCCAAATCGTTCTTTATGCATAGTAAAAGCAAACACCTAAATGGGGATTTTTTTTTACATACATATGTATGTATTTATGTATTTGAGTGAATATACTAATGTGTATTGCTGCTAGTTTTAGTGAGTGGTTTGATGGCGCAGTTCGCGCATTGTGATCTGCAAGAAACGTTTAAGAAAATTAAAGAAAACCATACATACGCTCCATGAGTTAGATAATACATATGTTATATGCTATGTTAGATACTTTTTGTAATTTACAGATGTGAACTGAACAACTTGCTTACGTTATTTACCTTTAGACGTGTTGAACATTCTATTCAAATACGGTTATTTACGCATCGGCTTAAGAAATCTTTAAATAATTTAAAATTCAATGAAATTATAGAAGTGTCAATGTCTTTGATAGACTGGAGGTATTAATCAAATGGAACTCGAGTTGGGTTTTTTTTGGGGAGCTCATTGTAGGTTCGGTTGGCAAGCAGTCAATGGAATACAATTTCTTGTTACCACCGGACTAACAGACAAAACTTTTAGATTATTTACGAATTTTATCTTAATACTATTTAACGGATCAATTCATATCAATATCTTCCAATCGTACAGGTTGCGTGTACGGTATCACTGATTTTTTGTTGACATCCCTCGACAAGGCCTTTCGCATATCTGCGGGGGGAGGAAAATTAGTGAGGCCTTAGACTTAATCTGTACAGTGTACACAGATTTACCATACGCATCCTCGTCCTGATCGCCCGAGTAATATTCGAGTATGGTGCGGTAAATTATGTAGCCAAGGTTCTTGTACATATTAATGGCCACCTGGTTGCTCTTGCGTACAAACAGATCCACAAAGTACGCCCGCTTCCTAGAGAGACAAAACAGATGAATGGTCTTATATTTTGCTCCTCTTTTCTCTTCTGTGGGACTAAGGCCCAATAGCTACTTTTCCGATATGTCTTCCAAGAAGTTCATCAGTAGTGCAGCTAATCCGAGCCGTCTGTAGTCGGGCGACACAGTTAGGGCTGTCACATGTCCGTGCCAGTTGTCGAGGTGTCCCTCCACTTTTCCCATAACTGCAATGGATATGTACATAAATGATTTCTGGAATATTGTGATTGCGTAGTAGGTAAGTTACTGTAGCCCATTATTTGACCACTGGGGGATTCGGCCAGCTGAAAGTACTCCGGCCACTTCGCCAGGTACTGCGTATAGAACGACAGTCCGTAGGTTTCCGTAAGTGGGTCAAAATTCCTGAATGAACACGTGAATAGAGTTGGTTAAGTTATCGCCTCCCTCCCTCCTCTTTGCACACGCAGCTTACACATTGTTAAATTTAAAAAGATCGTCGCAGGTGAAGGGTCTCAGCGTAGTCATTCTTACTAATTTAAGTGATTTCTCGCCGTATAACTATCTAGAGAAGCGAAAACCATGGTAAGCTAAGTATCGGTACCAACATCCTCTTATCGATATATAATAAATCGGTGTATCGATGCACCAGCAACAATTATTGAATTCTACTCTGTGCGGACGACGAAGATTTAAGGTAGCTGTAGTCTGGTCTGTATCAAGCATGTTTGTAATTCCAGTTGTAAATAGTGAACATTGGGTACATTGACTTCCTGGGTGCAATAGTTGTCAATAAAATGGCCCAAAAACCGCTTGCTCGGTTGTCAGGCAAGCCGCAGGACTCTGGCTTCCTGGCACGTGAAGACTTCGATGGTGGGCCTGTCAGCATTGATGAAATCGAGACGGGCTTGTTTCTGGGTAAGCATAACAGGTCCTATTCATCGCTTTATTTTGTCACAATCAGGCTGCTCACTTAGGAAACTTGACGGCGGCCACGCATATGGAAACACTGAAGTCGTTTAAAATTACCCACATCCTGACGCTTGATTCGGTACCACTGCCGCAGCACATTTTAGAGGCTAGCTTCCTCACAACAAAATACATTCAAAGTAAGTGGAGCCAGAAGGTGTTGTTCGAGTTCACAAATGAAGTATAGTGTGTATTTTTAGTTGCTGACATGCCGCGCGAAGACATCCTGCAGCATCTAGAAGGCTGCGTGAACTTTATTAGCTCAGCTCTGGATCAGCATGGCAATGTGCTTGTACATTGGTAAGCCTACCGTATTCCGAATGAGATTAAAATTAGTTTATAATTTTCCGTTGCCCCGCTAGCTATTTTGGAGTAAGCCGTAGCTCCTCGACGGTTATCGCATATATGATGAAACGACACAATCTGAACTTTCAACCCGCTTACGAGCTGGTCAAGGCCAAGCGACGCTTTGTGCAACCAAACTTAGGCTTTATTACTCAACTGAAGCTGTTTCGGCGCATGGGATACAAAATCGACCCCAACTACCAGCGATACAAAATGCATCGTCTGCGCCTTGCTGGGGAGCAAATGCGGAAGGCCAAGATTCTACCGCAGAGTTTCCACAGCGTTGTGCGTCCAGATCCAGACATAACACGCGAAAATCCCGAACCAATTGTTTTTCGTTGTCGTCGTTGCCGTCGCGTTCTGGCTTCCAAGTCTCATGTCCTTGAGCACAAACCGCGCGACAGGCCCCATCGGGAGGGAACACCGACGGCTGTCCCAAATGACGATGTCAGCGGACAGACTCCAGCACCGGCCGAGACCCAGCCGAACAACATAAGCGCACCCCGACTCCTGGATCAGGTTGCTGAGCGCATACGGCAATCCTCACTGGGCTCGCCAGGTCACGAGAGCACACCCAATCATTGCCGCAGCATTTTGTTTGTAGAACCCATTGCATGGATGCACCGCATTATGCTTAACACCCAAGGACGTCTGTACTGCCCCAAGTGTGAGCAAAAGCTGGGCAACTTTAGCTGGATCAATGGTTCGTTGTATTACAATGACTTCATATACTCTGCCAATACTATCCTATTTATTTAAATATTCCGTTGCAGCCTGCCAGTGTCCCTGCGGCGAAACATTGTCGCCGGCTTTTTATTTGATACCTTCCAAGGTGGAACTCTCCAAGGCCGTTCAGAATGTTCAGACGACAGTTTAATTGGCATTCGCCGATGAAATATAATGAAATGGCGTTACCAGCATCAGTAGAACCCGCAGTCAAAGAAAATGAAAAAATATTCTTATTGTCTTCCACGCTGACAACATTTTTGGAACAGCTCACCTGATGCACAGAAACCGAACTCCAATTTTTATAGCTAGCAAATTAAATCTACTGATTTCCTTCGAGTATATGGAGACAAAAATACATTTGGGGAAGGCTTCTTGGAGAATACTATGATACAAAAAATATCGACGTGCTGTTATGTTAGATAGTACTACAGAACTACACTAATTATTTATAAACGTACTTATAGTTGAACCTTTTGGAAACAGATTTTTCGCTGAATATGAAACGGAAACATATTACCGGGGATAATATTTAATTTTACTCTATCAATGTTGCATGTTAAAGATTAATTTGTCAGCCAATACTGTATCTGGGCGGGCTCGCATGAATGGATTAAAATGTGGGAGAGTCTGAGCACAAGAAATTGCCAGAAAACCATGGTTTCCCTTGCATATGTACCTACTTGTATGAGTTTAGACTCTAGACATTCGCATAAGCCTACAGATATCGATGTGCTTTGACCTGTTGTATTAAATCAAAATGGAGTTATTTCTTTTTCATTCAAATTATAAATGTTTATCATTTTGAAAAATATTGTACCTCGAGGCACTGGAAACTGTCTCTGGCGCTGCCCGCGTCTCCTGTACCAGAGGGGCAAGGGCGACCATGTTGGGAGTCGCATTCTCGTAGCCTTCGACTTTGACAAGACCATCATTCAGCAGGACTCGTACCTGGTGGTCAGCCAACTTCTCCCGAAGGATAGGCGCAACATGTCATTGCTAGAAATGATACCGAAGTTTGGCTGGCAGATCTATATTAATCGCGTGCTCCAGCTGCTGCATGAAGAGCACAAACTGGATTCTAGGACAGCAGTCGGCCAGCAAATACGCAGCATTCCGGCGGTTCCAGGGATGCTACATCTGATGCGGTCCCTCAACAGAACTCCTACCGTGGACATGTGTATCATTAGCGATGCTAACATGTTTTTCATTAACGAGTGGTTGGAGTCGTACGGCATCAGTTGCCTGTTCACAGACATTAAGACCAATGCTGCCTGCGTTGATTCAAACGGTAGCCTGATGATGCTACCCTACGAAGACCAGATTGGCTGTGATCTCTGTGCCCGTAACCTTTGTAAGGGAGGCGTGCTGCAGCAGATGCGCGTTGGCGAGATCTATAAACAAGTAGTCTACGTTGGCGACAGCTGCAATGACCTTTGTCCCATGAAGAGTCTCCGTCCTGGCGACGTGGCCTGCATTCGGCTCGGATTTGAACTGCAAGGCAAGATGGTGGCACATACCAATATGCTGAGTTGCTCGGTGTTGGGTTGGCGCGATGGACACGATCTGGAGAAGCGCTTAATGCCCAGAATCGCTTGGTAAATGTTTAGCAAGGCAAAGAGGTTAAATGTTAATGCTGCTCTTTTATTTGACTTAAAAATAAATCTTTCTCGTATGTATACAATTATTCACTTAATAAAAACTTAAGAATTAGATTTAATGGAAAAGTAGATTTTTACCGAATGCACAGATCGCATCGCATCTGTATCCGCTTCTGGTTAAGTAGACTTGATGCTTATTACTAACTATTTATTTATCGATCGCTATTGCTGCTGCGGCGGTACCAGATATTGTATCTAAAATTATTTCACACATAGTTTACCTTTTCAATATTTTGCTTTCTGCATTTTCTAGTCGATTTGTTTGACGTACGTACTTGTTCTGTGCTCTTGTGCTTACTCTTTAAAGTTATAAATATATACGCATGTATTTGTTTGTATCTGTGTGTACGCTTGTGGTAGCATAAATTACATGTATAATACATTCTTCTTAGCCATTAAAACTACAGAATAACTCCTCGCTCAACCTCTTCTCAACTTTATCATGGCTTACACACTGAATCGGAACTAAAGGGAACTCAAAAATTAAAAAGAACCAAGCAGTCCCGCATCCCGCATAAAAGACTGCTCTGCTTGGCGTATGTGCTTAACTACTTACAATTCTAACGGGGCTTACAATCCTTATCCTTATAGATACATACACATACAACTTGAAAAATTCGGTGCTTAAGATATTACAAAATCAAAGAGTATTGCGTACACATATATGTAAATATATATAGCACAGCAATGGTAGTAATAATTGGGGGCGGGGTTTGGGGTAGGGCTGAGACACATAAAGATAACTTTTATCCAAACATTAAACATACTATTTCGATAAAAAAAAAAAAAAAAAAACAAAAAACAAATGTTCTCGGTAGGCCAACACCAACAGGGAACAGTGGCGTGGACCATGAACGAGAACGATGATAAAACACAGTTGCTGGCCAAGCTATTTCAATCCAGCATTTCGTAAAAGCGTTTCAATCAAGCAGCTCCCCGATATTAAGCTAATAATAAAATGTATACATGTGCAAGAACATGTAACTATGCACATACATATACATATGCATGCATGCAATTTAACTAATTTAGTTTCAGTGAATCGCCATGAAGTGCGAACTGTGTGAAATACGAAGGTTGCTGGCTGTCTAGACGATACGCGAAGAGTTCCACATGTGTTCTGAATGCAGTGTGTGCTTGTCATGTTTGTGTGTTTGTAACATTAGGTAGCAACGTTAAGTAACAATAGTATAGTACGTTGTACTGATATTAAAATATAATAATAATAATAATTATAAATCCTTATTTAGTTGCTTCACTTTCTCTTCTTACCTCTCCTATCCTCTCGGCTCTTTCGACCCATTCGTCAATACTATGCATGTGTGGTTTTGTTGTTGCAGTGTTTTTCGGGGCGGAACGGGGCTGGTATTGGGACTGGAATTGGGAGCCTGGGGAAGAGGGGTAGGTGGAACCCGCGTCCGGCGCTTTCTATAAGTCCGTTAAAGTGCGCTTGCCACAATAACGAATAACCCCCACTCAGGCAACAACCGGAGGCGGCGCTATGCCTATTGCTGTGGTAGACCCTGTGGCCGCTCCTGTCCCAGATGTGACTGTGAGCGCAGGTGAAGAAATGGCTGTGGCTGTTGCTGTGGCCGTCGCAGTTATTGTTGCAGTAGCTGCGCCGCTGGCAGCTCCTAAATCTTCACTGACCCCGTTCCGGTTGAAGCTGCTGCACTCCATCGTGGTGATACTTGGTGGTGCTCCATGCGACTGCTGTCGCCTATCTGCCATTGTCGTTGTCGTTGTTGTTGTTGTTGCCTCTTCCTCCTGAGTAGTGGTTACCAATGCACTCTTGGGACTCAGCGCAGCCACTTGCGATGGAGATGGGAGTTGGCTTATATTGGTCGTTGGGCTTGATCCTGGACTAGTCATCAGGGGGACTGTGATCGATACTACCGATCCAACTGGTGTTACTCCCTGTCCAGCCTGTCGCTTAGCCGGCTTGATCCGCGCACACGGCACACAGAACATGGCGGCATGCTCCCGCAGCTTTGTGATGTGGTCGATGCGATATTCGTGTATCCATTTCATCTTTTTGTTTCGAGGCGAGGCCTTCGTCGCCTCGGCTCCGGCTCCACCGGGCGATGCCAATGCAGATACCTGCGGCAGGCCTTCGGGCTTTATGGCGCCACATCGCATACAGATACAACAGCGTTCACAGCTCCATCGCCCTACAATTCAGATAGGTCGAAAATTAAAAATTAGCGCTGCCAACCAATCCCAGCCCCTTGCTGGGCATCGTGCATGTTGGATGTTCGCCACTCACCATCTGGCACCGTCTTGAGGCCGAGGCAGTAAATGTGATAGCCTCGATCGCACTGTTCGCAGTACAGCATCTTACCGGGCCGCTGGCTGCTCTTGCACTTGATGCAACACTTGCACCCTGCACACTGCCAGTTGTAGTTTCTTACGCGGCCCACCATGCGCTGTGGCATATCAATGCAGCTCGGATGGACTGCAAAACGAGTGAATACGATAAAGAAAGGAGAAGGAAGAAGGCGACTGGGACTTACCACGCCGTCGACAACTGTAGCAGCGTATGAAGACCTCAGGCATATCCCTGGCATTACGATGTTGAGTGCGCAGGCATACGCCGCAATTCGATATCCGGGAACGGGCTGATTCATTCCGGTCGTCGTCGCTGGCCGCGGCATTCGAGGCTGCTGTTGAGATGCAGCTACTCGAGCTGCTGGAGTCGCTTTCATCGTCGCTATCCTGAAGTTTAAATTTATAGCTCTAGCAACTGCTCTAACTGCAGAAAATATCGAATTGTTGGCTTCACCGCACACTTACCGAATCACTGCTGCTGCTGCTGGTGTCGCTGAACGAGGAAGAGAGGGAGGCTGAGGAGGATATGCTGGAGTTGCTGGCCGTCCGCACCTTTTCCGACTGTTGCCGCGCGGACCGGCGACTACGGCGGACAGAAACTGACTCTTTTGGCTTGGATGCAGACTGAACCTCGGATGCCGAGGCAGCAACTTTGTCGGCCATTGCGCAGGCAACGCCGTTAATGCGCTCCAGCAGTTGAGCTTCCAGCCCTGCTGTCTGTGACTGTATCTGTGGCTTCTCCAGTGCTGTATCCAATGGGAGGGATCTGAAAGGACGAACGAATTGATTGGATAGAGGTAGAGTTGCAATTTTTAATTTAGCGATGTAATTGGCTTACCTCAGTTCGCCGAAGTCCAGTTTGCGGTAGCCGAATGAGAACTGGTCCGGCACCACGGGGAGCGGATACGCATAGTCCGATTGACAGAAGGCTTCATCGTAATGATCATCTCGTGGATACAACAGATCTGGGGGCATTAGCATATTCTCGGCCTCGGCGGTTGCCCGCACCCCACTTGCTTCCCCAACGGAGCAATGTAGGCGGGTAGTCATGGGGGCTGTTCGCAGCTGGGGCTGGTTCATGGTAAAAGTCTGCAGGTCCAGGCAAGCCAGACGCTCATCTTTGCGGCTGAATAAATTCAAAACAAGAAACAAGAAAATCATTTTCAAAGACTCTCCCCTCGTAGCTCAGCTTCGTAGTTCAACTCACGTCTTGTTGAAGTAAACATTCCATTTGCTGGCCGAGAGCATGGCTCGGTCTCTGGCCTGGAGCCCACGCACAGTGCCAACTGTGAGGCCGAGTGCCTTTTGCTTGGTCTCGATTTCACGCAAGTGCTTGAGACGGATATACTCCTTGTACTCCTCGTACTTGTCGTAGAAGTCTGCGTACATTATGTCCAGTATGTCGGAGGCCCAGACGGCGGTGATTCCCAGGTCGCACATCTTCTCGCTGACCAGTCCTTTCTCTTGCAGCCAGTTGCGCTCTTCCATATCGACGGCGCGGCGAGGTAGGTCCGGGTACTTGCGCTTAAAGCTGGTTATCCCCAGATAGAGAGCCACCTGCTCCTGGATCATGAAGGTATCGCGATTCTTGGACGGGCAACAGCCTTTCGGTGGAGGCCAATCGTACTCGGCAATGCTGGAAGCATTAAAGTCCGTGCTGCACGCACAATTTTAGAACGAAACAACGTTAGTTATTGAGATGGAAAAGATGATAAGGGATAAGGTGCACTTACTCTTCAGCCACACAAATCTCCATTTTCTTCTTCTTTGGACGTTTCAGCGCTGACCCAAGGATGGCGTCAACGGATTGACCCTGATTCGAGTCCAGCATGCTTACGTTGCTCACCACCGATGACTGCGACTCCTCGTTGTTGAGGAAATCGGGTTGCCTGGGGGAAGATTCAACAATGTAGTTAAGTTCTCCCCTCCCGCCTAGGGGCTCTCGTTAGTCATTACAAACTTACTTCTGCGGTGTCAGCGGCGGTTCCGTTGTGCTACCCATCATGGATTGGTTGCTGTTCCCAAGATCGGCGCTCATGCGGGTATCCTCCTCAAAAACTTGGGGCGACTAAAGGGGAGTATAAAGGAGAAAAGTTAAATATAAGTTATTTATTATATATTACATATGTACATATGTTAGTATATTTGTATGTACATATTTCCTTCGTATTCCTCAAGGAACAATGTAACGAATCATGGCTGCCACGGTTCGCCACAGGTGCAGCAATATAATATCAAATTCCTATACATAAGTCAGTAACCATAAACCAAAATTACACACACACCAGTTATCCACCACTTTCATTTCTCACAGAACAGACCTACACAACTCACATTGCATAGAAGACACCTCCTGGGAGTTTCTGAATTACTTTTATTTACCCTCTGTGCCCGATCAACAGCCCCAACCACACGCGCTATGTATACCCATCATCCCCCATTATGGCTAGAAATAAGAAACTGTTTGAGAATTTGGGAACACCCAGATCGACCGGGGCGCGAACTTCCAATAAAAGGCAATGGCTCGAAAGAAAAGACAGGCATTCAAGAGCCCGACGCGTAAACCATACGATAGGCGGGCAGTCCATAAAGGAGGAGGTCCAAAACTCGACGCGAAGTACAAGTCCCCAACTCGAGAGAATAAGTGTGAACAAATAAAGAATACTTAAATATAAACTGAAAAAACTTAAGTGTCGTCATTCTATACAGCGTCGATCACCGGACAACCCTATTTTTCCTTAGAGGTTCCAGCGATCTACAAATTTATTGTAGACGAATCCTGGGCAGACTGAGCTTAGCTCACCCTAATATATGAATGTAGGTCCTCACAACAATATATTACACTTCATCTTCAAAACCATTTAAAAAAACAAAATGTGTAATAAACTCTGTTTATAAAGCTGTTGTGGAAAAAAAATCGTTAAAACTCATTCTGTTAACATAAACGAGAAGGAACGACTCACACGCTTCTGGGGACGCGACTCTACTTATACCCGTACTCAGTCAGCATATACATTTTTGCGCATATGATTTTTTAGAATTTTAGAATTAAAAAAAACAAATTTTACGTTTTAAATTTTTTTGCTACATCTGTTATTTACATCTACATCTACAATGTATATTTCACATCTAACATGTAGATTAGAGATGTACCATTAAGATTCTACATCTCCTCCGCTATAGGTCGCTAGCGTACATAACGAGGCAGAGTGTGCGAGCGAGAAAGAGAATGAGTAGCGGCTCTCTTGCTGGAGGAGGCGGGGGAAGCAACTGAACATTAATTTCGTCATTCTGGCTATAATTATGATCCGATCTGATTCAGATTCTGCAATCTGTTAGATATGGTCATTTTCTACGATACTGCGTTTTCAGTTTTATCGTATCATTAAAATTCTGCCTGCCACAGATTTTTGTCTTTTGTGGTGGCGGAAGGGGGCGGGCGAAATTTTGAAATACACTTGTAGCAATGTGATATCACATGAGTCTGGAAGCCAAATTTGGTTGCCCTAGTTCTTATAGTCTGTGAGATCCAGGCGCTCAAAAAGACGGACGGACGGACAGATGGACGGACATGGCTATATCGACTCGTCTGTTGATGCTGATCAAGAATATATACACTTTATGAGGTCGGAAACGTTTCACTTTCACATCCACTTTTACTACAAATCTAATATACCCCTTAACTCTTTTTTGAGTATGGGTGTAAAAACTGAAGGCCACACAAGGTCAGATAGTCACACATATCTAAAATGGATTTAAAAAGTGTTTACTGCGATTTACTACAGAAAATAGCGAGACACACGCGTATGAAAGCCCGCAACATGGGTTCATTTCGACAGGCGCATTATTCGAAAATCCAAAAAAAATTACTTTCTCTCATCGGTAGATTTAAAAAATGATCTTAATGCACGGGTAAGTAGTCGTACTATAAGGAATAGGCTGAAAGATGTCAATTTAAAAGGTCATATACCTTAAAAAAACTTTCCACTACTTTCCAAAAAAAATTTTAGAAACCGAGTAAATTTCGCAAAGGTGCATTTATGTCGTCCAAGTTAGAAAAATGTGTTAAAGTCATATGAAACTAAGGTAAATGGGATTATATTTGTTGGGGAATTTAATATTATGCATCTTAATACTACTTCTCATGACCCAGGTATTCTCTTAAAGCGGGTATGCATGTTGGTCGGCCCATAATGTTGAGGGGATACTTTACCCATTCGGTTATTGGTCCAATACTTTGGATATAGAAAAAAATGTGTTCCTCCGACTATGTTAATATACTCGACAGTATTCAGAATTCCTATTCCTATTCAGAATTCCTATTCCTATTCAGAATTAAGGGGAAATACTTTAAAGTGTTAGTTCAGGACAATGACCCAAATCACTCCAAAAAGCTGACCAAGAAATGGTTCTTGGACAAAGAAGTTTCCCTCATGGATTGGCCTGACGGAATATCAGACCTTAATCCCATAGATCAACTTTAGGAGATCTTAATGGAAAGGACTGGTGGCTATAAGACCAAAAATAGGAATGATTTTCGTCAAAAAGTTAAGTACGAATGGTACTCCATCCATTTGTGACGAACTGGTTGATTCCATAGGTCGAAGTCGCTAAAAATCGTGGTGTCACTTCCAAATATATAAGCTAAAAGTTAACCGGCTAGTAGGTTAACTTTTTTGAAGATAAAACACGGGTTTTCATAGCTTTAAGTCGCCGTTTCTATTATTTTTTCCAGGCCTTAAAAAAATTTATTTTTGCTACACTAACTTTTTTAAATAATTATTTTGTTATGTTTTGATACATAACTGTATATTGAAAGTCTACAATCAAAATTATTAAACTTAAAAAAAAAATATTGACTGAAGAAAATTTTGAAAAGTGCGAAAAAAATTTGCCGTTTCTATTGTTTCTTCCATCACCGTACGTATGTTCAATTTGGAAGAGTGGAAGTATCTAAAAAACAGTTTTGAAAGTGGTGAGGTTCGAAACTACAGTTTCCATAAATCCAGCCGTGTCCCGAAGAATTTATCATGACTAGCGAATAATATTTTTTGTGGTTTGTGGTTTTGGTTTACAAATTTACTAAATATTATTTTTTTAAGAATTTAATGTATAGGAGGTGGCGTTAACCCGTATCAGACGTGTAGGCCAAATAAATCTTTCAACTAATAACGATTGAAAATAACTTAATATAAAAAAAAAATATTTTAATATTTTTTTAACATTATTATTATATTGTTCATTGAGGAATAATAATTAATTATATAAAAAGCAAGCTTGTTTGCGAACAAAAAATATCATCACTGCTGTGTATTTTTTTCATTAGGTGTGTACACTGTACATTTCCAATTTATCAAAATATTAATGAATAAGAAATACTGGTTCATACATTTTTATTTATGTATGTACATGTGGGGTATACATATGTACATATGTATATGTAACTACATTGGTAAGCTTTTGTGCAACTGCACTTTGCAGATGTTCAAACGTGCAGCATTGACAACAATCGTGCGCGGCATTGCCAGCGTGCAGAAAAAATTAAAACCAGTAAGCTTTTGCGAGTCGAGAGAGTGCTCGTCGATAGGGGCAGGTAGCCAGAGCGAGAGAGAAAATATTCGCACATGACAATGAAAAGCCAGAAGTGTAGGCAGCGATGCCTACAGAAATCAGCAGCAGGTATGGTGAAGGTGGACTATCTACCTAGCGAATAAGTGCATCACCAAGGCATTCGCGACCCATAGAAAGGCACACGTATACGATTTTGTGCGTGAGCGTGTGTGGGCGTGAGCCAAACAAAAACTTCAGCTGATTAAAATCACAAACAAAGCAAACGACTGCGCTCTGTACCTTCCCTATGCTGCTCCTGCTCTTATTCATCTGTCTACATACATTTGTACTTTTAACTGTTGGCTGCGAAATTTGCGCGCGACTTTGATTTTAATTACGACACAATATTTGCAACAGTGGGCGTCTGTAAGCGTCGATAACATTTACGTAATAGAGCCCTAAGCAAAGCAAATTTAAATCGCCTTTTCCCACCATGCACCGAGATGAGCGAAAAAGCCCTGCACTGCACAGCACACATTTGTACCTGTTACACATGCGACATAAACAGTCACAGTGACAGTCACGAGCAAACATAACAGTCAATACTCAATAAAATCAACAATCGCAGCTGACTTGGTGGCCTACGACTTAGAATAATAATAACCATAACCAGCATTGGAGCGGGGTTGGTGGTGCTTGGTGCATGCACATATGTAGACATACATATGTATGTACATATGTTTGTATGAATGAAAAGGAATAGGTTCTATACCGATTCAATGGGAAAGCAATGGGCTTATGACTCGAAGGATGCATAGCCGTGGATCCACCACTTACCGGACTAAACAGGCCCTTAAGCCTCTCGGGATCGGGTGTGTGCTTCAGTCCACCCACGCAGCGGGGGCGACTCATAGCGATGGCCTTGGCAACGGCACTGGCCCCTCGACTCATCCGTGGCGCCCGCGGCTGGCACGCGGCCGAAGAGGATGCATTGCTGGAGCTACCGCCAGCTCGATTGGATGAAGAGGATCCACTGTTGCTGCTCCGACCAGCGCCACCACCTCTCGAGCCACGTCCCCGGCCGCGTCCGCGTGTGGAAGTGGCGCCGCCTGCAGCTGACATTGAAAGCATTTGCATCGTCATCGAGCCAGATTCGTCTGAAATCGAAGGAAAATACGTTAAAAGACCAGCTTCTTCGTCTCTGCAGTCTCTTCTTACCGCCAGAGTTGTCCAGCGCGCTGTTATAGTTGTCCTCATCGTGAGAGTCCAGCTGACTTCCGCCGCTAATGCTGCATGGGCGAGGCGAGCGCAGCTGCTGCGTGGCCATAATTGAGGAGAAGTCGTTGGGCTGAAAGACCACATCCGGCAGAGGATCCGAGGACGACAATATCGTTGTCGGCGGCAGCATCGAGGACATGGACATGGTTGAGCTGCTCCCACTCCCGTTGCCGTTGCCACTCCCCAATTGGCAGCTGGTGGCAGGCACACCGGACGACGTCGACGAGCTGGACGAGCACATGGTCAGATCAATTTGAGCTGCCAGAGCAAAGGCCATGCTGTTGTTGTTGTTCGATTCCGTCTCCCCAAATTGGGCTAAACTGAGCGTTGGGGGTGGAATCGGCTGCTGTGGCTCCGACTGCTGCTGCTGAAGGGACAGCTTGCTAGAGTTGGCCTTGCTCTGGCGCTTCCTGGTGGTCTTGGTTGTAGGCTGGGAAGGATTCAGCGCCTTCGAATTAGGGGTCTGGGTGCGCCTCGTGGCTCTCAGCTGACGATGATCGCGACAAATCACCTTTCCCACTGCGCTCTGCGAATCATCGACCCTTCCCAAATGCTCCTCTTGCTCGTCCATCAGTGTGATCGCCGCTGCCTCCGGCAGCTGTTCCTGGCCCATACTTACCATATCAATGGCCAGACGCTTGCGGAGCAGCTGCACCCGACGAGACTTCACCGCACTACTGGCCACGGCTTCCTGGCTGTCATGGCTTTCATGGGTGGGTGTGGCAAGGGCTGGTGTCGCGGATAACAGATCTGCAGTTTGGTTCCTTTTAGGTCTGCCACGTCGTTTGCCAGTCGGTACTGGTGTAGTCATCACCACTGCGGCAGTAGGCTGATTTCGCTGGCGCTCTGGCTGCAACTCCAATGAGTTGGCATCCTCCGCCGCCGCCCCTGAATCAGTGAAGAGAGTTCCATTTTGGTTTCCATCTGACGATGCCAATGGGGCCTGAACTGGACCAGGTCCAGGGCTAGAGCCAAGGCCAGGACCTGGGGCCCCGGATGGAGGAAACAGGCCGTCCTCTAGGTCTGTGTTGAGAATTCTCTCGTGCTTCTGCTTGCGGGAGCGGTGGGATGGCTGCCCTGTCTGAATTTGCATCGTCTCGCTGGTACTCGATTTTTTTCCAGGCTCATGGCAGTTTTGCGTTTGCTGATCGTTCTCATCGTTGTCCAATCGTCGCTGCTTGCTGCGCGGGATCTATAGGAGGGAGTGGAGAGGATCAGACCTAAGAACTAGGAATCCAGAACGGCAAAGCACTTACGCTGGGAGATTCGCTGCCGTCGCTGCTGTTGCGCTTCAGATGATTCTCATTGTTGTTGTCCAGCTCTTCACGCTCCTCCAGTTCCTCCTCCTGCCGATCCTGCTCGGTCCCGTCGTGGTGATTGTTGACCAATTGGTGATGATCCATGTAGGTGATATGCGGGCTGCCTTCCGGAGTGTCCAGAATCTCAATAGAATCGATGATGGGCTGCGAGGGGCTGGATGAGTGCGCTATAGGAACCATGCCCGAGAGCTGAGCGCCGCCCTCATCTACTGCCGCTGCTGCAGCTCCGACCCTAACACCTCCTCCGTTCGCCATCAGCCGTTCGGTCAGCTGGGGATACTTGCTGGAGTTATTACTCTTGGCGGAGGCCGTGGAAAAGTGGGTCTTCGCTGGGCTCGTCAGTTGGCTTAGCAGAATGTTGGAACTGGGCAACCCGGTACCAGGTGCTGTGCCAGCGGGCGACATGTGCAGACGAAGAGGCAGGAGGAGGTTATGACTCGACTGACCCGGCGAGATGCTACCAGAGAAATCGATGGTTGCATGCGCTGGCGAGGACCCTGGGGATGGCGACGATGTTAGATCAACTAGATCCACGACATTGTGCTGCTGCTGCTGGTGCTGTGGCAGATTCGAATTTGAATTAGGATTGGAAGCAGCCGTCTTGTATTTGTTGGCTTTGTTTTCAATGGCCAGGCCATTGCTGGCTGCCGGCTGCAGAGGCGGCAGGTTGTGAAACATTTTGGGATCGTGCTCCTTCGAGAGGGACTCGTCAATGTCCATATCATCAGAGTTGCGGCGCATCTCGTCCGCCACCATCTGCTCCCCATCCGGATCTGAAAAGCCACAGAACTCCTGGCTGCTGCTGTTCGATTCCCCGCCGTTCGATATTGGAATGGGCATGGGCGTTGGCGTTGGTGTGGCCAGCTTAGAGGCAGATGAAGGCGGCTTTTCCTCAAGCACAGCGCGGACCTTGTGCTTCGGGGAGCACAGATTCTTAATGGTCAACTTGGGTAGGGGCTGCTGCTGGTGATGCTGCTGCTCGGCCTTGGCGGGCGGTTGTCCTCCATCGGGGTCCTCCATTTCAATGGACTTGGTTTTGATTGTGAGCTTGGGTATGCTCTGAGCGTTGTTGTGGTCATGCGTCATGATCACCGTGTGCATGTGCTCCTGGCCGCTGCCGCCCGTCTTGATGGTTAACTTTGGTATCTGCTGCGGCTGCTCCTCGCTGTTGCTGCTAATGCAGCTGCTCCCGGCCAGGGTGGTCTTAATCATTAGCTTGGGGACCGTCTGCATCTCCACCATCGACAACGAGGACGACGACGACGATGATGAGGAAGAGGAGGATGCTGATGAGGAGGAGGCGGAGGCGGGAGAGAGGCTAGACAGATGTGCCTCGTTCTTGGCCGGTGTCATTGACTGACTGCGGCCAAGGCAGTTGGACAGACTGCCGTCTGTCGAGCAGGAGCCGGACCCGGAGCCTGAGCCGGAGCTAGACGAAGCAGCGGGATTCTCAGGCATTTTGATAGTCAGCTTAGGCACAACGCTGCCCACACGCTCCTCATTGGCTGCCCGAATAGTGAGCTTTGGCACAATGTGCGGTGTGCTCCGGGGATTTGGGGTCGGACGATGCTGGCTAAGACTGCTCAGCTCTTCCTCCGCCTCGGCGCAGGAGGAGGAGCACGATGAGGCGTCCGCGTCTGAGGCGTCCTGCGGCTTGGCCCCCGTCCCGCCGATGCTGCTGGGCAGATGAATGCGCAATGGTTCCACACGTCTCTCGTCTCCAACGGAATGAGATTCATTAGGAGCGGTGTGCGAGTGCTTGGATAGCTTGAGGATAATTTTGTGCCCTTGGCTGCTTCCACCCCTGCTTCCCTCCTCGCCCTTCACGTCAACTGCTGTGGCAGCCATGGCTGCGGTTCCCCTCGCTGCTGCTGTAATTTCTGATGCTCCAGTTGTGCCTGCAGCAGCGCTTTGGGCATCGTCGCGCGGCGTCTGCGGCGGTGGCGATGCTGTAGTGCTGGTTATATGACCCGGCTGTTGTTGTTGCAGTGCCTCCTCTGCTCCCAGCTGCTGCTGCTGCTGCTCTGCATTCAACCGATGCTCCCGCTGTGCCGGCGATGATGTGGAGCTCACGCGTTGCTCCTCCTCGCTCGTGGTGCTCGTCGCAGATTTTACGCTGGAATTGATTCGACCTGATGATCCCACTGCTATGCCTGTTCCCGTTACTGATCCTGATGACGATGTCGCTGCTACCATCTGCTGCTGACGTAAATCATTCATTGCTATATCCAATTATCCTGTTGCCGCCGGGTGTCGCCAGCCTGCAAAGATAATAAGCGTCAATGTGATTAACCTCCTAATTATACGTTCATTAGGGTTTCCTCAAGCCCACTCCCACACTCTCACAGAACACTCAAAGCGTTGTCCATCCATCCATCACAATACACCCATATGGAAAAGCAGAGGTAACTCAATCGTGCACGCTTAAGGGTCTCATTACAATGTTGCAACTAACGCAACCGCGAACGAAAGGGTATTGGATTGAGTTGGGTTCGGTTCTGTTCTGTAGGATCTATATCCTGCAAGGGGCTCTGACAGTCCCCAGGCGCATACGAGCATTATGCGGATGCGCTCTCCATTTTGGAGGTAGCATAAACTTTCGACTTCGCTGGGGCTCCTGGTTGGAACTTGTTGTAGAGAGCAATACATAAAAGAATAAAAGAAAAATGCGCGCAAAACCCTCTCGCAGAACAACAACAAAAAGCTGAGTTTATAAATAATAAGCGTTGAGAACATGCGCACACAGCTGCAGCATGGGGAGAGAGAGAGCGAGGGAGAGAGCATAGAATATAATTGTTGAGAAAGCCGAACGAACTCTGCTCTGGCCTGTTCTAATGTGTGTTGGCAACACTGCTTCGCACGGTGTAAACTCAACATCCTAATGAAATTCACCACAGTCGAGTCGAGTCGCCGTTGTTGTTTCTGTTTCTGCTGCTGCAGCTCTTCACTGATGGCTGGATGCATAGAGTGAAGAAAATACATACACTCAAGCAAGCACGCTGCACACAAGCACGCACATACACATAGTCAAAACGAAACATGCAAGCATCTGCACACTAAACCCGCACTCAACTCCCCTGGGCAACCGATTGTCAGCGTTCGTCTGTAAAAAAAATGTCTACATATAACGCAGCAACATCAACAAATTTGTGCAAGGCAATGCATAAAAAAAACGAAACCCTGACCCAAGAACAACAGCAGCAGCGAACTCACCATGCGGCAAAATCGTTGGTCAGAGTCAGACAAAAGAAGATGGAGTAGAGGAAATCAATCGCCTTCTCAGCATTAACATAAATTATTTGTGCACATATTATGGTTTTGTCTGCTTCATAGGATTTGGCCTACTCAAGCGTACGACATTCTCTGGCACTTTTTTTATTTTTGCATTGTATGTTGTAAAGGAAATATTAAACAAGAAATAAAACACATTTTAAAGCACTCAAGGGGAGACGGGGCTGAGAAGACTGTAGTCACACACACACTCACTGTGGACCAACACACGCACACACACATAGAGTCGCACACAACAGCGGAGACAAGCGCAACGAGCTCTCTCGGTTGCCGTTGTCCCACTTTCCGTGTATTGGTTTCGTACACTTTTCCACGCACCTTTAACGATTGGGGCACAAGCAGGGAGACATCGCATTAACTGTCTTTTAAATAAATAGAATTGCTGCTTTAACCGCGCGAATGCGTAAGCAGACTTGTTCGGCACGCATAGAACATTTTCAAGAATTCATTATTAAATTGTATGCTTTGCTTCGCCTGCTTGTGTTTTTTCTATTCGATTCCGTCGTCGAAAAAGTAATGCTACGAAATAGGGATGCTATAAATTGATATCGATATATCGATATAAATTTGTTATAATATTTTGGTAGATAATATTGTAGTGGCTGGAAGACATGAATTGAATATATTTATAGGATATTTAAACAGATTAAAAATGAACTAGAAGCCAATTGACGCTGATTTTCTGTTTTTCCACATCGTTAGATCACATATACCGACTTTCGATTCTAACTATCGATGCACAGGGTAGGTTACACAAAAATATCGGTATTTTTGGGCGATAAATGGAAGTTGAGCTCGGCGGTCACATACCTTTCGATTCGATTTTGTGATTGTTTTTTTGAAATAAGCTTATTACTCACTTCACTTCCGAAAAAACTACTAAAAACAATATCAAGGTTGATATTCGTATGAAACCGATAAGAAATTAGTTCGTGCACAACTTCAGTTCAAGGAAAGAAATGCCGAAAGATACTAGAAAAGCAGCCGATGGTATTTGCTGGCAGCTATATATAAGGAAAATTATTTGGATATTATAATTAATTATTTTTATTAATTTTTATGACTATAAAACAAATAAAACAAAATTTTTTAAGGAATTGAAAACGAATTTGAAGAATTTTCGAAAAATTGTACTATTTGTGAAGCTTTTTTCAGAGGTAGCGCTTCTTTTTCACATAGCTCTAGTATCTTACGTCTGGTTTGCTTTTTTGAAAAGATAATTAAAACGGCTATATGTAAAGCCCAAACACTTTGTACACTGTCTGGGAAATATAAAGCATATAAATGCAGAAATAGTAATTTATGTGCGGTATTTTTTTTTCGAAATTTTGACTTGAAAACCTCACGAAAAGTACAAAAAAATGATATCCTGGTAATTGGGATCGCGACCAGGTACCAAATGTAAAACACTTTTTCGTTTTGCTTTGTTCCCAATTGGCAGATGGGCCTGCAACCTTCCAAAAGGTATTTTTTTATAATTTTTTTTTTTAATTTTTTAGGTTTTTAGCTCCAAAGTTTCTCCATATATTTTAATGAGCAATACCTTAAACGATGTCTAATTAATGCACCTATACACAAAAAAAGAGGTCACAGAATATAATTTTTTTTCGACTTTAAAATTTTAAAATTTATATCTTTTTCTAGGGGCTAGTATGTTGCTAGACAACGAATACAAGCAAATACAATCGGCTGCTTTTCTAGTATCTTTCGGCAGATTTTATCATTTTTAAGTCCGCTTACGAACATTTTGCTATTGTTCCGCTTTACTATCGTCTTGTGGTCCACTGGAGTTACACGTGCACACGTACATACTTGCTGTCAGTCGGCTCGTGTCACGTCATTATCCGACCGCGGTAGATCCCAGACCTGTAGACCTGGGACCGTACGCTGAAACCTAAGCTGCGCCACTTTCGTTGTATGAACTGGCACATCTATATACTTTATGGTTAGTGGTACTAGGCTTTGAAGAACATGGGGTTTTTTTTATATATAAGAGGATGTTACCGCCAAACTCGAACTATCGACATCACCTATCGGCTCATACTTGTAACGCATTAATTAGTTCGAGAACGTAATTTGACGAGCCATGATAATCATGGTATAATATTAATTTTGGCAATGGGGTGGAACGTACATTGCATGCGTGGCATTTTCTTCGCCGTCTTTCCTGTTGTCCATACCCTCTTTTTCCTCACCGATTTCCCAGCGAAGACATTTTAAAAGCTTCCTTCGTTAGGCTTGATGATTTCTTTCATCATTTGCTTTTCATCCAGGCTCCAATGAATGCATTGACCGATTTTATGATCTTTATTTTTTATATTTAGTAGGTATGCAAAACTAGTCTCTAAATTTTCAAGCTTTCTCAACAACATTTTTGCAGTTTTTTCTTGCAGATACCGAGAATATGCCTCCGGTTTGAGATATATACACAGGAATCTAATTAAATGCGAGCAAAAGTCATTAGTACTTAGGATTGAAAGTATGTAGGTTGGAAAACAGAATTCTAACATAAATTAAAGGAAATAGGGTATAAAAAAGTCCAGACTACCATAAGCATGTTGTTGATATGTAGCAAATGTGTAGTTACCGTGTAGATAACATGAAAAAAAAGACGTTTGTGTTGACCTTCTTTGTATAGACCCTGTTTTATTGGCATTGAAAGAGCAGCAAAGATGTCCTCGTCGTCGGCAGCTGTCGCTGAAGCCATAGCCTGCTGTAGGCTGGAAAAGCAGAAACGGCGACGACTGGCAGCCTTCGATTTTGATCATACAATTGTGGCCCAAAATACGGACACCGTGGTGAGGGATTTACTTCCTCCGGAAGTGGTCAGCTCGCGGACCCTCAACGAGCTGGTGGAGAACGATTGTTGGACTGAGTACATGTCCGAGGTTTTTCGTCTTCTGCATGAGCAACAAGTCACGGAGGCGCGCATTCGCGACACCATCCGAGTCATACCCGAGGTCCCAGGCTTCGTGCGCCTCATCAAGCATCTACACAAGAAACTCAACTTCGACATGATCATCATCAGTGACTCGAACAGTGTTTTCATCGACGAATGGGTCAAGGCGCACAGCCTGGCCGACTGCTTTGTGGCCATCTTCACCAACCCCGCCGAGTTCGACTCCAACGGGCAGCTTCAGGTACGGCCCCATCACCAGCAGAGCGAGTGCAAGCTGAGCGCCAGCAATCTCTGCAAAGGGCGCGTCCTTGAGCACTTTGTCATTGAACAGGACTTACGGCAAAGCATCCGCTACGATCACGTCTTCTATGTGGGTGATGGAAACAACGACATCTGCCCCGTGCTGCGACAGCGGGCTTGTGACTTTGCCTGCGCCCGCCAGGGCTTCGCCATGGAGAAGCATTTGATTCGGAACCGCAATAAATTGAAGCTGCGGGCGCACTTGTTGGTCTGGAAGAGTGGATTTGACCTCATGGAACAGATGCTGGCTTTGCCCCAGATGAAAGTTTCGCAAGTCGACGTTGAAACTGCAGATGGTCAGGCAGAGGTGGCGAGGCGAGCATCGGCGGTCATTGGTCCATCCAAGCCGACCAACTAAATTGGGAATTCGAAACTTAAAATTTTGTCAGCACTTATGAGTGTTTTTTGTCTGTCCCTGTCTATTACACATGATCTTGGGACTTGCACATGCATAAGTATGTGTATTTATTGATGTATTTTCTCGATGTAATAATCTAATCTAATACAGTCTATATGTGTGTCCCTACGTACAATATCCTTAACTTGGAGCATTGTAGTAGTAGTATTAGTAGGCGATTTAATGATGTTACTGTTACATAGTGGTATCTCTCTCTGTCTCTTTTGGCACCCGCAGCGCCATGTAATTGTATGTATGTATATTTTGTAGCTGTATGTGTTGTAATTATATATATTAAATGTATGTGAGCGTGTGCGTTACCGTTCCTGCAGATTGTCTCTTTTAATGGTTGTGGGATTTCAGGTTTGGCCAGAGCCACGCAGCCTTGCATTCTCTGACGTCAATCAGAGCAGGATGGCTGCATACATGTACATACTAGTTGCATGAGCATGAGTGAGTGCCTGTGTGCTTGCGTGTGTGGGAGCGATAGAGGAATAGTTTTACTGTATGGGATCTTTATTTACATTGTAAATTATATTCTAATAGCAAAGAAATTGCTTAGCTTATTAACATTACTTTTTTTGTATTCATAACTACACACATACATATGTATGTAACTTACATCTTGGCTTAGGCTAGGCTCAGGCAACCTGGTGGAAAATTATTACACAGACGTTCTGGCTAGATGATAACTAGTTGATGGATTTAATTGATTAGCAGCGATTGGAAAGGCGCGCAATGCGGGTGCGGGAGACCTGCATTATGCCCATGAAATACTTGAGACAAATGAGATTTGGCTTTTCTATGATCTAGGAGCTTAATGGCGACATGCCGATCTGCTGTGGGGTGTTGCCCAGCTCTAAGTTCTTGAGTAGCATTTGAAGCCACTGCTTCGTGGATTTATCGTCCTGCAGGCACAGCGCGAAAGTGCCATCGCGTAGCTGATCCGGCAAGCATTGTCCGAGGGCTTTGCGAGCGCTGCACAAAAAAAACATAGATTTGTTGCATTGCTATGAGAATAGTGCCTTCATACATACCGAGTGTTGTCAGAGAGACGCAGGTAGCATCGCACCACGTGTTTTAGCAGACGGGCACATGGTTCCTTTGCCAACTGGATCACCATTTTACCCTGTAGTGGTGTAGTGGTATATGGTATACATATGTATGTACATGCGTGACTTAATCATGGACTTGGCATCGATGGATACTTACCAGGGTGATGGCCACATGCGAGAAGCGTTCGTAGGTCTGACAGATGTACGACAGGCCAGACTCGTCAAGCAGTATCTTTTGAATGATGAACGTGGCCACAGTCTTGCTTAGCTCCGAGCCACTGTCCATAATGCTTAAGCAAAGAGGAACAATTTCCGTGGTCAGCAAGAATGTGATTACTTCCTGCTCATCGGTCTGGAAGGATCGGAAGATCTAGTTGTGTATTATGGGAAATTGGTGGGGACCGACTCACCTTAACCAAAGCACCAATGACGCCCAAGCTGGTCAGACGCAAATATTCGAAGGGTCTGGTTTTCGAAGTGGTCGACAGAAATGGATACAAGTAGAGGGGAATCTGCGCCTGGAGAAAGGCTGTGCGGGTCTCCGGATGGGAGGCGACGCACTGCAGCAGGGCCAGGGCATTGCAAACACGGTTTGACTGATGTGCCGTCAGAGTGGGCGGAGTTATAGACGGATATATGTTGACAATCTCCTGAAGAAGAGCACACGCCGTTCCAAAGCTGTTCCACAACATGGGAGCCAAGTCGGTTTCACGTTTTTTGCTCAGCTCCAACAGAGCGGTCTCACGCGTGTCCGGATGCGCCAATTCGTTTATCCATTGGTACACCTAAATAACGCAAAACCATCGTGAGACATTTGTGTTGAAAATAGTTCTCTCTAAATTACCTTCTCCTGCTCGCTTTGCTGCTGCTGAGGATTCATGCAGGGACTCGGCTGGGCACTCATTTCAAAATGTCTGCTGCATATATGGGCACAAGTATAAATAGTATAAGTATAAAGTATAAAATGATATATATATGCATGTAAAAATGTATGCAGCATATAAATATATGTACGCACGCATCTTGGGAAAAGATGCACGTAAAAAAGACCAGACTACTCGAATGACTTTGTAATTAAATGTACTAATAATTGTAACTTACTTTCAATAGAATTAGCGAGGTATTTTAACAGAGGACTAAATTCAACGTTGCGTTATGTCTGACGAATAAAGGTGTCAAACCATCGAGGGCACTATCGATAGTATCGATATTTTTCTGCTAGCCTCTACAAAATATTGATGGTTTTTTTGGGAATTTTTTTTTTTTTTTTTTTTTTTAGGGCCCCTTTTTTTAATATTGTAGAAGCTAGAGAAAAATATCGAGACTATCATGATAGTATCGAGCTACAGTCGTTGCGCTTTTAATATGTTTGGATTGGCTGCTATAAAATGCGAAGACACATTTGTAAACAAATCGACAGGTGGCATCTAATTTTTACAATGAACAAGTTCCTAAAAGGTTTCAATGGTTTTTTAATAATTATTTGAGCCCGCTACTATTACGGTAGTATCAATTTTGTTTGAAAACATTCAAAACTATCGATGGCTCAACTATCAATCGCTTGACAGCTCTAGTTTCAGCCTAGTACTCAGATCGAAAAAACACCTCGCGAACAGAAGCAGGATTGATATCCGTATGAAACCGTTAAGAAATTTTTTACGGCAAAAACTGTTTTCTAGGCTCTGTACGGAAAGCCTAGTACTCAGATCCAAAAACTTTTTGTTAAGCCTAGTACTCAGATCGAAAAACTGTTTGCTAGCAAACAGATGTCATATATTTTTCGAGCGACCAGTGGTGTGACCAGAGGTGTGCACTTCATTCCGTACGGTTACACCGCTCAGACCGCTACTTGGTTTTGTTTAAAGTTTATAAAAATGCACTTCTTCGGCTGGGGCCGCTCTTCCCCAGGCATATCCTGGGCTCACTAACATTTTATTGGCAAGGTAATGTTTCTGACTATGAGCAGCAGCAGATGGTGGCACGGGAGGCGGTGCCGGACACCGTGAAGAAAAAATGAAAAAATTTAAAACAATACTTGTTTAATATATATGAAAATTAATAAAAATAATAAATTATAATATCCATATAATTGTCATTCATATAATACTGCATTAACTAGATTCTAATTTTCTTCATTATTAAAATATTTCATTTGGTTTTTTGTTCGCTTATTGCAATGTTTGCTGGCAAATTATATCAAATTGATGTATTTTTCGAGGTGGGTCGAAACATACCAGCAAAACAAGCAAATACTTCGGATACTTTTCCAGTATATACAAACATTTTTTTTTGTTGATTTGAGTACAGCCTTCCGTACAGAGCCTAGAAAACAGTTTGTAGCCAAAAAAATTTCGTATCGGTTTCAAATCGGACAAATATCTACCCTGATTCTGTTCGGGAGCTGTTTTTTCTGATTTGAGTACTAGGCTTATAAATGCGAATATCCATTTACATTTCTCATAGATAGGGTTTATTTGTTTTGGAAAATACTACAAATATACAGAAAATACTAAATAAAATAACTCTTTACGATAATAGTTGCGATATGTTATAACGAACACGAACTATCGAAATATGTCATCCTACTGGCAACTCTATCTCTACATACCAAAGCAACTCTGCTTGTTTGACGTTTTGACGTGGAATGTAAACTGGGCACGATTTGTAAGGCCCGACACGACAACGAAACGAAACCATTCATTCCAGTGAAAATTTTCGAACTGTTTGCAGGTGTGTGCTTCTTTATTGTCTGAGTTTTTATAATTAAAGCATACATTTGAATGGAGAAAACTTCCTCGAACAACATAATTCTTACTCCGCTAAATCGATACGGTTTCTAGCATTCACATTGTTTTTTTTTCGTTTCGGATAGTACATATTCACCATTCTGGCAAAAACTGTACACATAGTTTAAAGAAATTAAGTTAAAATCATAACACTAGTAAACATTTTCAATTGAACTCTAGTCTAAGGAGTTTTAAATCCAGTTCGAAGACCTCCCAGGCAGAAACAGCAACAAGATTTCACCTGTGACGTCGTCGTCGTCTGCCACGTCGCCAGTGTCACTGTTGTTGACGTCGACGCCGACGCTGACTTCGTATAATGATTCGTGTGAAATTGGCATCATTTAATTTAGTTTGATTGAATTCCCACTCTCTCGTTTCAGTTTCTATTAAATTTTAAAATAACATGGACAAAGTTGTTAAGTTCGCTGAGCCAGGTCGCGCTTTCGCCAAGGACTCGATCCGTCTCGTAAAACGCTGCACCAAGCCCGACCGCAAGGAGTTCCAGAAGATTGCCATTGCCACCGCAATTGGGTTCTGCATCATGGGCTTCATTGGCTTTTTCGTCAAGCTGATACACATCCCCATCAACAACATTATTGTGGGATCGTAAATTCAGCAGATGGCGTAGAACCAGAACAATAACAATCATCAATACTAGCATACATCAAATAGATTTTTTTCTTTAACAACTGGCATACTATACTATATACAGAAACCTATGTGCATTCAGCGAATGTCTTTTCTGCTTTCCCCCTTTTCATGTGTATGTGAAAGCGTATTGAAAGGATTTCAAATTTCATTCATGATTCTATATTTAAAGAAATGATCGATCGCGTTAGCAATAAGAACCAATTGTAAAAAGAAATGGGTGACATTTTTTTATAGCTTTCTTTTTGGGCGTGCCCGTGCCGGCCCATTAATAAATGCGAGATACATTTGCCACTACTTCTATGCTTTGTCCCATCTTTTTATTCGCTCCAGTGTGAAGCTTAACCACATCGTTCTGGCCAAGTGGAGTGGAGTAAAAGTAAATACAATTTGGCTAGACCTTGTGTTGGTTATAGCGTGGAATAGCTACATATAATATAGCGAATGGTAGCGTTATCATTCCGCATTCTGCCGCCAACTCGACTACAAAACCAAACTAGCGAGGATAGAATGGATATATAACTACGTCGCTTGCTGTTTTACCCAGCCCTGTTTCGGCGCTGCCAGAGTAAAGATAAAAACATAAACAAACATTTTGACGTTGCCACCCGTTGCGCGACCGTGCAGTAGAGACCGAGCATGACGTGACGTGGAATGCTCGAACGAAGAGAAGAAGTTTCGTAGCGTTGTATAGCAGGGCAGGATTTGTTAGCTAAAATGTTAGATTTTGTAGTGATATTTACGAAGGGCGGCGTAGTACTTTGGAACTCGCAAACCTCTGGAATAAACTTCTCATCATGCATAAACAGCCTCATACGTGGCGTGATACTGGAGGTAAGCCATGTTTTTGTTGCTGTGCTGTGGCTGTGGCTGCTTTGCTCTTCTCATGCATATTGATGATTGATGTTGTTCGTTGTTTGTCGGCAGGAGCGAAACACAGAGTCCAAATACTTTGAGGAGGATCATCTGGCGGTGCAGTTTAAGCTGGACAATGAGCTGGATCTGGTATATGCGGCTGTCTTCCAGAAAGTCATCAAACTCAATTACTTGGACGCCTTTCTGGCCGACATGCAGTTCGCCTTTAAGGAGAAGTTCGGCAGTATACCGGCATTGGAGCGCCTGGGCAGTGAATACGATTTCGAAGGCGAATTCCGCAGCGTGCTCACTGCGGCCGAAGAGGCATCTTCAAAACAGGTGAAGGCCCCCAAGGCCATGCGCTCTTACAATGAGTCGCAAAAATCGAAGAAAACCGTCGCATCCATGATACAGGATGACAAAAGGCCCGTCGAGAAACGTGTCAACATTCAGGAGAGTCCGACGCAGCCCAAATCGCAGCCCTCATCACCGCCACTCACAAAAGAGGACATTATACAGGAAAACCGTCGAAAGTTGCGCGAAAAGCTTACGCCCACCAAGAAGGCAGCCGATACCAGGTCAAGCACTGCTATCAAGCAGGGTGCCTCAGAGAAGGCCGGAAAGAAGCCCAGAGTATGGGATCTTGGCGGCAACTCGAAAGATGCCGTCCTACTCGATCGTTCAAAGGACTCCCCCGAGGATGTTCAGTACCAGAGCATCAACAACGAGGTGAGTGCGGACTAACACGATTCTCACTGTGGCGCTAAAGGGGGATCAAGGAAAGAAAATGAAAGAGTGCGTGGGGTGTAGGGGAGTCAGCTCAAAGACATTTTTTGTTTTGTTTTTTTTCAGTCTGTTGTCCGATCGATCGGAACAAGAATCTGCAATCTGATAGATAATTGAATCGTTTATGAACTTTGAATCTGGTGGTGACATCGAATCTCGAAATTTTAGGGGGGCGAGGGAACCAAAACCAATCTGAGATATCGGTTGATACTGAGATACTCGTTTGCGCTAGAGCTTAGGATTTATGATTTATCAGATCTAGAATATATCGACTTGCTGATCAAGAATGTACATACTACTTAAGTAAGTACAATTATACCTTATGGGGTGCACTTACACCAGTGCGTTTGTGTGCGTAGACAGAAAGCAAAACGGAAATTTGTATCGGTGCCAACCATTGTACTTTTTACACGAATTAAATAGATATATATGTACATACATATGTAGGAGCCGTAGGATCAACCAGTTATGACCTACTGGTCATAGACTATAAAATTACAATGATATTGCTTGGCCAAATGACCTTTCAATTTTCGTTTGACGCTTCTTCGTACGGTCGCGCGGGGCTAGTACTTCAATTATCTTTAAGGCTGTCCTTCGCCTCCAAAATGTTACTCGGCTTGGTCAATGTCTTGGCCAGCGCAAAAATCCTTAAGGCGGCACAGTAGAGACTGCGAAAAAAGGTGGAAAATCTCAAAGAATTATTTGAGCGCTTTGGATAAAATGAATATGCACATCTAATAGAAAACTTTTAAGATCTGAGACTTTGAGTCTTTTCAGTCTGAAGAAATGGCGTCTATGTATGGCGTCTTATTCACTTATTAATTTAGCAAGCTGAAATGGCTAAAGGCTACATTGTGCGTCGCTGCACTGAGGCTCCAGAGTTAAGACTTTTCTCGAGCATCAATGTGGCTTAATCATGCAATAGAAACGTCGTTGATTTTGCCTTCTCGCTCAGCTCGTCGCTGACGAACAGTGGAAGCCTCTGTCCACGGGGAGTAATGAAAAACCCCGCCATAGAACAGATTTTTTTGGTCGCTCATGCAGCATCTTGGTATTTTATAGTCTTTCTTCATATGTTGTTGTGGGAAAACATCTTTTGTTTATGAAGATAATCCCCACCAAATGTTCATGACTATGCCCGTTATACATATGTACATAGTACATACATTTGTACCTACATAGCCGATGAACAGAGAAATTGCCGCCATTCGAAATGGAATCGAATGAAATAATTTTCTGTCTTCATTACTGATGGTTTCCTCCCAATGAAAAATCGATTCATTTCAAACGAGAAGGAACGTGTGAGTCGCTTCTGGGGACGCGACTCTACTTATACCCCAGTCAGTAATAATATTTTTTGAGATATGATTTTTTAGAATTTTAGAAAAAAAAAAAATTTTACATTTTACATTTTTTGCTACATCTGTTATCTACATCTACATCTACAATGTATATTTTACATCTAAAATGTAGATTATAGATGTACCATTTATATTCTGCATCTCCTCCGCTATGTCTCGCGCACCAACGCGGCAGAGTGTGCGAGCGAGAGAGAGAATGAGTTGTGTTTGTCTTGCAGGAAGGGGCGGGGGAAGCAACTGCAAATTAATTTCTTCATTCTGGCTATAATTATGATCCGATCTGATTCATGTTCAGCAATCTGGTAGATATGGTCATTCTCTACGATACTGCGTTTTTAGTTTTATCGTATCTTTAAAATTGTGCCTGCCACAGATTTTCGTCCTTTGTGGGGGGGAGGAAAAAATAAAAATTTTGAAATACACTTGTAGCAGTGTGATATCACATGAGTCTTGAAACCAAATTTGGTTGCCCTAACTCTTATAGTCTCTGAGAACCAGGCGTCAAACAAGACGGACAGACGGACAGACAGACATGGCTCTATCGACTCGGCTATTGATGCTGATCAAGAATATATATACTTTATGGGGTCGGAAAATTTTCCTTCTCTGTGTTACACACATCCACTTTTCCTACAAATCTAATATACCCCTTAACTCTTTTTTGAGTACGGGTATAAAAACTATTTGTCCTTTATTTTTAAATTTGCATTCCTTTTTTTCCTGTGCTTTTTTGTTTTGTTTAGTCGGGTTGTCTTGTTATTGTGACGAGTGATCACTGAAACCAACGCAAGAGCCTTTTGCGAACATAAATTTGCCTTTCCCTGCCATTCATATGTACATTTGCGTGTAAATATCAATGCATACATATGTACATATGTACATATGCATACATGATTAGATTGCGAGAGCTGTGAGATTGTGATGGCTGTAACTAACTAATTATGATTATCTTTATTTTGGCAGCTGGTGGGTACCATGCAGGGTGTCATCCCAGACCTGGATGTGGAGAGCGAGGATGATTTGGACAGTGCGGAGGACTCTAGCGAGGATGAAGATTTGAGCAGCCATTCATCTGCACTGAAAAAGAACAGGCGCGGAGGTGGTTTGTTGTCCTATTTTAAGGGAATTGTTGGCGGCAAGACCATGTCGCTGGCCGATCTGCAACCGGCGCTGGAGAAGATGCGCGATCATTTGATATCGAAGAATGTGGCATCGGAAATAGCGGTCAAGCTGTGCGACTCAGTGGCAACCAGCCTCGAGGGCAAACAGATGGGGACCTTCGACAGCATTGCCAGTCTGGTAAGGGATGCACTGACGCAGTCGCTGGTTCGTATTCTGTCGCCCAAGCGGCGCATCGACATCATACGCGATGCCCTAGAGTCCAATCGTGGCGGCAAGCCGTACACAATCATCTTCTGCGGGGTGAACGGGGTGGGCAAGTCTACGAATCTAGCCAAGATCTGCTTCTGGCTGATTGAGAACGACTTCAACGTGCTGATTGCGGCCTGCGACACCTTCCGCGCCGGAGCCGTCGAGCAACTACGCACCCACACACGCCATCTGAATGCTCTACATCCGGCGGGGAACCACAACAACCGCACCATGGTCCAGCTGTACGAGAAGGGATACGGGAAAGACGCCGCCGGCATTGCCTTGGAGGCCATCAAATTTGCGCACGACACAAAGGTGGACGTAGTTCTGGTGGACACCGCCGGCCGCATGCAGGACAACGAGCCACTCATGCGTTCCCTCTCCAAGCTGATCAAGGTGAACAATCCCGATCTGGTGCTCTTCGTGGGCGAGGCTCTCGTCGGCAACGAAGCTGTCGATCAGCTGGTTAAGTTCAACCAGTCCCTCGCCGACTACTCCTCCAACGAAAATCCACACATCATTGACGGCATTGTTCTCACCAAATTCGATACCATCGACGACAAAGTGGGCGCCGCCATCTCCATGACCTACATCACTGGCCAGCCCATCGTATTTGTCGGCACCGGCCAGACTTATGCGGACCTTAAAGCCATCAATGTGAATGCCGTCGTCAACTCGTTAATGAAGTAATGATTGAATCAATGGCAGAATGAAGCCGCATTCATATCCATGTGAAGCAATCTAGATAGATCTACTTTCTAGATGCCAACCTACACACTATTGCTCTGCTTAGTTATTCTTTGTATGTATCCGTTTTTTGCCCAATTGAAATAATTGAAATGCGTCCATGTTTGTTGTGTAAATATGTTAGTCTTTTTTCTGGAGAAGTGGAAGGTTCTGGGGATAGCTACAGAAAAATTAGCGAAAATGGAATAGGAATAGAACCAATGCTGTTTATTACTGATACATTCCTTTAGGTAGATAGGTATAAAGGGTTAAGATAAGATAGAGGAGGGGTGGTGGGCCTTAACTTAAATCTACTTGTAGAACTCGTGCTCCTGTTCGTCCTTCTTGATGTTGTTCTTGTATCCCTTCTCGAAGTCTTTGGCGAGCACGATGTATCGATTTTCACGCACAGCGTGCATGCCCGCCTCCTGGCAGATGGCGTTTATGTCTGCACCCGAGATCTTATCCGGACGCGCAACGAACTCCTCCAGATCGACATCTTCGCTGAGGTTCATCTTGGAGGTGATGGTGGAGAAGACCAAACGCTTCTGGCGGCGATCGGGGAGCGGAAACTCGATCTTGCGATCGAGACGACCAGGCCGCAGCAGAGCAGGATCCAGGGTGTCGGCCCGATTAGTGGCCATGATAACTTTCACATTGGTGGTCTGGTCGAAGCCATCCATCTGGTTGAGGAGCTCCAGCAAGATGCGCTGTACTTCGCGATCGGCACCGGTCTGGGCATCGAAACGCTTGGTTGCAATCGCGTCGATCTCATCAATGAATATAATAGCTGGAGCGTTCTCCTTGGCCAGCCGGAAGACATCGCGCACCATGCGCGGACCCTCCCCGAGATACTTCTGCACGAACTCAGATCCGACTACACGGATAAAGGAGGCGGTGGTGTGGTGAGCCACGGCTTTGGCCAGCATGGTCTTGCCACAACCAGGCGGGCCGTACATGAGGACACCTCGGGGGGGATCGATGCCGATCTGTTTGTACAGCTCGAAGTGGGTAAGCGGTAGCTCGACTGCTTCGCGAATCTCCTGCTTCTGCATGTCCATGCCGCCAATGTCGGCGTAGCTAACGTCTGGTTTTTCGTCGGGCTGCAGCATTGATATGGAACTATCCGCCTCGGGGGGCAAGACATCCACCAAGGCATTGCTGTGCTTGTGCAGCGCCACGGAAGCCGATGGTTTTAGCAACTCACGGTCGATGGTGGATAAGATACGGACATAGTAATTGGACCCTGTTGTGGAGCCAACAATTCCCGTGTTCTGATCGACAGCCTCCAGGAATTGTCCAATCACTAGCGGCACTGACTGTATGCGTTTCACCTCCTCCTGGGCATGCAGATATTCCTTCTTTAGATTACGTTGTTCATCCTTAATGTACTCCTCCTGCACCTCTATGAACTCCAAGGTTTTTTGAAGTTTCTGAAAGAGGGTTTGGATATCACCTAAATCTATGCGAATACAGATTTTTCTGCATATTTACCTTATAACGCACATACAAATCATCAATGTCCAATTCATCCAAAGAGCTGTGCGCATCTTTCGGCTTTGAATCGCAGAGTTCGTCCTGGGCAATAAACTAAAACTTATGATATGTTCAGAATATGCTCAGATAATATATTTACCTTCTCAGGCATAAGTATGTCCATGTTGTATGGCATATCTGTTCAGTTCAGTTATTAACAAATGCGAGACGAGAAAATGACTCGTCAAAAACAAGCCTAAGAGTTATATTTTATGGCAACGCCGCGGCTATCGATAAGGGATGGAATCATCAGTTGGATCAAATATTGAATAGAATAGTATACAATTCAATTGAGTACATTAACTATCGATAGTCTAAAAACGAAACATCCACTGAATTAATTACGCAATGCAATAACAGTCTAGTGGAGGACATTAAAGTCACTTAAACTAAACAATTTTCTGTTTTTGAAGTATATTTAGTTTTAGCTTTTTTTTTAGATTTTAGCCAGTTTTAGCGTATCTAAAAGTAGCATATATTGACTGTGAAATTCTGGCAGCACTGGTTATTACTATACACCTTTTTTTTTGCTTTGGTAATCAGCTGGCAGCTGATAGTGATGGTTGGTCGCACGATATGTGCATATGAACAGATGGCGATAGTACGAAAAGTATCCCAAGGAGACTTCCCGAACAGAAGTACATTGGGACTGCGTCATGCTTCTTTTCGTTTTGCCAGAGACGCAGTTTTTTTTACATACGTTAAGCATAGGGCCCTAGTGGTGGCAAAAAGTTGCATCGGTCTCTGATTCATGTCCGTCTATTCGATATATTCGATTGCTTTTTGCGCTTAACAGCACATTTTTGCACTTTTCTGCCTATTATCGCAACTATCACCACTAATAACAACAAAAACTTGTACATCAAAAATCAAATTTTGGCGCTAAAAATGTATGATTGTGCAACAAGGTGAAAATATACATAAAATCATTAAATAAAATACTTGAAACTGATTGTATTATTATCATTGGAAATTTTTCTGACGCCCTGATGCCATTAAGACACTGGAGACGTACTTCGATGGTTTTCATAATAAGAACTCCCACAAACTATACAAAGAAATGTCTGAAAATAATAAATAAATATGAGAATCAATTGTCTTTCGTCCATTTTCTTGTCGTCTTGCATAATGCTGTTAAGTTCTCAAAATTTGTTTTGCTATCCTTGTCATCAAGCACCCAAATTAAAATTCAAGACGCACGTCTGCCAATGTAAACGCCTTTTCGGCTTCATTGCGTCTATTCTGATATGTAAAGCAGACGCGCCCAGTGGTAAAAGGCTATTAAAGATGTTGCTGACTTCACATATCAAACGAAAGAGGAAACAATCTATTTATCACTTTGATGTTTTTAGCTTTTCATTTTATTTTTGAGTGCCAAGGTTTTTTCGAGCGTTGAGAAGATTTGTGCGAAAATTCCTCCATCTTCGTTAGCAAGTACTCATTTTCCTCATTCGTTCCATATTTAATTTTTTTGATTCTAGTCAACTGGCAAATATGCAAAAAGTGGCTGTTAAAGAATACAAGGATTCCGATATGTCATCGATGTAATTTGTCGATGTATCGAGTATTGATTGTTTCGCCCGCTAAAATTGCAATAATATTGCACAATCAGTAAATAGTTAAAACATTAAAGAGCCAATAGAAGTTTTTTAATAAATCCACATTCTTCAAGCACCCTAAAATCAATTAACGCTTGTAAGATCGATAGTTGCGAATGTGTGACAATCACAGTATATAAATATCGATGAAGCCGACAATTGCAGTGCTGCATAAAGTTGAAAAGAGTGTTGCTAACGCAACAGCATGAAAGTGTTCTTTTCTAAATTTTTCATGTGCGATGAAACAAATCCTGTTGTGCGTGCGTGAAAAATATATATATATGAGTTAAATAGTTAAATTGAATTAGTGGATAACAAGTGCACGCACCCATTAATGGGATAGCGTTAATATATAATAAATGGATAAAAATGCTACCTGCAGCCGCCGCTGCTTCTTGTGCAAGAGAGAAAAATCGTTCTTGTTCACCACTGCCATACTCCTCAGTGACAGTATCGTCGTCCTGCTGCCATCGCCGCCGTCGTCGTCGTCGTCTGCTGCCCCTGCCCCTGTCCGTTCCTTTGCTCTACGCACGCATCGATTTGGGCTAAACGTTAGATACCTCCTAACGCAGTTGTTAGGGTGGAAAAAAATAATAAGTACGTAATAAATAAAACAAATGCAATGCTGTGCGATTTATTATTTGAGAAAAAATTAAAATACAATATCCGGTCCAAGTGGACTGGACGCCACACGGAGGAAAACGAATTAAAGTGCAATACCACACAGGGGCATGGACAAATAAAACGGAATCAAACGAGCCTCAATCGAAATAAACAAATTGAAACAAAAGGCGGCACATGCAGTTTTTTCTAAATCATAAACGTAAACGGGTAAACACAATAAATATAAAATTATCAAATATTTATTGTACACATATGTATATGTATGTATGCAGGTTCATATTCCACCCCATGACTGTGACTGTGTGTGGCTCAAGCACTCTTTTTAGAGTTGTTTCTGAGTGGATATGTTTGTGTGTGTGTGTAGTGTGTAGTGTGTCTGCGTGTGTGTTAGTTATTGTTTTTCCATCTTTTGCTTCTGTCTCTGCTTCTTCTTCGTCTTTTCATACTTGCGGTTTATTTGTCAACAAAAACAAAAAAAAATACAAAATAAAAATGAATTACATATATTGTATTTGCTCCTTTTGCAGAAATATAAATATAACATTTGTGCAACGAATTGGTTAATCAAGTGGCTTCCTCATGAAGACGATGTCGCGCTTCGGCCTGCGCCGGGGCTTTAAGTTGTCCGAGGAGCAGGTCAATGGCAAGAATCCAATTAGACCAATAGCGGCAATCAGACCGTCGGCAGCTGGTCCATCCGGACGGAAGAAACGCCAGCTCAGACATGAACCAGACGACGAGGAGCAGCAACAGCCACTACCACTGCCACTGGAAGGGGAGCAGGAACAGGAAAATGAAAAAGAACAGGGGCCAAGTGCTCAGCAACAACCATCTCTGATATGCAGATTACCGCTAGAGCGTCTGCCCCGTCTGGTGGAGAAGCTTCAGCTTCTCATAGAGGAACAGCCGCGGGAAAGAGACCTTGACCTTGATTCTGGCCCTGGTTCGGGGTCCAGCCTAAAGAAAGTCTTGTGTTTGTACTGTGATAGAAAGTTCGCCTCTGGCAAGCTGCAGAGCAAGCATGTGGAGAAGTTCCACACGGAGCGACAGGAAAGACGCTGCAGCGGTCGCTCCACCAGCAGCTCCGTGAGCTCCCATCCGCCCGGAGGGTTTCCTGGCTGCCATCACTGCTCTAGCAACAGGAAGCATTCGATGCTGCCACAGATCTGTCTGCCCGTCAAGCATCTGGATCAGTTGTTCCTCCACCTCATCCAGATGCACGCAGACAAGTACTTTGGCTGCCATCCGTGCCGACTGCGATTTCAGGACGCCGATCAGCTAACTGGGCACCATCGACAGCACCACCAGCTGGAAGAGCCACCATCGCCGAAGCCTGGACTGATGGGAGCCGATGAACCGGTGTTGTTCCGCCTTGGTCTCACACAGAACCGCTTGCCCAGTCATCGCAACAGGCAGCGGCGAGCAGGAGACGACGAGCAGGCGTCCCTGGCTATGCCCCACAAGTCAAGAAGCAGCAGTCGGGCGGCAGCCCAGCGGCAGCACCAGCAGCATGTGACGGCGACTACCATTCAGCCCGTCGGACAAGGCCATGTGCAAGACCATCTGGATGCAGCTCCTGATGTTGTCTTCCGGCAACCCAGCTCCTCAGCCTGTGTCGCAGTCAGCTCCAGCAGTAACATCAGCGCCAGCTCGCATGTCTTTGATGAAAACTTCTACAAGGATGTCATCCTGAATGTCCAACAGAATCTGCAGAACTATCTCGATGGACGGCTCCTCACCTCCCCCATAATGTCAGCATCAACCTCAAGCAGCTCCTCTGGCTCTGGCTATGGCTCCACATCTACAGGCACAGCCACATTTACATCCGACATGGTCATGCTGCATGGTTCTAGTCAAATGAGCCACGCCAGTGCCTACCCAACCCTGCTGACATCGGAACAGTTCGGCTCGACGGCAGAGCTGCTGCCCCCGGCCAAGTTCCGGCGTCGGCCCCACACGAAACACAGCTGGAAGTGGAAGTGGGACTATGTGAAGAAGTTTACCCTCATCAACGAGGGCGGGCGGCTGGTGAAGAAGCTGAAGCAGCCCACCTTCATTGGCCTGCGCGATCTCTCCAAGCTGGATATGTGGACCCAGCTGACTATGCGCCAGAAGCACGATGTCTCTCTCGCCATCGCCCGCACCTACAATGGCGGTGGTGTGGATGGGGATGGTAATCACATGCAACTGGAGCAGCAGCGTCTGCTCGAGCAGCTTAATCTCATTCTGGACCATCGTCTCCTGCCGCACATCATCCTCGAGCAGAACGAGCAGGCGATAATTAAGTGCGAGAACGAGGAGGACGCCAACCTGGTGGACTACGGAAGTGTCCAGGGTGCCCAGGAAGATCTGCTGGCCCAGAACTTTGCCGACGAGAGTTTTCTCTCTCTGCTTCAGTTGCAGCCGCGGCACGGGACCAGCCCGGAAAGGATGAGGGAGCGAGACCGAAACCGGGAACGGGAGCAGGACCAGGACAAAAAAATGACATTATCCTCTTTGGTGCTGAGTGGAGAATGGGCGCGACCACGCCTCTATCTGTGCATATGCTGCGGTGCCAAGTTTGACCAGCGAAAATCGCTGGAGGAGCACAAGACGTTCCGTCACTCGCACATCTATGCCACGCACTACGAGGTGGTGGGCAGGGAGCTGCTGGCGGGGAACCTGCTACGCCACCTCTTCATACCCAAGCGTGCACTGGGCCGGTTCGCGGCGGAGAGCAACTGTATTGGCTGGCCGCAGCACAAGCAGGAGGAGCGTGTCCAGCCCGAGGAGGAGACCACCTCTTCGTCCACCTCTTCCAGGTCGTCGTTCGAGGCTTCCACACCGACCAACACACCAACCCCGACGCCCATGTCCGGCCTGGAACAGCAGCAGGCATCTCCCGCTTCCGGGACAGGGACAACTTCTTCCTCGTCCTGTTCACTAAGCTCATCCTCCACCTATCACTCCCATTCCCATTCCAATTCTACCTCCACTTGCAACACAGCCAACACATCGTCGACGCTTTCATCCTCTTCGCCTCCATCGAGCTGCACGAAGTGCGGGCGAAAGTGCAGCGGCCTTATGGATCTCTACCGCCACATGCTGGACTGCTCTGGTGACTACATCTGGTCGCTGGCTAAGAAGCGAAAATATCGCTACTACTGCGGTACCAAGAAGCGTCGCCCCTGCTCCAAGAAGCCGCTCAGACAGTTGTCCAGCAGGAAGAAGCTTGAGGAAAAGCTTGAGGACTCTCTGGAGGCCGAGGGAGAGGCTGAGAACGAGAATGAGGACGATGGTGAGGAGGAGGGCGAGGGAGAAGGCGAGTGCGAGGAGAGTGGCTCCAATTCATCGAAGATGAAGAACTCACCCCGCCAGAGACCCAGCGATGGTGAGTACCAAAACCATGCGACATTGCCGCGAAACTGATTTAAATTGATTCCCATTTCTTATCCTCCTCAAGCTGAGTCCATACGCAAAATGCTGGAGAACTTGCCCCCTAAGCGCGTCTGCAAGAAGATCTTCCCCGTGGACAACAAGGCCAAGCGCAAGTCCAAAAACAAGTCCAAGTCCATTTCCAAGTCCATGTTGAAGCAGCAGAGGAGCACACAGAGGAAGATATACAATCAGCACCTCCTTCGCAACACCCGGTCCTCGGTGGTGGCTGCCGCCTCCGCTGCTGCGGTGGCAGCCGGGCAACAGAAGCGCTGCCGACGCAAGCAACAGCAAAAGCAACAGAAACTGCAGAAGAAGCAGCAGAAAATTTCCAAAATGGGCGCAGAAGGGGATTGCAGATCAACAGCCACACCCCTTCCATTGTCAACAATTGAATCAGAGCCGCAGGCTCAGTCCGAGTCCCCGGCCAATTCGGAGTCGCAGCCGCAGCCGCAGCCACAGCCAGAACCGGAGGTAAAGCCAGGAGCCACATTCACTGCCAATCTAAGATCTCCCGTTGAGGCCAAGCCAACGCTGGCGGTCCTTCAAGTTGCGGATCCGGATACAGCTTCAACAGGTGAACAGGTGCCGCCCACACCCACAGCATCCAGCCAAGAGCTGGAGTTGGAGCGATGCGCAAGCAGCAAGCAGCTGATGCCCACGCCGCCGACCACTCCTGCTCCGGGCATCAAGTCCTTGCCATATACTCCTCGATTCTCGGTCAGCAGTCGGCAGCCCAGCTCAAATGCAGGGGTGAAGCGCAGCAAGAGGATTAGTGACTGCATTGCCATGCTCACTGGAAAGCTGGAGGAAAAGCTGAAGACTGAGCAGGTGCCGCCACAACTAACACCACTGCCCCCGCCCTCGCCCCAGCCACGGCCACTGCCACTGCCGCCGCCGGCCCCCGAAAAAAAGGAGGAGAAAAACTGCAATATGCATACAGAGACGACGCTTCCCTCGAACGCTGTTGCAGGGAAAGAGATGCTGGAGGCCAAGACGCCCAAGCGGAAGGCTGTGTCCAGGCGCATCATCAAAGTGGATACCGCACTGGGGCCAAGGCCCGATGCAGAGCCAGCCACCGAGCCTCTGGAGAAGAAAAAGGCTGCAGTTACAGAGCTAGTCCCAGCTGCAGCTCCAGCTTTAGCTGGTCTAGTTCCAGTTCCAGTTGCAGTTGCAGTTACTGTTCCTGTTCTTCAGCCAACTCCTGTCCCCGCTCCGGTTCTTCCAGTTCCGTCTGCACTTCCCGCTTTGGGGGCCACTCCGAGGAGAACCCCCACCAAGGCGGCAAGCAAGCAATTGGCAGCCCCGACTCCACCATCACCGACGGCGGCTGCCCTCAAGCAATATCCAGCAGAACAACCGCAACCACAGCCACAACCACAGCCACATCCAAAACCATTGTCCGCGCTGGTGCCCATGCCCATGCCTATGCCTCTGGGATTGCAGGGGATGGGAGCTCCGTCGGCAGGTGCGGGTCCGGGTCCGGGTTCGGTTTCCGTTTCCGTGCATGGCAACATGAATCTGCTGCCAAAGCTCCCCTTGTATCTGTCACATGCACAGCTCCACCCACATGCAAATCAAAATCAAAATTCGAATCCAAACGTTAATCCCAGCATGTATGTTATGGAGACGCAGCCCCTCAACCTGACCAGCCAACGCGGATGCCACCAGAAGCCAATGCTGCCAAGCACCGAACGCGACGGCTGCCACACTGGACTGCATCACGGACGCTCGAGTGGAATGCCTGCCCGCAGGCAGACTATTTGCGGATTTGAGGCTCGCAACGTGCTGGGCCTGGAGATGGACATGGAGCCGCTCGACTTGTCCAAGAAGTCGGCGAGGAAATCTTCCCCAGATCCGGTTGCGGCTCCAATGAGGGTTCCCCAGGAGATGTCAATGCCAATGACAATGCCGATGCAGATTCCGATGCAAATGCCGATGCAGATGCCTCTGCCGCTTCCCTTGGTAACAACTCCTGCCGGAGTTGCTCCACTCCAAGCTCTTCCAGTTCCTGTTCTAGGGCCAGGGCCAGGGCCAGGTGCCGGTGCAGCTCTCGGACCGGTTTCATTGGCTTCGCACTACTACTCCAGCCTGGACCTGCTCAAGATACCCCAAGTGCGCAATCCTGGGAGTGGGACTGCAACGGGGACTGGACCTGGCACGGCCACTGGCACCGGCACCGGCACCGGCACCAGCACTGGAATTTCCCCATCCAATGTGATCCTCAGTGCCGCTGCCCCTATCCCTGTGCATCTGCCAAAAGCAGGCGGAAAGAAACGCTCGGTGGAGGCGTCGGGCGGCAAGAAGGAGTACGGTGGCAAGGGGCAGGCAAAGGGGTGTCTGCGCATGGATGAGGTGGTCAACAATCATATTGACGACGCAATCAATTCGGTCATCATGGCGGTCCAAGCCGGTCTGCCTGACGACGATGACAAGGAGAGGGAAAAGGAGAGAGAAAGGGAAAGGGAAAGCGAAAAGGAGAGGGAGAAGCAAAAGAATTTCAACCTGCCATCACAAGTCCTTCATCCGACGAGGCCGCCCAACTACATCGTTGCCACAGCTGCAGTCGCAGCGACAGTCACAGCTACAGCGACAGCCACAGCCACAGCCACAGCCACCACTGGCATGTTATTTACCTCGTCCTCGATGGTGGAGAAGGTGGTGGCAAGTTCAGCCGCCACGGCTGCTCCACCCCAGATAACGACACCAGAGAAGACTCTGCTGACGCCAAAGAAGCGTTCCATGCGCTCCAAGACCATCGATTGCCGCTCCGCTCTACTCGCCATCGAGGAGCTCCCGGCTGAACCACTGCTGCAGTGCCTTCAGCTGCAGTCAGTGCCGCCAGTCAATGGAGAGGCGAAGGCAGATGCACATCTGCTTGCAGTTTATTCGAAAGTTCCCGTTCTCGTACCCGCATCCGCATCCCAGGAACCTGGTATGGGCGCTCAGGCGCCGTCGACTGTTGTTGAAGCTCCTCCAGTTCAATGTATAAATGAACATTTGCCGAAGCGGGAGCGGGAGCAGGAGCAGGCGCAGGAGCTGCAGCCGGAACTGGAGCTGGAGCTGCATGCTCGGTCTGCTCCAGAACCTTTTGCTGTTGTGGAGACGCTTCCATTGTCGGCACCTTCTGTGGCCGTGTCTGTGATTTCCATTGCTCCAGCACTGCCTCCGCGCATGGCTGTGACACCAACGCCCACGGTCGAGACGAACTGCAGCTCCCTGCTGGAGGAGCACAGCAGCCACATGAACAACAACACCTCTTCGGGCTTCCACAGCCTGGCGCAATCCGAGCTGCCAAGTGCCCAGGATCAGTCGGCCACGGCGGCTAGCACTCTAGAGGCGACAGAAGAACTGCCCGCGAAGGAGGAGCAGAAGGTGGAGCAGCAGGTGGTGGAGGAGCTGGTGGCCGTCACCAAAAAGAAGCAGCGGCGCCGCAGGAAGAACGAGCTGGCGGCCATTGTGGCCGACCAACTGCTGGAGAGCTTTAAGATCGACAACGCCCGCCGAGATAACCTCAAGAAGCTGGAGAACCTGGCATACGAGAAGAGCGAGGATCTGCTGCTGACAGGCATGCTGCTCATGTCCAGCACAAAGCGGAACGCAGCTATGGCCCCCACCTCCACCTCGACCTCCACATCGAAGCTGTCTCGCAATTCGACTGCAAAAGAGGCGGCAGAGGCAGCTCCGGCGCCTCCTATCCGAGGAAGACCGAAGCGGCGACAGAGCTGCTACTACCGCAGCCGTGGGAAGGCGGCGGGCGGAAAGGCGACAAACGAGAATATTAGCATGCTCAAGTCGACACTGGAGTCCTTCTCCATCGGGATCGAAAAGCAGCTACTAGCCAAGGAGGCCAAGGAGGCCAAAGATGCGGCAGCCCTGCCGGCAGTTAAGAGCGCCGGCCAGCCGCCGGCAGTCTCCATATTGCGGCCGAGCATCCTGAGCAGCGCCGCCAAGAAGCAGATGTACCAGAAGCGGGAGGCGGAGCGGGAGGCGGAGCTGGAACTGGAGAAGGAGAGGACAATTCCGGCTACGGCGGCCACATTCAGCCGCGATCCTCGCCTAAATAAGAACATACACAAAGAGCAGCAGGATCATGGGCAGCCCCCAACCAGGGCACCGGCAGCGACGCCAAACGTGCCAGCGGCGGGCGATAACGCTGAGGAGGAGGACAACTACCTCACGGAGATAGCGAAAAACGTAAACGAGAAGATCATGTCGGCCACCACCAACGAGGACTTCGAGTTTGCCCACGACGAGTTCGACCAGGGGGAGCAGGACGGCCGCATGGATATGGATCCCGACCAGGAAAAGTTCTACCGCCCCCCCACGTCCATGAGTGTGCGCAGTGCGCCAAACTTGAACGACGAGCACTCAAACTTCGGCTCCATGTGTGACGAAAACACGAACACGGAGCTCATGGACATGGACCTGGACGACGAGATGAGTGTTTACACCAGCTACTCGCAGGACCTGGGGCGCGGCGGGCGTGGTCGGCGACGCCGGAGGCGGCGTAGCGTCCTCCTCACCCGGCCCAAGAAGCGCACGCAGCGGAACCACGTCGATACCGAAAAGTACTCATGCTCCCTGTGCGGCAAGAGCTTCTTTACGGCCACTTCTCTGTCCAAGCATAACATGACCCTGGCCCACGTATCCAAGCTCTCCGAGCAGGAGTACCTTCAGTCCCAGACGGCTCCATCGAGTCCACGCGTGCTTGAGGTGCAACTGGACCTGGACCTGGACCTGGAACAGGGGCAGGGGCAGGGGCGTAGGTGCGGGGAAAAGCAAATACAAATGAACCAGCAAACGACAGCACGTCCGACACAACAGATTCGAGCCTCGGTATTGGTGCCGCCTTCCCAAGTCATCCCTCATGTGGAGCAGCAGCAACAGCAGCAGCAGCAGCCGTTGAATGAGCAAGTGCATCATGTCATCACTGAGGCTAGTCTGCGGCTACACGACAACCAGCACAGTCCGTCGGGAACCTCCGCCGCCCGCCTCAATCTGAACCCAGACGAGCGTCTCTTCTACGAATGCTGCAACATCCTGAAGAGTGCCGAGACGCCTCGCCTGTCCAGCTCCACCACTGCGGCCGCTGTTGCCGGTTCAGCTCAACCCCCCTCAAACTCCGTTCCGGCCACGACGTCCGTGATCGTTACTGCCGGACGTAAACAGCCGCCACCGCCACATACATCACCTCCGCCTCCGGCATCGCCATCGCTATCGCCTCCAGCCTCGCCCTCGCTGTCTCCCTCGCTATCGCCTCCAGCTTCACCGTCGCCACCGCCACCTTCGTCTCCGACGCCGCCTCCGCATCCGCCCCCGTATCCGTTTCCACGTTCACATGGTGCAGCAAGAACGCCAGAAGAAGCTGCACCCACTGTCTGCCATCAACCGGTCATCCAGCAGCTGTTCCGCAATCCACCCGCTGCCACACCCACAACAACTCCCACGTAAGTCGTATGCCCTTGCTCCTACTTGCTTCCAGCTTCCAGCTTTCTGCTTCCTGTTCCTGTTCCTCGTGACTAAATATGTCTCTTCCAGCAGGAACCACAATCGGATGTCGCCCAGCTACTCTGCCATCTCGCAGTTCTCGGCGACCACCTCGCGCTTCAAGACGAAAGCCGCCATGAAGGGGTATGAGAACGTCAACCTGCAGCTGGACATTGTGGACTTGCAGCTGGCTAAGACCGGGCGTGGCGTATGCAAGCTCACAGAGCTGGCGGACATCGCCTTGGGCAGCGAAAAGCCCGGCGGTGACTTTCTGCCGCACCTTTCCCAAGGGATTTTGCCAGGTACCGGCGTTCCAGTTGTGGCTGCCGCCCCGTCAGCCAGTCACCAACAGCAACACCAACACCATATGCACCAACAGCAACAACAGCCCCTACCCCTACCCCATCCCCATCACCATTCACAGCCGACGCCGACACCGACGCCAACGCCAACACCCACGCCCACTGGTACCCACACAGGCACTCGGACAACGACTACGCCAACGCCGACGCGGCCGGTGGAGCAGCAGAGCTCGACTTCATCAAAGACGATGATGCATGCGTCCATCATCAAGGCAGTGGCGGGCGTTGCCAGCTCGGCGACTCTGCCGCCCGCTTGCGGACGGATCATCATACCGGAGCGGCCGTTCAAAAATATCGGACTGGAGGAGAAGGCCAGCATTACGTTCCAGAAGCCGAAGACGTGCGTGAATCTGCTCCAAGAGCAGGACAACAACAGCGTTTCCACCGCCAGCTACTCGGACCGTGACGACTATGACTTTGGCACTCTGAGTTGCGACGGCGACGTGGAGCCAGAGGCGGAGGCGGAGCACGAGCCGCAACCAGGGGCCCGATGTGGGGTCAGGAAGGAGGCTGGAGTTCCGGTGGAGGTGCCGCCAGGTGCTGAGGAAAGGGCCGGGTCCTCGGCCAGCTCGTCGACGTCCTCATCCTCGTCGCAAGAGAACACCCGCAGTAGGAGCAGCAGCAGCAGCTCCAGCCGAGCCACGGCCAAGACATTCGAGAATAAATCCCTTATCATGGGCCGCATCTTCAAGCACGCCAGCACAAAGTCAGCAATAGCAGCAGCAGCAGCAGCAGCAGCAGCGACTCCTGTGCAGCAGCTCCCCAGTCCGATGGCAGGACCGGCGCTGGCCAAGATTAAGGCGTTGCCGAAGAACCAGGCCAATCTTGATCAGATCTTTGATGAGCTCAGAGGTGGAGGTGCGGCCAAGGCATCAGAGGCAGAGTCCCCAGTGGGGCTGGAGAATTGGGATAGGGATCATCACCAACCACACACCCAACCCCACCCACACCATCAGCAGGAGCCCATGGCAGCGCCGGCAGTTCCGACTGTCCCAGCAGCCATGCCCGCTCCAAGTGGACTGCCGCGCAGGGCTAAAAAGACCAAAATATGTCTTCCAGCTAATTTCCCCAAAAACATTGTTAAGCCGCCAGACCCATCTCCTTCGGCCTCTGCTTCGGCTTCGGCCTCCTCCCCATCAGCCTCTCGGAAGCCCCGCAAGGATCTGAGCAAGCTGCAGTCGGAGCTGGGAATGAGCCCGGAGGAGATCGAGCAGCTGATCGACGAGGGCCAGCGCAAGTCGAAGCGCCGCTGTGCAACCAACCGTCCCAAGAAGCTGGTGGAGACGTGGAGCTCGGACGAGTACGAGGAGTTCCTTTCCACCAAGGACATCATAGCCCTCATCGAGCAAAAGGAACAGCAGGAGCAGCGTCGCAAGCGCAAAACGAGCGAAGCAAACGCCAACCAGCCAGAGCCAATTTGGGCGCCAGCGGCACCCAAGAAGACCACAACGCCTTCCGTGATCGCCAGGCGGAAGAAAAGTGCCGCGAAGAAGCCGCCTCTGCCTCTGCCTGCTCCTGTGCCTGTGCTGGATCATCCAAAGCCGGCGACTACAGCTAAGGCACGGCAGCGAGCTAACCCGAATCCTCGGACTGCCCCTGCACCAAAATCTAGATCGAAAGCTCCCACCAAGGTTAAGACTCCAGCAGCGAAGTCTGCTAGCTCCAGGAAACGGCGCGGCAACGGCATAGAGAACGACAGGGACAAGTCGATGGAGCCCAAAACGGAGCCACCTGCTAGGACGCGCAGCTCAAGGCAGCAGATCAAGGACAGGCCACTGCAACCGCCACCGGCCGGAGCCCTCCAAGTCATTTTAGTGGAAGAGCCATCACAGCGGCAGCCTGAGCTTCAGCCGCAGCCCTTTCCAATGTCAACCACTCAGCGGACTAAGTCCCGCAGCAGCAATAGTATAGCACCACCACCACCTCCTCCTCCGGCAGCCAGGAGCAGCTCCTCCTCCACCGCCACGACCAATAGCAACAATAACAACAACAATAGCAGCAGCAGCAACAAGAATCTGAAGACGAAGCGGAAATCACAGACGAACAAACAGTCACCAGCAAGGCGAAAGAGGCCGGCGAGCGAGAAGCAATTGTACTACTGGAGCAGCTCCAGCGACGACGAGTTCGGTCGCGTGGAGGCCGATTTTGACCCAGATGCAGCGGTACTGAGGGAGCAACAGAAGCAGGAGCGACAGCATCCAGAGCCTCTGGCGGGAAAGCACTTTGAGGAGAGCGAGCCGTACCAGAAGCACGGATGGATCGTGGGGGACTCGCACAAGAAGCTGGTCAAGCTGCTGGCCATCGCCAAGGGCAGTAAAAAAGTCGAAAATTGCGGTGTGAAACGTCGCACGCCCAAGCGCAAGTGCTAGGAGCTGGAGTGCTAACACAAGCGATAGCGGATGGAAGTCAAATCATAGCCATAGCCATAGGCCTAAGAGGCGGCATCGGCTGCAATAAATGATCACATACTGACACTGCCATTATGTCGTCGCTCATCGTTATCGTTATCGTCATCGTCATCGACATTGCCATCTCGCCATCACCAGCAGAACAGATCAGAACAGAACAGCAGCATCTCCTCTTCTCTCCCTTCTCTTTTTGGCAGGGGGCAGGCCTCCTCTGTAACCGCATGCGGAGTACGAGTATAAACAAAATATTTGTTCTTTCTTTTAAACATCTAAGCGTTACATTATTTAGGTTTTTTTTTATTAAATGTATTTATAATTAATAAAACAAACAAAAAAGCGAAAAGCGACAAATATACAGATTTGAGCACAAGTAAAAAAGCCGCATCTCCTTGACACATCTTCATACATATGTACAGCTACACATACATATGTACATATATACGCATTCATCTTCCAGCTATAAATTTTCCTGCTTATGTGGTTCTCCTTTGTTGCTTGTTTGGGGTCTCTGAATTGTAGCACTTTTACTTATTGCAGCTTACGGTCATTTCGCAAAATCAGTTTGATATGCATACATGTAATATGTACATATGTATACATGGTACTTAATCGAAGGGAGATCCAAGCAGAGCCAAAGACAAAACAGGGGCCCACCTAAATTGTTTAGGTTTCATTCAGTGAAAATATAAATACATATGTGCACATATACATATTCATATATATAAATACAGAGAGACAGTTAGAGGAAAAAGCACTTCCTTCTGGGCGTTACACACATCCACATCCAGCACAAACCACAAACCAATTCCAACAATTCGATTCGGTTAATTCGGTCAGATATAATTGGCTAATATTTTGTATGCATAACATTAGCATCCATAACTGCCCTGAGGTGACGCGACATCGACGATATCTAACTTTTTGTCGTAATGTTCAGATATTTTTCCCCACTCCTCATTTATACACTTTATCAAATCAATTTTTAAACTTGGGGCGACGTTTGGCCATCCTTTTCTTGAGCAATGCCCACAAATTTTTGATAGGACTCAATCCTATCCGGACTTTGGGCGGGCGTGTCAATATCTTTAGTGCAATCATGAAGCACCCAGGTGCGACTCAGCAGCGATTTGTGCTTCGGATCATTAATTTGGTAAAGCTTGCATTTAAATTTACTGCTTTTTCCTGGATCAACGAAGCCAAACTTTTGCGCACTTCTGGTCAATTCCTTTTTTAAAATGTCCAATTAGAGCTCTCCAACGCCTTTAGATGATATTTAGCCCCACACAATGACTGAGAGCTTGCCAAATTTGACGGTTGGCACAATGTTTTTGGCCTGGAGTGCTGTGTTTGGCTTCCGCCAAACTTTTCCTGGTCCTTCATTGTAATACATTATTATCTTTGTCTCGTCACAAAAAATGACATCGTTCCAATACTCCGGCGAATTGATAGAATTAAATATAGCGAAATTCAAGCGCTTTTCAATGTTAACAGAGGATAGCAATGGCTTCTTCCTTGCAACATATGTATGATGAGTACTTGTGTCGATTCAGTACTTTTCTCACTATCTCATGGAACAAGGTTTTCTAGCAGTTTGTTTTAATGTCCTTCGACAATTCTCTGAGGCTGTTAAAACTTCTGCACAATCTCACCGAGAAAGCTTTGGTCTGCCTTCAGAGCTGTGTAATTCCAGCCTTTTTTCCTTGTCCGGACGGTTAATTATATTATAAATTGTTCTAAGTTTAATTTTACAAGTTTCAGCTAACTCTTTTCCTGTTTTTTTATTTGTAAAATTATACTAAACTAATTAAATCAAACTATCTTCAGTGCGTTTGCCAGGCATTGCAAAAGTCAATAAAAACGAGAAGAAACGTGTGAGTCGCTTCTGGGGACGCGACTCTACTTATAAACGTACTCAGTCAGTATATACATTTTTGAGCATAATTTTTTAGAATTTTAGAATTCAAACAAAAATTTCACATTTTACATTTTGCTACATCTGCTATCTACATCTACATCTACAATGTATATTCTACATCTAACATGTAGATTGTACATGTTCCATTTAGATTCTACATCTCCTCCGCTAGGGGTTGCTCGCGCACTGAACGCGGCAGAGTGTGCGAGCGTGAAGGAGAATGAGTAGCGTGTCTCTGGCAGAGGGAGACGGGGGAAGCAACTGAAAATTAATTTCTTCATTCTGGCTATAATTATGATCCGATCTAATAAGATTCGGCAATCTGGTAGATATGGGCATTCTCTATGATACTGCGCTTTTAGTTTTATCGTATCTTTAAAATTGTGGCTGCCGCAGATTTTCGTCCTTTGTGTGGAAGCAAGAGGGCGGGGCGAAATTTTGAAATACACTTGTAGCAGTGTGATATCACATGAGTCTGGAAACCAAATTTGGTTGCCCTAACTCTTATAGTCTCTGAGATCCAGGCGTCAAACAAGACGGACAGACGGACAGAGAGACATGGCTCTATCGACTCGGCTATTGATGCTGATCAAGAATATATATACTTTATGGGGTCGGAAACGTTTCCTTCTCTGCGTTGCACACATCCACTTTTACCACAAATCTAACATAGTTAAGGGGTAACTCTTTTTTTGAGTACGGGTATAAAAAAACGTGACTTGAACCTAAGCAACTTTTAGCAGGAATGAGACCAAGGAAGACTAGAAAAGATCACGCGATCGGTTGTTTTCGAATTTTCTGACCGGTTAGTTTTTCTGAGGCATTCTTTCAAGCAGTGTTTGCATTTTTCAAAGAATTTATTGACAGCGTCAAAAATGCCGTTTTTTTGTTTTCTTCATTTCTTTTACGGTTTGCTTGGAATTTCGTAATTTCTTTTTGTCACACCTATAGCCTATACATATCTATATAATAATTAATTAACAACATTTTCCCAAATAATGCCTGTATTTATATTTTTAATGCTAAAGTTGAAATTGACTTATTTCATTTTGCAAAAAATTAGTTGACATACTGTACAGTGTCCATATGTACATACATATGTGCTTTTTTGGCGAACCTCAAGAGTGAAGCAAGATGTAAGAGCAAGCAAAGAATATTCCACGTCCAATTTTAAGACAGCCGTCAATCGTTTGCAGACCACACACACACACCCACAAAAACATGTGAAAGTGTGAATGTCCGCCAAACGAGCGTGTCCCATTTTTAGAACATCGAGTTCGAAACCCTTTAAATGTCCTCAATGTAACTTCTGCTTTATTTTTAATTTTACAACTAACGGTATCTTTACATATATAACATGTAAAAAATAAATTTAAGGAATAGTTAAAAAAACGTAGAGCACAATGTAGGCGACAGCCGACGGTGAAGCGAACGAAATTTTGGCGAGCCAGCATACAGCCTTTTGATGTGTCTCCTATGTTTGCCAAAGGATAAATGCAAAGCAAAACTAAATTCCATCAAGGAAGAGAATGTGTGTGTGAATGAGAATAGCTGGATCCACAAATGTAAAGGATAATGTTGAGGCTCGCTGCGACTGTTAGAGTTTTAGAGTCGACGGCGATCGTGCAGCTCGCTTCTCCTCTGCTGACGTCCTGCATCATGACTTCAAAGATAGACTGATTCGCTTACATCATGCCACCCATGCCGCCCATTCCTCCCATGCCACCCATTCCACCCATGCCGGGCATTCCTGGGGCAGCATCGTCCTTGGGGATCTCAGTGACAACAGCCTCGGCTGTGGTCAGCAAAGAGGCAACACCGGCTGCATCCGTAATGGCCGTGCGCACCACCTTCGTGGGGTCAATAATTCCCTTCTCAATAAGGTTGCCGTATTCGCCCTTCAGGGCATCGTAGCCATAATCACCAGACTGAGTTTCTACCTTCGCCACGACCATGGCTCCATCAACACCGGCATTCTTAGCAATAGTCATGCAGGGCATGCGCAGGGCACGGCGCACGATGTCCACTCCAAGGGTCTGAAGAAGAATAATGAACATAAAATTCAGTTCAGGCTGAATTAATTGATAAGCATTCCAATCTTATTACCTGATCGGCATTCTGGACGGCCACACTGTCCAGTTTCTCGATGCAGCGGAGCAGGGCAGTGCCACCACCGGGAACGATTCCTTCTTCGACAGCTGCGCGAGTGGCATTTAGGGCATCGTGGACTCGGTCTTTTTTCTCGTTCACTTCAACCTCGCTGGAGCCGCCAACGCGAAGAAGAGCAACCCCGGAGGCCAGACGGGCCAGGCGTTCCTGAAGCTTCTCCTTCTCATACTCGGAAGTGGTTTCGCCAATTTGGTCTTTGATTTGGTCAACGCGACGTTGGACGTCGTCCTTTTTTCCCTTGCCCTTCAGCAACAATGTGTCGTCCTTGGTGATAACCACCTCGCCTACCTGCCCAAGATCGCTGATCTTGACATCCTCCAGTTTGACGAGATCAGCATCATCGCCAAAGACAATGCCACCTGAGGCGATGGCCATGTCTGTTAGGGTGGACTTGCGGTTGTCGCCGAAACCGGGGGCCTTGACGGCGGCCACCTGAAGACCGATCTTCAGGCGGTTCACCACCAGAGTGCTCAGGGCCTCGCCATCGATGTCTTCGGCAATGATCACCAGGGGCTTGCGCTGCGTGTTAGCCAGCTCCAGTGCGGGAATAATGCTCTGCACCGAGGAGATCTTTTTCTCCGAAAGGAGCAGAAGAGCATCCTGAAACTCAACCTTTGCTCCCTTCGAAGAGTTGATGAAGTAGGGCGAGATGTAGCCACGGTCGAACTTCATGCCCTCAATAACCTCCAGCTCATCTGTGAGGGTCTTGCCGTCCTTGACTGTAATGACACCATCGCGTCCGACTCTCTTCATGGCCTCGCTGATTAAATTACCAATGGCCTGGTCGCCATTGGCTGAGATGGTGGCCACCTGGGCAATCTCCTCGGGAGTCTTCACAGGGCGCGACATAGCCTTGAGGTTATCCTTGACGGTTTCTACAGCCAGCATTACGCCGCGACGTATCTCCACGGGATTGGCGCCCTTGGAAATCTTCTCAAAGCCTTCTTTGGCAATGGCTCGAGCAAGAACTGTGGCAGTCGTTGTACCGTCGCCGGCCTCCTCGTTTGTGTTGTTGGCCACATCCTGGACTAGCTTAGCGCCAATGTTCTGGAATTTGTCCTTCAGTTCGATCGACTTAGCCACAGTCACACCGTCCTTGGTGATCTTGGGCGATCCCCACGACTGCTCGATGATTACATTGCGACCCTTGGGTCCCATCGTCACGGCCACTGCATCGGCCAGCACATCTACGCCCTGAAGCATCATGGCGCGCACCTCGGCGCCAAACTTCACGTCCTTCGCATAGCCCCGCATCGCCAGCTGGCGGCTGATGGAGGTGCGTGAAAGTGCAATAGGTAAGCGGAACATCTATGGAGAGAGATTAATGGGTGATGAGATTCAAGAATCGACCAACAAGAAGCACGTGCACGTGGTGCCCGCACAATTTAGGTGGATTATTTACAATCTTTTTATATTTGATAATCAATTATTTAGTTGGTTGGTTTAATGTATTGCATTGCAACAAAAAAATGGGATTTCGTTGCAGAGTTCACTCAGGGGGAGGCCATCGACCTGCTGACCCCGGCCATTGATACCGATTGTTCGAGGCCAACAGCAATAGCAGCATCACCGAGAATTCCAGAAGACATCGTTTATGTAACCCATATTAAAAAATAGATACAACTAAATCCGACGAGAGGCCTCTTACGAAACACTAGAATATGACGCCAGGAGGCATGTCCGTTGCCTGGACTGCCCAGTGGCCACATGCAATTCGCTGTGACATATGTGAAATTGTGTTGATATGCCGGCGATTGGGGGAAAACCATGTGCTTTGGCTCTCAAACATTGCTGTTCAGTGGAAAGTTTGTGAAACATGTAAGAGGAGCTGTATTTTCTATTACCATTCATAATATTTGATAAACGAGAGACAAATTTCCGTAAAAAACCAATAATGTCATAGAAACACGAGTTGCCGGGTCTTTGACTAGATTGTTCTCTCTTATATAACAGACTCGCGCCACACACACACACGCACACAGAGCAAAATTCAGCGAAAGCTGCACGCAAAAAAGACCAGACTACTCGAATGACGTTGTAATTAAATGCATTAATAATTGTTACTTACTTTCAATAGAATTAGCGAGGTATTTTAACAGAGGACTAAATTCAACGTTGCGTTATGTCTGACGAATAAAGGTGTCAAACCATCGAGGGCACTATCGATAGTATCGATATTTTTCTGCTAGCCTCTACTATTGATGGTTTCGAGACTATCATGATAGTATCGAGCTACAGTCGTTGCGCTTTTAATATGTTTGGATTGGCTGCTATAAAATGCGAAGACACATTTGTAAACAAATCGACAGGTGGCATCTAATTTTTACAATGAACAAGTTCCTAAACGGTTTCAATGGTTTTTTAATAATTATTAGAGCTATCACGATAGTATCGAGCCACAGTTGTTGCGCTTGTTGCATTTCAGGGATATCGATGAAATAATTTGCATAGTAGTGTGGAAGGGGAAAGATTTCCTGACAGGTTGGCAGGGCCGTGGTGGAAGGGGTAGTGTTAAGCGGATAGTGGCGCCCCTAGTCGGGCGATCTTAAAACTGTAAGAGATCCGCGCGCTAACAGTGTCCCGGAGCCAACTCACCTACACACCCTTAAAGGGAGAGAGCGGCTACCAGGAAGAGTAGGCCATGCCCTCGAACCTGGTTCAAGGGCAATAGAAGAGATCGATGGGGCTTGGCGGCCAACGATACAGGTAGGCAGTAGGGAACAAAAGGCAAAACCAAGAAAAAGTTACGGATCGGGTCTTAAAAAAACAAAGTGAGTGAAATGAGGAGGGATTAGTGGCCATCACTCAAAGTGAATTTTTTTTGTGCATTTTCCTCGAATAGCAAGGAGTACTTAGAGCTGCCTGGCGGGACGGATCGGAGACAGACAAACGAACAAAGCTGCGGAAAAACAGGAACAAAGTGAGTCCGCTCCAATGGGGGAGAAAAAATCCCAATTCACGCCTAGTTATACCCGTACTCATAAAAGAGTTAATGGGTATATTAGATTTGTGGTAAAAGTGGATGTGTGTAACGCAGAGAAGGAAACGTTTCCGACCCCATAAAGTATATATATTCTTGATCAGCATCAATAGCCGAGTCGATAGAGCCATGTCTGTCTGTCCGTCCGTCCGTTCGTCCGTCTTGTTGAGCGCCTGGATCTCAGAGACTATAAGAGCTAGGGCAACCAAATTTGGTTTCCAGGCTCATGTGATATCACACTGCTACAAGTGTATTTCAAAATTTCGCCCCGCCCCTTCCGCCGCCACAAAAGACGAAAATCTGTGGCAGGCTTAATTTTAAACATACGATAAAAATAAAAAGCAGTATCGTAGAGAATGTATTTTTTTTACTATGTATTCAAGGCGGCAGCAGATAGAGCCGGTTGGGAATTCGAGGGACAAAAAATAATATAAACATAGTTAAAATAAATACAAAAAATATTTGATTTCATTTAATATGGAATATTTGAAATAAAAAGTTTTTCCTTTGGATTTTAAAACAAAAATTTTTAAATCAAGTCATAATAATATTAAATTTAAATATGAAACATATTAAACTACAAATTTAATATATTATAGTTATTTTGAAGTGTTTTGTATTTAGATTAAATATGACCATATTGAAAAAGCATATTTAATACATTTATATTTGAATCAAAGTGAATTCTATTAAATTTTACTATGTTTGTATTTAAAAATCGCATTTTAAATTCAAATATGATGGTAGTTATTGTTACTATGCCTTTTTTCTATCAGTGTAGATGGTGGCAGTGTGAAGCGGTGTTTCACATCTTTCAAAACCCCCACCATTCCCCCGGGATAGGCTCAGTGTGCAGAGGGCTAAGAGTCGGATTTTAGGAAAAAAAAACAATGTAAATTTTGAACTCAGTGAGTGTTATTTCTGCCGAAACGCAGAGAAAGATGGACTCTACGCACATCGGGCTCTACATGGTTGGCCAGGACTATGAAGTTTCTGTGCTAAAGCGGGCGAGATTGTCCCAATTAAGCGAGGTTGTGCGGATGGACGTCGTCCGACTAGATGGAAAGCAGGCAGGGAAGGGAAATGAAACGGTAATTCGTAAGAGAACTCACCAGGCAGGCCCTGCTGACAACAAAATTTAATTAAAATGTTTGAATTTAATAAATTAAATTTATGTTGAAGCCAGTGCAGCTCTAATTATTCACAAAATTAATTCTCTGCTCTATGCCTATTATGATTGGTCCAACTGCGCGCATATAGTTCATCAAGGAATCCAAGTCGGAGGGTCCCATCCTGTGGAAACAAAAAATTGTATTTGGAAATTCGCTTGTATGCGAAAATGCATGTACTCAAAATCCCCAGCATTGCTGCTAATTAAGTTAAACCCGTTTTTGCCATTGGCCAGGTATTCCATGACCACTAAACGATACGTCTTGGCTAGTTTGAGGGGCCTGTAAACGGGAACTTCGCAGTAGGAGCATCGTACTCGCACACTGACCACACGTTGACCAGAGGCAGCCGCTAGGTTGTAGTTAACGCGGAGTCCTGACACCTGTAGGAAGCGGGACGACCTTGGCGCCGATGAGCTGGAGTTCATGGGCACCACACTGTCCTCCAACAGATCCCATATATGCTGGCCCAGCAGGGTCAGGGAAACCAGGCGATTCTCCCAAGGGCACATGGCCACCAGCTGCTTGTATGTTATGTCTGTTGGGTGATTCAAATGGATTAAAATTAAATTCTTGGTGCAAATCGTTTGAAGTACTTACTGCCAGCTGGTATGGGCACCCGGAAGTTCCCCTGCGTTGTTATGGCAATGGTGACATTGCTCCAATTAGACCCGGAAGTCGTTGCATCCCTAAGAAACTAACGATACTTGCAATACAAAATTTGCTTCATTCTGGATAGCGAATGGTCGACTCACTGCATGCAGCATGGCGTCTGTGTAAAGATTGCCAAGGTTGCATTCCCCCTTGGAGCACTGGCTCTGCTGCAGATACACACGGCTCTGCCCCACAATCCTATTGGATGCGGCTTCCAGTTCGGCTTGCCAGGGGCGCAGGGCCTGCAGGACCACATAATCTTGAAATCAAGCCAAATGATGTCATATCATTTATAAGTGTTTTCAATAAGATTTGGTATGTTTCAATATAAAGAAACAAGTGTTAAGAATCTCAAGAATAAACAATAAATTTGATTTTCAATTTGTACGACAAAAATATATTTATTGGGATAAGTTAAGCAATTACGGATGTGACAATTTCTGGACTCGGAAATAATCAGTTGAGCACAGTGATGCGTCCCTCGAGACCTACGTAGATGGGGTCTATGTGGGCCGTGTAAGAGATCAAAGCATCGACGTCCGTTACGCCCCTCCTGCAATCAAAGCGTGAACGAATAGATTGGCCAGTGTAATTGGGTAGAAATTCTGAGATTTGAGAGATCAGAGGTGATCGTACGTACTGGATGTCTGTGCCCTCTGCCAGCATGGTGTAGCCATCACCGCCCTGTTGCAGAAAGTCCGGCGAGGTAAGACGGTAGAGCTTGTACGGATGCAGCGGCTCGTAAACGGGGGTCTCGCAGTCAGCGCAACGAACGTGGACGGAAACGACTCGCGAGGATACGGGCTTGGTGTAGTCGTATTTGACTTTAATGCCCGAGAACTGCAGGTTAATGTAAGAGCTGGCCACCCCGTTCTCTAGGTCGATCTTGCTCACCGCGTGCTCCAGAGCCGCGACGAGTCTGCTACCAGGAAGGTTGTAGGCCACTAGAGTGTTCTCGAACGGGGACATGCTGACCATGTGGGCGTAGGTGAGATCTGTATGGAGGAAATGCTGTAAACCTCAATGACGATCAATAGACATGCCATCTCAATGTACTCACTGCCCCGGGAGAGCTTCACCCGCAGACCACCAATGTTCATTAGGCCCGCGGAGACGTTTGTCCAGGCCTTCTGACCGAAAGGCGACAGTCCGATGAACTGAAAGGTATGAGAGTGAGGTATAATCCAAAGATGGCACTGGCACTGGGCTGAGACTTCAACTTACCGAATGCACCATGGCGTCGCAGAAAAAGCTGCCCAGGTTGCACTCGCCGGCACCACAGTCGTCTTTGGTTAGATCCACCTTGCTGGTACCAATGACGACCTTACCCTGCTTGTCTATGAGCTCCTTCCATGGTTGCATAACTTCAATCACGGCCTCATCTACGGCGAACACAAATCACAACGCACGGAAGTATTGGCCGAGGATCAGTCCAAGGCTCTTGCGGAGCGCGATATCGCTATATAGCCCCATACTCACCTTCCGGTACCTCCGCTCCCATGTAAATCGGGGCACCCTCGAAATCCAGGACGTCGCCGTTGTCGTCAAAGTAGACGGTCAGATTGCCTACGTATCTGGCGTAGGCCGATGCCTGGACGATGAGCACGCGGTGTCCGGAGCTGTGGATGACTTCGGTGGGATAGTCGCCCGCTGGCTTATGTGGACCTGGCGGGTCGCCAGTGTACAGGAAGGTGTGTGAGTGGGAGCCGACAATTACGTCAATTACGTCACCGGCGTTAGCTGCAATCTCCTTGTCTACGTCGTAGCCGCAGTGCGAGATCACGATGATGATGTTGGCCCCCTGATCCTTTAGCTGCTGCGCCTCCTCGCGAATGGCGTCGCTCTCATTGCGGAAGATCAATTTGCCTGTGTTAGCCAGGTCCTGGACAAGAACGGAACTCAGTCGTGGTCGCCAATAGATCACATGTGGATCTACTACTTACGTATGTAGTCTCCAGGATGACGCCAATCAGTCCAATCTTGCGATCTCCCCGCTCTATGATTATCGAACTGTTGTACAAACCCTCCATGGTGGGCTCGTGGGTGCAGTCCATGTTGGCCACCAGCATGTTCGTGTCAATGGTCTCTAGGAAGGGCACGACGCCCTCGACCCCGTTGTCGAACTCGTGGTTGCCTAGAGTCTGAAATGGACACATCATTGATAACATTAGCCATAAGCAAAAAAAAAAACCTTGCATCTGAATCCCTTTTTCTAATGGTCTTGGGTCTTCAAAAATGATTCATGATTAGGGGTATATTAGAATTGGGGGTCGAAGTGGATGTGTGTAATGCAGAGAAGGAAACGCTTCCTACCCCATAAAATATGTATACATATGTATGTATTCTTGATCAGCATCAATAGCCGAGTCGATACAGCCATGTCTGTCCGTCCGTCCGCTTGTCTGTCTTGTCTTAGTTCTAGTTCTCATCGTATATAAAAGCTAGAGCAACCAAATTTTGTTTCCAGACTCATGTGATATCACACTGAATCAAGTATGCTTCTAAATTTTGCCACGCCCCCTTCCACCCTCAGAAAAGACGAAAATCTGTGGTATCCAAAATTTTAACGAGAAGGATCGTGTGAGTCGCTTCTGGGGACGTGACTCTACTCATACCCGTACTCAATTATACATTTTTAAGCTTATGATTTTTTAAAATTTTACGTTTTACATTTGTTTGCTACTTTTATTATCTACATCTTCATCGAAAATGTTGATTATACATGTATAATTTAGATTCTACATCTCCTCCGCTAGAGGGCGCCCGCATATATAACGAGGCAGAGTGTGCGAGCGAGAAAGATAATGAGTAGTGGGTCTCTTGCTGAAGGAGGCGGGGGAAGCAACTGCAAATTTCTTCATTCTGGCTATATTTATGACCCGTTTTGAACCAGATTCGCCACTCTGTTAGATATAGCCATTCTCTACGATACTGCGTTTAGTTTTATCGTATCTTTAAAATTGTGCCTGCCACAGATTTTCGTCTTTTCTTGGGGGCGGAAGGGGGCGGGGCGAAATTTTGAAATACACTTGTAGCAGTGTGATATCACATGAGTCTTGAAACCAAATTTGGTTGCCCTAGCTCTTATAGTCTCTGAGATCCAGGCGCTCAACAAGACAGACGGACGGACAGACGGACATGGCTATATCGACTCGGTTTCCTTATCTGCGTTACACATACACATTAGTAAAACCCGCAGCTAAGCAAACCAAGGCTCTTTCGGACGATGTTCAGGATTTTTGCATCATCTGTCTGCACCTTCTGCCAAGAAAATTGATCGTCCGGTGCTTGAAGTGCGTTAATATGCGTGAAAGTAACTTGCAAGCATTGCGTTGCAGAAAAATGATTTTACGTTAAAATAAAGCCTGCGTTACTATTTCTATTGTTATTTTATTGGTATTTGTGCCAAATAACTGTCCAGAAATTGGAACTTTTCAGAAATTAGAACCATCCCAGAAACAAAGTGGTTCTAAAATCCGAACTACGACTGTATTAAAATTCAATATAATAAATTTAACATGCTTTACCTTCCAAAGGCTTGTGGGTCAAAGTCAGGCTCATTATGGTTCTTAATATGCAATATTCATTTTAAAAATATGTTTTTACCCACATACCTTCAGCATGGTTACCACATACCTTTAAGCGGAATTTTCAGGGTGGTCCACAACTAGGCCTATATTTTTTTTCTCGAAAAAAGGTTACTTCGCTAAATTCGGGATACAATTTTTCTGAATGAAGGAATCAATTTAGCTCTTCACTGATAGTTAGCTATTATCTCTAGCGTCGAATTGGTGCACATACATATGTTTGTATAATATGCAATTGGTCAAAAGTTATGAGGCAAAAACAAAACTATGTCCACAACCGGGTCCTCTGTTGATGCTGATCAAGAATACATATATAAACTCTAAGGTGTCGAAAACGCTTCCTTTTGGGTATTACACACATCCGCATCCACAAAACAACTACAATGTACATACATGTACAATGTACATATATGCCTAAACTCTTTAAGTACCGGGTATGAAAATTCGGATTTTGTTGACTAGTTCCCAGGTCATAGGGGCTTTGTCCTCCGCTCCTACTCACCATGGCGTCGGCCGGCAGCATATTGAGGAACTCTTGGGTGACGTTCCAGCGGCCAACATTGTACCAGAGCGTACCCTGAAAGCTATCGCCCGCATTTATGTAGATCGGGTTGGACTCCTTCTGTTCCTCGAGAAGGCGCTTTACAGTATATACGGTTCGGGCATAGCCCCCGATGCACTCCTCGTCGCTGTCGCAGACGCCGCCGCTCGTGTCCGTGGGCTCGAATCTGGAGATCGTAATCGGGATTAGAATCCACTCGTGACTGGGCTGGTACTGGGACTCGGATCAGCTATCTTTGTCATGGCCGTATCGTTATCAGAATCAGTATCGGTATCAGCATGGTTCACATAAGTGCGGGAAATGTTTGCGATAAGCCGCGGGCATGAACTGCCGTAGTTTACGGCCGCCTCAGCGATTGTGGCCGTGATGTGAGGCGTCATAAACTTGATTGAATTTTATTAGGCTCTTGGCTTTGCCCTGTAATACCTTACCTGGCATGGAAGTCGTTTATGTGTATTATAGAAAGTGGGAATCTGTTCTCTGCAGCCCCTATTCCACGAATTGTAGCAAGTGCCAGGATCATTACTGATCCCATCAGCCGGATGAACATGAAATGCATCTTTATCTCGGGCACAAGTGCTTTCTTTCAACGAATAACCGCAGAAAAATTCAATTATTCCGCCCAACCCAAGTGCTGTCGATAAAGCAACTGAATGGCCAAAGCTTCAAGCACTCCAATGCCCGCAAAAACTCAATGGGATTCGGGCTCTATGAACTGATAATACAGATACCCGATCAGAAATCCATTCCCTCCTCGCTTACAGTATATTGATTAGCAGAAACCTACTTCCGTCGTTTTGTTGGTGCCGTGTAAACACGACTGTCACCTAAATAAACAAATGGTAATGGGGTTTATCTGAAATCGACAAAAGCTGTACGTGTTTCTTTCGAATTCAAATTTCGCTTAAGTTATAAAAAATCAATTGTAAAGACGCGTTTAAAATAAAAATCTTTATAATGCTGTGGTAGAACTATATATTTTTGTACCCTTGCAAGGGTACCAAGGCTTTGGTGAAGGTATTATGTAGGTACATATATTCTTGATCCTTACACTGAGAAAAAAATCGTAAAAAGAAGCACAAACATAGTGGAAACAAATAGAATTCACTTTCTTTTTAAATATATGTATAAAGAGTATTTAAAAATATACCTATATACACATCTATATATATAAGTACAAAAACGGAGAGATAGAAATGTATACTGCATCATCACGTTGGTATTTTGTGTTTTTTCTTTTATGGAAGTAGGCGAAGAGGCAATCGTCATAGTCGAAGATTAGTTCTCAACTCGAGATATTTATTCATTAATCTATATATGAGAGATACAAATTTGTAGTGAATCATCACGTGAGATCGGCTGAGCAAGTTTGTTTTCGAACGAATATACACAGTTCATCTACGCCAAGATGAATGCTTCTATCTTCGCTTGCTTTTGGTGAACACTAGAGGCCCTACATCCTTCACTTCTTTGCGTAAATTGGAACTAAACGCTCGCCGATGCAACTGTTTCTGCGTCAGCGACAGGGCCAAGCCAAGAGCCTATAAGCGAATCAAATTCGGACATTGTTTGCAATCATCATAGCCACATGTCAGCGTTAAACTAGGGAAAGTCCGCTAGTATAATATAAATATAAAACATATAAAAATATAAATATATATATATATAATATATTAAATTTGTAGTTTAATATATTTCATATTTATATTGAATACTATTATTATTTAATTTGAAAATATTTATTGTTAAATTAAAGGAAAAGACGGTTTAAATATTCCATATGAAATTAAATGATATATTTTTTGCATTTCTTTTAATTATTTTTATACCCTTACTCAAAAAGAGTTAAGGGGAGGGAAGGAACGTTTCCGACCCCATAAGTATATATTCTTGATCAGCATCAATAGCCGAGTCGATATAGCCATATCTGTCTGTCCGTCCGTCTTGTTTGACGCCTAGTTCTCAGCGAATATAAAAGCTAGAGCAACCAAATTTTGTTTCCAGACTCATGTGTTTCAAAATTCCCTTCCGCCTTCAAAAGGGACGAAAATCTGTGGCAGGCACAATTTTGAAGATACGAGAAAACAAAACGCAGTATTGTAGAGAATGACCATATCTACCAGATTGCCGAATCGGATCATAAGTATAGCCAGAATGAAGAAATTAATTTACAGTTGCGTACCCCGCCCCTCTCAGCGCAGCAGACGCTACCTACTCTCTTTCTCGCTCGCACACACTCTGCACTGTGCAGTGCCCTCTCTTTCACGGAGAAGATGTAGAATCTACATTGTATATGTTTAATCTACTTTGTAGATGTATATAATCTACATTTTAGATGTGGAAAATACATTGTAAATGTAGATGTAGATAACAGATGTAGCAAAAAATGTAAAATGTTTTTAAATTCTACATAAATGATAAGCTCACAAATTTATATACTGACTGAGTATGGGTATAAAAGTAGAGTCGCGTCCAAAGAAGAACTAAATCTATTGATTTAAGATTTTTATAAGAATCATGGAAAACGAGAAGGAACGTGTGAGTCGCTTCTGGGGACGCGACTCTACTTATACCCGTACTCAGTCAGTAAATACATTTTTAAGATATGATTTTTTAGAATTTTAGAAAAAAAAAATTTTACATTTTACATTTTTTTGCTACATCTGTTATCTACATCTACAATGTATATTCTACATCTAACATATAGATTGTACATTTTCCATTTAAATTCTTCATCTCCTCTGCTAGGGGTTGCTCGCGCACTGAACGCGGCAGAGTGTGCGAGCGAGAGAGAGAATGAGTAGTGTTTGTCTTGCAGGAGGGGGTGGGGGAAGCAACTGAAAATTAATTTCTTCATTCTGGCTATAATTATGATCCGATCTAGTTCAAATTCGGCAATCTGGTAGATATGGGCATTCTCTACGATACTGCGTTTTTAGTTTTATCGTATCTTTAAAATTGTGCCTGCCACAGATTTTCGCCCTTTGTGGGGGCGGGGCGAAATTTTGAAATACACTTGTAGCAGTGTGATATCACATGAGTCTGGAAACCAAATTTGGTTGCCCTAGCTTTTATAGTCTCTGAGATCCAGGCGTCAAACAAGACGGACAGACGGACGGACGGACGGACGGACAGACAGACATGGCTCTATCGACTCGGCTATTGATGCTGATCAAGAATATATATACTTTATGGGGTCGGAAAATTTTCCTTCTCTATGTTACACACATCCACTTTTACCACAAATCTAATATACCCCTTAACTCTTTTTTGAGTACGGGTATAAAAAGTATGAATCGTGACTTCAAAGAAAATATATTTTTGGTGATGTACAGATTAGAAGCATTCAAGGCAATATAGTTTCAACCGTTTCAGTAGCGATTCCCAAAACGTTTCAACGAATGAAAGAAAGTATTCCGACTCCACTGCAAACTATATCAATTATTCACTACACTATTGAAGAAGCCTTGGCTCTGTTTCTTGACTTGACGTAAAATCGTCTAAAGTTTACGTCCAAAACAAGACATTTTTCATCCAGCACGAATTCTATTTGACCATGTCGATGGGAAAGTTTTGATTGAGATCACAAACACCAAATCGACAAGATTTTGCGCGCACAGAAATAAATTAATTATACAAATGGTCTCCTTTAAAAGCCAGAAGTCGATTAATGGAATGGTTCTTTGCCTGATAACCAAATTAAGGAAACGGATGCCAAAAGAAGATTTTCGTAAGGAATTAGGGTTGTAACCAACAAGGTTTTGGAAATATTAACGATGGCAACACCTCCAAGAGGTTTTTCAAAAATTCTGAAATAACAGCTCGTATTACACAAATAGGCAGCGAAATGATTAAGAGGGTTCAGGTTATACTCAAAATTGCAGAGAAAAATTAGATCCAAAATTATTTGCCTCCCAAACGGCAATTCTTTTAAAGGAACGGCATCCAAGAAAATGGCTAAAACCTTCTTTTCATAAGTTACTTGATCATGGACAAGATATAATCGAGTTTAAATATCTCCCAATTGGGGAATTATCGGAAGAAGCAGAAGAGTAAAAAAACAAGGAATACAAGAGATATATTTACGAACACCTGCAAGTTTTCTCGAAGGAAACAAAACGAAGATTTGTTCGGCATGCTTCTAGCTTCCTCGGACTCCAAAATTTCAGCATCAAAAATTCATTCCGGACTTGAAATCAGAGTATTCGAATGAAATAGTTGCCCTATTTGACAAAATTGAAAATTGTTGTGTTAAAAATAAAAAATATTTCATTAAATTAATTTATTTGAATATGCTTGGCTAAACTTAAATTTATATATGAATTTGTGCTTTATTAATATGTTTGTTAGTTTTTAGCTAACTAGAGTTAAAAAAACGAGAAGGAACGTGTGAGTCGCTTCTGGGGACGCGACTCTACTTATACACGTACTCAGTCAGTAAATACATTTTTGAGATATGATTTTTTAGAATTTTAGAAAAAAAAAAAATTTTACATTTTACATTTTTTTGCTACATCTGTTATCTACATCTACATCTACAATGTATATTTTACATCTAACATGGAGATTATAGATGTACCATTTAGATTCTACATCTCCTCCCCTAGGGGTTGCTCGCGCACTGAACGCGGCAGAGTGTGCGAGCGAGAAAGAGATAGAGTAGTGTGTCTCTGGCTGGAGGAGGCGGGGGAACCAACAGAAAATTAATTTCTTCATTCTGGCTATATTTATGATCCGATCTGATCATATTCGGCAATCTGGTAGATATGGGCATTCTCTACGATACTGCGTTTTTAGTTTTATCGTATCTTCAAAATTGTGCCTGCCACAGATTTTCGTCCTTTGTGGGGGCGGAAGGGGGCGGGGCGAAATTTTGAAATACAATTGTAGCCGTGTGATATCACATGAGTCTGGAAACCAAATTTGGTTGACCTAGCTTTTATAGTCTCTGAGATCCAGGCATCAAACAAGACGGACAGACGGACAGACAGACATGGCTCTATCGACTCGGCTATTGATGCTGATCAAGAATATATATACTTTATGGGGTCGGAAAATTTTCCTTCTCTGTGTTACACACATCCACTTTTACCACAAATCTAATATACCCCTTAACTCTTTTTTGAGTACGGGTATAAAAATGTTTTTAAATTATAAAATTTTAGTTTTGAGTAGCTTGATCAATTCCTAATTGAATTGTAACAATAGTTTTGCCAAATTCAACAACACAATGTCCGACTTTTGCAACCACTGTGCCAACAAGCTGTTGTGGGGAGAAGAGAAAGAGTAGGATGTATCGGAATTAAAAACAAAAGCGGAAAAATGGAAACAGATGTTCAAAAATCAGAAACACAAGGAAACGCAAAGAATGCCGCCATTTCGTACGCATTTTGCCAAATTACGTCACAAATGTCGATATTCAACAGACTGCATCTATGCATCTCGCTCACACTTATTGCTTTAAGGCAGCAAGTTAAAGGAAAATCATCAGGCAGGCTCCGGTTTGCACATTCACAAAAAAATGTGATTTACTTTTAAAACGAAAAGTCAGGCGCTTCCGCATTCGTAAAACGCAAGACTTTCCGCTTTCAAAGCGGCAACATTTTTCTCGGCGAAATGAAAACGGCTTTTTATACAACAAAACGGGTCTTAAGTGCAATTTTATTAATTTTTATTTAAACCAACCTCAAAATTGGATCTGAAAAAATTGGTCTGGGCAAGAACAAATAGTGAATTCCTCCAAACAGCTGTAGCACTTAACGAAAAAAAGAACACAAAATTTATTTTGCAGACTTACCAAATAATCATCAAATTTGATTTCACTGTAAAGAAACAGACACAATAGAAGTGAAAACTTTGATTAAATTTAAATTTGTTTGATTGTTTTTCCACTTTAACTTGACTTTACAAAAGTATTGTTCGGAGCAGCCGATGGCAACAAGCTCTTTGCGCTAGCGGGCGCTCCTACATCGAGTGCACGCTCGCTCCTACCATCAAACGCTCGGTCACTGATCGTAGATCAAGCCCGAGTGCATAGCGTTGAGCGGAATGAGTGAGTTGCATTGCTCTTAAGAGCGGGGGAGTCCAAGCCGTGAGAGCAAACGGAACGGAATAATATAGTCCGACGACCATTGGAAAGTAGTTTTATGTTCGAAACACTTCGCCCTAAAACACACGGATTGAATTTGTCGCTTGTCGAGAATAAAGCCAACATTTGTTAAGTTCAAACGATTTCGCGTTCTGACTTTCTTTTTTGAAAATATTCAAGCGGTCGGAAAGCCCAACAGCTCACAACAAATTATTGTAAAAACAAAAAACTACTTAAATTTAAGATAACTTAAGTGAATTTGACTTATAAAAACTAAATTTAAAAGTTTGTGGAGTCACAGTTCTCTTCCTAAACTTGACACATCCTGTTTGGAAGAGAATCATACAATTTCGCCAAATAACTGAGCGAAACTGAGCTCGATTCGATAGCTTGGATTAGTTCGAATATAGTTGTATATTATTTACCTGATACCTTGTCGTGCAACCGTTCCCAAACATTTTTTATTATATTCAAATCCAGTGAGTGGGGCGGCCAGCTTAATAGCTGTACGTTTTGACTCTGAATAAAAGCTTTAATAATCCGGTATGTATGGATAGGCGCATTATCATGTTGATAAGTCCATGAAAGATTTTCAAAAAGGTGTTGGAAGTGTGGAAAAGCCTCTTTCAACAAACAACTGTAAGGCAGCGGATTCATTGTGGTTGACAAAAATTTCAACTTGTAGGTGTCATAATACGAAATGTCTCCCCTCACGATCATACTTCCAACTCTGCTTTGGATCCTATTCATATGATGGGTTTCTATTCGGAGGTCGTGAAAATAATAACTCATAACTTCCAAATCGAATTTTCTTTTCGTCTGAGAAGACCACTGCGAAGTCCAACTCACATGTGCGCGGCAAAAACTTAGTCGTTGCTCTTAAGAGGTGGCTGCTTCTTTATTTTTAGTCTTTTTATTTGTTTAGCTTTTAAAATAACGCGCCGCATTATTGTTAGACTGGCCTAAGCCCGCAATTTTCTCTAATTTTCGTGAAAGAATTGCGCGAATTTTGCGGTTGTCTTAATATAAGTCGCTTCTCCGCTGCAGTAAAAACTCTGTGTGTGCGGCCTTTTTATATTTTTCCTATTTTTAAGCTAAAAATTGGGTTACAAGTCGGCATCTATCGAAATTTATTGAAATATCTATAATTGATAATATATGTGAAAATTTGAAGAAGTGCAAACATAACGAAAACATATAACGGCTCATTTTTGGAGCTTGCAATTTATCGATTCGAGAGAACAATATGTTCACACGGTTTTTATCGACTTTTCATGAATTTTGGCCTGGTGGACCTTTTGGCGGAACGCCCACACGTACAATTATTGCAAACTCTAAGTTTGAGGTAGTGATCTACTCATCCAGGACTTCAATTTTTGTTCTTTTATACCCGTACTCAAAAAGAGTTAGGGGGTTCATTGTATTTGTGGTAAAAGTGGATGTGTGCAACGCAGAGAAGGAAACGTTTCCGACCCCATAAAGTATATATTCTTGATCAGCATCAATAGCCGAGTCGATATAGCCATGTCCGTCTGTCCGTTCGTCCGGCTGTCCGTCTCGATGCGCCTGGATCTCACAGACTATAAAAGCTAGGGCAACCAAATTTGGTTTCAAGACTCATGTGATATCACACTGAATCAAGTTTGCTTCTAAATTTTGCCCCGACCCCTTCCGCCCACACAAAGGACGAAAATCTGTGGCAGACACAATTTTAAAGATACGATAAAACTAAAAACACAGTATCGTAGAGAATGACCCGCCCCTCCTACAAGAGACACGCTACTCATTCTCCTTCTCGCTCGCACACTCTGCCGCGTTCAGTGCGCGAGCAAACCTTAGCGGAGAATATAATATAAATGGTATCTACATGTTAGATGTAGAATATACATTGTAGATGTAGATGTAGAGAACATATGTAGCAAACAAATGTAGAATGTATTATATTTTTTAAGATTTTAAAATTCTTGAAAATCATAAGTTCAAAACTGTATATACTGACTGACGGGTATAAGTAGAGTCGCGTCCCCAGAAGCGACTCACACGTTCATTCTCGTTTTTCATACAAATGGTAAAAGCCAGCCCGACACCTAAAGTCACCTGCGATCTACAAATCTTTCTTGTAGCGGACCCTGGACAGACTGACGCATATCCCAGACTGAGATAGGTCCTCACACCGTTAATTTTTGAGCGCTTTCAAATTCAGCTGATTCAGCGATCCTAACTGAAAGAGTAAATATGGAAAAAGCAGGTCACGGTATGTAGATTTATTGTTAAATTATGATAATTAATTGAGAATTTTTGGCTATTTGATCAGAACAGTATAAAACGTGAAAAGGACTTAAAACAGCACTTACAAAGGGGTGGGGTGAAATAGATAGCTATAGATCACAGTAAAAATGGTCGAACCGATGCAAAAATGGCTATAAACAATAAGAGGAACTAATAATATATAAACTTTTAGTTTAAAAGTAAAAAAAACAACAAAAAAAACGTTGTTTAAGTGGATTGGTTCAAAATAAGCTCTGGATGAGTTGAGGCAGAATTTTTGTAATTAATTGTTAATACTGCCCTAAAAAAGTTGAAAAATAAATAAAGCTGGTTTTGAAGTTGAAATATTTTGACATCATTTTACATTTGATTTTCAGTGGTAAAGTAGATGGTTCAGAAGTTATACCAATCTTAAGTTTTTTTCCTGGTCGTCTGGTTCATTTAAGCTGTGGGCCACTGTATACTCACTGAATTCCCCTTTAGTAATTAGCGAATCTTATGGAAAATGTATTAATTTATCCGATAAAATGGTTTACCATTTTCAAATTGCAATGGAAAAGCTCGCAAATAGCAGTAACCTGAAAAGATATTGCTGGGTCCCAATTTCTTGTTTAGAGGAGCGTCTCATGCAAAAGTGTTGTCAACTTCCAATTCATTTCGCCAATTTTTATGACTTTAGGCAGTTTGAGACGGGCACGGCTAAACCGACTCACCATTTTCTCGTTTCGAATGAAGGCCGCACCGCATGCAAGTTATTTAGGATTGTAAATATCTGTATAAAATAGCACAATTATTTATTTGATTTTCATTGACAAAAGACTTGGAGCTCATCGTGAGTAACTCATTGGTAAAAAGCCTATTATGCAGGTAAGTGCTCGGATGTGTCTGTATATATGTAGATGTCATCGCAAGTATATGTATATAATATGTATATAAATATAATGTATATTTATGTAATATTTGTGTGTATAAGTTGTATGCATTATGTTAATTGTTTAGCTTAAAGCGAAAATAATATGGATATGCGAATGACTGAGAACATTCCTGCATTTGCTGCGCTCACTGGAAGATATGTAATCGTTCTAAGATTACCTTAAACAGGAGCCCATTTGGTAAACGCAATTACCTTGCGTATGGCTAGAAAAATAGACAAAAATGACTAGAAATAATGATAAGCCCCCCAATTTGGAAGCCGCTTTGAGCATGAGTAGGCCGCGGACCTAGGTCTGATCCTTGGCCTTGAGGTATTCGGATATTGGGGGTTTAGTGAAAGACATCCATGAAGGGAAAGTAGGCCTGTTCCGGTTCTAGTATATCTACCAGGAAGCAGACAGTGCCGGCGACTCCCTCATACAGACTGTGTGGGTTATCTGGGATCCGAGCCCTTTGCTTGAATTCAGAGTTGGTCAACAGCTCCATGAACTTGTGCGCCCTGTAAAGGTACTTCATTTCGTTGGTCAGCCGGAATAGAAGCAAAAACACATAGCCGTTGCCAGCTACTCCGTGGCAGATGCCTGGACCTTTGCGAAGGAATCCCTTTTTCCAGACCAAGTCGGCCGAGCGACGCAAGGACGTCAAATACTTCTCCTCCTTAAATATCAAGTAGGCCTTGGCAAGCATATAGACCGCCCCTGGAGCGCCGTGGCACCAGTGCACAAGGCGCTTGTCCCTTCCCGACCGCAAGTCTTCTAAGGCCACCGGAAAGTTGCCGTCGGCGTCCTGTAGCACGAGAAAGTAGTCAATGGAGCGCTTGATTTCACGCAACTCGGCTGCCGGAGCCGATATTGGCACTGTGCGAAACCAGGGACTGTCTAGCAGCATATGTAGAATAGCACACAGTCCGTGGGCAGCTCCCAAGTACTCTGTTCCATGGTACTGGAACATCAGAGGCAATGGGGAATTGTTCATCTTGCTGTACTCGCGACCGCTGGTCACAATCAGCTGGCAAATGGAGATTAAGTCGTCGTCAGTGATCTTCTTATCGGGTAAAACGTCGTTCAGCCAATAGCAGCCGGACAGGTAGCCGGCTCGTCCCACCAACACCTCATCGCAGCCATATTTGGTGTGAATGAACTCCTTGCTGGAAGGAATGCCTGACTTGAAGTTCGCCAGGTCGTTGGAAAGCTCCTCGGTGTCCTTGATTGCCTGTGATATGGCTGCGGAGACGGCATAGATTCCAGCATTGCCACAGAGAAAGGAGTAGCGCTCGGCAGACCGTTTCTTAAAGCGCTCGGCATTCGCTTTGGCGTTTCGAATAAAGGCGGATGCATGTTGTAGTGCTGGGGGGTAGAGGTCCCGCGTCTGCTCGCAGCTGGCCAGCTTCCAGAACATGAAGGCGATACCGGCATTGCCCACATACAAATCCCCACGGTCGTCCTCGTCGTCACTGTTCGGATGACAATGCTCCAAAATAGTATCCACGTAGGTACAGATGAGATTTTTTATGTGTTCCTCATCGCTGGCGAACGCCGTGTTCTCGCCGTCAAGGAAATCTTGGAACGGATTCTTTAAATATCGGCGCTCCATTTCCGTATTGGTAAAAGTTTCCTCGTCCGGCTTGCAAGTGAATTGACTTTTCTGTTCAACGTCCTACTTTGCAATATTTTAATTGGTCCTGTCAATACAAAGAAAGCATTAGGAAAGGGTCGCCAATCGATCTGCTGACTTAGGGCGCGGCCGGTGTCTGGCTCTCCCCCACTCACCTGCTTCAGGTACAAACGGTATTTTTACCTCTTATGCGTATTGTTTGGTAGTCCGGCGAGTCTGTGAAGTGTTCGAATTGCCTAATATTACCAAGAAATATTGTTTTTGGTTTGTGTTGTGCAAAAATATTGCATTTCAATAATGTGTAAATATGCAAGGACAACAATTTTACAATATGCCAAAATATTCGGTTTGTAGAGAAAGATTTATGAAGTACTAACCAGCTCAATTTGAAACATTTACACATAAATTTGGAAATCCTGGCATCCTTCGCCCTGGTAAATAGAGGTGTCAAACCATCGAGGGTACTATCGATAGTATCGATATTTTGCTGTTAGGATCTACTATCGATGGTTTTGAGACTATCATGATAGTATCGAGCTACAGGCGCTCTTAGTATGTTTGGATTGTCTGCTATAAGATACGAAGACACATTTGTAAACAAATCGACAGGTGGCATCTAATTTTTACAATGGACAAGTTCCTAAAAGGTTTCAATGGTTTTTTAATAATTATTAGAGCTATCACGATAGTATCGATTGTTTTTTCAAAACATTCAACGTTGATATTCTTCGATTTTCATATTCCGTTTAATATTACTAGCTAGCTGGGACTCTCAGCCCAAAATAAATAATTTTATCCGATAGATACATAAATATTCTACAAGATTGGCAAGTTTTCAGAAGTCCCTTTTATTGGATTATTTACATATTAAGGTTCAAACAAAAACAACATATGGCTCTAGCTGTTCCACTGACAAATATGACGGGAGTAACAGTTGCTTTAGCTGTCTACACACACTGGATCGGATCTGTCAGTTTGGCACGCCTCTAACAATTACCACCGATCAAGCAACACGCATCGAGTCTGGTCTTTTTACTGAGATGTCACGAATGATCAGTGCTATAACGGACTACAGCATACCACCCACACTGAAGGCTTCACTAACGTGTAACTCACACATCCCTTGGCCGGAGCTCCTTCGAACTGCACTTTTCGACATGCGTGCACATTTAAGGTGGACCTACAAGCGTCACGGGGGGTAGTAGATATGGCGGTTCCAGCCAAACGTGATGTGCCAACGAAGCATCGTCGGAAGCAGGTGCTGGTTCCGAGAGTTATAGAGGACTGGTACCGCGGATCCTGGTTCCAAATTAAATATACGCGCCAAGCAACAATTTAATAAAAATCAAATAAGCAAGCAGAATAGTATATATGTATTCTAGATTGCATAGATTTTAACCGCTAGTGAAAGTTTATATGACTAATATGACTAAGTTTAGAACATTTATTTTTAGGGATTTTTACTCCAATTTGTTAAAATTTCTCATTTGTATAGGTATAATAAAGTATAATAAGTATAAGTATTCTATCTCTCTCTTTCTCACGCACTCTTCATCTGCCGGTGGTGGCTGGTCGGCTGGTGTTTGTGTAAGAAGAGAGACAGATTGAGCAGAATAAGCAGTATGGAAAGCAGTATGGATGCTGATCAACGCTTTTCTGGGCGTTACACACATCCGCATCCTATACCTATACCGTTTGATTATGATGTATAAAAGGAATCAATCGTGCATTTCGTGCACTCTTATTAGTGGATATCTCTCTGGTGCACTAGTAGTTGTGGTGGCTTGTTTCCATTCGCCGCACCATGATGAAATTATATTAGAATTAAATTCATGATTTGCACTAAATCATAGACCTTACGAGAAAAATTTTCATTTAAGGGCCAAATACACAAGACGTTCCCATTTTTGTGTGTTTCATATACATATGTTCATAGTTACAGGGCTATGTCAGTATGATTTGGTCAACATCGAAATAATATTATGGAGACATAGAGTATTATAAATACATAGGTTGATAGTTTGCTCAGTGCGAAAGAGCATGCTCGAAGCATAAAAAGTATTCTGAATCATAGCAAGCAAACAACAGTCACCACTTTCGGGGTGTCTGAAAAAAGCGTCTCATTTACAGACACATTGCGAATGGGACAGAAAAGACCCGATCAAATCTGTCCTTGCTCATTTCGCTCTTCGTCGGAAGCAGGTGCTGGTTCCGAGAGTTATAGCAAAGACCCGACTTTGCAATCCTGTTTTGTTGCTATTTTTTACTGCACGAGCGAACGAAAAAGTGTCTTTTTCTCTCTAAGTGCGGATAACCTGAAATCCTTGTTAGTGGTTGAGCTTAACTGTGTTAAATCAAAAATTTACATATATTCATATGTACCTACACAATAATATGCATGATCGATTTTCTAGATATTATTGGGGCATAAACACGAACAAATCTAAAAACAAATCTTTTCGCAGACTCTTGATTTGTTCTGTTCATCTACAGACACTTTTTCTGCGAGCTCTAGATCGAAACAGATAACAAAAGCGAAAAGACCAAAAGTTTTCTGCTCAGAGCGGGAGCAACTGTCCGTGGTCCGTGATTTTCTGTTTTTTTCAGAGACCAGACCGCAATGGAATAAAAGTCTTTGCGAGGTATGGTTCTGATAGATCTATAGATTATATTAACATATGTACATCCATAGCATATAAATATTTACCAGTAAGCTGAGAATACGACCTAAATTTTACCTTGGTAACCATCAGTTTATTTAATATATATAAATATATTTATTACATTTATCTTCGAAACAAGTGCTCTGGAGGACTTATTATCTGCGCTGCCCTCCGCTCAATATAGTGGCAATACGGATGAATATGTTCAACACATCTAGGTAAATGGACATTGAGCTGAAGCATAAGACAGAATAATTGGGGTTAGTTATGAACACACAGTTTCACACAATATTGACTCACGCATTGATAGGGTCGAAGGGGGTGTAGGAGTATTGGGGATGAACCTCAGCCTTGCGGACCATTCTCTGTGTGTCGTACAACAGGAAGCCACTGAAAAGCACCAGACCACCATAGAGGGATATGGATGCCAGACCTAGATAAAGATAATTATTGGAGGGTGGGTTAAACGATTGCATACCACAAGAATCGTCTACTACTTACCAGCACCCAGTGCTGTTGTTGGCGGTAGCCACAATGAAGCCAGCGAGGAGGCAAAGACAAATCCCAATCCAATGGCCAACGGGCCACCCATGTACAGGAACTTGTCGCTGGGCGCACATGCAGCGATTGTGGACAGGCCACCTACAATGCCACCGGTGTAAAGAGCAGCGCGAGTCAGAATCGGACCACCAATGAAACAAAGAGGAGCGATGACAGCACCTAAAATAGCGCAGTGGACTGCCCACGCGAGGTGCTTCGTCCCAAGGCCTGGATGGTACTCAATTGAGCGCGCTACTGCCCCACTGCCAATGACGAGCGCTAGCGAAGCTATAGACCACTGTTCGAATAAAGTCAAAGATTTGTATTTGCTTTTGTAATTGCAGTTGCACAGGTGTGTACTTACCAAGAAACCGCCGCGCGAGGCCAACGATAACAGGCGGGGCGAACGAAAAACGGCAGCTGCAGTGGCTGCTGTCAGGATGCAAGATCCACCGAAGAAGGCGTAGGTACTCTGGATGCGATCCCTTACATATTGTGGCCACATTCTTTATTGCAAAAAAAAAGTTCATTTACACTGCATAACATCTGCAACCCAACGACACTCACATGGCATTATCGGCAATGCTCGTATGCTTGCCCAGGCCCACGCCATAGTAGCAGAGGGCTCCCAACCCGACAACTGCGGCACCAGCAGCGGCACCTTTTCCCATCGAATACGCTAGAAATTGATGATATTAAACCGATTACACAATATTTGCATTTACATATTATATTTACCTACCGTTGACACTTGGTGGAGCCATCAGTTTCTCTTTCAGAGATGGATGGCGCAACTGCTGTTCCTCTACAGGAGCGCGTGTGCGAACCGGGCCACGAGCATAGTTACGCACAACAGCGAGCTTAAGTTTTGATTTCAGAAAGCCCTGCGAAGACTGCTGACCAAGAAGGTTGCTGCCCGGACGGGCTGCCGACAAAGCAAGTCGCAACATTATGCTATTGTGATGAAATTCGCGAACCTTAACTTTGCTATTCTTTTTCTCTTAATATATGTATATATAGTTGTCGTTATGTGGTGCAGCTTTTTTTTGTAATGTTAAGTGTTCAATTCCTAGGATAATAACTGGTGCTATTAGCCTCTCTGCACTTTTTCAATGTTTATTTGTCTGTTTTGTGTTCTGTTCTAAGGCTGTTTGCTCCTAGTGACCAGTGGTGTGACCAGAGGTGTGCACTGCATTCCGTACGGCTACACTGCTCAGACAGCTGTTTGGTTTTGTTTAAAGTAAACAAAGTTAATAAAATACACTTCTTCGGCTGGCGTCGCTCTTCCCGAGGCATTACCTGGGCTCCCCAATATTTTATTGGCAAAGGAATGTGCCTGGTTATCAGCAGCAGCAGATGTCGACCCCTCCCGTCAACCGCCGCCGACCACCGTGGAGATAACATGTTTTGAAGAGCAATGACATGGACATGGACGAAAAGAACCCAATAGACAAACCAAAAATAAAAAAGGATCAATTTATACTACTTGGGTTTGTATTTATAAAAACCAATACAAATATTAAATTATAATTTCCATTTAATTTTGCCGAAAATAGCTGTCTTAATTATATTCTATTTAATTATTTCATCATAAATATATAAAACAAATATTGTTTTTGGAACATGTTTTCTTCACGGTGGTAGGTCGCGATTGCAGGGGAGGCGTCGCCATCTGCTGCTGCTGATAGTCAGACACATTACTTTGCGAATAAAATATTGGGGAGCCCAGAATATGCCTGGAGAAAGCGACCGCAGAAGTGTATTTCATTAACTTTGTTTACTTTAAACAAAACCAAACAGCTGTCTGAGCACTGTAACCGTACGGAATGCAGAGCACACCTCTGGTCACACCACTGGCCGCTAGAAGAATATATGGCGCATATTGCTAGAAAATATTTTTTGGAACTGAGTACTAGACTGAACTGAGCACTAGCCTTTACGTTTAGTTTTGCTAGGTACCATACCGGAATAGTTCCATAGTTTTCGAGCGGATAGCAAAATACCATCGAATACCATCGGCTGCTTTTCTAGTATTAATCGGCATATATTTTCTGATGTAACTACTAGTCTGCAGATAGCTTGTTATGTGTAGTGATAGGGTTTCAACGACTAGTACTCACACAGCCGATCGTGCTACTTATTCCACTCGGTGCCCAGTGTGACCAAAGTGGTCAAACTGCATGCTCTACGTTTACTCTGTTTTTTGTTTGTTTACAAACAGAAATTTGTTAAAATTTCAAATGTTGTATTAGAGAAAGCAGAAATGTGTTATTTATGGGCGCTGTGGAGCTGGAGGACGATAATGCAGACCGTAATATTGGATAACTCCGATCTTGCGGGACAGAAATGCAATTAACATGAATTTTATTTTAATAAGATTAATAAATAATAATATCCATATAATCGGTATTCATTCGAATGCATTAATTAAATTAAATTTTTCTTCATTATTATACGTTTTTAGCAGGCATGGCACTTGTTTCCTTCCATTTTTAATGTGTGTGTGTGTGTGTGTGTTTGTATATATGTGCTTGCTTACAACGAAAGATAGAATAGTTTTATATTCCGCTCGAGATGGGAAAATACCATCGGTTGCTTTTCTAGTATGTATCGAATGTCCCTATTTCGGAACTGAGTACCGGTCTGCAAAACGCCTTCTGCGAAATTTTCGGTCGACCTTTATTTTATTAATTTTCTTTTATTAATTTCCTTCATCAAAATGCAACGCAACAGCTGAAACTACAACTAACTAGGGTCTAATTCCACACAATCACAATATCAATTACAATTATAAGCAAAAAAGCTGGGATGCGCAGCCCATTCATAGTTTTTACGTATCGGCACGAGTGTCCTCCGGATCTAGCCGCTGCTTTTTGTTTATTACTATCACTTCGGTAAGGTGCGACTTGCGCAGCGAGCCATTGTGGTCGTAAGTATTGGTTTGTTCCAATGTTCCTTCCGCGTTCGACTCGTATGTCTTGCATTCGTACAGCGGACAGCACCTGGGGTATTCAAGATTACTCTCTGTTGGCGGAACGGGCCTGCAGTCGCCCTTGATGGAGCTGGGCACCAAACAACTGAACCAAAACGTATATATATTTTAGAGTTCATATCAAAACATTAAAAGCTCACCTGTCTTCCCAGAGCTGCAGAGTGCCCAGGCACTGAACCCTTATGCATAGGCCCAGACGTGTGAAAACCTCACCAACATACAGATGGTGCCCGGTCTGTGTGTCCATGCAGAACTGCTGATTATAGTGATACGATGAAGCTGCTGGATAAGCAAATTGTTGTGTGAGTTCAGTATATGAAGCGTGCTCCTATTGTAATTATTTCTGTATTCTCAGCTTACAGCGATACGGAAGTGCCGCCTCCCCTCCAGCGAGAATGGTAAGCAGCACCAGCAGGACAACAGATGTAAGCGCTGACGATTCCATTTCTCTCGATCAGCCTGGTGAAACTGGTCTGGCCCGACGATTGCAAAGTTTAGCGCACAACTGAGTTCCGCGCAAATATCTTTCTTGTTTTTTAAATAAAACAACACAGCTGTTTGGTTCGTGCTGCGTGTGAGTGTGTCTGTGTGTAAAATCACGCTCTTCCCACATTTGCGCGCTTTCCCTACAAATTCAACAATTTGCATTTGAGCGTGTTAATGTTAGTGTGTGTTCAGTGTTTTTCATGAATACAATTTTTTTAGTTTTACAAAGTGGATTGCTATTGAAAAGAGTCCTTAATCGAGCTCCAGGAACAATTTTTTTGTGGTGGACACATCACTTGCTAATATTCGCTCACTGCGCCCTTACGGTTCTAAAGCTCGTTTTACGATGATCTTCTTATCGCTTGGCCACAAAATCAGTCGTTCTTGCTGTTTTTGCGTAATGTGCAAAGGAAAAACAAAAAATCGTAGTCCATGAGTGCGATTGTGTCCGTCTGACGTTTTGTCTACGTACGTGTATTCATGTGAGTACCTATTGTACGTTCAAATGTAAATACATAAGATTGTATAAGTGCACATTAGTATGCGCGAAAGAGAAATAGCACTTAAAAGTTCAATTACAAAAATTTGTTTATGTTTATATTTTCTTCTAGGTACGACAGCACGGGCGGTCTTGCCTGCTTAACATATAACATGCCACCCGTTCATCCATTTCCATTGTCATCATTGCAGACAGTGAGTAACAGAAGCACGCCATGCGTCACAAGTTATTAATAAATATGTATTTAATTTTAGTTTAATGTACTTTCCCATTTTCCAACAGCCAGAAGAATCCGATTAGGCCATCAGAAGTGCTGCTCTCCGCCATGCTTAACGAATCGTATAATTCATTGAGGATATTTTAGAAACGAACGCTCCGGGTAATCACCGTCGCTCAGTGGAGACTCCGAACACTTCAGGTTGCAAAACTAATAACTTCTGAAAGAATCAAGATATCTTCATGAAACAAAGTGCACTTTACAGGAAAATTTTAGACCGCACGAATAAATGGTTTTTCAATTTCCACAAGCTTTACAATAAATAGTCAAAGTTGAACTTTGATTCCGGTGCATTCCGGTTGCCTGTTTTCGGTATATGAAATAATAAATTTTGATTTTTTAATGTCGATTAAGAAAGGTTAATGTTAATTTTCACGACATACAAAATTAAAATTTTATTTTTAATATAATATAATTTTAAACAGTTTTCAAAATGTTTAATAAATGAAATATATGAAATTGTTAGTATGTGCACTAGACATATGCATTAATGTATCCAAAAGGACAAATGAATCATTCTTTCTGAAAACGGGTACACGTTTTTGACTGTAAAGCGTCAAAGGAGTGTGAGTGAATGCTGTCATAGTCCCTGTATTGACAGTTGGTGTTCTCACTCACTCCCTAGTTGTACAGTAGTTAATGAGTACAGTAAAATTAGTGTACAGTATACATACTGTACAGTGAGTGAAAACAGGAAGTAAAAGAAAAAAAAAAAAGATATGACATTGCAAGAAAAACAATATACAATAAATATAAATTTGTGTTTTTAAATTTATTATAAAGTGGAGATATTATGTACAAAAATTTATTTAAAACTAATTATGTAAATTCTAATTTATCAATATTTGAGTGTAAAAACATAATTTTATTAACCATATCCTCGGTGTTGGCTATTTCGCAACGCTTTTCGGCTATTAAATTTTTAGCTACCGAAAAAGCCTTTTCAGATGCTGCACTGCTCGCTGGAACGGCTAATATCTTCAAACTGGCTTTGAACAGCAACGGAAATTGGATTTTGTTGTTAGTCAACCATTGCAAAACATCAAAATCTTCACTGTATGATATATTAACATTTTTATAATTTTGAATTTCATTAGCTATTAGTGTTAGTATATTATTGCTCTGAATGGGTTGTACATAATCTGAAAATATTGAGTTTATTTTTGGTTTGGGTGAAACTATTTTTATACCCGCACTCAAAAAAGAGTTAAGGGGTATATTAGATTTGTGGTAAAAGTGGATGTGTGTAACGCAGGGAAGGAAAATTTTCCGACCCCATAAAGTATATATATTCTTGATCAGCATCAATAGCCGAGTCGATAGAGCCATGTCTGTCTGTCCGTCCATCCGTCCGTCCGTCTTGTTGAGCGCCTGGATAAGAGTTAGGGTAACCAAAGTTGGTTTTCAGACTCATGTGATATCACACTGCTACAAGTGTATTTCTAAATTTCGCCGCGCCCCCTTCTGCCTCCTCTAAGGACGAAAATCTGTGGCAGGCACAATTTTTAAGATACGATAAAACTAAAAACGCAGTATCGTAGAGAATACCCATATCTATCAGATTGCCGAATCTGAATCAAATCGGATAATATTTATAGCCAGAATGAAGAAATAAATTTTCTGTAGGTTCCCCCGCCTCCACCAGCCAGAGACTTGATACTCTATCTCTTTCTCGCTCGCACACTCTGCCGCGTTCAGTGCGCGAGCAACCCCTAGCGGAGGAGATGTAGAATCTAAATGGAACATGTACAATCTACATGATAGATGTCAAATATACATTGTAGATGTAGATGTAGCAAAAAAATGTAAAATGTAAATTTTTTTTTTTTAATTCTAAAATTCAAAATAATTATATGCTCAAAAATGTATATACTGACCGAGTACGGGTATAAGTAGAGTCGCGTCCCCAGAAGCGACTCACACGTTCCTTCTCGTTTCATTTTCATCGGCTTGGCTATTTAACTGATAATCTATCATAATTGACTCTATGTCTTTTACAGTTTGTTTCTTCTCAAGGTCTGTAAATTGTGATAATTTATTGGTGGGTGGAAACAAAGAAAAGAGCTATATTATGAAAATGTTTTAAATTGGCTTGAACTATTTTATCTAAATATGTGTTAAGTGATAGTTTGGATTTTTTTTACTATTTCAATATCATTATCATGAAGTGCTGTTATTTTTTTAAAATTATTTATGTATGGAATAGTCAGGCGCAATGTTGTATAGCTGGTACCCTCTAGCTTTTTTGAACAAGCTTTGAAAGGAGCTAGAAGGTTCACCATTGCGCTAATGTTGCTAAGATTTATATCTTGTGTTCTACCTATTTCATTGTTATACCCGTACTCAAAAAAGAGTTAAGGGGTATATTAGATTTGTGGTAAAAGTGGATGTGTGCAACGCAGAGAAGGAAACGTTTCCGACCCCATAAAGTATATATATTCTTGATCAGCATCAATAGCCGAGTCGATATAGCCATGTCCGTCTGTCCGTCCGTCTGTCCGACTGTCCGTCTGTCCGTCTTGTTGAGCGCCTGGATCTCAGAGACTATAAGAGCTAGGGCAACCAAATTTGGTTTCAAGACTCATGTGATATCACACTGCTACAAGTGTATTTCAAAATTTCGCCCCGCCCCCTTCCGCCCCCACAAAGGACGAAAATCTGTGGCAGGCACATTTTTAAAGATACGATAAAACTAAAAACGCAGTATCGTAGAGAATGCCCATATCTACCAGATTGCCGAATTTGAACTAGATCGGATCATAATTATAGCCAGAATGACGAAATTAATTTTCAGTTGCTTCACCCGCCCCCTTCTGCAGAGATTCGCTACTCTATCTCTTTCTCGCTCGCACACTCTGCCGCGTTCAGTGCGCGAGCAACCCCTAGAGGAGGAGATGTAGACTCTAAATGGTACATGCATAATCTACATGTTAGATGTAAAATATACATTGTAGATGTAGATGTAGATAACAGATGTAGCAAAAAAATGTAAAATGTAAAATTTTTTTTATTCTATTCAAAAAAAGTTCGCCAGATATGCGAGTTTTATTACACATTCTTATTTTTCAAACACTGAGACATAGTTTATAACTGCGCTGTAGATGAGTCTCCGGAAAAAAATTTCCCGACTCGCACGCTAAGTATTTGTTGTACACCGCGAACAGCTAATACTGACTGAGTAAAACTATTAAGTGTATTTACTTACTTTATACTTACTGAATAAGTCAAACTTGTTTCCTTAGTGATTAAAGACAGGAAGAAGACCTGCAAGCTGGTCCCGATAAAACGACAAATATAAAAAAAATGAGAAGGAACGTGTGAGTCGCTTCTGGGGACGCGACTCTACTTGTACCCGGACTCAGTCAGTTACATTTTACATTTTTTTGCTACATCTGTTATCTACATCTACAATGTATATTATACATCTCCTCCGCTGGGGGCGCTCGCACACTGAACGCGGCAGAGTGTGCGAGCGAGAAAGAGAATGAGTAGCGGGTCTCTTGCTGATGGAGGCAGGGGAAGCAACTGTATTCTGGTAGATATGGGCATCGTATCGTATTATCGTATCTTTAAAATTGTGCTTGCCACTGATTTTCGTCCTTCCGTCGGCGGAAGGGGGCGGGGCGAAATTGTGAAATACACATGTAGCAGTGTGATATCACATGAGTCTGGAAACAAAATTTGGTTTGCTCTAGCTCTTATAGACTCTGAAATCTAGGCGTGAAATATTGAAATATTGTAATTTTATATTTACGGCACAATCCAGATTAGACTATAAATATCAGTCCTACAGATCATAATGAACCTGCATGTATCATCATGATAAGTTAAGAAAAACCCGAAAATATTCTGCACTTTCCCGTTCTTTTTCATCGAGAGCAGGGCGTCAAAACTCACGATACTTTTGTTTCTTCTGGGACTTGTAAGCCATCTCTGTTAGCATCTCTGTTTCTCCAGGTCCAGCAGCCAATTTTGGGCACACTCATACTCAGCTTCGACATAGCTATGTATGATGGCTAATCCTTGAGTTTGCGCTGCAGATAGGAACTTAGCATACAGCGGACCGTTTCCCTGTTCTTGTGAAATCAGCCGCCGCCAGTGTTGCGCTACTTTTCTTGGGCTGAGGTCTCCGACACGATGTCGTTGGTGGAAACAAAGCAAAGCCTCGGAAATTAGGCGGAGGATCCACGGCCACGACGGCCCAGTTTTTCACTTGCCTGGTCTGAATTTCGGCTCGTGAGTTCTGACGAATCGAGATATGCTTTATGTTATATCGGTCACCCACGGAATCTCTCTGGTGCTGCATAGACTAGAATAAATTTATTTTTGGCAAATAGGTTTTTGATAAAGTGATAACAACTAACAAACATTAGTTACAACCCAAAGGGCAAGATGGCCTCCCTGGCCTCGGATTCAAAATATACGAAAGCGAAAAAAGCAAGATTAACTTCTAAAAGAGGAAAATCTGATGATCACATTGAGTTCAGTAGCGAATATGAAGAAATGGAAGTGATTGAAGCCGATAGGACTGAATCAAAAAAGGAATCTGGAAATAAGTATGTTGAACAAGTAAAAACAAATTTTAAGGTTAGGTGTGAAGAAAAATGATGGCGACAGAAGAGTCAGACATTTCTGGAACAAAAACGAATATGGAAAAGAAAACGAACATACATTGCTCAAAAAAAAATTTGAATATATTTTACGATGACAAACATAAGGGACCCTACATAGTGTATGTAGCCAAAATAACTGGCAAGGAAAATGAAAAAAATGATTTCCCATTTACCCCATTGAACTTAGTTGTATATTAATGAAACTGGAAGTTGACGGTGTTCTGACTGTGTCAAAGATAGGCTTTGGCAGATGCAAAATTGAATCTAAATACTCAATGAGTGCCAATAAATTTGTGATGATTAATTTAAAGAATCATCATATAAAGAATCATGAACCTAACATTTTTAATCATTTCGTTTATAAAACGGGTCTAATTTTTAATACACCAACATCCATTTCTCACGAATTATTCTCTCCGGTTCCTATTCAGAAATTTATTAGAATTAAAACAAGATATAAGAATAAAAAAGATTTATTTTTTCCAGCTTCAAGAGTTGAACTCTTGTTTAAAGGTGCACAAATTCCTTCAGAAGTAGCATTTCTTTATACAAAAGTACCAGTGATACATTATGTTCCCTTTAGTCAATGTTATAGATGCTATAGACTGGACATTTTTCTCAACATTGCAAACAAGCAGAGCACAAATTTGATAGGTGTTCACGTTCGCATTCATTAGAAGCTATCTATACTGATGTGATCTGTGCAAATTACAGAGAAAATCACGTAAATACATCTCTTTCTTGTCCTGCAAGAAAGCGAGCGGATGCTATACAAAACGAGAAGGAACGTGTGAGTCGCTTCTGGGGACGCGACTCTACTTAAACCCGTACTTAGTCAGTATATACATTTTTGGGCATATGATTTTTTAGAATTTTAGAATTAAAAAAAATTATTTTACATTTTACATTTTTTTTTGCTACATCTGCTATCTATATCTACAATGTATATTTTACATCTAACATGTAGATTATAGATGTACCATTTATATTCTACATCTTCTCCGCTAGGGGTTGCTCGCGCACTGAACTCGACAGAGTGTGCGAGCGAGAAAGTGATAGAGAAGCGAATCTCATTCAGGAGGGGGCGGGTGAAGCAACTGAAAGTATACGCAACAAAATATTAATTACACTATTAGATCAACTGAAAGTATACGCAACAAAATATTAATTAACCTATTAGATTATTTTTTCCAAAACTTTTTGGAGGTGTCCGATTATTTGTTGAGTCTCCAAAAATGCCTTTTTTTTCTTTATTAATTAAAAGTTAGTTGTTCTCACTAGAATGTATGAGTTTTTGCATATGATTTAGATAGTCAATATTATAAAGTTATAATAAAAGTGAAAAAACAACAATTTTATCGCATTTCTTTACACTTTTTGAGAACATTCGTACTGGGTAAACAAGTGTCCGATTATGCGATGGAGCCACTGTATGTTTATATTATTTTATTAATTTTGAATTAAAAAAAATAATTTTACATTTTACATTTTTTTGCTACATCTGTTATCTACATCTACAATGTATATTTTACATATAACATGTAGATTATAGATGTACCATTTAGATTCTACATCTCCTCCGCTAGGGGTTGCTCGCGCACTGAACTCGACAGAGTGTGCGAGCGAGAAAGAGATAGAGAAGCGAATCTCATTCAGCAGAAGGCGGGGGCACCAACTGAAAATTAATTTCTTCATTCTGGCTATAATTATGATCCGATCTGATTCAGATTTGGCAATCTAGTAGATATGGGCATTCTCTACGATACTTTAAAACTGTGCCTGTCACAGGATTTTGTCCTTTCTGGGGGCGGAAGTGGGCGGGGCGAAATTTTGAAATACACTTGTAGCAGTGTGATGTCACATGAGTCTTGAAACCAAATTTGGTTGCACTAGCTCTTATAGTCTCTGAGATCCAGGCGCTCAACAAGACGGACAGACGGACGGACAGACGGACATGGCTATATCGACTCGGCTATTGATGCTGATCAAGAATATATACACTTTATGGGGTCGGAAACGTTTCCTTCTCTGCGTTGCACACATCCACTTCAACCACAAATCTAATATACCCCTTAACTCTTTTTTGAGTACGGGTATAAAAAACTATGTAAATGAAATGAAATAAGTTTGGGGGATAAGTTGAATAAAGTGTGTGTTTAGGTTGTACTATATTATAACACTTTTGCCAAGCTGTTAAGTATTTTCCGTCTCCATCGATGCCTAAGCCTACATATATACATATATGTACATATGTATGTAAGATATTTTGTAGATATAGTTTTATTGATATTAAATCGCGGCGCACAGGTAATGGGGACAATAATTGGGCTTTCTGTAACTGCTTGATATCCGCTGATTTCTGCTGCTGCTGTTCCGCTACGTCCGGCTGCTTTGGACCACCCACTCTGCCCATTCCTCATTTATGTTGCGGCAGGTCAGCTCAGGTCGCTAGATCAGCCCTCAAAACAAAACGAAAAACCAATTTCGGTTCAAGCGCCCAAAAATTGTAGAACCCACACAAGCGAAGTATGTGAGAATACATGGCACACACACACTTACGTAATCTGAAATCTCAAGCAAAGTCGGTTTCGGCAGCAAAAATTTTTCTATGCATACAACTGAAAACTCAGCTGCGCCACTTTCGTTGCGTTGTATGAACTGGCACATCTACATACTGTATGGTTAGTGGCTTTACAATGAAAAACAATTTGGTGATTGAAAATGATTTTATTGTTTTGACAATATTCTCCAGGAAGATTAAAACCCATTTATACGTTTTAACCTATTTTCGCAGCACTTTTGGCACTCAGAAGAAAGTATCTCTAAAACAAAGCTTAATCAGCCTCCTTCGGCGTCAAAAATTGTTGACCACTCAATTTTTTGGCTGTAATGGCTGTAAACAAAAAGATCCTTTAAGATGTGGGGGCAAGTATGAATGGGGTATGAATGAACGCTACTCGACCAAATCTAATTTTCTTTTCCTCAAGGAACCAAATTGGCCTTTTCTGATAGATTTGGGGCTTTACAATTTTTCAAAGAAATATGGTTTTTTTTTTTATTAAAGATTTTTTTTTAAAGAAATTTTTAGAAACTGGTTTTTGTTTATGTTCTTTTCAGTAACTTAAGTATCTTACATCTGGTTCTAAAGAACCTTGCCATTCTGAAAAGCCATAGTGCTTTTAGCTTTTCGTCTGGGAAATATTTAGTTTGCAAAAACGAGAAGTAACATACACAATGTAGATTCTACATCTTCTCCGCAAAGGTCGCGCATTGCTCAGGGCAGAGTAGGAGCTAGCGAGAAAGAGAATGAGTTATAATAATGATCCGATCTGAAGCGCTAGTTTTTAGCAATAATGCCAACTGCCGGTGCCGGTGGCTATATACCGCCATCATACGACCAATCTTGATGTACGGAGTGGCGGTGTGGTGGCCAGCTCAAGACAAGAAAGCTTATCTTAGCAAACTTAGCCGTGTCCAACGCATGGCAGAGCTATGCATAACGGGGAAAAAGGTGGTGAGAGAATCCAACCTTTAGAAAGCATTCGCGTTTGGACACTCGGGAATCTTGACGAGACTCCCGCAACTACCGGAGGGGACAGATTACTGTATACCAAGTGACCCGAGTGATCTCGACGCCCTTCCAGGTATAAATCCCACTCAGGGAGGACTGGGAGAGGGGCGAACCTGGGCTAGCAAATGCAATCCACATATGCACTGATGGCTCAAAGTTAGACGGCCGTGTGGAAGGATCCGTCTACTGAAACGAGCTCAACATCAGTCATTGTTTCAGACTTCCGGATCACTGTAGTGTGTTCCAAGCGGACGTTGAATCAATAAACGAGGCTGTAGGGACGAGGAAGAGGATGAGTATGTGCCCCACTTATTTTCTCACTGCCCCGCCGTGGTAAACTGTAGGCCTGCTCTTAATTCTGCAATTAGATGGCCCACCACGGGTAAGAGGAGAAAGGGTACACGCCAACAAAATTCCGGCCAAACAATTGTTACCTAGTAGGTAATACCTACCACTCAAAAAGTATCTAGTTACTTTTCACTCTCGAAAAAGTTGCGATATGACTAGTGCATAGTGGATGGAAATGCCGTTTTTTTGGCATTGACATTCTCGGTAAAGCTAGAAAGTTGCAACTTGGAATGTGAAAGTTCAAAGTTAATATAGGTATACATATTCATTATTGTGTTCTATTGCAACAATTTTGGTTCCTTAAAATAAAAATTGTATTTTTTAAGGTTTTTTTTTAGAGGTAGTGCTTCTTTTTCCTCATAACCTAGGCATCACTGCAGTGGTTCTTGACACATCTGTTTTATAACAATGTGATCATGGAACATCTTTTTGATGGACGTCAGCCTAATGCTTAAAGATGACTCAATCTCACGATGTGTGACAATCGTTTCGCGTACAGCATCGATATTTCATGGCACAACAACTGATTTTAAGCGACCTTCACGAAATTCGTCCTGCTTCCCGTTTTATCCATTGGCAATGCAAGTTGCCTCATCAAGAAAAGTTGCTCTAAGCTGATCTTATCGTTCTTGACTAAAGTTAAGTACAATTTTTTCGTGAGATGAATTTTTGTTTATCGTTATTAGTACAAACAAACTTTGGTAATGCAAATGAACATTGTGTCCTCATAAGGCTAAAAGTGACCTAGGCCAGTAACATGAATAGCAGCCCCCGTACAAAGATATCTTTCTTTGGTCTTTCTAGTAAAAACAATGGAATAAAGAATTAAATGAATTAATTCACAACTCTGTGCTAAAATTCGCATTGTTGCTTTTGAACTCGGAAAAAGTGTCTGAAAAATAATGTCCTGTGTCACTACGGTTTCACGGTTGATTTTGTACACTCCTCGAGTCACAAACTCGAAGCGCTCTAGTTTGCTCACTGCTGGCGAAATAAATGAAGAGATCTCTGCCAAAGTTGAGTTTTTTAAGCTTGTCGGACGTCGTATGGCTTGCTTCGGTTCATCGGCGCGACGACGAGTAGTTCTCGGGCTTTTCGCTTGGTGCTTCGGGCTGGGGTGGGGTGTTGCTATCGACTGGGCTGGTTAAAACATGTTGCTCGTCAGGTCAAACAGTTGTGTTCCGATCGCGCCACTGAGAAGTACCGTGAATCATCACCATCTGAGCGCTGACACTTCGCCGAGTAAGTGGGGCCCTCTCTGCCCTGCCTCTCCCTTATTTCAAGTCGCTGCCTAGCCGGGGAAAACAAATACAAATGCAACAATAAAATGCAATTAAGCTGCTCAAATCAACAATAAATTGAATTAAACCGCGCTAGCTACGCTCAGCAGCTTCAACAACAGGCTAAGCTTAATGTGGGCTATGTCGCATGTGCCGTTGGCTGTATGACAATGTGACAATGTGACAATTTGGCTCTCGGACGGCCGGCGGTTGTATGCCACAAATAAAGATTAAAAAACAGTTTGGCCTGATACAGCAGTGATTACAGTAATTAATGTAATATCGCTAGACGGAATTTGCATACATTTTGCGAATAACTTTTATGCAATTAATTTCCTGTGATCTATCATATTTCCAATATTTCCAGCGGTTTATTTAATTTATTTTCAATTTATTTTCGCCCTTTTGTCTCTGTTTTTTGTTGTGTACGCGAGAGTGTTTTTCGATACGATTTAATTACCATTTTCTGTGTGCTGTTGTTCTCCTAGTTAATGTGGAATTAAAGCGCAATTAACCGAAGGGATTTTCGTCTGAAGAGGAGGCCCCACTCCAGTCAATCTTTTTGCATCTTAATAAGAATAAATGTGTCATTGCCCTTCCGTTGTTGCTTTGAGAGGGCCTGTGACTTGTTGACTAAGCAATAGAGACTTGTCGCCTAACATGTGCATATGTATGCCACGAGCATGTTCTGCGGAGGTTCCAAAACCTGGACTCGAATCTTTAGTGACACGTTCGAGTGAGTATTGAGTATCAGCCTGCACTTGCACAAATTCGCCCTCGGAAACCTTGGAGCTGTCGCTTATGAAATGATTTCATTTCGTCTGTTCTGCATATTGGAAAGGGTATATCCGTTTTGCCAAGTGCTACCCAACGACGGCTTTGGCTGAGGCAGACTGAAAGCAAACCCAACATGGCAGGGGGATTACTCCCCTAAGTTGATACTAATTATTTAATCAAATTTAAATCATACAATGCAATAACTTGATATTGTATTCAACTTTATTCAGTTCAATTTCACAGCCGCCATTTTTGTGGTACAAACATAGATAAATCACTCGAATTTAACTAAGCCATAAGACCCTAAAACGTACATACATGTATGTACATACATATATTCGTATTGTTTTGATATCGTGATATCATTTATCGGGAACAAAATGCAGTCACGAATCAGTGAATAATTCGATTAATCTTTAATATTAGATGGAGTGAGACGCGTGATAATTTATTTAAAAGCTAAAAATAATAGTTTAAAAGAGGACTAAGTATTTGACCAAGGCATCATCAAAACTATAGAACAAATTATAGAACCAATGCGGTATCAAGCGGTGCGGTGCGTTGAGCTTAGGCGTTTTGTTATATATTAATTTGCATAATATGGTAATTAGCTAATGCACTTTACATGCCCATTGAATTCGGGTTTTGACTTTGAGATTTGAATTTAATGTTGTTTGTGTGTGTTTCTTTTTGTTTTGTCTTGTTTTCTTTGCCTTTTAGTCTCACTTTTAGGCAAATGCTAATATTCAAATTCGGAGTTGGCAGAGCGAACTCACAGCTACAACAGTAAAAGCGCGAACGACTATAAAATAGAACCTGACCCACAAAAACACATTAGCACACATTCAGCCCCTAGCAAAGCAAAGCTAGAAAAGCTGAGGTGAAGGTCACACGTTGCCAAATCAATGAATATGTTTTGGCATCAGAATGTAGACCAAGCACAGCAGCAGCAGCAGCAGCAGCAGTCGCAATCGCAGCAGAAGACTCCTGGTGAATCGACCGCGAAGCGTTTCAACATTAGCTTCAATGTTAAAATTGCTGTGAACGTGAACACCAAGATGTCCACCACCCACATCAACCAGCAGTCGTCCCCGACAGCTACGACATGCCAGAGAAAGCATAGCGTCCAGCATCAGAGCAGCAGGTTTGATCTGCGTCAGCAGGTGACGCGCCTGGGCCGCCAGTTGGCCAGCGGCCAAGACGGACATGGGGGCGTATCAGCGATTCTGATTGTAAATCTCCTGCTGTTGATCCTGCTGTCGATCTGCTGCGATGGGTGTCGCTCCCACGATGGCCGGCACTTTAATTACTCAGGCTTGCCAGAAAAGTTCAAAGACCATCTGAGTCTGTTGCCAAAGCTGGACAGTGACGTAGTGGAGAAAGTGGCCATTTGGCACAAGCACGCAGCAGCCGATCCGCCCAGCATAGTGGAGGGCATTGCCATCAGCAGCATATCCCGACCAGTACCAGTAGCAGTACCAGCACCAGCACCAGCACCAGAACCAGCACCAATGGCAGCACAAAAACCAACGGCGGCTTCCCCAGAGTTCCCCAGAGTGATCGATGAGCGTGTGGTCCTGGAACGCGTCACACGTGAGTGTGTGCAGCGTTGTATTGTAGAGGTGAGTAACTGTCTAGGGCTGTCATTCAGTGGCGTAGCTGGGCAGCAAAGGGCCTCGGTGCAAACGAAATTAGGGCCCCAACTAGAGTCAGATACTTTCTCAGATACTTTCTCAGATACTTTGGTAATACTTTGAAGTAAATCGAATTTTTTATTTGAAAATGTTTGCATTAAAAAACTTTATTGCACTCTTAAAAAAATTCAATATTTTTCCTGCCTCACTTTTCGCCAAATTACACTACTCGACAAAATTTAATTTGTATACCCATGCTCGAAGAATTTAAGGGAATATTAGATTTTTGGTAAAAGTGGATGTGTGCAACGCAGAGAAGGAAACGTTTCCGACCCCATAAAGTATATGTATTCTTGATCAGCATCAATAGCCGAGTCGAAATGGCAATCTATATCTGCCCGTCCGTCTGTCCGATCTGATGAGCGCCTAGTTCTCAGAGACAATAAGAGTTGGGCAACCAAATTTTGTCTCCAGACTCATGCAATATTGAAGATACGAGAAAACAAAACACGCAGTTTCGTAGAAATGACCATATCTACCAGATTGGCGAATCTGGAACGTTTGCCGTTTGGAACGCTTTTCCATATAATTTCATGAAGAATACTTTAGACGACGCGTAGTTATACATGTCGAATTCGTGCTTGCGTTTCAAGCAGAAGTGTGGAGTGACAATGTTTTTAGTGATGTGCTGGTCAGTGTCTGGGCCCCTGAGCTTGGGGGTCTTGCCCCTACGTAGCTACGCCACTTCTGTCATTATTACTCCTCGTATTTGTGCATAAATCAGGAATGGAAAACAACAATTACATTGGCACATATGTACAATGTACATACATATTCCATATGTGTGTGCGCATTGCTTAAAACTCGATTAAAAGCTAGTACGTAAAATCAGCAGAAAATCTGAACAACTGTATTACAGATTCGATGAGTTCTCTGAGATTCTCTCTAGTGTCGTTAAAATATTTAATTTGTCATTTCCATAATTGCACACATGTACATATGTATTTACATTGTACATACGTGCATCCGAACTAGTAGGTACTATCATATCAGTACCCGCACAAAGTTGCAGCGAATGCAAACAAAAAACTCAGTTGTGTTCTCATTATGTTAAAGTTAGAGGCGTGCACACACACACAGAGAAGCTGGACGCACGCTGCAGAGGTTAATTAAATTATATGTAATATGTACAATGTACATGCATACATACATATGTGTGTATGCATGTGTGTACATGCAGTGACGGACATTAGCAGTGGAGCAGCAATATCTTTTCAGCTTACTGCTCTTTAAGAGTTTTTCCATAGCGATTTTCAATAGAAAAATAGCTTTATCCGATTAATGAACCAATTTTCTAAAAGATGTGCTCATTTTTTTATTATGATTTAATTTTATTGCATTATTTTGTAGAATTTCTTAAGCGAACAGAGGTCTATAGCTAGGAAAACAAAAGTATTGGCCCGCAATTAGCACCTTTTAATGAGCTATAAATGTACATACACCATGTATAATTTCATCATGGGTCAAACTAGAAGCCCCTTCATTTACAAGAGACCCGCAGAGACTCGCAGCTATTAGAAAAGTTGTTGGCTACGCGCACCGTAAGGCTTTTTCTGTGTTGGAATTTACAGACTCCAACCTTCATGTCGTGTCGCCATGTCGCCTTCATGTGTAGCTCTTTGTCAAACTATGAGCTGTATCATTATTTGGATTACCTACGCTTAGCTTAACTGCAATTTGCATACACGTCCATATATTCTTGTATTTTTGTATGTACAGTGTACATACATACAAATGCGTATGTCAGGCCTTTCAATTGGTCGCATTACTGCATTTCTGCGGGAGCTTTTCTGTTGCGACATATCATATTTGATTTAATTCGTTTATTTGTTAGTTTTATAACTAACAAACGCACTGACTTGGGTCGGGTTACCAACTTATACGTACATATTCCATGACAATAACAAAGCTTCAATGCGAAAGAACGCTAAAACTAGACTCAGCAGATGATGCGGCCTTAATTCCAAATCACTTGCTATCAGTCTCGGCTGATGGATACAAGCCAATATGCGGTGTCGACAGGGACTTTGCACCCGACTAGGTATAAGTCTGAAATTTAGTACATTTAATATTTGCAATATTTAAAATACATTTTTTAAAGAAAACTAAAGTAGGCGTGACACTGGAAGGGGAGTGATTAACGGTCAAACTCGAACTTTCATTTTTTACCCTAAAAACCATCATACATAATATAAATAAAATTGAACAATGTGCAAATTGATTTTTTACTACAAATCTTAATTTCTTATAAATTTGTACTAGGTAAAATATGACAAAAAATTTTAAAAACACATTTTTTATTTTGCACTTTTTGAGTTGATAGCACGAAAAGTTAGCATCCAAACAAAGGCAAGTAAAAACATTGAACAATTGAACGTAAAATAATGGAACTGTCCTGGTATCAATTTTTTTTAGGTTTTGAATCATGAAATAGAGATGTAATCGAAGCATTCTAAAAACTGTGAAAGAAAAGCTTTCCCAGCAAATGACTAACATAAGAAAAGCGGATGAGAGCCGTTCCGCACTTAAAATTAGTATATTCCTCTGAAATGGTTGCCCCATTTGGAAATAGGGAAATTTGTTTCGTTAAATATGAAAATATTTAGGTAAATGCATATGCCTATACATATGTGTATAGCAAGGGTCTAACCTAAAATTTAAGTGTTTATACTGAGCTAGTAAGAATTTGAGACACGAAATACATTGACCAACATCTCTGCTGCGCTCTCAAATGGCTGACTATGTAGGGCCGTTTAGTTAGCATAGGTTGGAGTGGAAAATAAGTAATATCTCCTTAAAGGTTCAATTTTGGTAATGGTTTTTTCTATTGTTTGTTTGCTGATATCGCAACTATTTTTTCGTGCAGTCCAATGCTTGGCCAAATATGACCTTTTTTTATAACCCGCTTAAATTTGAAAAAAAATGCAAAAAATGACGTTTCTTAAATGAATCTAATAAAATATAAATAATATTTCCTAAAATTATTTCCTTTTTTTAAAATTCATATATTCAAGTTCATTAAATTAGGGGAAAAAAAGCTAGTTGAGTACGTTTTGAGAAAAATACATTAACCTTTGCACGGTTTTCTTCATTTTTTCAAAAACAGAAAAATGGTCAAACTTTGAACAACGAATATAAATCTTAAAATTTTTTTTAATTATAAAATTTAGGCTTTGAGAGCTTGATCAATTCCTAATGGAAGTGTAACAAAAGTTTTGCTAAATTCAACAACGCGATATCCGACTTTGCCACTTTGCAGCGCTGGAACCAAACTCAGCTTTTCGGCGATAATTTCTGGAAGCGTTGGGTCAAGGAATTTACACCGGTACTCACCAGACGCATAAAATGGTTTGAGAACGCTGAGAACAACGCTGTTGAGTTCGGCTTCCATTAGTGCGCTGCGCAGAGTTTCATCGTTGAATGAATAGTTTGGGCATATGGCTTTCAGCACACTTTTCGTTGGCCTGATAAGGGGAGCGCCCAGGCGCGACTTAAAGCGCCATTTGATGTGAATGTACTTCACCGTGATATCTTCACAATCAATATCGATCAGTTTTTCTTCAGCGCCTTTTCCGTAGATCTAAAGTTGGTTCCGTTGTCTGAGAAGATTTCTGATGGTGTTCCAACATATGTATGTATGTCTGTATGTAAGATCTCCTTAAATCCTTAAATTAAAAATAAAAATTATAATAATAATAATATAGTAATAGTAGTAAAATAAGTAATGATATTAAAATAATTAAAAATGACTTCTCAGCTCAATCGTAGGTACTATTCATTAGCGGGTCAAATATTATTACTCTACTATCTCAAACATTCCATAATTAGGAATAGCACTATTATCTGCATGGCAATTCGGGATTTCGGAATATTATTTCATTGGAAAATAACCTCATCTAGGGTAGTTTGTTGTGCCGGGGGGCTATTGCGGGGCGGCACATATGTACATAAAATATGTACATGTATGTATGTGTATGTAAAGCCAGAGTGAGAGATTGTCGACGATTTAACACATAAGTATGTATATATGGATGTATGTTTGCATGTGCATCAATTCATATATGTATGTAGGTGTCAATTAGTACTATGCATACTATCTGAGAATTTGTAATAGTGGAGTGGAGTTACATTTTAATCAGTGCTTCGGTTACACTTCATTCATTAGTGAAACGCCATTGTAATCCACTCCAACCCAGGCCATCAGTGTAGTTTGGCTCAATTAAAATTAATGACGAACCATCGTGTTCTGTGATTGCCCTAAATGAGCGGGACATGAGCAAGAGATCTGAGAGAGGAATGGGCGGACTGAGAGCCAGGAGGGTTAGAGACTATTGTTCAAGCAAAAAATGTATCCTATTCAAAGGGCTTTTAGTTTGTTACACATTATCCTTCTTTTCTATGAGCACTTAAATCGTTTCATTGTACATACATACATACACATGTACATATTTGCATATATACACACATATGTATGTACATATATACAGTGACTCCCAACTGAATAGTTGCTGATTCGCCATTGCCCTTACGAGCAGCACTGAGAGGTAAACCACCTCTGGACACCTTTATTGTTCCAACTATGTCATTCCAAATTAATAAATCTAAAAAACTACTCGGCCTGCCTTCACTGTCCGCTAATTAAGACGCTGCGTAGAAATATTTGCTCGGCATTCCATGCTTGAATCTGGAGCAAGCCCGCCCCCATAGATTCTGGACCTGGAATCCGTTTCGACTAGAAAAGCTTGTGCACACAAAAGAGATTTCGTTGAGACGTTTTGCCTCCCGCACATCGAGAGTGTGCAAAATGCTTTGCCAATTTATAAACGCTGCGGCATATATGTATGTAATCGTAATCGTATTCGTATTCGTATTCCTGCGCTTGCTTTTCAGAGCCTGGCGAGGTAGCAAAAGCAACAAGAACACAATGGTGTCAATAACACACTAACCCAGTCTGTGCAGTGCTGTGTGGGGCTCGGTCCGTGAGTTTCCGAGTTAATGTAATAGAAACTGTACAACAAAAGATGAGCAATGACGACATGAAAGCCCCCAACGCCAATTAGTCGGCTTGCCCACCCAATTTCTATCATGTTCTCGTTCCTGTTCTCATTCTCAATCTCCTTGTTCCATTGGCATCGTGAGTTGCGAAAGCTTCAGCTCTTAATAGCTATTTGTGTTTGTGAAAAAGCCAATCAAGCTAAATTAATAAATACTACGTAGAATTTAAACGAAAAATAAATTAAAGCACAGACACCAGAAACATATTCTGAGCAAGCTCTGCTGGAGTGTGTGGAGAGCTGCTCGAAGCAATCAGCTTGCGCTGAGGAAAATTACACCTAATTACACTATAAAACAGCACAGAAAACTCTGGCTCTAAACCCTTACTCGAGGAGTTAAGGGGTATATTAGGGGCGAAATTTTGAAATACACTTGTGATATCACATGAGTCTGGAAACAAAATTTGGTTGGTCTTGCTTTTAAAGTTTCTGAGATCTAGGCGCTCATCGGGACGGACAGACAGACATGGCCATATCGACTCGGCTTTTAATGCTGATCAAGAATATATATACTTTATGGGGTCGGAAACCCTTAACTCTTTGAGTGCGGGTATACAAATTCCACATAAATCCTAAGCTCACATATATACTGACTGAGTAGAGGTATAAAAGTAGAGGCGCGGCCACCGCAGCGACTCATAAAGTTCCCTATCTTATTCTTATAGACTTGGGGCACTAAAAACGTACATATAATGAACCAGAGGGCCGTGCCACGTTTCTTTGTCGCAAATTTTGGTGGTATGGATGAGAAATGAAGAAAAAAAACAAAGTGTTCCCTCAAAACTATACATAACTTATTTCCGAGTTTTTTGTTTGTTTGTAGATACGTAATCTTCATATCGTTTTGTGCCACAACGTTTTCAAAGCAGGGATGAAAGCATCCCCATACTGGAACTAATACTAGACGTCCTTCTTTTTTTCCTTACTCTTCGGTTTTTGTCTGTGTCTTCCCTGTTCTTATGTGTAATTTGGTGTTAGTTTTGTAACTTTTATACATATGTATGTATGTGTGTTAATATTTTAAGAAACGAAACGAAAAACCAAACTCAAAATGCGTTTCAGCCGTTAAGTGCTAAGACTCAGTAATAGTCCGCATTCTGGCCAAACTTGAGTGCATGCAAATTAATTTGGGTTAATCGACCCCCAACCCACCTTCGACTATGTGTCGTACATATCACATACATATGAATGTACATATGTATGCTCCAATCTGAATATCTGAAGCATGAAATCTTTCGTCTCCCTGCATGAACTCCTCGCTACGCCCTCGCTCAAGTCCTAACCTGTTTTGGGTATATCTTGCCCTCGAGTTTATTCAACTTCTTCTTGAACTTCTTCTCGGAAATAAATAAGACTGAATAGTCGAAATGCGGACTATCAATTAACCGCCACTCGGAAACTACTGTACCCCTTCAAAATTAGTCGAAAAATTATGGGCACTGCCTCAATGCATTACAATGCGTGGAAACAAGAAAAGACAGAGGGACATGAACACTACAGCAGATACATATGATATTATATGATGTACATTGTACACAGGTATTTACATTTAAAGGGAAACAATATACACTTCAATTCTGAGAGTATCAGGTTACCTCTGGTTACTGACACTGTCGCAGAGTTCAAATTCGATTTCTATCCATTCCCATGCAATGCAGGAGCCACTTCCGTTCCCATGACCCATAATTTTATTTACTAATTGGTTTGTGGTTTTTTTAAACTTATTTTTGCGACTTTTCCAGGAGGATTTATTTCTGGACGAGTTTGGAATCAAGTGCGAAAAGGCGGACAGCAGCGAGAAGTGCTACAAAACACGCGTAAGTGGAGAAATGAGGGTCCCAAATGACATGTGATAGCCGTCAGACCAAATGAAATGAAAGAATTTCAAAAAGCAGGGAGAAATGAAAAATGATCAGGGGTAATTTGAACCCTTTTAGGCCCAAAAGGAAGGCGAGATATTTGTTAACCGCGAAAGGGAGTGTATTTTTCGATATGGTTGAGTTTTTATTTTTGTATTTTGGTGCTCGATTTCAGTGGGAGACGAATCCTAAGTGCGCGGCTCTGGAATTTACACTTCTCATGTAGGAAAATCAAGAAGCCCTCGTACATAATACTACTTACATATATATTTTACTCATAGAGTGCAGGATACACAAAAAACAAGAAGGAAGCGATTCCGTCGGCAGAATGTATATATGTAACTATGTATATTCTTGATCAGCATTAATGGCGGAGTCGATGTATCCATGCCTGTTTGTCCGTTTTGTTTGGCGCCCACCTTCTGCTTAACCTTAACAACATTTTATTTTGTTTCCTATTGCAGAAATTAAAAAATATTTTTTTTTTCAGAGTTAGCGCTCTCCTTTCCACATTACCATATGCCATTCTATCAAGCTAATTAAAGCAGATATAAAGTGGACTGGTAAATTTGCTTGATTTAGCTTACCTTCTGGGAAATATCAAACTTTCAAATGAAAAATTGATTATTTTTGTGAAGTATATTTTTCAAAACTTGTATTTGTATTTTTATTTATTTCATGCTTTATCCTAACTTGTACTTGTACTTTAGGAACTTTTGTTAACTGAAGTCAGAAACGTTCCAAACGGACAAATGTGATTTTCAGGGGGTTGGTCAAATAATTTTAGCTCAACCGTTTATACATAGATTTAAATGAGCGATATTTTAAACGACGCTTGATTAATTCACCTATACACAAAAAATACAAACACACAAGATTAATTTTTTGTTCGACTTTTCTTGAGTTTTGCAGGTACAATTTAAAGAAAAAGTAGCATTTGAAAGCTTGATATTTCCCAGAAGGTAACCTGAAGCTACAAAGTATTCTGCTCCACTTTAAAGCTGCACTTATTGGCTTTTCAGAATGTCGACGTTCATTACAACCAGACGTTTAATTTTTTTTGTCTGGACTTTGATATGCAATGACTGCACCACCAAGTGGCCCAAGCGACACCAATCCGAAGTCCTTTACGCGCGGAACCCAGTCAGTAACGCAGTTCTCATACCGCCCAACCGACCAAGGGGCGCTGCCGCACTGTGCGTGTAACCAAACCGATCGCAATAAGCATTTTAATTTTTTTCCAAAAAAAAATTCAAAACCAATGCGAAATCGGTAAAATGCAGAGGAGAGAGCTTATTAGTGAGAGCGCTACTGCACAGAAAGCTTCGTGAGCGAGAGAGGAAGAACAGTTAGTTAGGTATAGGTGATAGGGAGAGAGTGATGAACAGCTGCGACAAGGAGCGGGATACCTGTATTTTGAGCGTACTTACGGAAAGCAAACAGAAGCAAACACACGACTAACCGAAGCACAAAATAATTAAATAATTATGTTTATTACGCAACAGGCATGCACTCGCGGTTTGGGATACATTTTAGATTTTAAGCTAATTAGAGGGTATTACGGTTTATTTTAAAAAAATGCTTAGCGAAAACACCTCTGCTCACTACGAAAGAGAACGATCGAACGAAAGACCATAATTCTTTAAAAAATTTCAAAGCTTCAAATCTATCCGAAAAAGTCGGTTTGGTTCGAAGCGTAAATAAAATGTTAAATTTTGTTGAGGAGTGCTATGGAACAGATTTTGCATGCTTTGAATGCACTAACTATATATGTAATATAAAAAGCACATGTAATGAAATGGATCTTGATCCTTACAGAAGTGATTGCCTAGGCTTTGATGGGCGTACACATGTATACATATGTACTTCAATGTCAGGTAAAATTGCAGACGCTCAAAAAATCATTTTCGAAAGCCTATATTTTCTTAAGCTTGATTTGGCCATAAAAGACTTGCTATAAATGCTGGATCTGAAATTCGAAACACTCTTTCCCCCATGGTGAAACGGTCTGGAAATCATTCGATCATTAGGAAGTTAAAATAATAATTAAAATAATATAAGTAGCTCTGCCTGCAACCGTGTTTTTATATTACCTACGTACAGTGGCGCACCTAGTAGAGTTGGTGGAAAGAAAGAAAGAGCGAGAGAGAGAGAGAGAAAGAAAAAGTGAGATATTCAGCCCTCTTGTTTCCCCCATCACCTTTGTCCTGACAGCACCCCATTCAAATAACTTTGCGCCTTTTGCGAAAAGCTATACAAGAAGGAAGAGAATACGTGTGCCCCGATTTACCACGTTTCGTGTTGGTTTTCATTAAAAATGTGCTTGACTACGCTGATTGGCTGTCCGCTCGCAGAGAAAGCTCTTTTGAACCATTTTAATCTATTCAAATCCATTCCGCAGTGCACCAAGGGATGTGCTCAATGGTACAGAGCCCTTAAGGAGGTGGAACCCTGCCAAGAGGCCTGTGTAAGTGCAAATTCATCTCCTGAATCCCTAAAGATTTTCTTCCGACTGATGAAGACTGTTTCCAAATGGCTTGCCAGTCCTCGCCTCACTTCTATTCCCACGACATGCCCTGCATCGGGGCTTGTGAGATGGCCCAGCGCAATTACTGGCTCTTACAGCGCCTGGCCATGACTCAGACAGTGCAGAGGACGCAACCGCAGTTGGTGCAGACCCCCAGTCAGGATCGACCGGACACGCCGCTGACCATCAAGTGGGCCATGCACTTTCCGGAGCATTACCTGTCCAGCCGACCCTTCAACATCCAGTACCAGTACGTAGACCTCCATAATGAGCAGAATGACGAGAATGGGCAAAAGAAGGAAGGGACTTGGATGAATTTGGCAGATTACGACTGCGACGAGTACTACGTCTGCGAGATTCTTGAGTCCCTGACGCCTTACACACAGTACAGAGTAATTATGAATTTATTGCCTCTGATATTTCACTCCCCATAATAATAATCTATGTATATTTTATTATCGGACCATTTGTAATACCACATTTCCATTAAGAGAACTTAACGTTTAGTGGATGATGTTGGTTTACTTTGATTTTACATATCCCACGTTCACGCATTACTTTACATTTTCATTTCAGTTGAGCAATACCTTAAACGACGCCTAATTAATGCGTCTATCTAAAACCAAAAATTTTGGCCAAGAATTTTTGTCTATTTTTCACGAGTTTTTAAAGTCAAAATTTCGAAAAAAATTCGCAAAAAATTATTAAATTTGAATTTGAAAGCTTAATATCTTCCAGGCGTTAAGATACAAAGGGTCTGGTCGGATTTATAGCTGCATTTGTCAGCTTTTTAGAACTGCAAAGTTCTATGCAAGCAAATATATGATACTTAAGTTATGTGAAAAAGAGAAGCACTACCTCTGAAAAAAACCATGAAAAAAATTCAAGATTTTAAAAATCCTTTAAAAAAATGACACCATAAAAAAAGTAATAAAGTACTACAAAAATTTTTAAGTCCCGATATCTATCAGAAAAAGTCATTTTGATTCACAGCCTAAATAAAAAGTTCAATTTTGTGGAGTGATCGCGAGCGCATACCGAACCAATTACCAAAATTCAATCGGAATTTAAAAAAGCGAGAAAATTGCAAGAAGCAGGTCTGTTTTGAGTGATTTCATAAAAAAGAGTGAAATAATAGGAAAAACATTAGAGACCGAACCAAAACTTTTATTTTCGATACTGCTATGAGAACTCGAATTCAGCGTTTTCTTTAGATTGTGCTGTAAAGATTGTTGAGTGTATGCATACGTATACCAGCAATGCCAACTATTCGTCTACAAACAGGACAAACCGAAAAAAAAACGAGAAGGAACGTGTGAGTCGCTTCTGGGGACGCGAGTCTACTTTTATACCCGTACTCAGTCATTATATAAATTTTTAAGCTTATCATTTATGTAGAATTATAAACATTGCACTTTTTACATTTTTGTGCTACACCTGTTATCTACATCTACAATGTATATTCTACATCTTCTCAGCTAGCGGGCGCTGGGCGATAAAACTAAAAACGCAGTATCGTAGAGAATGACCATATCTACCAGATGGCCGAATCTGAAACAGATCGGATCATTATTATGGCCAGAATGAAGAAATAAATTTTTAGTTGCTTTCCCCACCTCCCCCACGTCTCCAGAAGCGACTCACACGTTCTTTCTCGTTTTATTTATTTAAATTTATTTCTTTTATTTTTATTTGTGTATTTGTGTATTTTTTTTGTTTTTAAGTTATTTTTATTTTATTTATTTATGTTTAAGAGTATTTATTATTATTATTATTATTATTATTTTATAAGTGTTTATTAAGCAAGGCGTTCCATAATCGAATAGTATTAAAAATTAAAAAGCACAGTTGGATTTATCGTATAAATAGCTCTGCTGTCTGGTATAAACTATTCGATGCAAGAATATAATTGTTCTGTACCCTGTCCATGTCTTTAAATCCAACTTAAATATTTTCTTGCTAAAATTGAGATATGATCAGCTCGTCTCTTATTGTAGATGTAACGTGAAATGTTGTAAAATGTTAGTTTTAGTTTTCTCTGCGATTTATTTCCTAATATTTCTATTCCATAAAATAAGGAGGGTGTCAGTAGTTTATCAGTTGTTTGAGTATTTCTGCTAAGTATTTTAGTGCGGGTGCAAGTTGTCTTAGAAGACCATATGTTCTTTCAATAGCATTCGTGACTTGACTTCTCCAAGAAAGCGTATTGTTAAATGTTCTTCCTAAATTTTGTGCTTGATCTACATAATTAATATGTTTTCCTTCAATTTCAAGTTTCGGATAGTTTATCGTATTATTTACATTTACATTTATCTGGATTAAGTGCCAATGTATGTATTTTCTAATCGTACGTTCGCGACCTAAAACATAATTTTATTTTAATTGCTTCGCACTCAATGCAAGCAGGTGGCTGACACAACACGTTGTAAATAAGTTAGGTGTCGCTAACCTACCTTGGTTAGCAGTTTATAACTAACATAAACAAATTCAATATTCATTTTTTTAACAACAAAAGAAAAGTTTTCTATGTTGCGCACAGAAAATGGTTATATCTGCAAAACATATTTTTATGGAAAAACATTTCCAGGGAAATGAATTAATTAACTCTCTTAATTTCAAATGGAGTTGCCTTTATGTTCCTCCTGCAACCTGCGGGGCATTGATCTTGCCAAGTCTTGTAGAGTTGATAACTCAATCTTGGCCCAATCTGCAACGAACGATTTTTTAAAGTCTTACAAGGTATTGTTCTCCCTTGTTCAAGCCTAAACTTTTGCTGCAAGGATGCCCCGCAGATCCTCAATGGGATTTAAGTCCGGACCCATTGCCGGCCACTTCACCAATGGTATATTTTAGGTCTCAAAAGAACCCATTGTGGCCCGGGCAACATGAGTCGGTGCATTATCCTGCTAAAATGTTTATTAAAAGAAATATAAGCGAGAAGGAACGCGTGTGTCGCTTCTGAGGACGCGACTCTCTTTTTGTACCTGTACTCAGTCCGTATATATACATATGTACATAAGCGAGCTTATGATTTATGTGGCATTTTTAAATATCTTATCTGCTTACGTTTCTTTGATGCACCTGTGATCTAGCTTATTTATGTACCCTTTAACTCTTCGAGTTATATATAATATAATTATAATTATAATTAATATATAATTAATTTATCTTGGCAATCAATTGCATTTACCACCCAGTTCCGCTTCGAGCTCCCCTTTGGCGACAGCAACGACGATGTGCTGTACTCGCCGGCCACACCCGCCTACCAGACGCGTCCTGAGGGGGCACCGATCTCGGCACCCATTATCGAGGAACTGCTGGCGCTAGACGAAAGCCACGTGGCCGTGCACTGGCATCCGGGCAGCTTCACCAACGGCCCCGTCGAGGGTTACCGCCTTCGCTTGAGCAGTTCGGTGGATAACCGCACCATCGAGCAGGTAGGCAATCTAATAACTGCCTCCTTCTGACGAAAGTAGCACTTTGCCCCTCTTTCTGCAGCTGGTGGCGGCGCAGCGGGGCAACTTCGTCTTCTCGCAGCTGCAAGCCCATACCAAGTACAGGCTGGAGCTGACGATGGTCAACAAGCAAGGCGAGGGCCCAGCGGCCTCTGCCAGCGTCGTGACAAGTTCCGCTCAGGCTCCGCAACTGCACAAGGACCAGGATGAGGGCCACTCCCCGAGCGTGCTTGTGGCCGGGCAGCAGAACATCGTGTGGCAGTCCTTGACGCCGGGCGGGGAGACACGACTCGTCCTTCACTCTGATCAGCCAATTGGTGACATGACCTGGGAGCCCAAGGAGAAGCGGCTGTGGGTCGTGGACGTGCTGGGAGAGATGCGCAGGTGGGCAGTCATCAAACAATCTCAAAGAACAAAGCACAATAGATACGAGTAGCCCTTCTTCATCCCCCTTTCCAACAGCCTGAGACTGGAGCAGGGCCAGCCGACATCTGGCATTAGCAGAGTAGAGCTGGATGGACGGAGGAACATATCCGGTGAATGGATTCCCCGAAAGCTTAGCCTGGATTGGCTCCACAGACGTCTCTACCTGGCTGTGGAGACGCCGAGTCTCACATTTTCCCTGCTCAAAGTGGATCTGGAGAGCACGCACTTTGATGTGCTGTCCGAGGCTCTGGACCCGGTCCAGCAGATGGAGGTCGACCCCTTGAACGGTTGGCTTTTCTGGACCGATGCCGAGAGCGTTTGGCGTCTCGATTTGACCAGCAAGGAGCGAATCCGCATTGCCAGGATCAGACAGCCTGGCTGGTTCACCCTGGACCCGCTGCACTGGCTGCTCCACCTACTGGTGGCGCACGAGGCGAAAATTCTGGAAATCAGCTACGATGGCAGCTTCAAAGTGCCGCTAATCGCCCTGCCCGACAATTCGTCGCAGGCCTTCGCTCTCCAGGGCCGCTCCCTGCTGCTAGCTGGTGCCAGCCAGATCCAACTGCTGCTGGCGGATCAGCTCAACCACGGAGGGCTGGGCACCTGGCCGCTGCGCCAATTCCCAGACTGCTGGGGCCTGATCCTACTCACCGCAGAGCGCTTCCCCTCGGCGCATCCCTCTGGGGTGCCTCGACGGCTGAGCGCCGTGCTGGGAGCCCAGGCAGCCCACATATCGTGGCAGGAGCCGTCTAGGAATCGTTACCAGTCACCCGTCGCTGCTTTGGACCTGACCTACGAGCTGGAGGTCCTGGACGTGGCAAGCCAGAGCGCATTCAGCATCCGCAACATCCGCAGCCCCCACTTCGGACTCGAGCGCCTGCAGCCGGACAATCTGTACCACTTCCGGGTGCGGGCCGTGAGTGCGGCCGGGGAGCCCGGCGACTGGACCCCACCCCACGTGGCTCGCACCTGGCCCCTTGGTCCGCATCGCCTGCGCTGGGCTACCTCCCAAGGCGCACTCTATGAGACCAATGAGCTGGGCGGGCAACTGGAGCGCAGGGAGGCTCAGCTGGAGGCGCGGCCCGGACCCCTGGCTATGATCAACGCCAGTGCGGGCTACTACGTGGCCGGGTCCGGGGTCTTGCACTGCATCAACGTGGAGCAGCCGCAGCTGAGGTGCCTGGTCCCAGACGAGGTGCCCCATGTAGGGGCCGTGACCTACGACTGGAGGGGTGGCCGAGTCTACTGGTCGGATCTGGCGCGAAACTGCGTGGTGCGCCTGGATCCGTGGAGCGGGATGCGCGAGCTGCTGCCCATCTTTGGGGCCCGCCAGCTGGCCATCGACCCGCGGCAGGGCCATCTCTACTACGCCACCGCCACCCGTCTGACACGTCGCCCTCTCAGCTCTTCCCCGGGCCAGCCCCAGCATGTGAATGAGGTGGAGCTGGAGGTGGAGTTCTACCACGTCAACGGCCTTGGGGACAGCATCGCCTCGTTCAGTATCGACCTGGAGCAAGGCCTGCTCCACTGGCTAGTCTCAGGCCCTGCCGCGCTGCGCCTCTACCGGGCTCCTCTTGGAGGGGCCTCCGTCGCGGACGCCCGTCAGCTAGTGCAGAGCTGGCCCGGCAGGGATGCCCTGCCCCAGAGCCTTCAAGTGGTGCGACCCCTTGGGGCTCTGCTCTGGCTGGAGCGGGGCGGGCACCGAGCACTCCTCGCCAGGACAACAGCCCTGGACGACACCATGGAACTGTGGCCACAGGGTCTCGACTTCCCCGCCTCCTCGCTCCAGCTCGTCGACCCAACAGCCCCACCACCACCCGATGCTGGGGTCATACCTTCGGCCGTGCTCCCTGACAGCGTCCGCCTGGATGACGGCCACTGGGACGACTTCCACGTGCGATGGCAGCCAGCGACCAGTGGAGGCAACCACAGCATCTCCTACCGACTGCTCGTCGAGTATGGCCAGCGCCTGCAGACACTCGACCTAGCCACCCCCTTCGCGCGCATCACACACCTTCCGCAGGCTCAGCTGCAGCTGGCAATCAGCCTCACGCCCCGCACCGCCTGGCGCACGGGCCCCACCACCCGCGTTCAGCTGTGCACGCCCGCCGCTGCTCCCACCCAGCCACGGCGCCTGCGCGTGTTCGTTGAGCGCATTGCAAGGCCCCTGGTCCCGCCCAGCGTCGGGGCCTTGCTCCGCTGGGATGCGCCTGAGCAGGCGCCTGCTCCGGTGCAGGCCCTGGAATACCGCATCAGCTGCTGGCTGGGATCGGAGATCCACGCGGAGCTGCTGATGAACCAGAGCACCCTGGAGGCTCGGGTGGAGAACCTGCAGCGGGACCAAACCTACCGCTTCCAGGTGGAGGCGCATGTGGCATCGACAGGGGCGGCCGCCGGCGCCGCCAGCCACGCCCTCCACGTGACGCCCGAGGTGCAGGCCGTGCCCCGCTTTGTCTATGCCAACGCAGAGTTCATCGGTGAGCTGGACCTGGACAGCCAGCTCCGACGCCGACTGGTGCACACCGCCAGTCCCGTGGAGCACCTGGCCATCATGGAGGGGGAGCAGCGGCTCCTGTGGGTCAACGAGCATGTGGAGCTGCTCACCCACGTGCCGGGCTCCACGCCCGCGAAGCTCGCCAGGATGCGGGCGGAGGTCCTTGCCCTCACCGTCGACTGGGTGCAGCGCATCGTCTACTGGGCCGAGCTGGAGGCGGGTCAGGAGGCGCCGTCAGCGCAGGTGGCAGTGATATACCGCCTCGACCTGTGCCGCTTCGAGGGGCGCATCCTGCAGGGCGAGCGGCTTTGGAGCACTCCGCGGGGCCACCTGCTGAGGGACCTAGTGGCCCTGCCCCACAGCCGGGCACTGGTCTGGCTGGAGCACGAAGCTGTGTCCCGCAATTCCACGCTACGCGGCCGCAGTCTCACCGACGGATCACCTGTGCCCCTCGAGTCCCCCGCCGCCCTCTTCCGGCTATACGAGGGCAGTCTGGAGCCCGGGACGGAGACGCTCAACTTGGTGGACCACCAGGGCAGGCTTTGCGTCTACGACGTGGCCCGCCAGCTCTGCACCGTCACCGGGCTGCGCAGCCAGCTGCACCTGCACCTGCTGACGAGGGACGGCGGACAACTGGCCCAGGATGCGGGCTATCTCTACGCTCTGCGCAACGGCAGTATCCGCGCCTATGGCCGCAGGCGCCACCAGCTGGAGTACCTCGTCGAGCTCGAGCCGGAAGAGGTGCGGCTGCTGCAGGCCCACAACTATCAGGCGTATCCCAGCAAGCGCTGCCTGCTCCTGCCCGCCGCCGCTGCCCTGGACTCCACTGCCATCCAGTGCGAGGAGCTGCAGTGCACCCTGACCCTGACCCAGCTGCATGCCTCTCCAGACTGCGCGCTGCCCGTGCCCGGCCTGAGCTACCAGCTGAACTTAACTTCGCTGGAGGGCGGCCAGCGCGAAGGGGAACCCCACCAGTGGCTGGCCGGATCAGGAGACTCCATCAACATCACAGGGCTGCGGCCCTTCTCCAGGTACCAGCTCAGAGCTACATTGAGCAGCTACTACCAGCTCCGCCTGGGCCTCGACGCCCTGCCCCTGCCCACCATGGAGATGCGCACCGCACAGGCCTCGCCCACGGCTCCGAGGAACTTCAGCGCGCGCGTGCTGGGTCCCAGCGAGGTGGAGGTCAGCTGGGCCCCTCCCTTCCAGCTCCGCAGTGAGAGCGTTCACTACACGATCCACTGGCGGCAGGAGCAGGAGCAGGAACAGGAACAGGAGCAGGAGCAGGAGCAGGATCGGGAGCGAATGGAACGCAGAGTGGAGTCTGCGGGGAGGCATCGGCTGAGGGGACTGCGTCCCGGGTCTGGCTACCGACTCTGGGTGCAAGCCCATGCCACGCCCACCAAGTTTAACAGCAGCAGCCTGCTGCACGTGCGGACCTATGTGAGGTTGCCAGAACTGCAGCTGCTGCAGCTGGGACCCTACTCATTGACCCTCTCTTGGGCAGGGACCTCGGACCCGCTGAGCTACCTGGCCCTCGAGTGCCGTTCAGCGGCGGAACAGCTGCGCTGGGAAGTAGCCGGAAACCACTCCTGGATGGTGGTGAAGCCGCTGAAGCCGCGCACGCGCTATGAGTGCCAGCTGCTGCTCGTCTTCGCGTCCTCCCCAGGCGCTTCCGTTTACCGGGGGCCCACTCAGGAGTACGAGACACTGGGGGATGCACCTAGTGCGCCAGGCCGGCCACAGCTGCAGCACATTTCCGGGGAGATCTTCCGGGTGAGCTGGAGTGCGGCCCGCGGAAATGGGGACCCCATCGCCCTGTACAACCTCGAGGCGCTGCAGGCCAGATCCAGACGAAGGAGGCGCAGAGAGAGTGCGAGAGGGGGCCGGCTAGCCCTGCTGCCATGGGCCGAGGAGCCGGCGGTCGTGGAGGACCAGTGGCTAGACTTCTGCAACACTACCGAGCTGAGCTGCATCGCGCGAAGTCTGCACTCGAGCCGGCTGCTCCTGTTCCGGGTGCGCGCCCGCAGTCACGAGCATGGCTGGGGGCCTTACAGCGAGGACAGCGACCGAGTGTCAGAGCCCCTGGTCTCTCCCGAGAAGCGCGGATCTCTGGTGCTGGCCATCATTGCCCCGGCGGCCATTGTGTCCAGTTGTGTGTTGGCCCTGTTCCTCGTCCGCAAAGGTAACCTTCCCACAGCCATGCAAGTACTCGTTTCTACTCGTACATAGCACATTTAGTATAGTCGTCCGGCGGGCAGGTGCTGCTACATCCCAGAAGATTCTTTGAATGGTCGAGTAGCTCGGACAGAGCTCACATTCCCAGCAAAGGCTTGAGACGGGGCAGGTCGAGGCTCGAGGCTCGTTAGATCGATCTGAAATGGTATCCAGTGCAGTGCTAGTAGTGCAAGTGCAAGTGCAACTTGCTTGTAATATTTCTGGTATTCATGGTAGGTGCTGAGTGAGGCTTGAGTGAGTGAACAGTGAGTGGAAAGAGTTGTTCCTTGACGAGTGAACTGAGCAGGTTCTGTATGTATGTACGGTATGTACGGTATGTAGGGTATATATGTCGAATACATAGCTTATTGGGCGACCGATAGACTTGCCTTTAGAGAGTTATTGCCCTGAGTGCTTAGATCAACGATGCAGCCCAGGCAGTCAGCTTAGAATGCTTCTCCATTGCTCCTTACTGGCTGTACTATCTGTGCTAGCTGTTCCACTTATAATCTATAATATCCAAGCAGTGCAAAAGCGGCGCATGCGGGCCAAAAAGCTGCTGCAGCAGAGCCGTCCAAGCATCTGGAGCAACCTTTCCACGCTGAGTACGCAGCAGCAACTACTGGCCGCCCGCAGCCGCGCCTTTTCCACGACGCTCAGCGACGCGGACATCGCCCTGCTGCCCCATATCAGTCGGAGTCAGCTGACCCTGCGCCGCTTCCTGGGCAGTGGAGCCTTCGGCGAGGTCTACGAGGGCGACTTGCAGCCGGAGGACAAGAAGGAGACGCAGCGCGTGGCTATAAAGGTGATTAACCAACCAACGAAATCGAAAGATGCACGTAGATGTAGATCCATTCTAAGCCCTTGCTAATACACAGAGCCTGCGCAAGGGGGCCAGCGAGTTTGCGGAGCTGCTGCAGGAGGCGCAGTTGATGAGCAACTTTAAGCACGAGAATATTGTGTGCCTCGTGGGCATCTGCTTTGACACCGATTCCATCTCGCTTATCATGGAACATATGGAGGCGGGCGACCTCCTCTCGTACCTGAGGGCTGCTCGACCAAATTCCCAGGTAATTTCCCAGGGGAGCGCCACGGCTCTCCTTGTTCCCACGGCGTTTAACCCCCTTCCTTCCCCCCGTTCCGACCCATTTGAATCTTTAAGGAGGTAGTCCAAGGACTGTCGCTGTCGGAGTTGCTGGCCATGTGCATTGACGTGGCCAACGGTTGCAGCTATCTGGAGGACATGCACTTCGTCCATCGTGATCTGGCCTGCCGCAACTGCCTTGTGTCTGAGGGAACAGAGGCGGGGCGCCGGCGCATGGTGAAGATCGGCGACTTCGGCTTGGCCCGTGACATCTACAAGAGCGACTACTATCGCAAAGAGGGCGAGGGGCTGCTCCCAGTGCGCTGGATGGCACCGGAGAGCCTCGTGGATGGGGTGTTTACGACCCAGTCGGATGTGTGGGCTTTCGGCGTGCTCTGCTGGGAGATCCTCACCCTGGGTCAGCAGCCGTATGCGGCTCGGAACAACTTCGAGGTGCTCGCCCACGTCAAGGACGGTGGACGCCTCCACCAACCCGCCATCTGTCCCGACAAAATGTAATTGGTGTCTCTAATCCTTATTACTAAAGGCTCCTTCTAAAAGTGATCACCCTCTTGGCAGGCATTCCCTGCTTTTGTTGTGCTGGCGCACGGATCCATCGGAGCGACCCAGCTTCAGGCGTTGCTTCAGTGCTCTTCATGCCATCAGCACGGATCTCCGCCGCATCCAAATGCCGCCGGTCGACTCAAGAACTACGGGACACAGTTCGGAAGCCGCTTCCCTCACCAGACCTCAGCTTAAGGTGCGTTTCGATGAGCACGAGGAGATGGCTACGGGACAGGAGAAGGAGAAGGAGAAGGTGACGAAGGCACCAGAGAGTATGTCGCTTCGGAGTGTGTCCTGTCACAGTCCGTCTCAGCAGCTGTATGCCAACGAAGGGGTCTCCCGCCTATAGGAAGGCCATCATCTCTCTGCGGATGTCGGCCCAAAGGAGCGCACTCCCTTCTCCGTTTCCGATGCATCGCGATGCTATAAGAAATCAGTTTCTAAGACTAGCGAGTTGATATGGGCCGTGCCTTCCACGGATCTAGCTTTCCAGTTTATGCTTAAGCAGAACCTTTAGATTAAATTAATCTTCTCGTAGATGGACATTGAATATAAGTGAACAGAAACTGGCCCACTGCGAAGTCTGCGAAGTTTGATGCATGATACGAGATTCGGGTTTCCTTCGCTCAGTTCGTCCACCAGCATTTCGATATGGTTTGGTCGAAAATCTTCAATCTCGATTTCTTCGGACATCTCAATTTGACATTTCCATATGTATATTTGATAATACCTTTTATATATGTAATGTATGTACAATATTCTAAGCAGGGTAAATTATATTAGCTGATATTCAAATATCAAAACAGTCTATTTTTTTTAATCAAATATGTTATATTAAAACCGCCAAGAGATATGGAAAAAATGTATTTGCTTGGCTAAGAATCTGAAAACATTTTTATATATCGGGTTTACTTGCTTGTTAAATTCATCCATCCATAGGAATGAAAAGGTTCAACCAAAAAAGGCATGGATATGGATATTGAGCTTATTGACTTCATCTTTCATTGCGTTGCCTTTTCCAATGGGTCTCCGCGTGCGTCTCGTTATTTTTTTTGCAGTGAAACGGCCCAAATCGAATCGAACCAAATTCGAGTGCGTTTCTATTATTTTTTCCAAGACAAAAACGTAGTCTTTCTACACATCAGTATACACAGCCACTAAGTCTTACGAAAGAACCCCAAAAGAGAATCTAAAATAAAATAAAGCTCCATTATCCTGCAACCAGGCACAGTGGTTTTCATCCAAACAATTTGCTCAAAAAATGAAATATTCGGTTTCAAGTGTGAATGCGCCTTTCGTTTCTATTCTTTTTTTCCATCACTTTAAGTATTTGAACTACTAGAGGCTTACGCCGATTGTGTAGGCCACAGGCACAGTGGTTGCTGCCATATGCCAAAAATCCAATAATGAATTTTAAAATTTTTAAACAACATCTGATTGTCCAAACTTTGTAGTGTCATACTGATTTTGCTTAGATTTTAACGGTACTCTCTAAAAATACAATCGAAAGCGAGGAGGAACTTTGTGAATCGCTTCTGCTTCCGCTACTCTACTTTTATACCCGTGCTTAGTCAGTATTCCAAATTTAAATTTTTTAGCGGCATTCTTAAAAAAAATCCAATATATTACGAAATTTTTTTTTTTTTTAATTTAAATTTATTTTTTTTTTTTTTTTTTTTTTTTTTGGGGGGGGGGGGTTAAATTTTTTTTTTTTTTTTTTTTTTTTTTTTTTTTTTTTTTTTTTTTTTTTTTTTTTTTCGGGGGTGTTTCCTGCTTTTTTTTTTTTTTTTAAAAATTTTTTTTTTTGGGTTTCTTTTACACCCCTTTCCCAATTATCCCCTTACCTCTTTTAAAAGAGTGGCAATATATAAGAAAAAGAAAAAAACGAGAAGGAACGTGTGAGTCGCTTCTGTGGACGCGCCTCTACTTTATACTAGTACTCAGTTAATATATACATTTTTATAGAGTTTTAAAATATTTTATCAACATCTACAATGTATATTCTACATCTTCTCCGCGAAAGGTCGCGCACTGCACAGGGCAGAGTGTGTGCGAGCGAGAAATGGAATGGGTAGCGTGGTCTCGTGCTGGAGGAGGTGGGGGAAGCAACTGCAAATTAATTGGCGCGTTCCCCAGGACGACTTGACCAGTCGTCATCCATAATGGTGTGAGGTGTCATTTCCTAGAACGGGACTCTGGGATGCATGTGCTCTTTTCGAAAAGGAAGCAGTGTAACCGACGCGTCGCACAGTGGCTCGTTTTCGGAAAACTCGTTGCAGAAGTCGCATATCGCGTTGTTGAATTTGCGAAAACTTTTGTTACACTTCAATTAGGAATTTATCAAGCTATTCAAAACCAGAATTTTACAATTTACAAAAAAAGTTTAAGATTTATAATCGTTGTTCAAAGTTTGACCATTTTTATGTTTTTGAAATAATGAAGAAAACCGTGCTTTAAAGGCAAATGTTAATACGTTTTTCTCAAAAAGTACTCAAGCTAGGAGAAAATTGTTTTTTTTTCCTAATTTAAGGATCAAATCTAAAATATGAACTTAGACATAAAACGGAAATATTTGTTACGGTTATATTTTATTTGATTTTTTTAAGAAACGTCATTTTTTGCACTATTTTAAATTTTTAGCGGAATATAAAAAAGGTCATATTTGGCCAAGCATTGGACTGCACGAAAAAATAGTTGCGATATCAGCAAACAAACAATAGAAAAAACCATTACTAAAATTGAACCTTTAAGGAGATATTACTTATTTTCCACTCCAACCTATGCCAACTAAACGGCTCCACGTAGTCGGCCATTGGAGAACGCAGCAGAGATGTTGCTCAATGTATTCTTTGTCTCAAATTCTTACTAGCTTACAATTAACAAGCACATTCATATGGTTTAAATACGTAAATTTTAGATTGCCTGGCTAAAGACATATATGTATGCTTATTAGGCTGAGTCAAAATTTGACCAAACAATTTTTTGGCCCTGCCTAATGCATATGCATTTAATTAAATATTTTCATATTTAACACAGTAAATTTCCTTATTTCCAAATGGGGCAACCATTTCAGAGGAATATACTAATTTTAAGTGCGGAACGGCTCTCATCCGGGAAGCTAACAGCAAGTTGAACAAATCTTCGTTTTGGCGCTTTTCTTATGTTAGCCATTTGCTGGGAAAGCTTTTCTTTCGCAGTTTCAAAAAACGTTTCGATTACATCTCTATTTGATGATTCAAAAATATAAAAAAACGATTTTTTAATATTTTTACTTGACGTTTTTTGGACGTTAACTTTTCGTGCTATCAGCTCAGAAAGTGCAAAATAAATAATTTAAAAGCAAAAATTTTGTTATACCCCTACTCAAAAAGAGCTAAGGGGTATATTAGATTTGTGGTAAAAGTGGATGTGTGCAACGCAGAGAAGGAAACGTTTCCGACCCCATAAAGTATATAAAGTAAAGTAGTATAGAGTCGATATAGCCATGTCTGTCTGTCCGTCCGTCTGTTTGTCTGTCTATAAGAGCTAGGGCAACCAAATTTGGTTTCCAGACTCATGTCATATCACACTGCTACAACTGTATTTCAAAATTTCGCCCCGCCCCGTTCCGCCACCACAAAGGACGAAAATTTGTGGCAGGCACAATATTAAAGATACGCTAAAACCAAAAACGGAGTATCGTAGAGAGTGACCATATCTACCAGATTGCTGAATCTGAATCAGATCGGATCATAAGTATAGCCAAAATGAAGAAATTTAATTTTCAGTTGCTTCCCCCGCCTCCCCTTTGCGGATAAGATGTAGAATCTACATTGTGTATGTATAATCTAAATTTCAGATGTGGAATCGACATTGTAGATGTAGATAACAGATGTAGCAACAAAATTCAAAATAATTAAAAATTCTACATAAGCTGAAAAATGTATATACTGAGACTCTGAGTAAGGGTATAAAAGTAGATTCGCGTCCACAGAAGCGACTCACACGTTCCTTCTCGTTGTTAGTTGTGCGTCTATTTAGATGTTTATTTCTTTTACAAGCAGTTTTTTAGTGTTTTAGGTCAGTCAGGTAAGTGGATTCAGTGATTACAGTCCGCGGTGTTAGTTAAATTAAATTGTTAAATGTTTTTGCTCTAGGAAACACATGTAACTGCAAATGCCTCGCCGGGCTATATTCTCAAAAGTAAAATCAAATTTCATACGTGTGTTGCTTTGTAAAAATCAGAACATAACTCAGAAGTTAGTTCAGAAAATATTACCTTCTGTGGCTAAAGAGTGATTTCACTCTTGGCTTATACGTATGAGCCATTGGTAAAATCACTAGAAAATTCAGTGAAAATTTCATATGAAGTTTCACGAGTGAGAAAAGCGGTCATGCCCATACAAATTTCATCTGGAGTTTCACCAGTGAGTCACCACAGGCTTGGCACGAGCCGAATGAATCACGAGTGAAAAGAACTTTTGGAACTGCAGGGAATGTTTAGCCAAAGCCAAAGCCAAACTTAGCCCCTGAGGTCGTTTTGTGTGCCTCGCATCCCATTACCAACACAACAAACACTTGACGCAACCAAAAGTATGGCGGTGGGCGGGTTAAATCAGAAATTGTAAATAGCCTCACATAAATCGATTACCTGGCCGGTTTCCCGTTAGCCGAGGAAGACTTCTTCTTCTTGAAAATAAATAAAATATTTTTATATGCACATAAGCTGTTCTGGCTTTCTTGTTGCTCTGCACAGCGAAGGGGTATATTTAATCAGAGCGCGACCTTCATAGCATTACACCGTGTGACAATGATTTTGTGTGTTTGCACAAGACTAAAATTAGGTAGTAGGTCTGGTTGAAACTCCATACTTATCCAGAAAATTGATGGGTCTAAAAGATAAATGCAAGTTACCACTCATATTATTTTTGATACACATTAATTTTTGGGTCGATTCAATTGTGGTCAATTTAATCTCAGGCCGGCAGCACAGATGCAAAGTGTTCTGCTCAAAAAAAAATGCATAGACAGGGTATGCAGTATTCGCTGTTGCCTGGCAGGCACATTTATTCATGTTTCTTGTTGCTCCACTCCTTTGGCTTTTTCAGATTATGCTTTTCTCGTACCATTACTTTGCGAGCATTTCACGTATTCCCTTATTCCGTCGGAGCGAGAAGGGGATGGCTGGACTGCCGCTGCCTTCAAGGTGACTTACCACTGATTTCGACTGTTGGAGTTTTTCACTGCGAATGGGATGGAAAGGTGTTCTTTGAGCTTTGAACCGCTGCAGCGCACTGCGAGGATTTAATTTAATTACCCGCGACGGCGTAGCCCATGGAATTAATATGCTGATATGATTAAGTGGTTCGTTGGTTATGCGCCGCTGACTACGATGTTGGAAGAAGTGCAGTACAAGGGCAGCTTAAATTGGTCTTTGGGGATGATATTGCTACATGGTGCTCTCTGCAGACTAAGTCGGGTGAATCGAAACTTTTTGGCCAAACGTATTCCTCGCTCCCTGCTTGTTGGATCTATTAACTTTTTTTAAACTTTAATTTAACGTTATTCGTGCCATCCCTGTGCGGTTTGCCCACTCGCCTCGAATCAAATTTTTCCTGGGATCAGCGCCACCTTTTACTTAAAAGTTTACCCCTAACTGACACAATTGATTGAATTTAGATGAGCTTGTCATAATACAAGGCACACTCTCTCGCTCTCTCTCTCTGGTGTTCTCTCCACGTCTCCCATCGCTTTGTGTGTGAGAACCTTTTCCATTAAGTGGGCTAATGGCGAAGGGGTCTCGCTCTCGCTCTCCCCTCTCCCTCTCCCTCTTCCTCCCCCCCTCCCTCTCCCAGGATCCTGGAAGCTTCTTCGTTGCCGCAACTATTACGGCAACGTTACCTAGCGATTGCCAGGTAGAGGTTCGCACAAGTCCCGTTTCCCCTGAATGTGACTGCTACGCGGTGACAGAAAAATATATATGGAGAGGCAGCCACAGCCAAGAAAGGAATTAGCCCAATATTAATAAGAAAGAGATATTTCATTAGAAGCGGTAAAAGTTGACGTAAGACTAATACCAAATCAAGATACAGTAGAATCTCACACATTAGAGCCACTTTGTTCTTTTTTTTTTTACGCAAAATGATGAAATTCATATATATATATACATGTGTATGTGTTTACGTAAAAATGCATAGACAATTTTGTTTATAATTTAATATTTTTCATTTTTATTTGACCTTCAGTGATTCGAATTCGAATTTGTGAGAGTTCTATTATGTGAGATTCTACTGTATGTACGCATGCTGCCTAAGGAAACCAACGAAAACATACAACTGATTATAAAATAACAGAAATACCAAAGGTATTTGCAATGGAAGCTGTTACGCTGCACATATTAAGAGTATACATAAATTTTACATACATATCTGAAATATCTGTGCATGAGCTCTTCCCTTCGTGCTTCGTTTGCAAGAGATGAAACTATATTTTATTTTGATTAAGAACAAGTACAATCTGGAAACACATATGAACACATGGAAACCTTCCACATACAGTTCAGATCTCTCCTGTGCTTCATATAATCAATAGTAGATAGTCTGATTTGTGGGACTGCAACATCATACTATGTATCTACATAGTCATAATCTGATTACATTGTCTGATTTTCCCAATGCCCGATCGGATAGATTTTAATAATTTGTTGTATTTCGTAATATTGATCTGGCACATAAGTAAATATGTAATTCTCTTATCTTTTTACCAAACAGAAAAAATACATATGGGCATATCCGCGGGTCGCGAACGTACGTTCGTACGCTTTTAATGCACAAAAAAGATAGAAAACAAAAACTTTCCAAGACTTTTTTTTGCGTTTCAATAGCATTTTGTTAGCTCTATGCTTAGTGCAAATGATGGGGTTCATCGAGTTTTAGTTTTTAAAATAATTAAAAAAAACATGCGGTCGCGAACGTACGAAAAATAGAAGTCGACTTTGACTTAATCTAGAAAAATGCAATTATCTGCGAATTGGAACGGAATATTCTAAAACGATAAATTGACTTTAAAAGAGGATTAATGTATCTTTCTATAAAGTATATTCTCATAAAATTATCTCCACTGGTTTAAAAAAAATTAAATTAAGTACCGGTCGCGAACGTACGGGTCGCGAACGTACGATTTTTCCATATGTATTTTAAATTTTTTCACCTTGAATCAGTTCATATTTACTTATTACTCCATTTTATGTACGTAATAATATTTATAGTAAGAAGAGAAAATTTTATTTAAAATGAAAAAAATAAATGATAACAAGAAATTTATTTATTTAACTTTTGTGAATCGCTTTTAATTTTATTGAGATATCGGGTCTGTTTTCCACTTGTTTTAGCCATCTACGAATATTTATATGCGTGTTAAACAATTAAAAGTTAAATTAACAAATAAAAAAATACTTACGGTCGCGAACGTACGCTACTTCGAAAATCAAAATAAAAAGTTTGGTTAATAGTAACCCCAAAGTTATTTTATATTTAAAATAGTTACACAAAACTTACTTTGCACATGCAGTTTCAGCCACCTGCTTGCATTCAATGCGAAGCAATTACAATAAAATGATGTTTTCGGTCGCGAACGTACGATTAGAACATAGATAAGAAGCAAAATAAAAATTAACCGTTAACTGAAGATTTTTTCCGTCTCTTTGCATTTTTCTCTTCTTAACAGATTGCAATAGAGAGATTTGGTAGAAAGAGTGCAAACATTGCATGCAAAATAATTAAATATAAAAATGCCTTCAAAAAAAGCTAAAAGTGAAGAAATTACATTTTTCAAGTTTTCAGGCAAATTTTCTCATGAAAACCACTGAGATATGCCATAAAACCATTGCATTATGAAAATTTTTTTTTAATTACAAAAAAAACGATGATTATGAACAGTTTATTTTTCGGACATTTCTTTATGAAAACGGAAAGTTGCGTTTGCGAATGCCCTTTTCGTTTTAAAAAGTAAATCACATTTTTTTTAAAAGAAAACGAGCCTTTAGAATAAGGTTTGTGTGTTTGTTTTTTGTTCTCCATTTTGAAATGTTTACGTTTGTGTTTGCTATTGTACCTGGTGGAATATAGAACATTTATTTATTTTTCGAGCGTCTAGTAACATACCAACGATCGCCAGCAAATACCATCGGCTGCTTTTCTAGTATCTGTTGGCCCGTTTTTCATTGAAGTGAGTCCTGCTCGCCGTACAGACCCTAGCTAACAGTTTGTGCCCCGGTTTCTTACGAATATCAACCCTGACTTTGATAGCGAGCACTTTTTTCGGAACTGAATACTAGGCTTTACAAATAAACAGTTTAGAGCGAAGAGTGGGCAAATGCAATAGTTCTTTTGGCAAATTTCTACAAAACTTTCGAGACCCCCAATTAAAAAGCAGAAAACAAACGAAGACCAACATTAATCGGATGATTTGGCAAACCTCTCAAAATCGGTTTGATGTCAGAGTTTTGTTGGGTGTTGCATAGTGTTATCTGAGCAGAAAAGAGTTATTAGGCTGCCCTTCTCCGCACAGCGTCTGAACTAATTGAGTAATTTGCTCAACTTGATTGCTTTCGAGTGGAGCTGTCAAACAAATCCTGGCACGTGCAATACCTACAACTGTACTCGTGCACGCTGCCACGAGGTCTGCGCCGTCATGGGGTCGTTCATTATTTCGCACTAATTAACGCTTTGCGACAAAAGGTGGCGCTTTATTTTTTCAACGCTGTCGCTTCAAGTGCTGCTTCCATTGCAACTGAACCTGCAACTGGCACTGCTACTGCTATGCTACGGGTATTGCCGTCCCTCCTGGAGCACTTGTGTGGGACGGGCTTCGTCCTAATTGCTGTTTATGAGCGGGCTGGCCCAGTAATTAAACGATTTCTTTTGGGGTGAACACTGTTTCATTGAGAAGGTGCTTCGTTTACACCTCCACCTCCAGCCTGCGGGGTAGGTTTGATAACTTCACACATACCATGAGTACATAGCGTATGAACATAAAACAAAAACAAACCATGGTGCTTATTGATAGTACATATGTACATATATCAGAAGTTGAAAAATAAATTAGAAAATTTTCTGAGTAGGAAAAGCTACGGCATCCTCGGCTTTGGTGATCTGAATCCCAGACTGCTGCTGCAACTACTGCAACATCGGCTCCGCTGTATCCCGCTCAATATAGAAGGGCGCAGCCCCGATCTGCTTGCACTTGTACTTCAGCTTACAGCACTCCGGGAAGGGTTTCCCATGGTGGATGCGCTCGCCTCGATTGCAGTTTTCAATACGTAGTTTGCCGCAACTGAAAAACAAAACGAAATCATTTATCAGTCGGACTTTTTTTCGGAATGTACATTGAACCAGTTTCTGCCCAAAATCAAACTTTGCACCAATTACTTAACACCCTTTTTTGAACCAAACCAACTTTTTATACCCGTACTCGAAGAGTCATTAGATTTCGGGTAAAAGTGAATGCGTGCAACGCCGAAGGAAACGTTTCCGACCCCATAAAGTATATATATTCCCGATCAGCACAAATAGCCGAGTCGATATAGCCATATCTGCCTGCCCTCCGTCCGTCTTGTTTGTCGCCTAGATCTCAGGGATTATAAGGGCAAGAGCAACCAAGTTTTGTTCGCAGGCTCATGTCATATCACACTGTTACAAGTGTATTTCAAAATTTCGCCTCGCCCCCTTACGAAAATCTGTGGCAGCCACTGTTTTAAAGGTACGATACAACTGAAAACGCATTATCGTAGAGAATGACCATATCCCCAGAATGCTGAATCTGAATCAGGTCGGATAACTATTATAGGCAGAATAAAGAAATTAATTTTCAGTTGCTTCCCCCACCTCCTCCAGCCAGAGACTGCGCTACTCATTCTCCTCGCTCGCACACACTGTGCCCTGTGTAATACGCGACCTTTGCGGAGATTTATAATCTACATTTTAGATGTAGATACAGATAACAGATGTAGCAAAAAAATGTTAAATGTTAAATTCTACATAAATAATAGGTTCAAAAATATATGTATATACTGACTGAGTACGGGTATAAAGGTAGAGTCGCGTCCACAGAAGCGACTTACACGTTCCTTCTCGTGTTTTTTAGAGTTGGGGCTTCAAATATTATAAATTATACATAATTATCTTAGAGAATTTTATAATTAGATAAGAAAGTTTAAAACTCCACAAATATATCAGAATAACTTGGTTTGGTTCGAAGCGAAAATTAAAAGTTCAAGTTTGTTGAGTAGTGCTATAGGGAAAAGTATATTTTTATTTTTTTTACCGACGTGGATGGTCCTTGCAAAAGCGAATTCATGCTGATCAATATCCACCAATAAGCAGCGAGTCGATATATGTACGTACGTAGTACATAAAGATGTAGATACCAATGTCTGTTTGTCCGTACGTCCCTATTTCCGCCGTGCTTAACGGCTAGTTCCCAGAATTGCAATCTGCACAGAGCATATGCACAAATAGCTAGATTTCAGATTTAGTTTGATTGCTGAATTACTAAACATACATATGTACATATGTATTGAGATTGAAACCCTGGTAAGGGGGGAGACATCCCAAAAAAACATGGACCAAAAATAACTTTCAATCTGTAGTCTGTAGTCGTTTTGAATCTTGTTTTCCCGCCTCGTTGGCTAGTCTTCATTTTTTATAGGACTCGCTGTGTGTACATACGTATGTATGTATGTTGCTTTGTCATCCATCTCTTCTCGGTTGACCTACAATTTATGTGTATGTACTCATGTTTTGCGCAAGAAGTCGAAAGCGGTTGGGATCGCGTCACGATAGCGACTCAGTGTATTTGTGTGTGTTGCTGAATGTTTGTATGTATGTCCATATGTATGGCTTATCAGTTGCCTGCTGTGCTCATGGCCAAGCAGAGTACTCTACACTCACCCCTCTATAAGTATGGAGCCGTCCTCGTTGCATATCAGGCGCTGACAGGGAGAGATACCGTTGTTGACACCCAACTCCAAGAAATCGCCCCGATAAGTGCATCTGCCGGGATTTGCTGCAATAGAAGTCGCGGATATATAGGTTGGGACTCTCCCAGCGACGACTATATGGCACATCCGCTTACATGGATCCGGCGGTATCAGGCCTGAATAGGCGCTCACCTGTGCCATCGCCAGGGCACTTCCGATAGCCAGCCAGGCCAGAAAGTGTGTAGACCGATCTTGGGACATTGGTGCTGCCGCGCTCGAGTTCGAAACTGCACTGAATCCGACTCGATTCAGACTCAAGCGATTAGATCCGATCCGCTGTTGTCAGCGCCACTCTGTACACACCCTCACTCACCCATAGAGCTCGCGGAATCGTCGTGCTGTCTCGCTCCTTGCCGTCTTGCCGCTCTGAGAATCGTCAATTGGGTTTTGTTTTCGTTATTTTCGTTTATTATTGTCTATTACTCTTTAATTGATGAATGGAGCGAAGTCTATTTCACTCAGAGTCGGCGGCTCGTCTCATGTGCGCGGCCGGGTCATTCAGCTTATCGGCTATAGCCGACCCAAAGGGTGCGCTGGCGCTGGCGCTGGCGGTGCCTGTCCATTTACATAATTTTACTGTTTTAAATTGTTTTAGAATAAGCAGGCGAACACGCCAGAAAGCCAAAACGATAGAGGGCTGTCATACGTATGTATACTGCAGGGGTGCCAGGCCCATTGCTTCGCGAGCTCTTTTGTTTTTGAATTTGCTCCCAGCATAGGAAATCAATTCTTGTATCCATGCTCAGTTTGTGGTGTGTACCATACCATTCATTCGGCGAATCACTCGTGGAAATGTCCCTGTCCTGTGGTGTGGTGACTCCCTACTGAAACTCCATATGCATTTTGTATGCGATGTCCGCCAATGGAACTAAAATGATTTTATATATGTACTAGCGGACCCGGCGAACGTTGTATCGCCCCATTTTAACGCCTTCAGATAAACTCCACATTGATTAATCCCCAACCGACTATCACAGATTGGCTTTGCGATTTATTGTATCAATGAAGCTCTCCAGCGATTTGATCTTGAATAATGGCATTCAAGATTTTCCTACAGTAAACTAATTTTTCAGGTGCTTTCTTATCCGTTTGTTCCACATGAAAATCATTTCTAGCGGATCCGACAGACGTTGTGCTGTCTTAACTATAAATATTGATTTCGAATTGGTATAATTAACTACAAAATATTTCAGAAAGAAAGTGTTTATTATTGTAATGCTTTATGATAAACAACATTCTTTGTTTTTTTCTCTGGCGCGCATATAAATAGTTTGGTTGGTACTCGGACTCGGGAACTGGCGACTATAACTGGCCATGCGACAAACATTGATTTTCAAGATTCATGCCACAAACAATTAGCGACTGCCCTTGAGATATATTTATCGACATTGCAAATGCTAGCCTCACTGGAAACTGTAACCGTTTAAAGTCGAATGGCATGTCGTTCGACATCAAAGGAATCCGTGGAATCAAAACGTCTTCCCCTTCCCCTTTCCCTTTAAAAATTTTGGCTTGTCCATTAATTGCTTCACCGCAAGTCGGGTGCCATTACAAAGACGTGGCTGGTTTATATTCCGCAACATAATAATTACCGATCCGATCGTTAGTTGCAGATTATGAGGTGGTAGTCCGGGCAATTCCATCGAATTTAAGAACTCCGTTGGATAGTTGACAACATCATCTTATTTAGTAATGGAATCAATCGATTTGTATGTTATTAATTCACCAGCTATATTATTTTGAATCTGGTAGTTCATTTCGTTGACATTGTAGTCTGGGCAGCAATTCACAGCGCGTGCTTTCTCGTCTCTGCTCGATCCAAAACTGATCTCGCTCTTCATTTTATTCTTTTCTTTTCTCCTTCGTATTCTTTGCGCTCTCTTTACATTGAGAGTGTCTCTATTTGTGTTGGTGCTGAGAGCACGATAACAGTGGGCTTAATGGCTAGTATTATATGTATGTACAGTGGTATTAGGGGATAGTACTGCCACAACTCGGCCTATCCTGACAGTGAGGATCTCCTGATTCTCTTTGCCATGTTTCTTGTTATTATGCTCCGCTCAGCCTTTTTTCTTTGCATTTCGCTTGCTATGATCTTATTCCTTGAATCAGCAACATCCTCATCATTCTTATTTAAATTGCTTTCGTGTTCATCATTTACATTTGCATTTTCTAATTCAGTACTTACATTTTGTTCATTATTTACATCTTCTTCATCATCTAATTCATTATTTACATTTTCTTCATCATTTAATTTTTTGTTTACATTTTGATCATAAACCCATGGTTTACTATTGTGAACAGCCCATTATCCTGAATAGGGGATTTGAGTTTGTTGGAATCCTTCTATCTTGTACAACATACCTATCGTTATCTAAAACTTTTGAAATTCTATACGGTCCCTTGAACTTTGGAGCTAGTTTACTGGACGTTCCTGGCTGTGAGTTGAAATTTCTAATCATAATATAATAATTAATAGAATATAGTCTGGGTCTCTGTTGCTTTGTATCGACGTAACTTTTATTGTACTCTTGAACTTCTGTTGAACTATTGCTGCTTTGCATTTTGTATACTCTAAGTCTCTAAGTCGCTACTTTGATTTTCTTCGACTATGTTTTCTATTAAACTATCTATACTATTGCCCTATTGTAATAAACCAAAGAGCATTACGCTCGGGTATTCGTCTATGCTTCTATTTTTTGTGTTATTCATTGCAAACTCCACTTTGTCTAATACTTTATGCCATTGCTCATGTTTTCTACGTTTCGAATCTTGGCAATCATTGGTCCTAAATCTCTATTAATTCTTTCCACTTGCCCGTTAGCCTGCGGAGACCTGTTTTTTTTTTTATGTGATTGATTTTCTGTGATTCTATGAATGATTGAAATTCGTGGGAGGTGAAGCAAGAGCCTCTGTCGGAAACTAGGTGCTTAGGGCGACTATACGCCTTAAAATAATTTTGCAAATCATCTATTGCTTCTTTTGAACTTGTTGTTTTTGTGGGATAAAGCCCTATGAATTTTGTGCAGGCATTTATTACCAAGAGTATGTGCTTTTTCTTAGATTCACTACTGTTGATGCGACCATAGTGGTCAATGTGGACGACATTGAACGGCGTTGTGCCTTTAGGGATTGAGTGTAGATATCCTTATTTTTTCCGGTGAAAAGATGAAAAGGCTATACACTTCACACAATTCTTGATATGTACATCGACCTTTTTTCTTATTTGCGGAAACCAATAGCTTTTGTTTATTAAATCTGTTACTTTGTCAACACCTACATGTCCCATTTCATCGTGATACTTGTATAAAACAATTTCGATCATTGAGCGTGGTACACAAAATAAGAGTGCTTCGTTGTGCTTTTTATAAATTACACCGTTGCGCATTTCATAATATTAATTTTCCCTTTCTAATAACATGTCTTTGACTTTTCTTAACTTTTCATCTCTACTTTGTGATATTATTAAATTATTTTCGAAAGTATTTGTTTCTAATATTAAAATATTATTGTTACGACTGAGTGCATCTACATGCTGCATCCTTTTTCCAGATCTGTGTTCGAGATCAAAATCATAATTTTGCAATTCGAGTGCCCATCTCGCTATACGAGGGTTTAGCCCTTTTTTATTTAACGTTAATCAGTTGGTCACTATTTTGAATTTAATACCTTGTAGATAGACACGAAATCTTTTGAGTGCGTTTATGATCGCTAATGTTTCTAGCTCGAAGCTATGATATCTCGATTCGACATCTGTAGTTCTCTTGGAGAAGTAAAATATTGGATGGAATTTACTATCATTCATTCTTTGAAGAAGAATGGCTCCATAACCTAAAGAGCTTGCATCGCAGTGCAGCGCGGTTTCGTCGTGCGGATTGTAAATTGCTAAAATCGGAGTTTGTATCAGCTTATTTTTTAGCGTTTTAAATGCTTCTATCTCTACTTCTCCAAACTCAAACTTTGTATACTTTCTAGTTGCATCATATAATGGTTTAGCTATCATTGCGAAATCTTTGATGAACCTCCTAAAGTAAGAACATAGACCAATGAAGCTTTGAATTTCGTGCACTTTTTTGGGTACCGGGAAACTATTTATGGCGTCTATGCCCGTCTCACTTGCACATATGCCATTTCCTGTTACTGTATAGGCTAGATAGTTTACAGACGATTGCAAAAATTCGCATTTATCAAGTCGAAGATTTAAACTGTTGTCTACTACTCTTTTAAAAACTTCTTTAAGTATCTTAAAGTGGCTGTTGATATCTTCTGAAGCAATCATTATGTCATCTAAATAAATGATTACTCTACCATCTTTGACCATATCAGAAAAAATTTTATTTATGTATCTTTGAAACGTAGGAGATGCATTCTTTAGCCCAAATGGCATTCTTGTGTATTCGAATTGTCCTAAAGGCGTTGTAAACGAGGGTTATTTGATAGAATCCTCATGCATGAATACATGATGAAACCCATTTTTTAGATCAAGTTTGGAAAATAACTTCTTGTTCGCTAACCTTTCTAACAGATCATCTATCAGGGGGATTGGATAGTTGTCTTTTATAGTAACTTTGTTCAGCCTACGATAATCTACACATAATCTCCGCTCAACAGTCTTCTTTTTAATTAGAACTATTGGTGACAGGAATTCTGATTCGCTGGGAGGTATATAACCCAATTCTAGGTTTTCATCTAGAATATTTTGCAGTTCTGTTTTTTCCATATATGATAATCTCCGTGGTGGACAATTGAATGGTTTATCACTCTCCACCGTGATTTTCATTACAGTTTTTACTTTGGGTTCTAGTGATCTATTGGCTAGCAAATATTGTTCTTCGAAAATACGTTTGAATTGTTCTCTTACTTTATAATTAATTTCTTCCCCCACCTTGAAAGTAGCGTTGCCCTCTTGCACAACATTGATGGCTAACATTTCTTTATCAAAATCGTTTGGCTCGCCTTCTACGTTGACGTCTATGTTTTCATTGCCTTGTATATGTACATTGTTTTTAAAAGGATTCGATTTCGCTACTTTCTGGCTTTGAATGTGTAATGTTAATTTTATTGTTTGATTTAACTTTGTGATAGCTCGCTACATTGACTTTTTCTTTTGGCTCCACTATTTCTGCTACTATTGACTCTACTTTTGACTCTTCTGTTGAGACTTTACGTTGTCTTATACTCTTTGTTGTTTCTGTAATGCCTACCCTTACAGGCTGTTCACAGATATCATACCATTTTACATCGATCAATCTGGTCTTAAATCAATTGTTAATTGCATAGCTATAAGAAATCTCTACCAGTAGCATGTTTTACCTTGTAGACTCATTGTTCACCACCATAGTTTCAATATTAACAGTTTTATTTGAAGTTATGATGTTACAAAATATTTTTCCAAAAATTAATAATTTACTATTATTTATTCCAACATAATCTTCATGATCTTCAGTGTTACGAATTTTAAGTCCTTCAGGAACTATTGATTGCTTAAGAAATGATATCGGAGTTCCCGAGTCTAGGAGGCACTGTAATCATTTTTAGTTTCTTTGAGGTTCTTCTTGTACAGCTTTCAATCTCTGGCCACATGCCCGTATTCACCACAGGCATAGCCAGCTCCATCTGGGCGTACAGGCTTGCGGCACTCGGCTGCGGAATGGCCCAAGCTATGGCAATTGTAACATTTCATGGCCTGTGACGATGTAGTTGTGGTCCCTGATTGGCTTACATCTGACTTGGGTCCTGTGTACTTCTTAACGTCCGCCAAGGAAGGACTATCTTGGTGGGTGGTGGACGCGGTCTGTTCAGGTGCTGGAATGCCATAAGCATAGCCTCTGCCGAGACAAAACATTGAAGCAATGCTACTGCTTCAATCGGCGATTCTTCCCTCCTCAACGTTTCGTTGTGTGCGTCGAACTCAATGAGCAGGTCAGTATATCCGTCCTTGTCTGATACACTGCTAGCCGAAGCTGTAGGTACAGTGCCGTTGTCGGAGTCTCCAGAAATTTTGCCAGTGCCCTTTAATGCGTAGTTGATTTCCTTATTTTCTTTGTGTTTTGGAACTGCGCCTTGATGGTCGATTACACTAGTCAACACTAGAATTAGGCTGTTGCCCAAAATAACTTTTGCTTATAGATTTCGGGGTTTAAAAATGTTTTTTTTATGGTGTAGTTTTCTTTTAAACAATTTTTTAAAATCTGATATTTTTTGTTTGTTTTTTTTTCAGATGTAGTGCTTATATTTTTCACATAACTTTAGTATCTTATATCTGGTTGCATAGAACTGTGTAGTTCTGAAAAGCTGACAAACGCAGCTACAAAGCCGACCCAGGCCGTTTGTATCTGCAGCTTAACTCCGGAAAGATATTAAGCTTTCAAATTCAAATTTCTTCATTTTTTGCGGTTTTTTTTCTTGAAATTTTGACTTTAAAACTCGGGTAAAAAAAAAAAAATATTTCAGGCGTTAATATGCAGATACAAAAGGTCTGGCCCACTGCAGTGGGCTTAATGGCTAGTATTATATGTACATATGTACAGTGGTATTAGGGGATGGAACTGCTACAACATCAACGTTTTTTGCAGCCAATAAAACTAATTCGCTCAACCATACATGATTTTTGTAATTTTGAGCAATGTTTGGGAAAAACTTCTCGATGAGTTATGTCCTTGTATCAGTAAAGTGACACAAATAGGTAGGATGTATCCAGACAATGAATCAACAGGTATTTTTCCATTACCAATATCTAGCAATTGTTTGGAAAAAACTTCTCCAGATTGCTCGTTCTGCAATTCGACTCGCATGTAATTATACTTAATTTGAGCGTTTTAACGTCTTTCCATAAAACGAATGACTTTAAACATGCCTCGCTTCGCGTTGTTCGTTTGTTTGACGTGCTCTGATATATCTGAAAACGAAAATTCCTTTGTAAATTAAAGAAAACTATTGCAACACATCGTATGATCGAAGTGTTTCGTATACAAAACTAGCTTCACTACTGATAGGTCTCTCTGTAAAAACTAAAACCATTTGTTCACGTTCTTTGCAGCCAATATATCGGGGATTCTAGACCCTTCTTTCTACTGACAATAACCAACACAACAAAAAAAGAATTAGCGAAATCGGTCCAGCCGTTCATGCGTGATGCCGGGACCGATTTCGCTAATTCCCCTGGTCCCGGCATCACGCATTCATTTTTATATAATGAATATATACCCTGTAGAACCATAGAATTGACCCTCTCGAACTAGTTCCGCGCCGGTTACCGCGCAACTAGTTCTGCAACTAGTTACGCGGGACGCGATCAGCGACCAGTCGAAACAGAAAAACAGAAACGAAACCGCCCTCGCTTTGCTTTCAAAGTCGACAAATAACCGTAAAACCGTGGAATTATGAAGAAACCGCGAAAAAGAGTTACATAGACCAGTGTTCCGCAAACTTTTTGTGTTCACGGTACACCTATCAAATCCAGAAATTTTGAAGGTACACTAAAGAAAAAAGCAATGCTTATTTAATTTTTATATATTTCTAGAATCAATATAGCAATACATGTTTAATGTACATATATTATACATGTTCAGTGAGAAATGTGAGCCTGTTTAACTGAGCACAGGCGATCAAAATTTGGAGCAAACGTAGATAAGGCTGCTCGCATCTCCTCATTTATCGTTCTCAGGCGTTCTCTTTTTTTCGATTTGATTGTAGTGAGAGTTGAAAATCCAAGTTCGCATAAGTACGTTGTGGCAAATGGTAATATAGTCGCAACAGCCCGTTTTGAAAGCAATGGGTACTAGATTTAGGCTGTTACGCCAAAATGTTTCTTAGTAGATTTCGGGGTTTAAAATTAAATAAAAAAAACCATAATTCGTTAAAAATTTGTAAACCCCATGAAATCTATAAAAAAAGTTATTTTGGGCCTCAACCTAATTCTTGTGTTGACTAGTGTAATACAATAATTATGTTCTCTGTATTAATCTTAATATTTAATTTCTTAGTTATATGTATTTACGTAAATATTAAATAACAGCTTAAATACACAAGTCATTTTCGTGCCGCTAACACTAGTTTCAACAGTAATCAAAACTGTCAGCTAGTATTGCTAAGCACACATACATATATGCATAACTTATGCATGCTTGGATAAGGATGTATTTCAAATATCATTACCTATTGACATGAATACCTACATAAAAATTATTCTTATTTCCAAAATCATTTTCTTAATATAATTTGCATTCAAAATAAACTGTTAGTTACTATTCGTACAAAAGTTGTGAATGACTGGTTGAATAATAAATGAACTATATTCTCTCTATTCCTATATAATATTTAGACTTTTTTCCGCGGCACACCAGACGATGACCACGGTACACCAGTGTGCCGCGGCACACGCTTTGCGGAACACTGACATAGACTACAGTGCGGACTCAGTGGATTTTTACTGATGCTGCTAAATGCAATTCGCACCAAAATGGTAAGTTATTCGTACTTTACTGTACTTGCATTCGTGGAATGCAAGAGACAAACGAGAAGGAACGGTTGAGTTGCTTCTGCGGACGCGACTCTACTTATACCCGTACTCAGTCGGTATATACATTTTTGGTCTCATGATTTATGTAGAGCTTTAAAATATTTTAAACTTACATTTTTTTGCTACATCTGTTATCTACATCTACAATGTATAATTTTCATCTAACATGTAGATTATAGATGTACCATTTATATTCTGCATCTCCTCCGCTACGGGTTGCTCGCACACTGAACGCGACAGAGTGTGCGAGCGAGAAAAAGAATGAGTAGTGGGTCTTTGGCTGAAGTAGGCGGGGGAACCAACTGAAAATTAATTTCTTCATTCTGGCTATAATTATGATCCGATCTGATTCAGACTCGGCAATCTGGTAGATATGGTCAATCTCTACGAAACTGCGTTTAGTTTTATCGTATCTTTAAAATTGTGCCTGCCACAGATTTTCGTCCTTTATGGAGGCGGAATGGGGCGGGGCGATATTTGCAATTACATTTGTAGCAGTGTGATATCACATGAGTCTGGAAACCAGACAGACAGACAGGCAGACAGATGGACAGACAGACATAGCTTTATCGACTCGGCTACTGATGCTGGTCAAGAATATATATACTTTATGGGGTCGGAAACGTTTTCTTCTCTGCGTTACACACACCCACTTTTTCCAAAAATAAAATAATCCAGATTCCCTTTTTTTTGGTTAAAGGTCTGTTTGTCTGTCAAAATAAGCGGAAAGCTTTACGGAACTTTGCGCTTCGTTTTAGGTATTCGAAATATTATTGCTATTATTTTTATGTCTAATTTTGGAAAAAATCGAACCAAAGTGTTTGTGCATTGTGGAGTAAAAAACGAATTTCTGCCAATTTGTGCCAAAAAGTAATTATGAAAATTACTCTATCTGTGATTTTAAACTTGTTATTGTACAACTTTGGCTGGTTTTTGCCCATTCCCTATTTTTCATTTTAGGCCAAGTTTGACGTAAGATCATTCTGTCCCACTGGATGTTTGGATTATTGGAAATCGATATGAAAAAGCTTAATTACATTTAAAGAATTTATCAATTGACTTAAAGGATAAAATTACAAAGAAAGTAAGGAGTTGTCACGGATACTGATCCTGATACTTATATTAAAATATCAATTATTAATAACTAAATTACTCATCAACAATGTGTCCTAATATAGGCGTTATAGGTGGCCGTATTCGGATTCACTTGACATTTATGTGCTTATATGATCAATTCCACCAATATTCAGCTCTCTAGCTATATTAGACCACTCGACAAAAAGGGTTTAATTTTTTAAGAATTATAGTTTTTTCTATTATATATTTTTCTATGTCAGAAATTATTGTATCAGAACTTAAAAATTATGTTATATTTCTTTATTGTCAGAATTTTGTCAGAATACTTAGTTTAAATAAAAAGTGCAACTTTATCAAAATTCGAAATCGAATAGTCTCGAAAGCTGGAGCCTTCCCGGTGTGTGGTTTTGCTCAAAACATTACAACTTCAGTCATAAGGGAATGTAGAAGGATATTTATGGCAGCCTCGTAGAGAATTTTCCTGTCCCAAGCTGATACTTGACATCATTACTAGCCGAATCAATTGGTCTAAATAAAGGCACTATTCGTAGTTCCATTTGCAAATACATATTCATAAAACGAATTCGTCAGCTTAAACTGCTACGGAAGAGAGCAAATATTGTCGTAACTTGGGCAATTGAATTGAATGAAGTCCCAAGTCTTCTGGCTCCTCCCATCTCACAATGTTTCCCTAATGGCTATTACATTTTTAATTAAGTTAAAGTGTTGTCAAACACTCTATTCAGAGAGTTCGCTGCTCTATCCCATGCCATTCTGATTCCCACTTCGGTGGCAGTCGGAAACAGAAGGAAGCTGACAGCGAAGAATATCAGAAATGTTTTATATACTACATACGTACTCATATCCAGACATCTCCATGCACGAGTAGGTACATACAAACATATATATATACATATATGTAAACATATGTAGTTTCGAGGAAACATGCTCGACATGTGCACGGGCGACTGCCTCGAGGTAGTGTTTCCGTTTTTTGGCTTTCTGCTAGTTCTGCATGCATTCATTTTTTCGTTCAGCGACATTCATTTCTTTTCATTAAATTTTCTTACAACTTTCCATTGCATATGACATAACCACATTGTAGGAACATCTCCACACGTCACCCACATCCAGCCACAGCTCCCTTTGAGCCCACGGATAGCAGGATGTGTTGTAGGTGTTCGCTGTGGTCACGCAAAATAGACCCTCGATGACGAAAATTAATTGTAGAGGTAATGCTTTCACGAATTTCAGCAAAAAGGCGATAAGCAATGGTCTTTCAGAAATTCTTTCGAGAATTAAAAAGCAGTAAATTTCCACAACATATTCATCTTGGGGATCTGAGAAATTTGGAGATCTCGGTTACACATGAAGGTACTTGTGTATATGTACATACATAAATGTGTTAAAAATTCAACAGATGGTCATGAGTTCTACTCAACCAGGCCAGGCCTACAACCTAATTGTAAAAGAACTGTAGCACAGTGCTATTGTTTCCCCGGACGCAACCCAATACAAGATATGTGCGTGTGCCACACAGCAATTCTTCAGATTTCGAGAAATGAATATTCCTGCAATGAAATGCAAGGTGTATAGAACTGAGCAGTGATCTGAGCACTGACATTCTTGCTACGAGGGGCCTAGTTGCTATGCTATGTTTCTGGCCTAGTTCACTCCTAGTCGTACTGGGACAAAATGGTCGGCTGCATAAAAATGCTTGGAGTTTTATGCAGCTTTACATGCATACAACTTTTTCATGTACGACCGCGTTGGGTATCGATTAGCGATAAATCGAAAATTCATCTCAGGCAACAATTGAAATTTAGACATGAAAATATCTTTGTCTTGATTTTCTACCATATTTGAGACGGATTTTTAAGCCAAGAAAGCTTAGATCAGCTTGGTTCAACATTTATTGATAAAGCACTATGCATTGACAATGAAAAAAACTGAAAAAAAATAAAAAAATTTACAAAAAAACGATCGTGGTGCTTTTAAAGGTGTGTTTAACATCTATACAGGTGACGAATCATGAATGTATAAATATTTAATTAAAACAAAATCAATAAAATTACCGGGAGGTGGGGTCCTCATAGAAGTGGACTCAAACTTCGCGTCGGAACATTTCATAGTCCAGGTTCGACAAGACCTGGCATTCCTGTGCGTAGAACTGATTCTCCCAGGCCTTTCCATTTTCATTGCTAGTATATTCCACCTTCCTCGGATATCTTAATATACGAGCATCCTGTCTCAAGTTAACCATGTGAAAAATTCCTTGGGTCGAGTGCCTGATCTGCGCTTTCTCTTGGATCCGACCATCCTTACCCGGGCCTTCCGCTCACTATACCTGAAGACTAATACTGTGAAAAGAATCGTTGAATAATAAATTAGCCGGAACAGGACGGTCTGTATGCTGCGTGTTGGGTTTTGTTACAGACATGTATAGCTTCAGGATTTATTGTAATGTATATTCAAGGTGTAAGTTAAGGTAAGGTAAGGTAAGGTAAGGGTCGCGGAATATGGCATGGCATAGGAACATGGTGAATATAGATATTCATAAATTAAATGCAACTTAATTTTCTACACCTACATCCTACATTCGAAGTGGTGGTCGATATTGGGCCTACTGTACTGGATCGAATGGGTGGGCTATCTGAACGTGTCCGCTGCCTTCGTAAAGCCGAGTTTACGAAGCTTTAAAGCCTCATTGAGGATTATTTTTGGTCCGCTTTGTACTTGTGCACAGACGTTATGTAAGGCACAAACATTTTTTACAATGTACGTGACACATTTTTTGATTCTTGTGTCCCACTTTCTTGCCCGGTCAGATCTGGAAAGCCTCCTTGGTTTACCAAAGAGTTATCCAGTCTAAAAAACTTAAAATTTATAATTTTTATAAAATTTATAAAAAATTTCGAGAAGTTGGTTCTCCCTCCTCTCTCTCTCGCTAACTAAAGCTCGGTCAAATTTCTCCGATCTTAATTGTAGAGGTATATCTGAGTTATCCGCTATTCCTAAAATGTTTGACAAAATTTTAACTCTGCACTTGCAACATCTCTGCAAATCACTTAGACGATCAACAACCACAAATTTATTAGAGTTTACCTCTTTCATCGCTAAAGGATTTCAAGTTGGCTTTCAGTAAAGCATTTGATTCTGTAAGCCATTCCCTTCTAGCACAAAAACTTGACCTTTTTGGGTTCCGACTAATCCGACTTGTTCGCCCGATTTTAGAGTACGGCTCTTGTGTATGCTGCGCCCAGTACAAAGTACACCAGGACCGTATAGAATCAGTCCAGAAAAACTTTTTACTTTTTGCTCAGCGTGGCCTTAACAGGGATGCAGGTGTGAGACTGCCATCTTACCCTCGTAGATTGCTTCTCATAAACCTCCCAAGCTTAGTCGTAGAAAAATGCTTGGGGTGATTTGTATGCACAACCTGATCAAGGGTGACGTATATAGCCCTGACTGGTTGAGCCGCATAAACTTTAAGATTCCTGTTATATCTACTAGAAACTTCATTCCTTTGTTCCTTCCGCTTTGTAGATCGAATTATTCCTTGCACGAACCATTTAGGGTTCTAAGCTCGGACTTCAATTCCCTCTACCATATAATATCCACCAACAATTCCCTTCCTCTTCTTAAATCTTTCTTCATTCTTCATTCTGGCTATAATTATGATCCGATCTGATTCAAATTCAGCACTCTGATAGATATGCTCATTCTCTCATTCTCCTTTGTGGGGGCGGAAGGGGGCAAGGCCAAATTTTGAAATACAAACAAAATTTGGTTGCTCTAGCCTTTATAGTCTCTGAGATCTAGGCGCGCTCATCAAGACGGACAGAAGGACGGACAGACAGACATGGTGACATGGTAATCAAGTGAGCGGCAGTGTACATATATTAAACGAGAGGGAACGTTGAGAGCCGGCTCTACTTTAGCCCATAGAAGATATTTTAGTCGTAGTTATAGGTGAGCGCCGGAACTTAAATCGAAGCCGATGCTCTCCGTATATCCCCCTTCTACCTAATGACCTATTTGCGTATTTTCAAAGACGCGATTACCACAGATTTTCGTACTTTGTGGGGGCGGAAGAGGGCGATGCGAAATGTTTAAATACACGTGTATGCGTAATCTTCCTCTTCTATATACAAAATTCGGTTGCTGTAGCTCTTGAAGTCTGCGAGATCTATGCGGTCATCGGGACGCAAAGACGGACGGACAGACATACATGTCATACATGTTGCATGCATCCACTTCCAGTCCCTAGTCTCTTTGAGTACCGGGTATACAAAATATATACGAGTATTTATCCCTCCACGGCTATACGGTACCGAATACTGAACTCGCAGAGCATTCGGAAAGATTCGAATTCGGAAACATATGAAAATGATATATTCGAAAATATCTAGTTGCGGGCGTACCCTTCCTGCTCCACCTTCAGATGAAATTCTGCCACTAAAACGCGATGCAGAGATCCAAAATAAAGCGAACACGCTCCATAGAACTAGGCTGTACAGAAAAAGTTAATCTGCTGGCCCTGGCGAAAAACCACAGCTGCATTCGCTGGAAAAATGAACCACTCAGCGCCCGGGTCGTAGCCCCTTTGCAGCATGTTGTTAGCATCAGGCACACACACAGCATCACACCGTCGCAGCTAATTCGCATTTGATTATTTAAATTAGCAAAATGAGTGACAGACCGGACCGGAATGGAATGGAGCGAACCAAAAACACGCTCTCAAATTGAATAGTTTGTGTCGCTGATGTCCGAAAAGATCCAAAAATAAACAACATTAAAATACCCAGGCGGGCTGGTCCACTGTACTTGTGCTGTCCAGTACTGCTCTGGGAGCCCGAGCCCGTTGAACTGAGTGACGAATATTGCGACGCGGCGCTGCACAAACGGAGCAGCTCATAGACCAACCAGCAGAGCTCTGGGCAAAGCGAATTCACTTTTTCAGAAAATGTATTTAGTGCAGGGGCGACATTCGCAGCGGCAACGAAAGCGACAGCGAGAGCGACAGACATAAGACATAAGCCATAAGCCATAACCACTCACACATACTACACACATATATGCGAACTTGGCGGACGGACAGCTTTGAGCACCGCGGAAAGCAGCGAAAACTGAGAGGAAGAGAAACCTGCGCGAACCGGGGGAGTAACCAGAAGAATAGGAATTCTATCCAGAATCGGGCTCGTGCTGCTGCTGCTGCTGCTGCTGTGTCGCTCAGGCTAGAACTAGACCAGACCAGAAGCAAACTAAACTACGCCAAGAAAAGCAGCCAAGTCCTTGGAAAAGAAAATGGCCAAATTAGTGACGTATATCTTCATCGTCAGCTCCGTAGTACTGTGGTATCTGCTGCTATTCGGTGGCAGCAGAGGCGTGGAGGCCACCAACGGACATGGCAGCCAGCTGGAGGGGCGTGACTTCCACCACCACGGCGGGAGCCATCACATACGCCGTAAGTAGCTGTCATTGTGACTGTAATCCATCCTCGGTCCCGTCTCTAGGATTGCTTCCGCCAGGTAACATCAATCACTGCTGGCGTCGCTACGATGGCTACAATCTGCAAAACACCATTGTCAATAAGAAGGAGCAGCTGAAAAAGCCCTATGGCATATTGTGCAACTTCAAGTGCACTTGGTTCTTCACAACAAGGTGAGCCGTGAGGGTCTGTGCTCCCCGCTCCCAGCTCCCAGCTCCCAGCTCCCAACTCCCAGCTTCCCGCCCCCACTCCCCTCTCCGCAGTGACCACTCTCATTCCACTCTCGCTTTCTTGTTGCAGCTTCCCCACTTGCGAGTTCATCTACGATTATAAATTATCCTGCGTACTGTTCACCTCACTGCCCGACTGTACCACCGTCAAGTGTACTCTCTTAAATTATTTTAGCTAGAGTGGCTGGTAACTGGCCCATCACAATGTGGCCATATCCATATACTGTTAACTATTGTATTTATTTCAGCAGCAGTTATAAGCTTTTTTTTCATAGCATAAGTCTGATTATTACTAGATTTTATATGGAAATATAGGAAATTACTATTGAAACAAAATGAAAATGAAAATGTATACTCACGAAACACTCAGATGATCGGCTAGTTCGTTCATCCACGTTCATCATCGCCTGCACTCAAAGTTCGCTCTAAAAGGCCTGACTTCAACTTGGAATCTTCTCAGCCTCCAACGCCATTTTCACTTCATTTGTTGGCTAAGTTTAAATGCTACTAAAGCTGTCAGTGGAACCAACTCTCCCCTCGGCTCTTCTCAGTCCCATCCGTCGACATCGAGCAGCCCTTTGTGATGGAGAGCCCCGCCGTACACCTTTAAGCTAGCCAAAAAGCAATCCAAATTTTGTGGTAAACAAATTTGAAACACTTTGTTACCGTCGTCGTTTTTGCATCTTTTTTCTCCGTATCTTTTTTGGTGGATGCTGCCTGGTTAAAAGCGATATTTCCGCTCAAGTTGATGGAGGTTTTGGGATGGGGAGCTAACCAAACTTTGCCAAGTTAGGCTACGCGGGAGCTCAGCTCGGGCAAACTTCTCGCCTCCGCTAACAGCCGCAAATATATCGTTCGACGTTTATAAGCAAGTCAAACTTATGCCAAAGCGTTTCCTGAATATTTTTGTACCCTCGGATGGGATGGAGAGGGATGGATGCTCATCCGAAGAGTGGGGTTGGAGTTGGCGTTGGCGTTGGCATTAGCAGGACCTGGCTAAAAAGAAGATTAATTTCGTGGCTCCACTCAATGGAGCTGTTAACTTGCGCACCTGAACCACAGAAGGGCAGCGCACAGAAGTGCTATCACTGCCGCATATGCGAGTTTCAGTGAGCGAGAGGGGGGCCCCACACAGCGAAGGAGGTGCAGGGGAATCCACGAACAACTCCCACGCCTCAAGTGCGGCTTGGTCCAGATGGACGCGCACTTTAATGGACTCAAACGAAATGACATTGATCGCTGAAGGCCAACGTACCCCGCAGCAGAAGATCAAGTGATCTCAACTCGGCTAGAGTGTATTTCGGCTCTGCCCGTGTATTCGTCACTGGGATTTGGGTCGTGGTCGTTGTGCGTTGAAAGGGGCAACGCAATGGGGATGGACTGCGGATCGGAATGGAACGAAGCGGATAGGTCGGGTTTGAATTAGTGCGGTGCGTAATTCGCTCCCATGCTCCCATGCTCACATGTTAGCTTGCTTGGGTGCGTGGGCTGTTGCTGGCTTCTGTATTTTTCAATGTTGATTGGCAAATTACGGCAATTTCTGGGGACTGGGAATTAGATTATTTTAAAATAGTTATGAACAAATTAATTAACATAACGCAAAATTGTGCAACCATCTGGTGGGGTAATTTGAAGCTATAATTTCGATTACTCGTCTTGAAGGATTTTGCGCAGATCGGCCAGAAAGCTCATGTATGTATGTACATATGTACACTAGGATGGTCCACAATTGTAGTAAATAGACACACCCTTATTATGTTCTTTGTTAGTAAAAAAACGAGAAGGAACGTGTGAGTCGCTTCTGGGGACACGACTCTACTTATACCCGTACTCAGTCAGTATTTACATTTTGGAGCATGATTTTTTAAAATTTTTACATATTACATTTTTTTGCTACATCTGTTATCTACATCTACAATGTATATTTGACATCTAACATGTAGATTATACATGTACCATTTAGATTCTACATCTCCTCCGCTACGGGTTGCTCGCGCACTGAACGCGGCAGAGTGTGCGAGCGAGAAAGAGATAGAGTAGCGAATCTCTGCAGAAGGGGGCGGGTGAAGCAACTGAAAATTAATTTCGTCATTCTGGCTATAATTATGATCCGATCTGATTCAGATTCGGCCATCTGGTAGATATGGTCATTCTCTACGAGACTGCGTTTTTAGTTTTATAGTATCTTTAAAATTGTGCCTGCCACAGATTTTCGTTCTTTGCGGGGGCGGAAGGGGGCGGGGCGAAATTTTGAAATACACTTGTAGCAGTGTGATATCACATGAGTCTTGAAACCAAATTTGGTTGCCCTAACTCTTATAGTCTCTGAGATCCAGGCGCTCAACAAGACGGACGGACGGACGGACGGACGGACAGACAGACATAGCTCTATCGACTCGGCTATTGATGCTGATCAAGAATATATATACTTTATGGGGTCGGAAAATTTTCCTTCTCTGCGTTACACACATCCACTTTTACCACAAATCTAATATACCCCTTAACTCTTTTTTGAGTACGGGTATAATTACACAATTTAATTTTTTATTTTTAGTGTAATGTATAGGGGTTGCTTCCAGGAAAAGAAAATACACTTTTTGGATTAAAAATATATTAAAAACAGCGAATTCGTCGGTTTTTTAAATAATATTGAAACTTAGACCCTAGTTCATATTGATAATGTATTTTTATACCCGTACTCAAAAAAGAGTTAAGGAGTATATTAGATTTGTGCTAAAAGTGGATGTGTGTAACGCAGAGAAGGAAAATTTTCCGACCCCATAAAGTATATATATTCTTGATCAGCATCAATAGCCGAGTCGATAGAGCTATGTCTGTCTGTCCGTCCGTCCGTCCGTCCGTCCGTCCGTCTTGTTGAGCGCCTGGATCTCAGAAAAAACTAAATTTGGTTTCAAGACTCATGTGATATCACACTGCTACAAGTATATTTCTAAATTTCGCACCGCCCCCTTCCGCCCCCACAAAGGACGAAAATCTGTGGCAGGCACAATTTTAAAGATACGATAAAACTAAAAACGCAGTATCGTAGAGAATGACCATATCTACCAGATTGCTGAATATGAATCAGATCGGATCATAATTATAGCCAGAATGAAGAAATTAATTTTCTGTTGGTTCCCCCGCCTCCACCAGCCAGAGACACGATACTCTATCTCCTTCTCGCTCGCACACTCTGCTGCGTTCAGTGCGCGAGCAACCCCTAACGGAGGAGATGTAGAATCTAAATGGTACATGTATAATCGACATGTTAGATGTAAAATATACATTTTAGATGTAGATAACAGATGTAGCAAAGAAATGTAAAATGTAAAATTTTTTTTTTTAATTCTAAAATTCTAAAAAATCATGCTCCAAAATGTAAATACTGACTGTGTACGGGTATAAGTAGAGTCGCGTCCCCAGAAGCGACTCACACGTTCCTTCTCGTTTTTTAGGTACTTTTATCGCATATCGCATTCCTTCCGCAAACATTTTTTTATTTTCTTGCTTAAAATTTTTTTTAAGTTCGTTAGCATCCTCTTAAAAATGTTTGTAAAATAATAATACAAATAAAATCTTTAAACCTTCACTTAAATTAAACATTTATAAAAATGTATAGCTATACAAATAAATATGAATGAATTTACATCTACGTCTACTGTTCAAATTCGCATTTGACCACAATACTATACTCCTCAGTTTTATAAATTAGAATTTCCAAGTCCATGTCGCACTGGACTCTCGTACACTTGTACTCCGTCTCTTCTTTCCACATAATGACCGATATTTTAGATGTCTCCATACATCTCTGTCTGTGCTCAAAGTCCGCCGGAGTACTCGGTTTATCTCCCTCATTCCCCAAGGGTCTACACACTGGACAAGGAAGAGAGAAAGATCAAGTGTAAGGCAGGGGATGCAGTCACGGGGCATTGTGCTCTTCATTCTGGCAATAATATTGGTCCCATCGCAGCACAATCTGACATCCAGTGGATATTATCGTTATCGGCGAGCCTTCCTTACACTGTTAAGTACATCTACACAAATTGAAAATACCCCTTTACTCTTCGAGTGCCGCGTCAAATACGAACAGAATTTTTTGGGCAAATGTACGATATGGTACATACGGGCCTATGCTCCAAAAATCACGATAAAATTCCCTCGATGGACAGCGACTTTTGCGGAATAACCCATTGGTGAAAGAAAAAAAGGCAAAGACCGCGTTATCGAAAAATAGGATGGTGAGGAGGAGATCTAAGAGGCGAAGAAGTATAATGCCGACACTAAGCAAGTCAATTTTTTTATTGGTTTGCCGTAGCATGATACCACATTAAAAAAGCGCTACCTGAACTTTATCTCGATGATTCATAAGTTTAGATTTCGAAAAAGAAAAATATTAGATTTTGAGTTTTAGATTCAATTAAAAACTAACCATTTTATATAATTAAAGACTATAATTTGAAGCATAAACCGGGATAGAAACGATCGATTTAGTGCGAGCGGGGGTAGTAAGGGTAGCAAGGGTAGTGCGGGGCCAAAAATATTTATTTTATAAATCATATTTATTTCTAGTTTCGAATTTGGTAATTTCAAAATTTCGGCAGCAAGAGCTGAATATCCCAGTCGAGACTGAATCCGAACCCGGTAGAAGAGATACAAATCTAAAGCGAAGGCGAGGTTGAGACTGACCGAGACGAACAAAAGCGCGAGAGCAAAGGTGACGAAGTATTTCTGTCTCGCTCCGGACCTGGCAATCAAATCAGAGAGCAGCAGAAGAGAGTCTAGCAAAGAGGCGGATGAGGCATCCCACATGAGCGCATACAATAATTTATCAATTGGCATCAATTTAGGCGCACATAAACGAAACACAGCCCCAAACCTTCGGAATTTCTTCCCCATTTTGATTTGCTGGTGTTGTCGCTCCGGCTGCGTCTCCTGTTTATTCGCGATTTTCGGCACATTCGCGACACCCATCGCAGGCTGCAGTTAAGCAGCGCGCCGAGACATTCACATTCACGCGAAGCACTCAAAGCACTCAGACACGCAGGCATTCTGAGCCGCTCCATGGCACAGACGGACTTCTACTCAGACGGGGCTTGTACTTTCGATTGTTGCGCAATGGCCAAATCGGTGGCACCGGCGCGAAACACCAAGGGAGCCACAACCACTGCCATACACACACGCAGAGGCACCACAACAGTCACTTTTGTGCTGCTACTGGTCCTATGCTGCTTGTGTGATTACAACTATGGAAGTACGTAAACCCAGCCATTTGCCTCCATCCCAACTATTTTTTCCCGGTTTTTTTTATCTGTTTGTTCAAGTGTTAGGCCGAAATCAGACTAGAATTCGGCCATTGTGCGTATTGTGCGTATTGTGCTTTAATTTTTGACATATGTACATAAATATGCACATATGTAAACTGGGTTATTTTTTCAAATGATCGTACTTGAATAAACGTTTCAACAGAAAATACCATAAAGATTTTATGAACTGAACTTGCGCTCAGGACCGTATGAGAACAGCACAAAATTCTATCGACGAAAGTTTGTACAGACTATGTATACTAAAAATTCATATATACACAGACTTGTATTCCGCTTTGATTGCAAACTTTATTCTTGCTAATGTGAGGGAAAACATTCCTAGGAAACTACTTGTCCACTTGATAAAAAGAACAATAGTTCCAGATGCATTTGAAATGCATACAAGTCTTCCTTGTAAATTGAATTTCAGAATTTTATAAGGGGAATCATGGCTAAATCAGCTGAGTAAGACTTTAAAAAAAGAACATGAAAGTTTAAAGTTGATTGCAACTGTTCGCGTATGATTTCTGTGTAGAATGGATGGTGGAAAGGGAACTTTCCCCTTGTCGAGTCTATGCTGTGTGCCAACCTAAGAGAAAACGAGAATGCAACCATGCAAATAAGTAGCAAATATTCGGCTTAATTGGCTGTCGAAGTCCTTACTTTCTTACGCTAAGCACTTTCTCACATTGAGTTGTATGTTTCTGGGTGTGACCACATTTGAGTACCGTTCGCAGGCTGGACATCACAGTGCTGGAGGAAGCACAATTCCGGCTCGATTCAAACGGCAGATGGTGAATTTAAGCGGCCATTTGGTATACTCTGCACATATCGCTGCTTCCTCTGGTTTCCGCCTATGTAAGTTCTGCAATCACTCACTCACTCACACTCACTAAAACACACTCGTATTGCCATTGAAATATTCACCCAGTCTCCCCCTCGTGCGTTCGCACACATACATATGTATGTACTGATATACTCACACACACAACATACAATTTATGCATGCCCCTGTTATTTTGTGGTGTGAATTGCATTTTAAAATAACTTATTTGGCTTTTTCTTCGGGTTTGCTTTTTGGACCTTGGGCTTTGGGGTACAACACATACACACATACGCACATACACACACGCGCACATAAGAACATGCACAGTGGTAGCTCCCTTTTGTAAACACTCACGGTTCTATTGATTTTATCAACAAAAAATGTGCGATGGAAATGTCCACTGTACAGGTGTACAGGAGTACAGGTGTACATGCATATATGGCATTTGAATTGCATAGCAATTAAAATGGCTGGTAGCACTTTCGGATTGTTTTGTATCGTTTTTCTGTGGCGGGCAGAGGTGCTACTGCCATCGCATCGCCATCGTCATAGCCATTCGGAATAAATATTTTATCAGCTTTTTCTCCTTTTTTGGTGCTTCACCCACCCCCATCCATTCACACACAACACACCATTACCTGCATCCAGAAATCGCTCTGTTTTCAGTGGTTTTTTTGTTTGATTGCAGTTACCCGTACTGCGAATTCATTTTCGATCTGCGCTTATCGAGGCACTTCACGTCGTTCCCGGACTGCTACGAAATACGCTGCAACGAGACGTTCACGTTCTTCGGTCACGAGCAGCAGAACTTCTGAGACCTCATGCACAGCGGTTCAGCTGCTTTATGTGTAATCTTCTTCTCCTGCTTCTAATGCTGACTATTCCATACTTTTGTTTTATGTTTTTCCGTGACTACATGCTGTCTGATTTAATAAATATGGTTATCTGCGTTGAAAAAGCGGCTATTTACTGCAGGAGTTTTCTTGGAGAGGGCTGAGACCACGATCACAAATCCCTCAAGTTTTGTGATTTCGCACGAACTGAAAAAAACAGCTACCGCTCTACGCTCCCTAGTCTCCTGTCTCCTGTCTCCATTCTTTATTCTCTACTTGAAGAAATCCACTGTGGATAGACTGAGAGCAGTGTTCATTCCTTGGGTCCAGAGTAGCACATTTTAGACCACCGAATCCAAAGGGAATGCCCAAGAATACAGAACTAAGCGAGAAGGAACGTGTGAGTCGCTTCTGTGGACGCGACTCTTTTCTTATACCCGTACTCAGTCGGTATATAAATTTGTCAACTTATGATTTATGTAGAATTTTAAAATATTTTACAATTTTGTTGCTACATTTGTTCTCTTCTTCTACATCTTAATTTTGAAATACACTTGTAGAAGTGTGATATGAGATGAGTCTGGAAACAAGATTTGGATACCCTAGCTGTTAAAGCCTCTCTGCTGCGAAGAGAGAGATAGCATTGTCAGCTATATACGTATATGCTTCTCTCGCTCTGACTGCAGGCATTTCCCATAAGGCTATCTCTACTTTGCCAGCTAGTCAGTTGGCAAAGTCTTATGTCACATAGCCATCACTGAAACAGAGATAGCATGCAGTGAGAGCGGCCGAAATATATGCGTTAGCTTGTCTTTCACGTTGAGCTGGGGGCAAGAAGCGCTGCGGCGGAGATATTCGATTGATGCCTGGCTGGCTGTGTGTGTTTGAAAACATCATTATGTTACAAATAGTGCTTCGTTTTTGGAGGTGGCTACGATTTCATATTTTGCGGTTTGCCTCTCTACGCAGCAAAGTCTAATCAAAAGTCGAAGCAGCAGTCAGAAAAAAAATACGAGAACTTCCCGTCGAGAAGTGACAAAGCACGAAGGAGCAGTAAAATATTAAACGGAAAGTGACGAAGCGGCAGCAGCTAGCAATTCGGCGCTTTTCGTTTTTCGCCTCTGTTTTGATTGCGACTTTCGGCAGAATAGAGCACTTGGATCAGCGCACAGTGGCCACCAAAGAGAAAAGGAAAGCGCCGAAAACGGGTTTCTCCTTTTCGTTTCTAATTGCAGTCTATATACATATGTACATATGTATGCCAAAAACAACATATACAGCGTGTGCATGACTCTGAAGAGTGATGCTCAACTCGGAATATAATTTTTGTTGTTGCTGCTGTTGTTGGCCTGCTCATAAATCGATAGAGCATGGCCACCGCTGTTTTAGTCAATCATGATGGTAATTTTCTGGACTCCTCTGCGACTGGCCCTTCGTGGATTTCCGGAAACGGGGCGCCTCCACAATGAAGGAATAACAAAGGGACATATAAGCAAGACTCAGGCAAAGATAGGCTACACACACACCAAAGAGGAGACAACCTAGCCTTATTCAATTTACAAACATTTGCATTCAAATTAGTATTTGAGATGACTCGAGCCCAAAAATAGGGTAGCTGACTCGCCCAGAGGAGTGGGCAGGATAGCTGTTCATCTGAAAATTATCTGTCTCTGTCTCTCTGTCTCTGTCTCTCTCTCCCTCTCACCCTCTAACAGAGTGATAGCCCAAACAACTTCGCTCAATCGGCTCCTCTCGCTCTCTCTACTAATGGACGCTAGTCGCTCGGGGTAATTGTTTGCCCAGTTTCAGTAAAATACATTTTACGCCTTTTGCAATGACACGTACGAGTACAGCTATCTGCTCACACCCAAGTGGTACCCCACGACTCTTTTCCCCGCGCCAAGGCAAGCTATACGGCTTAGTGCGGTTGGCCAAGTGGAAAACAGTCGGTCGTGGCCTGCGTGGAGCAAAGCGGCATTTGGAGTGACAATAGCCATGTGAAAACAAAAGGCTGGAGCAGACAATGTTGTCGCTAGAAACTTTAAACTTTTACAAACATAATTGTTCCCTGCTCTAAAAATTTATTACACAGCAGGGTCTTCGCGCTCTTTGAATTCTTGTAAAGTGCGATAGTGCGTTTGGAATTTACGAAGCTTTGTCTTTTAAAGGAATTGGATTAGTATAACCATCTGCCCCGACAGCAAATTTAATGCTTCTTCTATGATAACACTGATTACGATTCGATTGCAGGGCAGATAATATTTTTTTCACATTTGATTGAAGTGTAAATATTCGAGGCAAGGCCGCTCGAGGGCTGCGGATAATAAAAATATACTTATGAATGCATGCATAGTCTGACACATGTACATACTTCTCTTAAATTGCCACTGAAATGTTTATGTGAGGTTTTAATCACCTGAGCCCACGAAACAAAGTTGCTCCAGCTCCTGCAGTGCAGCCTGAAACTGTGGCATGAAGTTCAGTTGCTTGTATACATACATATGTATATCAGCGGCAGTTTGGGTGTTTGGGTGCTCTATTCTTGCATTTTGGGTCTGGAGCGCAGTGAGTCGCGGTTGTGTATTTTCTTGTACCGAAGCTGGAAGCAAACAGTAGTCTACTTCTATTGCCAGCCAGCTTCTCTTCGCTCAGGCAATACATGACACTGTATTGCATCACACAATTTTGCTTTCTAGTCGAAATTTCTTTTGAGTCCTTCTCTCTCTGAGGCAACCAACAATCTCCACTCCGCGCCACACTCGGCTGAGACGACACTCTCTCGTTCTCAATCCTCGCTCTCAGCAACAACGCATAGTTTACTGCGTAATTTCTGTCCTCCTTTATTCATATTCTCTTAATGCTATACATTTCTGCTAGCATCTGCATCATTTTTCACACATTTAAAGCTAAATATTTAGTTTACTTTTTAATTGCAAATACAAAAATGAATTTAGTGTGATGCTTATTCCGTTTTTTTTGTCATAGATAAAATCGTGGTTGGAAATCAGCTCGAGATTGAGGACCAATTCCAAGACGATATGCAAGAAGTGAGTGCCAGATCAAGACTATTCAAGGGCAGCTGTGCAGAATTTTCCAAGGCCCAAAGTAAGCGAGTCCTTTTGTGAGCGCGAGCAATCAAGAGAGCGGAGGCGAAAGAGAGAAAGAAGAGACTTCAAGAGACGAAAGACGTCCTGCTTTATTCCCCAAGGAGTATTTAAAGTATTTATAAATTTTAGGGACAAGTTGGGGGCCATTTATGTCAGCAAATTTATTTTTAAATGCGTCACACTTTTCTAACAAAGTTTTTTGGTCAAAATCCACTATAAAATAATGGTGATAGAAAATAAAATATTTAATGTATCTCCCTCATACCTTTAAACAAATTTTTTAATTTAACTATTAATGTATCTAGTATCTTCTTTTTCATTTCAAGTCGCTCTGACATTCCCGAAAGTGTGGTTTATTTCCACCTGTACTGTTAAGTGCAAAACTTGGGACACCACTTATCAACGTTATTTTTCAAAAGTATTAAGATTTTTTAAAAACGACCCCAAAATTTTTTTTGAATGTGCTTGCATATCGATAAAGTAACGGCAAGTTTAAAGGTTGAATTTTATATTTGGGGACTTTCCCTGACCAGTGTTTCACAACATAGTGTTTTTTTCATAGTAGGCAATCACTATTGGTACACCATAGAGACAGTTGTGCTAATTGACTGTTTGGTTATGTTTTTCTTAAATTAAGGTGAGTATTTTATTCTTACTATTTGTGAACATGTAAATTTAATTACACTACTCGACAAAACTGAACTTTTTTTACGCTTCGAACCAAACCGCTCTTTTCTCATCGATTGGGTGCTTTAAATTATTTTTAAAGAATTATGTTTTTTTTCTATGGAAAAAGTTTTTCTTTAAGAATTTCGAAAACTGGTCATTTTTGTTAAGCTTTTTTCAGAGGTAGAGCTTTTCTTCACATAACTTAACTATCTTACATTTGGTTGCATGCCATTCTGAAACGCTTATAAATGCAGCTATAAATAAGACCCACATTTTTAGTGATTATGGATTACCATTTGCGAAATATTAAGCTTTCAAATGCAAAAAGGAAAAGTCAGGAATAGTATTTTTAGACATGATCTTTTTAGCGGCATCTCTTCTTAACAAAATAAGCTGTATTAAATTATCCAATGAATTCCAACAGGACTATTTTTTTTTTAAATATATCCTATTTTATATATCACCAAGCAATGATTGTTAGAAAATAAAATATTTCATGTATCTCCCTCATACCATTAAACAAGTTTTTTTTTTTTTAATTTAACTATTATCGTATCTAGTATCTTCTTTTTCATTTCAAGGCGCTCGGACATTCCAATCGGTTAAAATGTGATTTTCGGAGGATTGTTCAACCAATTTTATAGATTAGATAGATATAGATTTTCATAGATTACGCCTGTTTAATTCACGCGTACACAAAAAAATAAAGGACCTAGGATATATTTTTTTTCGACTCTTGCTGAGTTTTTTAAGTCAAAACTTCGTAAAAAATACCGCACAAAAATCATAAATGTTGCATTTCAATGCTTATATTGCCCCGACGGTAAGCTGAAATCACAAAGTGTTTTGACTTAACTTTTTTAATTATCTTTTCAAAATAGCAAATTTCTTTACAGCCAGACGTAAGACACTAGAGTTATGTGAAAAAAAGAAGCGCTGCCTCTGAAAAAAGCTTTCAAAAATACCAGACTTAAAAAATTCTTAAAAAAAAAGTTCTGCCATAGAAAAAAAACAATAGTTCTTTAAAAAATTTAAAGTTTGAATTTGTCGAGTAGTGTTGTTTAAAGGAAACATATATAAAAGAAGGCGTTACGGTCAGCCGCTTGCTAGCGGCTATTCCACAGGAATAATATAACAATATACTTCTTTAATATTCGTATTTCTAGTATTAATAAAATTAAAAAATTACTAAAATATTGAGCGAATTGATTTCACGTTTCACATATGTATATCTGGTTGCATAGAACTTTGCAGTTCTGAAAAGCTGACAAATGCAGATATAAATCTGACCCAGACACTTTGCAGCTGCAGCTTAACGTCTGGAAGCTTTTAAATCCGAATTTGATAATTTGTTTGCGGTATTTTTCCAGAACATTTTAAATTTAACGAGAAGGAACGTGTGAGTCGCTTCTGGGGACGCGACTCTACTTATACCCGTACCAAAGACAATATAATTACTTATATTACTTATATTGTCTTTGCTCGTACTCAGTCAGTATATACATTTTTGAGCTTATGATTTTATAGAATTATAAAATAAAAAAAAATGTTTACATTTTACATTTTTTTGCTACATCTGTTATCTACATCTCCAATGTATATTTTACATCTAACATGTAGATTATAGATGAACCAATCATACTCTACATCTCCCCCGGGGTTGCTCGCGCACTGAGTGTGCGAGCGAGAAAGAGAGTGAGGAGCGTGTCTCTTGCCGGTGAGGGCGGGGGAAGCAACTGAAAATTTCTTCATTCTGGCTTTAATTATGATCCGATCTGATTTAGATTCGGCAATCGAGTACATGTGGTCATTCTCTACGATACTGCGTTTTCAGTTTTATCGTATCTTTAAAACTCACATCCACTTTTACCACAAATCCAATATAACCCTTAACTCATTTTTGAGTACGGGTATAAGAACTCAGGAAAATTAAAAAAACAAATATTTCTTGGCATGATTTTATAATAGACGCATTAATTATGCGTCGTTTCAGTTATCGTTTGAAAGAATCGATGGAAAAACAAAGTTGCAGCCGGTTGACCCAAACGACTCAAAACTCATTTTACCTGACAAATAATACCGTCCGGTACCTTGTATAAGTAGCTGAGATATAGGATTTCATGCTTGAACCCATACAACCATCAGTACAATATTTTTAAGATTAGTCAAGAATTGGATTTGTTACTGCTTTTTACTATTTCTAAAACGGTAACTTGGCAGTCTCCCTTTGTCATTAGAATCAGATTCCCTTATGAGAGTCCACACATAGTCGCTCAACATATTCTCATTCCAAACACCTATTGATACCGTCGTTCCATTGCTTTTAATTGTTGGTGAAATCTTTCTCCGTGGGAGTCATGGGAGAAAATATGTTGTAGCCAGTCGGAATAAGTTCCAGGCTGCTTTTCCATTCTATGCCATCTTCGCCTTCTTTAACTTTTGCCAGCGACAGACGTGGAAAAACAGTTTTTATCTCCTTATCCAGTGCTTTAACAACATTTTTATGTGTAATGGTGTTAGAGTAACATATTCAAACTTCACGAGAGCTGCATTTGATATGTTGTAGTTTTCCTCCCGTTTTGGCCAGAGTTTCCTTGAGTAACGCTCAGTTCTAGCTCTACTATCCCTTGGGCACAGGAAGCAGCAGTATTTTGTGTAACCACCTTGCAATCCCGTTAACATGGCTACGACTTTTAAGTCACATGCGACCTTCCTCAGGTTTCTTCATATTTTATATTTTCAAATAATTCCTCCGTTGTTTGATATGTTTACTTCATATTAACAGCATATGCGATGGGAAAAGACTGCTTTTGGTTTCCATTGTGTAACAAAACATCCTTTAAACTTTCCTTCCAGCTGTTTCCAAACCCCACCAAATATTTATATTCTCCTGATTGGTCATTACTTGAATCCGTTGTTCCATGCGACGAAGACGACATCTCCTCTTTTTTGCGTTTTAGTGGCGGTATTTCCTCTAAAGGAGGAGCAGGAAGCGTAAAGCCTTGAGCAGGTTGTTTCGGGTAACCCCATTTCATGGATCTCCCGATTCCAGTTATTTTGAATGAACAAAAGAAACATTCAGAGCCGTGAATCTCTGGTTTTCTCCACAGCAGTAGAAAGTAACTGTCCGTACCTGGGACTCGGTAAAACAAAAATTACAAAATTAAATTACAAAAAATTTGTTTCCTTCAATCCGATTTAAGCAGTTGGTCTAGCAACGTAATGTATGGTATTTTTCAGGTAAAATGAGTTTTGAGTCGTTTTGGTTAAATGGCTGCACCTTGGTTTGGCCGTTTATCCATAGGTTCTTTCGGACGATTCCTTAAACGGTGCCTAATTAATGCGTCTATCTAAAATCAAAAATGCATGCCAAGAAATATTGTTTTTCGACTTTTCCTGAGTTTTTAAAATCAAAATTACGCGAAAAAATACTGCAAAAAAATTATCAAGTTTAATTTGATATCTTCCAGACGTTAAGCTGCAGCTGCAAAGTGTCTGGTCAGATAGCTGCATTTATCAATTTTTTAGGACTGAAAAGTTCTAGTCAACCAGATAAAAGATACTTAAGTTATGTGAAAAACAGAAGCACTACCTATGAAAAAAAACAAAATTGATCGCTCGCTAAACCATTTTTTATTTCTTTGGTTAGCAATTATGTTAGCAATGCTAATCGGGAATACTTGCTAAAAATCGAATCTTTCGATGATCCTGACACGGGCATTACCGATAGTCGGCCATTGCTTGGTGAAATCTTCATACAACAATACTAACGTTTCCTGCCGCGATTTCCCGAGTTGCGGTCGCTTTTTCCAATGTTTCTAATAGTTACTTTGCTAAATCAAAAACCATGAAAATCGGTCCAGCCGTTCTCGAGTTACAAGCGGTCTAACGGACACGACTACGGCACAGATTCAGTGATATCATTTCAGTTTTGAAACAAACAAAAACAATAAACTAACGAAACCAAAAACTTTTTTCTGGTTAAAAAATAATTTTTAAAAATATAGCCACAAAAGTCACAGTTTTGGTCTAAAAACATTTAGTTAGACATATTTTAAATGAGATACAATTTATTTGATTCCAATCGGTAGTCGAAAAAGAAAGTTATAAGTATTATAATGTACTTGTAACTAATAAAAAATGTTTCTTTTATATGATTTTCTTAAATTATAATTATTTTGTTTAGAATGTTTGTTTTGAATGCTCCAGCAATAGTTCGCCATAATATTGGTATCCCAGGAACCCTCAATAGTACGTATATCTTGATTAAAACGTTCTCCTTGTACTTCACTGAAGTCTCCAAGATTTTCAGAGAAACAATCAAAATGACTGTGTAGGTAGTACCTTCTAGGTACCTTAATACTCATATTACAATCAGGCTGCTGGAAATGTGACAACAAATTTTCGACGTATATATATATTATATTATTATATATTAAAGAATAAAATAAAAATGTATAGTTTTTTTTCTTTTCTTTTCTATTTAAACAACCATTACTGAGCCATGTTTCCAAGAACTTTGTTAAACTTTTTTAATAATTTGAGGTCGTTGATTTCAAAACTCATCATCATCATCTTTTCCATCATATTGCGTTTTCAAATTACAGGTTCTAAAAGTATTTTTAAGTTATTTTTTCTTAATAATGTAACTGTTAGCTTTGCAAAACAATTACATTTTTGAAAATCGCTGAATGAGGAGTAGTTATGGCTTTTTGAACATTGATTGATGAAAAACGTCAGTAATACTATTAATACCTGTAACTTAAAAGCGCGATCTAATGGAAAAATCGAGATCATGGTTAAAATCAGCGACTTCAAATTAGTAAAAAAACTTCAATCAGTTTTCAATCAACACACAAAAAGTTCAGTTTTGTTCCCTTGTGTAATCAATTCCACAAAATTTCATCTGACAAAATATTGGTCAGTTTTTTTTAATGTTAGCTTTTGCCTTTTTAAGAAGTTTTTAATTTCAATAAAATGTTCCAGATATGACTAATAACAAAACACATCGGAATTCTACAAAAATTTAACATTCACAGCTTATAATAAATTGTTTATTGATTGGTTGAGTAAAGTTACTTGACCGAATTAAATTTTAGAAAATATCGCAAGTAATTAAAATGAAAATGAAGAAGAAAATATTATTAAGCCAAAAACAAATTTAACGAGAAGGAACGTGCGAGTCGCTTCTGAGGACGCGACTCTACTACTATACCCGTGATCAGTCAGTTTACAAATTTGTGAGCTTATGGTTTATGTAGAATTTTAAAATATTTTACATTTTACATTTACATCTGTTATCTAAATCTATGTCTAACATGTTTATTCTACATCTGAAAAGTAGATTATACATCTACAATGTAGATTCTACATCGTCTCCGCAAAGGTGGCGCATTGCACAGGGCAGAGGTTGAGCGAGCGAGAAAGAGAATGAGTATCGTCAGCAGCGCCGGAGGAGGTGGGGGAAGCAACTGAAAATTAATTTCTTTACTCGAGTTGTAATACTAATCCGATCTGATTAAGATTCGGCAATCTGCCACAGATTTTCGTCCTTTGTGGGGGCGGAAGTGGGCGGGGCGAAATTTTGAAATAAACTTGCAGCCACAATTTTGAAGATACGATAAAACTAAATATTATCGTAGAGAATTACCAAATCAATCAGAGAGCCGACTCTGAATTAGATCGGATCGTAATTTTAGCCAGAATGAAGAAATTAATTTTCAGTTGCTTCCCCCACCTCCTCCAACAAGAGACCCGCTAGGCACTCTCTTTCTCGCTCGCACACACTCTGCCCTATGCAGTGTTCGTGCGCCCGCTAGCGGAGGAAATGTAGAATCTACACTGCAGATGTAGATGTCAGATGTAGCTAACATATGTACATATCTACTGACTGAGAACGGGTATACAAGTAGAGTCGCGGCCACAGAAGCGAGTCAAAGTTCGCTCTAGTTCATATTACAGTTTAAGTGTTCTTACTCTACATGTAAATGCAACCACTGTGCAGCGGTGGAGAGTGGACAGAGCAGCAACTTCTGCTGCTACTTCAACGAATAAATATTCAGAATGCAATTACGTATGGAATTTTCTAGCACTTATCGAGTCGTCTTACCATCTTGTTATTACTTGTCCCTTATATTTTTGTTGGTGTTGTACGAGTCGCTGCTGAAAACTTACTTAACTTCTTGCGATGTCATTTGGGAAAGTTTGTAATCATTTTCGGTAGTGCATAATTCAAAAGTGTCAAAGGAAAGGAAGCTAAGAAATTATTTATACGATTTTCAGACAGTTGAAAGCGTACACCCGGGTATAAATAAAACGCCTTTGCTGCCGGGACTACTTATTCCCTTCCCTTCGCGCACCCCAACACGGGTAGGAGCACGATCAGATAGGAAGCTACTGACAAACTACCAGGGAGTCTCTCCAACTTCCAGACGAACTTTCAAAAATTTTGTTTCTACTTTCCATGCGCTTAATTTTTGTGCTTCAGGCGAAAGAAGCTGTGGATATTCGTTTAAGCGCTTGCCGCCATTCAAGAAGGCTGAAATGCTACTTTTCCTTTTCATTCCGCTGCTGCTGGTGGTAGCCACCGTGGAAGGCAGCGATGGCAAGTTACAAACCGTCTTTCATTGAAGTCTGCTAACCAGCTGCATCCTGATTAATGCAATGTTTTTCATTGATATTTAACTATTCACAGGCTCGCAGCCGCAGTCGAGCTACTGCAAGCACTTCGAAGCCGCTGGTAAATGCTCCAACCAACAACAGCTGCCACCGTATACTTTCAGCTAATCCTCTGCATTTCCGCCACCCCTTCCACAAATATAGTGCATAGCACCCAGCATACGTGCGAGAAACAGATGGGCATATTTCCCGTGTATTTGCGATGTTCATTCAGCTGCAGCAACAGACACCAATTGAGGTAGGTGAAACGGATTTCACTGTCGTCTGTCAGGACACTGATTACAACTAGTTGCTGTCACGTATTAGTGTTTTCAACTGCCATCTCCGCACCAAGGAAAAGGACAGCTGTCGACTGTGCAATGATCTATACTGCAGCGCTATGAGCATGCCCCCTCAGCCGACCAGCACAACGCCGGCTCCAGCAGCGGCAGAATCTATGGGGTCATCGACAGTAGGTATAAAAATATCGCCCGAGGGTGTTTCCGGCTTAAATGATAGTTTAGTCACCGGTAAAAGCCACGATACGATCCCCAGTACACAAGTACAACGGTACAAAAAGTTACAAAAAGTGATGGAATCTCTGAATCACCCAATGCCACCAGCGAAGAGACAGCAGATCCAACAACAGACTCAACAAGTCAAACCCAAAAGGGTATCCCCACATAAACAGCACAAAATACAACACATGCAATAAAGATACAGCAGTTTAATCATCAGCAGATAAAACAACAGATGCGCCTCATCAGAATGATGCAACATTAGAAACATCATCAGTCTTACGAACAGACACCACAGAACTTACAACATCAGATGCACTTACAAATGCACCAACAGATGCACTTGTCGATGCACCAGAAGAAAAACCGTCAGATGCACTTATCCCTATCCATACACGAAAGCAGAAACAGCAACAAGGGATCCAGTTGATGCAACGTCAAACTCTACAGAAGTTATCTAAGTTCAGCCAAATCGAAGAGCTATCTGTGGGATTGACTTTTATTTCACACTGCCGAATCATCGATAATTAAATGGGGCATCGCTTGCACCAGAACCTAAAATGAATAATCGAATTAACCGATTAAGCCTATGGTCTGTACTTTAAACTTTGCATCAATGAGTAAGCTGGTGTGAAGAGACGACAAATCAAAACCAGAATAAATACATTTTGTGGGTTCGGAAACAGTTCCTTCTGGAATCAAAATTCTAATAAAATGATCCACTCTACTCTGGTATAAAAACCTAAAAGACGGAAGATGTTGCAGATATATTTTTTTCAAGTAAATATATTTAAATAGATCTTGCCTCAAGGTCATGCAGGGCAGTTAGGGCATGGGTACACTTAAAGATCGAGATATCCGATGGAAGTCTCTGCTTCAGACGCCTTCTCCTAAGATGCGCGAAGAGTTCTGGATATCTGGATATCGTCCATGTCGTTGCTCTACGCTTTTCAGTACTGAGAAGCCAGTCAAAGCTTGGCAAAACTCATGTATCACATTAATCCCGGTTATATTGTACGTATACTTTGCCACTTAAGAGTCTCGAGTAAAAGCGACCAGCTGGCTGTTGGACTGCACTGTGTCTTTCATCAAGGGGAACAGCATTCAAACTCGTATGGGAAGCGTGCCCCAGATAAAAATCCTTCCTTCGTGAGCACCTTGCTAGCCAGCTTTTGCTTGGCACTTTTAATTTAAAGTTCCCAGGGTCAAGGTTATAGAAAACCCCTGAATAAGTAGGTATATATGACGAGGGCATCAACTAAGTACCATCTGATCTGCTTAGACTTGCTCCAATGGATAAATCCCTGTTTCCTTTTGTGATTCCATTCGAGCGGCTCACTAAACTTGCACTTGACATTATTGCGCTTGTTGGGAAATAAACGATTATTATGACAAACTGTTTTAGTGCAATCTCTGGGGTTTGTTTCTCATGCGATGTGACATGGCATCAAATCGCAATTGGACCTGGATTAGATTGGGGGCATTAATCACGGGCATCAGCTTGTCGGGCTGGAGCATGGGATATGGGCATTGGGCATTGAGCATTAGGCATGGGTAAAACGCAAAAATTTGTGATGCAATTTTTTTCTTGATTTAATCAAGAGCCGCAGCACAAACGACAATTTAAAAAAATAAACTTACACACACACAACGAGCACAGAGAAAAGACTGTCCCACTATACGTTGCGTATACATAATGCCGACTAAATAATAGCTGTGCCACGCTCTGCTCGCTTTACTGCTGTTCTGTTCTGTTTTTTTCTAATCTGTTCTGTTCTGTTCTGTTCGGTTCTGCTTTGTTCTCAAAGGGTCTGTGTGGTGTGAGCTAAGCGCGTAGTTTGCACACGCCCGCCGAATCACAGAGATGTACAAGTTGGAGAAGATCTGGGTCCTGCTGTGTCTGGCCCTTGTTGGCTGCCAGGGTTTTGGCCAGTTCCACATGAAGCACTACCAGCTCCAGCGCAACTACAACGCCCAGGAGGACTCCGGGGAGAACGACAACAGCGTGCTGCGTGAGTGCTCAATTACGTGTGTCCGCCTGTCCTGTCCTGCCCTGTCCTGTCCTGTATCGTACTGCTCTGTCCTGACCGAGCTCGGACTCAAACTCAAACTCAAACTAACTTATGTATGTTTGTTTTTGTGCAGGAACCTTCCGCCGCTGCATGTGGGAGCAGTCAAAGTTCCTACCCCGTCGTCTGGTCCTGCTCAGCCTGTGCTCCAATCTATTTTGCGAGAACAACCACATAATGCCTCGCTCCAGGTCTATTTTCGTAGTGGAAAAAATATCTAGACCGAATGAGTAGTTGAAATATTCAATAATAAATACATACATACATACATATATAGCTTTATCTGCATGTGCATCCTCATCCAGCATGGAAACTTCCGCTTCTTCACCCATTACCCATTCGAAATCAAAGGAATCTGAACTAATACCTTATCACCTACCCAACGTTTCCTCCAGCTGCCTGGACATTCTCCCCGACCAGTGTGAGCAGGGCGACGAGGAGGAGCTCATGTACAAGCCTTTTCCCGACTGCTGTCCCGTGTACTGCAATCTGAAGCGGCGTATGCAGCGCTTGCGCACCATGCACTTACGCCACCGCGTGCTACGCAACATGCAGGAAGGATCCACTGCTGGAGCCGGTTCGGGAGGCGACGGCCCTGCCAACTCCCTTCTCAGCGAATTTGTCTACAACAACTACTAGAGAACCGAGTTACTTTGCGATTTGTGAAATTGTAAACTTACATGCTTGAATTATAGGCATTTTGTCTTCAAGTCCCGCCCTCTGACTCTATTTATTTTTAGTCCGTCTAGACAAGCCCTCTAAGGGGTCGTACTCTGTACTCTAGTCCAAAGGCTCATTAGTGATTTTTTGAAGTCACAAGTTCAATTGCCTCGATGCTTTTCCTTGGTTTTCCCCGGCTTCCGGCTTAGACTGCAGCAATAGTTCAGAGAGAAGTCAAGCTCGATGCAGGCAACTGGCTTCTGTATTCTTCTTGTATCTGCAAACAAATACTAAATTTGATTTTCATTACCAAGACTTCTGATATCCGCTCTTCATCGCTGAATTATATATTTTATATGTACACACTATATACGTAGTAGAGCCCTGCATGTATCCACATTACGTACATTTACATTTAAAGCCTATTACTCAGACGCGATATTCGTATGGAAGCGATAAAAATGCATGCCTGCATTGGCTGCGACGACCGAGTTCCTGACTGAGTTCGGATAAAAGACAAGCCGATACATCCCAGAAAAGCAACCGATGGTATTTTCCCCTTCTTGAGCGAAATATAGAATTATTCTATCTTTCGTCGTCCAAAAGACAGGTATATACACGCACATACACACGTTGAAAATGGAAGGAAACGAGTGAAAGCCTGTTAAAATCGTGCAATAATGAAGATAAATTAAATCTAATTGAGGCTGTCGAATGAATACCGATTATACGGATATTATATTTAGCGCATCGAGTGCTATGATTAATGCTAGAAAATGTAAACACACATACAAATACATAAAGTTTTCCAGGCAGAAGGAGAAGCGAAAAAAAACCAGCAAATCTTTGTATTGCTTTCTTCTTTGTTCCACCAGAAAATCACATGGTGAGTGAGCGAGAAAAGAACCGATCTTTTAGGATCCAACACAACAAAACTGACGATACCTGCTTCGTTCAGTCCGTTCTGGGCAAGCTATTCGATGCAATGAGAATGCTGAGACACTGATTCCAACGGTCCGAACAAAGGGAATACCTAATCCCACTGAATCAATTCGGTTGACTGTTCATCCTGGACTCCATTACGTATACAAAAGATGTTGATTAACATCAGCTGCCATTTTTATTTTCCTTATTTAAATTTTGTTGCTTTGCTTACTCATATGTTCTCGTACTAGAGCCCTTCACTAGTTCACACTAATTCGAGTTAACAGTCAGGAATCACACTGTTAACACTGTCAAAACACTTCATGTTTTTTTCACACTATCATTTCAATTCATATTGTTCCCTTCATTGCTGACTCATTGATTCAAGGCAATGACTCCTTGGGACTCGTGTGATTTCGTATGACTCGCACGCACACTGTAACGCAAATGGTTGTGTCAGAGAGACAGTGTGTATCGTGTCTTTTCAAGTCACTTTTAGCCAAAGTTGTGCAAGAACAAGTTTAAAATCACAGTTTAGAGTAATTTTCATAATTACTTTTTCGCACAAATTGGCAGAAATTTTGTACTCCACAATCCACAAGCACTTTGGTTCGATTTTTTCCAAAATAAGACATAAAACGAGAAGAAACGTGTGAGTCGCTTCTGGGGACGCGACTCTACTAATACCCGTACCCGTACTCAGTCAGAATATACATTTTTGAGCTTATGATCTGTTATCTGCAGCTGCATCTGCAATGTATATTCAACATCTTATAAGCAGATTCTACATGCACCATTTAGATGCTACATCTCCTCCGCTAGAGGGCACTTTCGCACTGAACAAGGCAGAGTGTGCGAGCGAGAAAGAGAATGATTAGCGGGTATCTTGCTGGAGGAGGCGGGGGAAGCAACTGAAAATTAATTTCTTCATTCTGGCTATGATTATAATCCGATCTAATTCAGATTAGGCTAAATATGGTAATTAGGGTAAATATGATCATGAATCGGCTATTGATTCTGATCAAGAATATATATACTTCACGGGGTCGGAAACGTTTCGTTCTCTGGGTTGCACACATCCACTTTTACCACAAATCTAATATGCCCCTTAACTCTTTTTTGAGTACGGATAAAAAAAGAAGGTTTCGCCTTTATATTAAACGCTACTGATGTTAGTCCATTGTAAAGGCGGAGGGGCGCGTGGAAAATTTTTGAAATACACTTATAACAGTGTGATATAACATGAGTCTAGAAACAAAATTTGGTTGCTCTAGGTCTTATGGTCTCGAGAACTAGGCACTTCCATTTGTGGTGTTTGCGATAAACTGTCTTCCTGATGCTCCATGTATTCTTTGTTTCAAATTCTTACTAGCTAACAATTAACAAACACATTCATATGGTATAAATACGTAAATTTTAGGATGCCTGGCTAAAGACATATATGTATGCTTATTATGCTAAGTCAAAATTTGACCATTTGAAATTTGGACGTTAACTTTTCGTGCTATCAGTAGTGGCGTAGCTACGTACGTGCAAGACGGTGCGGCGCACCGGGGCCCTTGAGCTTAAAGGGCCCCTAAGCTCAGGGGCCAATACTCTGACCAGAAAATCACTAAGAAATCTCTCACTCCACACTTCTTTTTGAAATGCACGCATGAATTCGACTTGTATAATTAGGCGTCGTTTAAGGTATTCTTCGTAAAATTCTAAGGAGAAACGGAGTAACGTTCCAAACGGTAAAATATGATTTTTCAACCAATTTCAGGTCAGCCGTTTCTTCATTGAATTTAATTAAGGATACTTCATACTTTGTAAGCTTATAGAATTTTTAAATATTTTACAATTTTAATTTTTTTGCTACATCTGTCTCTACATCTACATCGAAAATGTTTATTCTACATCTGAAATGTAGATTATGCATCTACAATGTAGATTATACATCTTCTCCGGGCATAGCACTGCATAGGGCAGAGTGTGTGCGAGCGAGAAAGAGAATGAGTAGCGGGTCTCTTGCTGAAGGAGGCGGGGGAAGCAACTGAAAATTCATTTCTTCTTTCTGGCTATAATAATGATCCGATCTGATTCAGATTCGGCATTCTAGTCATTATCTACGATACTGCGTTCTTATCCTCCTTTGTGCGTGGAAGTTTCAATCGGAAAGCCCCGCTACATTTTGCGCTGGTGGAAAGGTAAAATGGCCCGTTTGACTCATCCGCCACAGCCATTGTATTTGAGTTTTTTTTATAAACGTACTCAAAAAAGAGTTAAGGGGTATATTAGATTTGTGGTAAAAGTGGATGTGTGCAACGCAGATAAGAATACCATATCTACCAGACTGCCGAATCTGCATCAGATCGGATCATAATTATCGCCAGAATGACGAAATTAATTTTCTGTTGGTTCCCCCGCCTCCTCCAGCAAGAGACCCGCTGCTCTATCTCTTTCTCGCTCTTACACTCTGCCGCGTTCAGTGGGCGAGCAACCCCTAGCGGATGAGATGGTAATGGTAATTACCATCTATAATCTATAATCTACATTGTAGATGTAGATAACAGACGTAGTAAAAAAATGTAAAATTAAAAATTTTTTTTTGAATTCTAAAATTCTAAAAAATCAAATACTCAAAAATGTATATACTAAGTACGGGTATAAGTAGAGTCGCGACTCACCTGTTCCCTCTCGTTTTTATTATCAATCTGGAGTTTATCTGCATTAAAATGGGGCGAGAGAACGTTCGCCGGGTCCGCTTGTATAGTGTCCTAGTATTATATATATATATTATATATAGTATATAGAATTCGCAGTATCGTAGATAACGACTTTATCTACCAGATTGGTTCAGATCGGATCATTATTATAGCCAGAATGAAGAAATTCATTTCATTCACCCCTTCCAGTGATACTCATTCTCTCTCTCGGCCACACAATCTGCCTTGTGCTCTGTGCTACCTTTGGCCGAGAACGAGTTAGAACAGCGCTTTGGTTTGAGAAGTTAAGTGGATGTAGACGATAAAGTATTTTAAAATTCCACATAAATCACAAGCTCACAAATATACTGAGCGAGTACCGGGTTTAAGTAGAGTCGCGGCAACTGCAGCGATTCCCAACATTCCCTTTCCCTCTCATAGTGGCTTCGATCACGCTGCAGCAAATCAAGGACGAAACTCGGAACCTGAAGACGAAAAAGGCCCCGGGTGATGATGATATTGATAACCAGGTGGCTAAGGCGCTGCCCCACAGAGCTCTGATGTTCTTAATCCTCATTTTCAGCGCTCCACTGAGGCTGGGCCACATCCCCAAGCCCTGGAAAATGCTAATGAATACACCATCCACTAGGAATGCCATCGCTTAGTATAATTTCGGATTCAGACTGAGACACGGTGCCCCGGAACAGCTGCATAGGCCTACTGAGCACATTTTGGATGGATTCCACCGGGAACAATACAAGGTTGCAGCGTACCTTGACATCCAGCCGGCTTTTGACGGGGTGTGGCATGACGGACTCCTTTCCAAATTCAAGCCTCTACAAAACTCGCAGCGCTACGAGTCGACAAGTTTCCTGTCTGATAAGAGCTTCCGAGTGGTCCAGAATGGAGTTGCATCCTCGGCGAAATCCATCTGAGCTGGTGTTCCACAAGGCCGCGTGCTAGGACCGTTGCTATACGTGTTCACTCACGACATTCCAAAGCCAGCGACGTCCGCACCCCCCAAAACCAGTCCATCAGAGACCCAACCTTTGCTGACGACCCTGCCGTGTTGTCTACGACGCTGGCTGTGTCTACGGGATCCATTTGAAGCAAAAAAAAGAGAGTATTTCCGTGTGCTGATTAAGCATTATTTTTGTAGGAAAAAACCCACCACTGAAACCAAGGAAAAGCTTGATGAATATTATTGGATCTCTTCTCCATCAATTTCAATGGTAAAAAATTGGTTTACTGTATTTCGTTGTGCTCGTACAAACCAAATGAGGAGGGACATGCCGGACGCCTAGTTATGGTCATATACCCGAAGAAATTGAACAAAATTCACGATCTGAGCTTGAATTTGCAAGATATTCTTGCAGCCATAGGCAACCACCTATTGGATTGATTTTATGAGGATTTGGAAAAGAAACGACTACATTTGGCCAAGAAAAAAGCTATTTTCCAACAAGACAAAGCCAGAGGGCAAGACAGGTGCAGTTTTTATTTCAAAAGTCCATCAATTAGGCTACGAATTGGTCCCGCACCCACCCTATTCTCTGAATTTAGTCCCTAGTGACTATTTTTTGTTTACAAACCTCAAGAAATGGCTCGCTGGAAAAAGATTTGGGTCCAACGATATAGTCATCTCACAAAAATGCCTATCTTAACGATATCGACAAATACCATTTTTTGGAAAGGATAAAAAAATTGGAGAAATTCCGCAAAATGAATATGGAGCTCAAGAAAGATTATGTAGAAAAACAAAGGGAATATTTAATAAAAAGGCCGTCTTCTTATCAGACGGCCCTCGTATATAAATATGTGAGTTAATAATTTATGTAGATTTTAAAAATATTTTGCACTTTACATATTTTTGCTACATCTTTTATCTACTTCTACAATGTCGATTCAACATAAAAAAAAATGTAGATTCAACTACAGAATAGAAATTCACAGGGTAGCGTGTGTGCGAGCGAGAAAGAGAATGAGTAGCGCTGCATCGCTGGAGGAGGTGGGGGTAGCAACTGCAAATTAATTTCTTCATTCTGGCTATAAATTGGTTCGATCTGTACCAGCCTCGAGAATCTGATAGATATAGCCAGTATCTACGAAACTGCGCTTTTAGTTTTCCCGTATCTTTAAAATTGTGCCAGATACAGATTTTCGTCTTTTGTGGTGGCGAAATTTTGAAATACATCACGCTGCTGATATCACATGAGTCTGGAAAACAAATTTGGTTGCTCTAGCTCTTATAGTCTCTGAGATGACGGACGGACAAACAGACATGGCTCTATCGACTCGGCTATTGATGCTGATCAAGAATATATATACTTTATGGGGTCGGAAACGTTTCCTCCTCTGCGTTACACACATCCATTTTTACCACAAATACAATATACCCCTTAACTTTTGAGTACGGGTATAAAAAGCAATACCTACATAGTACATAGTATGTAGCCTTTCCGTGGGGATAGAAAAATAAATAGAATAGAATTATTATGCCTCATAACTCTTGTTCAAGTATAAAATGAGGTTCGGGCTTTAGCAAATGAAATCCCAGAAAATGTGGATCTTCTCCTTTGGAAGTCTAATCATTAAAAACATAGCGAATAATATTGCATTACTTATTGTGTCTATAGCGAAGATCCCGTATTATTATTTTTGTTCGTTCTTCTTAGACGGTATCCCTCGACACGTTTCAGTATGTCTTCCATGTTGATGAGAATTTTTTTTAGAATTTTCTCTATTTGATCCAAGCGAATGTTCAGCCTAATTGTTAAAACCAAATGCGAACTGTTTATGTGTATTATAATTCAACAAACATTTTGGAGTTCTTACCGATCCAATTCCTTCTCTGTTACTCCGGATGGATTGTTATTTAGGTAACGTGCCCTAAAAATGTATTTTGATTACGGGAGGACTTCTCCCAGGTAGGTACATAAGTAAACTTACTCTGCTACTTCAGTGCTGTCAGCCAACACCCCAGTCTCTTCTTCTGCGGCGGTGGCATCCCCACCAGCCTCATCATCAGGCTGAGATTGACGCTTCCGTCCGCAGTGTGTGATCCAGTAAAGGGCCACAGCCAGTTTCTTATAGACATACGAGCCCAAAATACTACGACCTTGGGTAACATCATCGCTTTTCACCGACTTATAGGTTCCGATGAGCATTGCAATGACCATGTTCTAGTAAAATAGCACCTAATAAAAGTATTGCACTCGCTTTAAATTAAAGTCCCAGTCTTACCAATAATATAAAAACCACAATGACAATGTAGGTTACGAAGAAGATGGGGCCCAATACCCGATTGGCCTGCCCCATGAGCTTGTACTGAAAGTCGCCCAGTATCATACGAATCATGGTGAAGAATGAGGTGAGATAGTTCCGGAAATCCGGATGCTCCGTGCCAAAGAGCAAGAGACCCACTTGAGCATATGTCATGCACACAATTCCAAATATAAGACTAAAGCCGGGCAAGTCTTTTGAGCTCTACAAATGTACAAATATTTATTAGGTAGGACCTTCTGACTACTCGTACTGTACTGTACTCGTATTAAATACCCTTTTCACGGTCGCTGTGAACTGAAATAGTGACTTATTAAATGTGATGAACTTAAATATCTTGATCCACACGAGGCAGTCTAAAATGGCCATCATCTTCCCGTAGATGGTGTTGCACAAGCAGAGAACATCGAGACTCAGATAGCCCTGGTCCACCTGGGCCTTGGATATAATAGATTTCACTTCGAAGGTGTGCCACACGTTATAGACGATTGCCAAATAACATAGCTGGAGGAAACTAGGGGTGGAATGGGAAAATATATCCATGGATAATACTTACCAGCAAAACACTTCCGTCGATAATATGCAGGACTGATTTGAAGTAGATTTTGCAGCTAGACTGGCCTAAGTGAGTGATAAAATTGAAGGTGTAGTAAAAGACCATGATGTACCAGAATATATGGACAACGATCATGGTCAGACTTGGGTCGGAGAAGAAAGAATATTTCTTAACCGTTTGAATGTGGGCCCGCGGCATGGCACCCCCAGTCGGAGGGAGCTCAACTATAAGTCTGGAACGTTTAAAAATAGCTTAGGCCCAACTCATGCGAGTATTTGGTCAGAAAAAGACTCTTACTTGACACTCTGAAATACACCCATATTCTCGTTATGCAGATTGAACTCCACCAAACACAGCCTCGAGCCTCGATCCAGCCAATTTTTTTCCTTCAGTTCATTGAGCTTTTTTAGATTCTCATCCTTGTCGTAGGTGAGATCAACAGAGTACCCGCCAGCAGCATACACGGTCAGAAGAGTCCAGATCGGTGTGGCGCATAGTTCACCCATCGTCCGGTACGGTGTTCCCTTGTGCAGTCCGACATTGTCCTCGGCCGCGTTCGTAAACTCGGAGTAGCAGGTGTTGAAGAAACGAACGAAGGCCTTGTTTATGTGGCAGCTCCCCCTGCGGACGCGTATCTGGCGGAGCCGCGGTGGACCGAGCATGAGGTTCTCGTGCAGTAGCACACGATGGGGACCGGGCTCGCTGATATTGATGGCTGCAGCGCCACAAGCCTGCCTCATGGCGATATCTCTGGTATTCCAGTTCAGGTCGATGCCATCGGAGCTTGCAGTTCGGTCAACATACTTGAACTTGCCTGCAGATAGTTCGCCTGCTTCGCCTTGTCTACCCCTTCTGGGGCGGACTGCATTATCACCCGCGGAAGTTGTGAAATTGGGCGTTGGACACTTAGAGGTACCAGTAGTCGTTATTGTCATGCCTCCACGTAATGTGATGACAAAGTTGTACTCCAAATAGTCCCACCAGTCCTGGACTGTAAGCAACTTATTAAAGGAAATCGTCACCGATGGAGCCACGACCATTTCGCGAAATCTAAACAGTTTCATCATCTTGTCATTGAAATGAAAAGTGTGCGGGTGACGCACTGAAACAGTAACTAAAATATAAAATTAAGCATTTAGGATTTTGGTAAGCTCAATGACTAATAAAATAGCATGGTAACTTTGATGCAGCAACTTTGCAGCAGGGGTCGGCACGGCCCTATCTATTGGGCTTAGTATAAAACGCTGCTGCTGCGCTGCTGCTCACTTACACGTGTATTACAGTGGTTGGCACCAATAGAATGATCCGTTTTGCCTGCTGTATACGCATTGATGGTGTGCGTGCCGACCACTGCAGGGCGAATTTCGAGAGGGTCACTTAAAATCAGTTGTTGGGCTACAAAATACCGATGCTGTGCGCGAAATGATTGAGCGAAATCGTAATGTCACATATAGATTAAAAATCGACTAAAAAGAGGCTCGTATCGAGCGGTGTAAGAAAAATATAACAAAAGTGATCGTGGTGGTCTAAAGCTGTGTATAACATCTACACAGATGACAAATCATGGAAATATAAATGAGCCCGAAAAAAATAACAGAAATCGACGGTCTAGATGTTTTAAATGTGCAATGAACTAATTCATCAAGAATCAATTAGTTGCCTTTTTAGTCGGAAATTGGTCAACCACAACTTTCTCCATAGCGAATAGTAGAAAGACAAATTCTGAGTGGTAAGTAACCATTTTTTGGCCGAAAGTCTCAGTAGAATTGCAGTATATAAACTAATTACAAACTAAGACGTGCGGCACTTGCTCGCTCGCTCATCCTTTTAATCGACACTTAATGAATGCATATGACTTGTGTTAATACATTTGTGTTCGACGCGACTTTTAGATAGACGCATAGGTATTGCTCATTTAAATCTATGGATAAACGGTCAACTTGCAGCCGTTTGACCAAAACGACTGAAAACTTATTTTACCTGAAAAATACCGTTGCTGGTTCAATGCCAAAGGAACAGGTACCAAAAATTCAACCCCTTTTCGTTTGCTTTGTTTCCAATTGGCAGTTGGGCCCGCAACCTTCCAAAAAGTATATTTTGTCAATTTGTTCACTTTTGAGGTTTGGCTAACGAATTTTAGCTTCACCGTTTATCCATAGATTTTAATGAGCAATACCTTAAACGATGCCTAATTAATGCGTCTATCTTAAACTAAAAATGAATGCCAAGAAATGTTTCCTCTGACTTTTCCGTTTTTAAATTCAAAATTTCGGGAAAAAATAACGCTAAAAAATTATGAAATTTGAATTTGCAAGCTTAATATCTTCCAGCCGTTATGCTGCAGATACAAAAGCTCTGGGTACGATTTATAGTTGTATTTGTCAGCTTTTCAGAACTGCACAGTTCTATGCAACCAGACATAAGATACTTAAGTTATGTGAAAAATAGAAGCACTACCTCTGAAAAAAAACAAAAAAAATACCAGATTTTAAAAAATAATTTAAAAAAAACTACACCATAAAAAAAACCATAATTCGTTAAAAATTCAATGTCCATATATTGTCTTTCTCGCTCGCACGCACTTTGTTCTGAGCAATGCGCAACCTTTGCGCAGAAGATGTAGAATCTACATTGTCTATGTATAATCAACATTTCAGATGTGGAATAGACATTATAGATGAAGATAACAGATGAAGTAAAAGATTGTAAAAATGTAAGATATTTTAAAATTCAAAATATATCATAAGGTTATAAATTTATATACTGAATGAGTACGGGTATCTCGTTTGTTTTTGCTTTTTTCATAATCAGTTCTTATTGTTTTGCACATAACTTAGGTATCTTTCATCTGATTGTAACAGTACTCGGCATGATTTTTTAAAAATTTGGGGCTCAAAAATGGTTTCATGATATTTTTTTTTTATGACAGAACTTATTTTTGAAGAATTTTTTAAGTCTGTTATTTTTTATTAAAGCTTTTTTCAGAGGTAGCGCTTCTTTTTTCACATAACTCTACCATCTACAGACAGCATCTGTTTGTAAAGAACTTTTCCATTTTTAAAAGATATTTAAAACAGCTAGGAGTTAGAAACACTTTGTGATTTCAGTTTACCGTCTGGGCTATTGCATTGAAATGAAAAAATGATGATTTCTGTACGGTATATTTTACGAAATTTTTACTTTAAAAACTCAGGAAAAGTCTAGAAAAATATATATCCTGTTTGCTTTATTTTTTTATGTATGTATAGGTGTATTAATTCGGCGTCGCTTAAAGTATTTTTTCATTAAAATCTATGGAGAAACAGCTGAGCTAAAATTTGTTGAGCAACCCTCCGAAAATCACATTTTACCGTTTTGAACTTTTAGCTACCTCTGAAAAAAGCATAGTAAAAAACAAAATTCTTAAGAGATAAATTTAAATCTATCAGAAAAAGTCGGTTTGGTTCAAAGCGTAAATAAAAAGTTCAATTTTGTCGAGTAGACAAAGACAAAAACCTGCAGCGTGCTTCTGACTCTGCACAAAGCAAACGAACATTTGGTCACACTTCGATGGCAACTTTAGAGCTTATCAATATTTATCAACTTATCATTTCATTGTATTTCATTGTAATGTGTGGACAATCAGCTGCTCATAAAATCAGTTCTTGTTTAACAATTTTAGGATAAATTGTTTGTGTTTTGCCATCACCCATTTTATAGCATCATTATAGATTTGTATTTCGGGTACGCAAAGAGTCTGCTATGAACTTTAAATTAAAATTTGAATCATAAATCAATCGATATATGTGTGCATAGAATTCAAATAGCGATTTAGCAAACTTTCATCGCATGTAAATATGTCAGAGAATAATTAATTTTAGGGAATATCTTTGAATTGCGCGCCCTATTTAAATAGCGCGCGCATAGTGTGACCAGTGTGTGTTTCGCTGTATCGCTGTATCAACCCTGTTTGAGCGAGATCCAGTTCATGCGAACTGGATCGAGTGTGGTTCTGCATGCCTTGCTTGGAGTGAGTGAGTTAGTGTGAAAGAAGCAACATGGAGAGGAGGCAGAAACTCGCTACGATCGTCCATCTACTCCAATGGCAGAGAATAATCCTCTGATAACTGGGACAGCTGTTGTTCCCCGATACATACATATTCAAGTATGAATGTAATATTCAGCCTCTACTCACCCAGTGATGTAATAACAAGAAAGATTAAAAAAACCCCAAATTCCGTAAGACCATCGACAACCTCCTCGTCGGTGGTGTAGAGAATCTGCGATTTCTTCTCCTTCAGGTTGTAGGGCGCTCTGGACATGCGTCTAAGTGTTAAATCGGTTGATGCCTTCTTTCGTCGAGGCCAGCCCCATTTTTTATCTTTCGGAGCGGCCAGTGTTTGTCCTACGGGGAGGGGGAGATCGGCTTGCCCGAAGGTCTGAGCGTGAGGTAATTGTAGAACTCGTTTGGTCAGACTCGTGGATGGTCTCTCGTGGAGTTCGATACTTCCTAGGGCTCGATGATGAGACAGCGGTGGCACTCCACAAGATGGTCTTGGAGGGGGACTAGGACACTGAGCTCGCACTTTCGGTCTGTCACCCTGACCCTGTTGTGCCATATTTAATACAAAATCACCCTATAGATTAAGGCAGCCAAAAGATTCCCTGCAACCTTTTTGGGCAAACACACTGAAATCTGGAAGTTACAAATGACAGTCACATATGACAAAGCTTAGGTATTGATAGCTATGAACCAGATGTGCTGACCAGGTATTCAGAATATTCACACTGCTACTGTGTTTCTTACTCAATTCGCTTTTAAGCTACTGGCAAATTAACTCGTTGAACTATTCTGTTGCCGTGGCCACTGGCCTTATTTTTTGACTATCGTCACCCCCCACAATTTTTTCAATTCACTTACCGGTCTCTCAGTATGTGTACTTACATGTGTATTCTCCCCATGGACGAAATGTGCCGTTCCAAGTCATGGCGTACCGTTGATCAGGACGATCATATCCTAATCTGTTAGGGCCCATCTCCATTATTGTCTGGTGCGGGCTTATTACACAGTGAAATAGAGCGTCCGAAAGATGTAGAGATAAGGCGATTTTTACTACACCACAGGGCACCACAACGACAATATAATGTTCGGGCAAGGGAGGTGAGCTAAGGGAAAACTGTAGTCAAGCAAAGTAAAACAGTATTTTGAGGTCAGTTGACAGAATGCAAGTTTGACCTATCGAAAATTAACCGTACAAAATGACGGAAGTGCAAAGTTCTGCCGAAGCTGTTCAATTAAAGTCAATCAAATTGTAATATGGAAAATATGGGAACTGGTTATCTGGAAAACAGGCTAGGATCCAAGATTTACCTCGAACACACTTAGCGAGAAGGGAAATACTTCCACAAGAAATACAATTTCAGATAATTCCCAAATAGGGAGATATTTATACTCGATTATATCTTGTCCATGATCAAGTACCTTATGAACAGTAGGTATAAGCCATTTTTTGGCTTCCGTTCCTCAAATCGAATTGCTATTTGGGTGGCACCGAGACTCGCACCGATTAGATTTTGTTGCACAGCTTTTAAAGACGCTTCGATAGGACTGATCCAAAGTTTGCACGATGAATCCTTTACGGAGTTAGCTTTGCGTGCTTCCATCTTACCAGCCAAGCCAGGTCAGTTTCTTACCCCGCTGCCGAAAATCCTCCAGTTGTACCCTCCCCTTGGGTGCCGGCTGGGCAATGGGCACTGCACTATCCCGGACAACGTGTAATGCATTTCCGCTTGCTCTGTCCGAGGCAATGCAGTGTCTAGCTAAAGCAATGGTCCAGGTCTTCCCCATAAAAAATCGGATGAACTGAACCAGGGCCATGGCTGGAGGTGCCTGGCGGGTAGGCACAAATCGCTTTTGGGTGGTTCCCCGATAATCATTAAATATTTTGTGGTGTTGTGTATGGGTTTCTTTTAAGGTTTTGTTCATACAATTCTATTGACAAACGGTGGAGCTAAAATTGGTTGACCATCACTCCGAAAATCACATTTTACCATTTGGAATGTTGCTTGCCCAACGTTTTTGACTCTTTCATAATTTTTATCCCGAATTCCCAGCGCAGAGATCCACAAGAAATAATATGTTGACAATAGGATTTCACCAGCTTTCATGTGAAGTGTGAATGGCATAAATATAGATTTAGGATAGTCTGAACGTCGGTATCTGTTTGGCTTGCATCGAAAAATAATAGATTTGCATTTGTCGGGCGTCATGGTCTCTCTTTAGACCATCATGACCCCCGCCACGCGCCATGTTTGACTCTGTCTAGCCCAGACTTGTGCCATCGGTTGACCATCGTGGTGCGGTCGTAGCCTTCGTGTATAATTCAATTCACGCACCCACTGCTGCCAGAGTGTATGGTACTTTTTCATCATCCTTGCCCTCCAGCAGGTGATCCACTTCAGCTGCAACTGTCTCACTTGGCACAGCTCGCAGCTGTTCGCTGCGCTCGAGTTCTGACCCGTCTATGTCTACCTTATTTTCTCCTGCCAATGGCATCATGCCTAATGTTCTTGCTTCCTTGCCAATCAACATTTCCAATGGACTAGCCTCAGTGACTCGATTTATTGTACAATTTAAGGCCAACTGAACATCTTAACACATTAACGCATCTCGCCAGCCAACATTGCCTTCATGGTACTCAAAGCACGCTCTGCCTGGCCATTCGCAAACAATTTTCTTTTTTTTTTTCTTTACGCGTAAAACTCCGGCCCTGATCAGCGATTATACAATTTGGTACCCCGAATAAGGACATGGCTAACTTTACTCTAGAGATGTAGAGATGTATTGTATGGCATTGTATTTGGTATTTTCACAGCACCTGGATATTTATCGACCGATAATGGGTTCCGTGAAAGAAAGTGTACATGTGCCATCTGATTCCCCTTCTATACTCTACACTGAAGTCAAACGATTGCAGATCTTGTGGCGACTAGCTCCTAGAGAATCGCAATCGGTATACCCTATAAAGGGCGGCCATGCAGGTGATGGCGAAAGTGTTTGATGGAATCAAACACGGCTAGCGTTTCCAGTTCGTAGGAGTGGTATTTTGATTCTGCCATTGTGGTGCATTTCCTGTACTTTACTCAGTCACTCTTGGCCTGCCATCTACTCTGTGCATTAGTGTGGCGCCATATCCAATCGAACTAGCATCTGTGTGTAGCTCAACGGGGTATTGCGGGTCATAGATGTTCGAAGCAGAGTCGCCAACTAGTTGGTATAGTGATATAATTTCCTTTCGCACCTGCTCGTGTTTCTGTTGCCATGCAAATTTGCTCTTCTTGGTGGTACGAAGAGACAATGGTTTCCTTTGCTCACAAAATCGTGGAACAACTGGCCCAAAGTATGGTGATAGCCCTATGAACTCTCTCAGTTGAGTTACCGATGGCGGCGGCGGCGGCGGCGGCTTTGGATTTGGCCTAGTCTTGGTTATATTAAATGAGAACCCGGCCTCAGTCAATACTTGCAATGCCCTTTCCAGTCTCTCCTACGCCTCTTCCTTCGTGCTGGCAACAACTAAAACATCATCGATGTAAGCAATGGCATATGAATAGGCCAGTTCCCCCAAAGCTCGAGTTATAGAAGCCGAGTTTTTCAAGCCAAATGGCGTGCGTTCTATCGAGTCCGAGTGTATGGGTGTCTGGTAAAAACCGCTTGCCAATCCCAACTCGAAAAGTATTCGCTGCCACGCAGTCTACTGACCTGATCAGATATTAATGGTAGTGGATACTTATCCGAAACTGTATTCGCATTCAATTCTCTGCAGTCAACGCACAATCGGTCGCTACCGTCTTTCTTTCTTACTAGCCTTGTTAGCGGATAACGTTGTTCGCTAGGAGTTCTTGAATTTTGGTTCTTGCCCTGTACGGACGCCTCGTTACTGTGTTATTTGCAGCCATCCAACGGCTTTCCAGCTCACCAGTTGGCACTCGACTATTTGGGATACCCTTTATGAATCTGTGTGCATAACGCTCCAATATGTGGACTAGTGTGACCTTGTCTGAATCACAGAACTCTATGCACTGTTTATGTTTATGAGCCTTGGGAGATCCACTCGGGCAACGACAGACAGCGTGTTGGCATTTTGAATCTTATATAACTCGAATTGGACACACCGAAACCCTGGCTCAACATTTCACGTCCAATCAATACAATGCTTCGGCCATTCATCCCTTACAACGTGGAAGTGACGGTCGATGGGATTTGTAGCGTACATGCTATAGAATTTTCACCTATGCCTCTTAAAACCACATACCTTATTGCTGAGTCTCTTGCCAGCAAGTTTATCAGCCAGCTTATCTCTCAATAATGAACACTCGGCACACGGGTCAAAGAAAAATGGAACGGGCTCACCAAGCCGATATAGGGTTCCTCTTGGATCCACCACGGTACAAACATCTACCCGCTTCTCGTAGGTGCTGCTTCTATTCGATGTTGAGGTCCCCTGCGTCCATTCAGACGCAATGTGCCCAGGGCTGCCACATTTAAAACATGTCACGGTTGCTCCTTCTTTGCTTTGTGCTGTGCTGTGTTGCTATGCGCTTGTTTGGCCTTCAACGCATTCCATTCTCCGGTTTGTCGGTCTCGGCATTCTGCAATCTTATGTCCCATTTTGCCACAGAAACGGCACATTATATGCGACATCAACTTTTGCTTCTTCCGCCCAGTGCCAGCCGTGATCTGCCGTAGGTGGGTCACTTCGTTTACCCAACGCATACGCTCGCAACTGCTGTCCAATTCACTACGTGCTCTGATATTGGTGGGGAATGTTGAGAGGTGAATTGAGAGGTATGAGGTAATAGCAAAATGGCTGCTGGCGTCTCTGTTCCCTCGTATCGCTGAATAAATAGTTCGCGAAACTCAGGCCATTGATGGCCGTGTAGCAGATCTGTAGCAGATCAATGAGAGCCATTGTGATGCTCCACCATCCAAAGAGTCGCTGAGTGCCAATGGTTGTCGGGATGATTTGGTGGCGAGGCCGATCCCACTTCTGATGTCGGGCCATGGTCGTTGTTGTCAAGCGCCTCTCTTTCGTCCGCCATAACTCAATGAAAATTCTGCAGCACAGCAAGTCGCACGTGTTCCTTCTTTTGCCTCTAGAACTCGACTGAATCCACTCTTCGTTTTCCAACACTTGCGCCGTGCGCATCTGAGAGCAACTCTCGCTCTCAGGCTATGCCATCAGCCACATTGAGTCTATACCAAACGAACCGAACCAGCTGTTGTTTTTATTAACATTTAGTGAATTTGAAATACAATTCCTTACTCCCCCAAAAATTGATTATGTCTTTGAAAGGGTATATACAAAATTTATTTCTGCTTAACAGAGTTGTTTAGATGCCCATTTTGGTGACAGCATCGGCTGCAGCCAGGCCCATTTCGTGTTCGCTGGACCCCTCTGGTTCCAGGAGCAAGATGTCGCGGCTATTCTGAAGTAGTCTGGCCACCTCCTTGAGGCGGCGCTGGAAGTCCTGCCGCGAGATCTGGCCACTCTGCAGACCCATCTGGGCCATAACCATTACCGGGGCGTGCAGCTCGTACATGATGAGCCCTGCATCAATGGGTCGCTTTAAAAGAGAACGCCTGGCTTACGGAAACTCACCTCTGAGGCGGGTTAGGCCTGGCTCCAGCAAGTCGATGATAGCCAGGAACTCTCGACAGTAGCGCTCCTTGCGAACTATGTCCTGAGACGACATTTCGGGCAGCAGGTAGCCCTTAATGCGCCCGTAGATCTGGCAGAGAGAGTACTTGGCCGACAGAAGGAGGTAATGGTTCGGTCGCAGAACTTCACGATAGCTACATAGAAATGGTTGATGAAAGATCTCGTGAATCCGATGGAAATACGCACCGTAAGAGAAAGCTCTCAAGTCCTGCTATGTCGTGAACGTCAATGGACTCCAGATCGTTATTGATGCGGTCCAGTTGATGCTCCAGGTCGAGGGCCTTCATCCGATGATCGCAGCGATCGCAGCTGCCCAAATATTATATGTCTGTTAGCCCCGGAGTTAAACCCACTCATCCCTTTCCCTTTACTCACGCCCAATCGGCAGTCTGCTCCAGCGGCGCGACTGCCCGGACCGTGCCCCGCAGGCAGGATCGGCAGACGAGCGCGCTGCAGTCACTTCCCAGCTCCTGCGGATCGGCGCATCGCTGGCAGCGGCACCAGAACAGCTTGCCCTCGTACATGAACGAGCGCCGCTTTAGAGTTCCCTGCAGCGTGTACGCATAGCTGAGCGTCAAGGCCTCCTGCTCACGCACCCGCCTCGAGGTGCGCAACAGTATGGCGAAGGACCGTGGGTCGTCCGTGTGCGCGGTGTTCGGGCTGCAGTCATGCGCGAGCAGGAAGGCGCTCGGATATAGCGTTCGCGCCTTGGCCCCCTTCTGTCCGATTTCAAAGCAGTTCACGTCGAGGATGCCGCAGATCTCGTGTACCGCCAGGGCCTCCTCCTCCGTTGCAAGGTAGTCCAGCTTCCACTCGTCGCGAAGCCGCACCACTACCTTCTGCTCGTAGTGGGACCAGAGCGTTTCGTTCTTGCGCCGCTCCTCCGTGTGCGACTCCATGTGGGCAATCATCGCGAACTGATCTGCCGCATGCGTGCGCATCAGCAGAATCCGCACGATCATCACCAGCTCATATAGGTCCCTCACACTTGGGGGGCTAGTGCGATCGTTGAGCAGATCCGCGGCCGCTGGCCGCCGCTCGCCGTACAGAGCGCACTCCTCAGTGGTGTGGCCTACGCGCCGGCCCAGGCCCGGGCAGCTGGCCCCACACAGCGGCCACCCGCACCCTGGGCACCGGTACTGCCCCCTCCCAAGTCCGACAGGCTGGTAGCATCCCAGGCACACAGCGTCCCCACTCACGCACGGCCCGATTGCCAGTGGCTCCTCCGTGATTAGCAGCTCGCCCGCCTCCAGCTGGCGGTTGGCCACCAAATATCGGCCATATAGTTCGGACTGTGCAATGCGGAAGGGGCTGGGGCTGGGGCTGGAGCCGGGGCCGGGGCCATCCTCAGACTCCTTCTCAGGTGGGATCTGCTCTCCTCTGTTGTCCCTCTCCGCTCTCTGGTGGCCCTGATGCCTAGCTTTGTTGCCTTTGTGGTGGGGCTGCCGCAGATAACAAAAGTGCTCATTAGTGGCGATTGAATTCGGAGCCGTCCTCTGCTAATTGTATTCTAATTGCTGTCCTCTACCCACTCTCGTAAATCACTCGGTCCGGTCCCCTGCCGTCTTTCCTCTTGCCGATGGACCTGGTTTTTGAACTCAAGCTCTTTCGCAGATTGCTGTCAACAGCTGGCACTGAAATGGCAATCATCCCTCGCCAATGCTCGTAGCTGTTGCGGCATTGCCGATTTGCCCTACCCACTCATCCATAGGAGTGAGTCGATCAGGGCTTGTGAGTGCACTGGTTTCTATGTGCATAGGCCATGGCCCGCTACAATTTTATAATGATTCCTGTTTTTTTTAAGAATTCGAAAACCGTCTAATCCGGTTCTCAGACATAGGAACATTCATCGTATGATTGTACTTTTATACTCGGTACTTGAAGAGTACCGATACATGGGGAGCCCCAGGTCCATGCTTGGGGTAGAAGTGGATGTGTGCAACGCACAGATGGAACGCCATGCCGCGTTCCTGACCCCATAAAGCATCTACATATATTCGTGATCAGCATCAATAGCCGAGTCTAGTGTCCGTCCGTCTCTCCATCTGTCTGGATTCGATCGGATCGGATCGGATCGGTCAGAACGAAAAAAATAATATTCAGTTGCTAAACCACTACCCTTTCCAGCTCTGCAGCGCCTAATCATTCTCTTTCTCGCTCACACACTCTGCCTTATGCCATGTGCGCCCTCTGGCGGAGGTGTAGGAAGAGAGATGTAAATGGAAGATGTAGCAAAACAATGCAAACGGATAAAATGTTTCACAGTTGCACATAAAGCATAAGCTCGCAATTACATTTGTATTCAAGTAGGGGCGCGGCAACTGCAGCGACTCACAGCGTTCCCTCTCCTTTTATATGTAGGTAAGCTTGCGTTTCTCCATACGTGTATGCATGTGTGTAACTTAAGGCTGCTACACCGAGCTTTGAAGAACTGTGCAGTTCTGATAAGCTAATTCATGAAGCCGTTACAGCTTACAGTCTTACAGACTTCCAATGCAAAAATCTCAGGAAAAGTCCTAAGAATATTATCCGCTGCTTCTTTTGTTGTTGTTCTTTTGTATTCGCCTGTAAAACTCTTCGTGTTGACGGTAATTCAGGATACATTTTGGAGCCCCAGGTCCATGCATGTTACTGGACAGCTAGCTGATCACAATGGAAACTGTACGAGCTCTCCTCCGATTCGATAGTGGTTCATGACCATTTTTCATATGGGTTTGTTTGTGCTTGGCTGAAAATCAATTTCCATATTTCAACCATCTCAACGCAAGGCCTCCATATCGGATTCGGATTCGGATTCATTCATATCCGACCTATTTATATCCCAGCCTATACACATTGCGTTCCGTTATAAATAAAACAACGCATAACAATGCGGCCCAGTGCGCGTTGGGGGGCATAGCTGGGGCATCATGCCACCACAAAGAGGAACGGCACACGCCGGAACCGCACAGTCAATATACCGACCAAGGGATACCCTCTGTTCAGAGGGAATCATGTGCTCTTGGCTGAGGGCAATACTACTAGTGAACTACTACTTACTGTACTGCATGGCGTCAGTCCTACAGCGAGAGGATGATCGCAAAATGCGTTGCCCTGCCCTTGGTTGCATGTGTGGCAAGCACTGTGTCATAGGAGGTTACATTCCCAGACTAAACAAGTACATGTGTCACGCTGCTACGGTCCAAGGGTCTGCCTAGACAGACGCCTGCATGTGTGTATTAGATATTTTTCGTGGCTATTTCATGGCTATTGTCTTGTGAAACGGCTCGTGACGCCTGTTCAAGGCATTATTAATCCGAGAGTTATCCGTAAAGCATTCCCATTCATGTACTGTGCCAGTAGTGGGTACCAACAACGACAGAAAATAACAACAGCAACAAATCAGAGGAGAAAACAAAAAATCCAAAATAGATTTTTGTATACTTAGAATGTCTTGATGAGCTTTGATTACTTGTGTTGAACGGGCAAGTCGCGGAGCAACAATCGGGAAATTTGTTGCCCGTGTACGTTATTTTCCATGTCATTAAGCGACATGCCTGCACATGCCTATGCATCCCATGCATACATACATACATATGTACATATGTACACGTGTGCATATGTAAATTTGTACGCGTGTGCATGCATCCATATGTATGTATGTGCAAGTGTTTACATTTTACTTGCAAGTTGCAACACTCGTGTTTGCTGTTGCTGTCTGTGCGGCAAATTAATTTTTAATTATACCGCCGCAACGGCAACGGCACCCTCACCCCTCACCCTCACCCTCACCCTCAGTCCATCCACTACCACCTGCGGTGTTTACTTTTTTCCTTCCTGGCATCGCTTTATTTGTGATTAAATTTGATTTTGTTGTGTGTTCACTCCTGTCCTTAATTGATTTTAATTGATAATTTTTCAGCTGTGAACACGGATAATTCAAAGGCCGGGCCGCACTTAATGAATATGTTTAACAACTTGTCAATTAATTACGCCTGCAAGTCGAACGAAATAAGTATGCCAGCGAATGGGGGGACCGGAGATTGGAATGAGGAAAACAAAAATGTAATTCTGGCAACGCGTTGTTCCAACCGCAACGCCCAAATTGCAACTGTCGAGATGTCGTCGAGCGTTGGGAGACGCCGCTGGGAGACGGCGCTGTGTCAAGTTGCCAGGTTGTTGGCACCGATTCAACAGTCACAGCCCAAGGCAGACTCGTACAGCAGCGCTCACCACTACACACTCGAACACTGACATGGCGTGATAGACGGACACCCCCGACGGAATATTTATACAATTTATGATTAATTTGAGATCACTCTGCTCTGGCCAAGAACGGACTCAAAACATGCACACCTCTCAATGCCACAGCCAACAGATGGAATAAGTCGCTATAAGGGCATCGTGCGCACGCTACTTATTTTAGATCACTTCCCAGCAAGATCGGAAAAAGCGTACCACGTACTTTTCCATGTTCCGTGTTAATACGTATGTACATACGTATGCACAAACATATTGTACAAACGTTTTTAGAGGTTAAATTGGTACTCCGAGAAACGATCGTGAGCGACAACAATTAAAAGTTCGGTATATGTTTTAATCGATAAGGTGTCCCGGATTTTAAGACAATGTTGCTTCAAAAAATTAAAATTTAATTTAATTTACAATGTAAATTTTGCATTCTCGTGCATGCATACATATGTATGTATGTACATACTGTTCAATAAGTCCGGGACTTTTTGATTGGATACGCAATCAATAAACAAAAATAATGTTTTTCTTGGCCAAATGCGCTCGTTTTTTTTTTCAAATCCTTACTGAATCGATCCAATGAGTTTGCATGAAATTCGCCATTGATTTTTTGTACCATTTTTGCTGATTTTTATTGGCTTTATTGGCTGACAAACCCACCTTGGCCTGCTTTGACGCAGAATTACCCCATGAAGTTTTCCTGCTTTGGTCTCTGCTGAATTGTGGTGGATCCACGGTTACGAAACGGCGCTTAAACTCGTTCGTTTTGTGGCTAAACAACGTCAAACACTCTTTCGGAGTTCTGATAAGATTGCGTTTGTGGTCGATTGTGAGCAAACGCGGCACCCATTTTGCGATAAGCTTTTTCATAACCAAGTGATCATTCACTTAGCCAAGTTGTTAGCTACGGCTTCCAGAATATCTGGCAAATTCAATCTCCGATCGTCCCACATCACATCGTGAATTTTGTTCAATTTCTTCGGTTCCAGTAAACCAATGTTGTACCCATGTACCTTTTTTCAGGTGTAGCGCTTCTGTTTCTCACATAACTTAATTATCTTACATTTGCTTGTAATAAACTTTGGTTTTGTGAAAAGCTGATAAATGCCTTTATAAAGTTGACCCGATCATTTCGTAGCTTCAGCTCATGGTCCGACAAATATTAAGCTTTCAAATGCAATTGATGATATTTGAACGGTGTTTTTTGAGCAATGTTGTGTATAGGTGCATTCATTAGGTGTCGGTTAGCTGAGCTAAGATTGATTGACCAGCCCTCCGAAAATCACATTTACCGTTTGAAACGTTTCTGGCCGAACAAGCAATGCTTTTACATGTAGCAAAATTGGAATTCTATACCAAGTAAACAAGCAATGAGGCACATTTACTTTGTACTGTTTACTTTACAATTGTACTGTTGGCATTCTTTGGACAATTTTATTTATTAGTAGTAGGCCAACATGGCCCTAAGTGGTCCGGATAGGTGCGTATGGACCTTCTGAGTGTTTTACGCGGCTTCGAAGTCTGTGAGGATCGAGGAGATTCTCCTGGATGCATCCTCCGGCGATGTCAGCACCGGGCCGCCAAGGTATTTGCTTCTTGCCCCTGAGAGAGCCGGGCATTTGCAAATAAGATGTTCCAGGGTTTCAATAGCCCCAGATTCATCACATTTCCTGCAGTTGCCACTGTCAGTGATGCCTAGTTTGTATAGTATACCCATTAGCATCCTAATAGGACAGCGTTTTAAATTTATTTTACGCAAGCGAAGGGCCAACCAAATAAACTGGAAACGCTTCGGCTCAGCTCAGCTCAGCTCCGGTCCTAGTTTCGGTTTGTTCTACGCCTCGTCTTGGGTTGGGGAGACTTATTTCTACGAGGCGCGACAGTATTCGCATGCCTACTATGTACTCGTGCACAAAATGCTTTACAATTGCATAATTGATAGCCTGCACCATAGCCAGAAATCCCATACACATATACATTACCTATTTACTACTGAAATAGCACAGCAAATATATTTTAGAAAATTACTTACAAGTAACATTCTTGCCTCTTTTTAAATTTTATGAAAGCTTATTACGTTGTTTTGGGTTAGTCTTAGAGAGTGGCCAATTCTCGGCAGGCAGGCCTTAAAGCTGCATTACTATGAGCATTTAAAAAAAGAAATCAATAAAGATGGACAACCTTTGAGCTGTCTCCAGAATTCACTGTTCGCCGCACTGTGAGTTACACTTGTAACACAGGAGACTGCATCCAATTTCGTAGCTCCAGCTCTTAAATTCGTGGTCTCGGAGATCTATGCGCTCATCAGGATGCACAGACGGACAGACAGAAACAGCTATGTGTAACGACTCGGTTATTGATGCTGATCACGAATATATACACTTTATGGGTACGGACACGGACACTGGCTTCTGCGTGTTACACACAAAAATAATATACATACGTATCCCCATACTTCGTATCGGCTATGAAAAGGAAATAATATTTCTCCCATGGTAGCCCAATACATAGACGTAGACATACATACAAACAACGGAAAAAACAAAAAATATATTTGGGACTTTTTTAGACAATAAACAAATATTTAAGCCACATTAATAACTTACTTAATAATAACTCACAAAACTTAACTTAAATCAAATCGAAACACTTAACACTGAACATTTTCATGACTAGAAACCAACGGAAATATCCCAGAAAAATGTAAAATTTAAAATGTTGTAAAATTCTACAGAAATCATAAGCTCGAAAATTTATCTACTGACTGAGTACGGGTATGAAAGTAGAGCCGTGTCCCCAGAAGCGACTCACACGTTCCTTCTCGTTAATGATTATTTCCGTATATTTATCTTAAAATTATTATTTTTATTATATTAAATGCGCAATAGCGAAATTACGTAATATTCAATACTATGTTATGCTGGTAGAAAAAATGAGATTTTGTCTCAAACAGTGGTATTTCTTTCCTTGCTTTAATTCGGGTACGAATGAACCCATCCCTAGCTCTGCTCCACGAACAGACAATGAAACCTCTGTGACACGCTTGACACATCTTTCTGCAGCTTGAGTGTGGCAAGGAAACTTATCCAATTGTAGGAAATGAGTACCTAATGAAATCCAGTTCTCATCTTCGCTGTCTCTATACTTAATTGTCATTGGAGGCTCTGTATACTTTGCGTATACTTTCATAACGAAAGAGGCCAGATATTTTAGGGATTGGGCTGGCTTTGCTGTTCCAATACATACACGAAGAATACTGCTTGCGCAAGTTAGCCGAAATGAATGTGCCAGGGTCTTTGCTAGCCAAGTTTGGTGAGACAGTGTCTGCAGAAACTGCGGAGCATGTGTCAAAAAAATATTTATAAATATAAAACAAACCACAATCGACGATTGGCAATTTAATTGGTGATACCATACCAATTAAATTGCTTCTTGTTTTAAATCACGACATTTTTCGAGCATTTTGCCTATTAAGGCCTATTGTGGTACCGTCCACAGTACTAAATAAATGGCGAAGTGGTAATTCATTCGCATGCAACAAGCACACACCCAACTGCAAGGGTCGATTGAGATTGCTTTCCGATAAGCAAACGACTCCATTTTTTTGTCCACTGCTAACAGCAATTCCATCACATCCAAATGCCACAAGCAAGGGACGATATTAAAATGATTTTTCTAAAAACTCGAAAATATTTTTTCCAATTTTGGCTGGTTGGTCTCTGATGACTGATGGACAGAAATATTTGCATAACAGGTTATAAATAAAGTTTTGTCTTCACAACCGTCAAAATAGAAAGCCATCATAGGGGTTATGAACTCGTTGAACACACGACAAATCTTTGCGAACTTTTCGCGCTTAATCTGACTCAGGTCTATTACATTTTATTTTTATACATATGTGTTTATTATTCATGTTAATGTTTGTTATTGAATGTTCGGAAGCTGAAAGAGGTTGAAAGAGGTTGAAACAGGCTGAAAGAGGTTGAAAGAGGTTGAAAGAGGTTCAAACAGGTTGAAAGAGGCTGAAAGAGGCTGAAAGTTCGGAAGTTGAAACAGGCTGAAAGGCATTGAAAGAGGTTGAACGAGGCTGAAAGAGGTTGAAAGAGGTTGAAACAGGTTGAAAGAGGCTGAAAGTTCGGAAGTTGAAAGAGGTTGAAAGATTATCTGTCGTTCCTACCAAGAATACTTATTTTTAATTATGTCTTAGTTTTTAGAGGAATCAGAGAAAAATTAAGTTTGAAAAAAACTATTTTGGCATACGACATTTCAAACCATCTTCATGCGGAACCCCATCTAGATAGAACGTGGATTTTTTTACACATTTTTATTTTATATGAGGTCATTGATTAACAATACAGGAATAAAGGGTGTCAGTTTCACGCCACTCTAACATCTACGTCTTTTCCAATTCTTTAATTTTTGTCCTACGTAATCCTACGTAAGTGAAAGCTGGTACTCTGATTGAAGCTTGCCACATTACCAGCTTAAAGCATAGTATCCAGCCGTGTGTGGACTGAGAGAACAGCTGATACCCAGCTCAGGAATATATACTTTACAATTATTCCTGAAGTGAATGGTGCGAGATGTAGGCAAAAACTGTCCACCAAACCAAAAAGAGAGATGAAAACTATTCTTTTTTGTTTTGCAACAATATATGCCGCCACCATCACAATCACTTCATCATCAGAGCGCATTTATTTCGATTTTTAATTTTAGCAGGATTTTACAGCTGGCTCTGTTAACAAAACACAGCTGATCCATCAACCCTGTTTTAGCTATGTTCCACACCCCACCTCACGGAATAACTAGCAAATTCCTTGCAGCAATTTTCCGCGGTGCTGGAGACAGGCCCTTAAGGGATCGAATGTAAGATTGACTGACCATTGCCTACAATCTTCTAGTTTGCAATTGTTGAATATTTGTTCTTTCTTTTAATTTTAATCATTTTTTGTCTACATATATTGGCAGATAATTGTTATTCTTGAATAAATAAATAAAAAACAAGTTACGTCAATCAAATAAATCGGTTTGTAAATGTTTAAAAAAGGACATTGACTAGCCTCCCAGCCTCCTTTCCGGCATAATTGACGCCTCAAGTCTAAGGGCACTTAAGAGCTCAAAGCAATCAATTATACCGAAATCATCGCTGTGCCACCGCAGATGATCGAAAAGTATTAGAAAATGCATCAAAAACGCACATTTGTGATCAATTGCGGGCGATGATAATTATTGTATGTAGAAGTAGTAGCATGTCCGCTAGTTATGTCTTGCACTACATTTAACCTTCTTCCACCCAATCAAAATAATGATCAGAATCTCTCTACCTCTCCCCGCCCGGCCCTTCTAACTCGATCACTCCGCCAGGGGGCGCACACTGAACGGGGAAGAATGAGAGATAGAGAGAGAGAGAGAGAGAGAGAGGGAGGAGCTAGCGTAGCCACGGAAAAATGGTTTTCTTCATTCTGGCTATAATAATGAGCATTACAATTTTGCATTTTGTTTTGTTCATCGAAAATTGACTTTCAGGGGGTACTCTGTACAATATCTATGGTGTATGGTATGGTGTGTGTCAGAGAACACCCACTGCCCCGAACTGGAGCGGAGTGCTTTATGGAGCATTATCGCCTGCTCCATCATCATTTGTTTTTTCTAATCACGACAGGTTGTCGCCCGATACTCGTTTAACGGCAATACGGCAATTAACGGTAAGCACAGAAAACAAAAATTCACCATGGAACAACCTTACAACCTTATTCCTGAGCAAAGGGAAAATGCCACAGCGCAGCGGCGACGACAGCGACAGCAACAGCGCCAGCGACAAAGAAAGTGACAACGAAGCAGCAGCCCCAAATGCACTGGCGGGCCTAGCATGTGGTGGATGGAATGGATGATGGTGGAGCCAGCCGAACGTGTCGCACGAGTCGCACGGGGCAGCCGAAAGGCTGGCGCTGCCACGAGGCTGCTCCCAGTGTCAGGGCAGAGCGAAGCAAGCTTTATAACTCACCACGGCCAGCAGCTGGCACAGTCGTCGGCCGGCTATCCTTTCGTGTGCACTTGTAACAGAGCGGACCCGTCACGGGACTCAACGGAGCGCCGACAACGCGTGCCGCAAAAGAACGTAAGCAAGCGTGCGAGGTGTCTGCCTCTGTGGAAAGGATCGTTAGTATGCTTGTTGGTGCTGCTAACTGGCTTTCGAGTTTATTGGATTTTCAGTTGGGGAGCACGTAGCCACATCTGATGGGTGTTTTTTGTTTTGAATTTTTTTGATAAGTGAAACTTAACCGCTTTTGTGTCGCATCCGCATCCGCATCCTTTGTGCCGCGTCTGTGCCTGTGCCTGTGTATCGGTGTATCGGTGTGCGCGAGAAAAGGAGTGAAAAAGTTATTAATCATTAAGGGACATTTATGTCGGGATGTGACACACGCAAAAACACACAAACACAGAGGACAAATGCTACATATTCGCCAACAATTAAGTTTACTTTGTATTTGCATTTTCGGGGTCTTTTTATCTGAAGACCGCTTTGGTTTTTTGCTTTGTTTTGTTTTTTATTTTCGTTTTATTGTTTTTTATATATTGTTTTAACAATATATCACTTTAAGAAATGTTCCCATGGGTTTTCGGAGCTCCAAGTACATTACAAAACGGTAGTTTGAGGCCATAGTTTTATTGGCTGTTGCACAGTGTTATCTTTTATTTGATGTCAATGCTTTGTGTTGTCCCGTCCGATGTCCCTGGAGTCTGCGGAATCTGCGACAAAATTCGATGCTCGATTTGGAAACTCCGGCCAATGCCCTCATTACACATATTTCATTTGCTAAGTGACTAATAAATGAATAAATGACTGGATATTGGCAGGTGATGCTGCAAGAGATTCGTGCATGGCTCCAATGTACACATATGAATCTGAACATATTTATCGTAAAATTGGCTCAAGCACGCAGATTAAGTTTCTTGAGTTTACCATTTCAAAAACTACAATAAGCTAAGTAAATCAACATAAATCAAAATGAGTAGCAACTCGTTTCCGATAGGCCACAATGTTTGTAGATCAGAATTGCAGTATGCAAAATGCAAGCGTAGCCTTGAACTAAACATTACAAAAATAGCATTATATTTTAATGACAATAAAAACCAAAAACACTAAAAAAGGTCATTATTTTTTTAAACATTTTTTGAGCTCCAAGTCTATCAGAAGTAGTGGTTATAATGTTTTGTTTTTTTTTTGCTATTTACTTCTTAGTTTCGCTTCTGAACATCGATGGGATCTGTCCCAAACATCCATTAATTCCAAGAGAAAAAGCTAACAATTTTCTGGAAAAGGGGGAAATATTTTGAAAAAGGTAAAAAATTTTAGGGCGCATTAACCTTTACAATTTTGGGAAGACCTACGCGTTTTTACCCGGATGCGAAAATATAGGTAAAAAAACTCCAGGAACACGCACTTTTTGATACTTGATACTTCTACTTGAAAGCCTACAGACACACAGAAATGGGACAACGACACAAGCAGGCAAGCAAAGTCAAAGAAATCAACCTTGATGAGCCTATTTAAAGGGTTTTCACCTTCTTTTCCCTTCAAAGTGGTTTGTAGCTAAGACTGTCAAGCTTTGGTTTTGCCTGAATTCCCTGTAGTATTCTCGAATATGTCGATCCAAATAAAACAAAATGTAAGCTTGCAATCTATCTTGCATAATTGTATATTCTTGATCAGCACAAAAGACGAGTCGGTACAGTAAGTTCTGGCTGTTTCTTGGCAAACTAGTGCCTCCGTTGTGCAGCTATGTACATATGTACATACATACATGCACACATATGCATATGTGATACATTGTGTCACATATTTGTGATCGCATTCAGTGAACGCTGAGCGTGAACGCTTACAATTCTTTATTCTTTATGCAAATGATTGCAGATTTGTAGGCTTTTCGTCTGTTCGACATGCTACATGCTTACATATGTAAGTACATAGGTATGTGAGTGGACTTGCGAAAGTTTTTTGTGCTTGAACCAATATTAGTTTTATTGGCTATCCCAGAAAATATTTGGGATCGTTGAATAATTTACAAGAAATTCAGTTCATTCAAACTCAATTCATTTGTTATATGCACAATGTACAGACATGTGTGTGTATGTATATATGGATGTACGTATATAATATCTACTATATATGTATAAAACATGTGGCGGAGTCTGCACCGACTCCGTTTCGTTTAAATGCGAGTACTTAAATAAGCAAAGACACAGGAAATAAAGTGGAGGGGCAGAAGGGGCATCTTCCCTTCTCGCCATGGCAGCACTTTACGATTATATTGAATCATCCCGGTCACGTGGAGAAGTGAAGGACTTACGAGTGTCGCGAGTACTCAACGACATTCACTTGCATGAGGATGGAGCTGGAGCTGGAGCTGGAAGTTCGTACACATGTATGTATGAACAGGATTTGTCAGTCCTGCTTCGACGCTGACGCAGCTGTTAAACTCTCAGTGTCTCTGCCGTGATTCTGTTTGACAACGATTTATGAAAATTGAAATCCCTGTTTTATTATCCCCGACAAGGCCCGAACTCGAACTCGGACACGGCGATGGCGATGGCGATGGCAATGGCGATGGCAATGGCAATGGCGACTGGTTCTCCATTGTTGCCATTTGAACAATATTTTATGCAAAGTGGACTAGCCCAGGAGCGCTTCACAGTCAGTTTCGACCCGTTTCCCAGCTCCTCCCTTGGCGGCTTTGATTTACAGTCAAAAGGTAGCATGTTACTGCTCCCCCTCGAGTGAGGTGCTCGACCTAGTTTGATTTCGTTTGCCGTGCTTAGAGTTCATATTTGTGCGTTGTCGATTTTTCTGTAATGCCTCCTTCTCAGTCTCTTCTCAGGCGCCCCGCCCCGTTCGTACTTCCCGATTGTTCCTTGGAATTCGTTGGTTCGATTTACCAGCCCGCCCCAAGTTCCATATCCAGCAATAATCCCGATTACCCCCCCAATTGGCCATTGGGCCATCACGGCCTGTTATCACACAATTCACACAATTCACATAATTCAATTTTTAGTTTAATTTCCGCTCTTGGACGTAAATTTAATTTCCATTACAAATACATTGCTAGAAGTGTGTGTGCCTGTGTCTGTGTCTGTGTGTGTGTCTGTGTGTGTGTGTGTGTGTTCGTGTACATATGTACATACATATGTATATATGTACATACATATGTATATGTATACAGGCTCGACCTACAGCGACTCCCAACTCGGTTCGATTCGGTCAGATCAGTGCAGCTCAAGAATGTCGATGGAGTCGAAACCACGTACGTGTCCATGGGTGATGGTGCTGCTCCTGCTGGGCACGGCCATGCCGCTACCACCGGCAGCGGGCGGGTCTTGCCGCGAGGCACAGCTGTGCTGCAACGGACGCGACTCCTCCTGCGTGGTCCAGAAGGCCCCCGTCAACGCCATCATTGAGGACCTGAGCGATAAACCCTGCTACTGCGATCACGCCTGCCTTAAGTTGGGCGACTGCTGCGATGACTTCAAGGACCACTGTGGGGGTGAGTACGAAGAATGGGGCCGCTTTCTGGGATTTCAATCTGCAACATAAGATCAATGCATCAATTTTAGATATTAAATATTCCTTAATGTTCTGTATGAGAACAGTCGATTGGGAGTCGAGTAGGTACTCGGTAGTCGGTATTTAGACTTTACACTTTAAACTTTAAACTTTAAAGTGTCCCTTATGGAGATGTATGTTTCACGTCTGATAACTTCATTCAAACCACATTTGCGCCATGGATGAGGCCTTAACCTTATTTGTTCATGATTTGTGCCGAATGGCTGAATGGCGAATGGCTCCGCAATTTATGGAATTAATTGTTTTGATTTCAGCAGAATGTGACAATACATGTAGCGGGCTAGAGGACGGCCAATTATTTACGGCCTGCCCATGCTTTCGGCCTGAAATTGGAAATCGCCCATTGGAGTTTGCTAAATGATAGAGATAACCTCCCGGGGAAGAGATGCAGTGGGAGCGCTTGAAATATGTGTCTTTCTTTCTCCTGCCTGTCGAACTGGGGGCAGGCACCAGATACACATTGTTTCAGTTTTGGAGTTTTTGAAACCAATCGGTTGAATCGGCAATCTGTGGCACCTCCGCATTAAATAACTTTTACTTGGGAGTGACTCAATTGGCGCTGGCTGGGTGTAGACGGGGAATTGATCCGCGCGGAGACAGTTGTGCTGCTGCTCACGATTCTGAAATTATCAAAAGTCGCAGTCGAAAGCGTAAAAGAAAGCACGGGCAACTGACGACTGCCGCAGCACAGCGCAAGTAATCAGTAATCAGTGGCGTTTTTTTCAAGGTTTTGTTTGTGTTCTATTCTGAAGGGTTCTGAATGGGTGGAATCGTTTCAGGCTACGGGTGTGCAGTAAACCGCTTTTTGAGACTTTTCCGGCGACCCACCCACCCACGTACCATTTGCCGTGAAGCCACTTAGATTAAACTCCCCAATTGTTCGGAGCTAGCAGGGCACTGTGGGCACTTTTTGGCATTTATCCTGCCATATTTAGTAGAATACAAAAAACATTTCTGATCTAAAGAATGCATTAAATTAGCAACGTTTAATTAGTAGACTTTGGCTGATAATACGATTAATAAATAAATAAAAAGGCCTGGGAGTCGGATCCAAAATATGCCCAAATGGGAACCTAAAGTTTCCCTCTGGTGGAAACACACAAATTGGCACAAATTACTATATAATAGAAACTATACACGACTTTTATTAAATATGAAATAATTATAATTTCGTAAGCGTCCTGTTGTCGGCCGGAAGGGGCAATTGGTTGTGGGTTGACCAGGTTTGCTGTGTGGGGGCGGTTTTTAAACGCAGCCAGTTTTGGCCAACTTCAGGCGAGAAGAGTTCATTATCAAAGGGCGAACTTAAGTGATGTGTAAACTTACCGACACATCGAGGCAACCATGCACACAAATAGAATCGCACCCACACCCACACACACACACACACACACACACACACACTCACAGACGCTCCAACCTAAGCATGGAGAGCCAAATTGAACGCGGAATCCTCGACATGAGGCATGGCTCCAGACATTACTACGACTATGGTCGTAAAAAAACCAACTTAATGGCCATATCCCTAGCTAAGAGTCTACATTCATGGCTCGTTGGCCCCATGTGTGTGTGTGTGTGTGTGTGTGTGTGTGTGTGTCTGTGTGTCTGTGTGAGCGTCTATATGTGTTCGTGTCTACAGATACAATTTGTGCCTTTTTTTGTTGTTTCCCTGTTGTATACCCGGCACTCAAAAAGAGTGCAGGAGTATACGTAGAATAGTCATGACAATGTAGTTAATAACCAGATGGAATTCTTTCTATTCCCACATATTTACGTACGTCTACTATAATTCTTGATAAATCATAATGCCTGGGATATCCATAGACGTGGGTATGTATGTATGTATGTTTGTGCAAGTTGAGTACCGTATCGAGTACCGTACTGAGTATCTCCGTGTCGGGTCATTGATGGCCGCCCTGTGGCTAGGGGGGAACACAATGGCTAAAGGGCTTTAATTTTATTACATACAACAAATAAAGTCAACGAACATACGCCGGCCTTTCATATTAAATAAGACGCAGACATGCGAGATACTCGTAGAAAGATGCGAGCACAAGGACAGGCAATGGAAATAGTGAGGGGGAGCAATAGGGATGGAGCGGAAGGATGCACTGGCACGGATAGGGACTTTGGCCAATGTTGGCATTTTTCGTGCCAGCTGCGGCTACAAGCTAAAAGATGGCAACAAATAAAAAACAAACCCAAACAAAAAGTAGTAAAAGTAAAAAAAAAATGAAAAGGACAAGCCGCGACGGTGGCTGGGAACCAGAAGTACACAGGCAGGCTCAGTAGCTGTGCCTCAAGGGCCCCAGAAGGCATCGACAAAAGTTTATTCAATTTTGCATAAAATTGGATTTAATTCGAAACTACACACTGCTGCTGGCAACTGGGTGGCGTCTTAATTATATGAAATTTAATTAGCCAAACGCCAATATAGAACAAATGTATTTGAGGCCTGTCAATATAATTTCTAAGTCTACGTTTAAGTTTATACAAATCAATCGTAGTCGTTGGTCTGTACGACCAATCTTTGTACTCCGGAATGGCTAGACAGGACAGGACCATCAATTTTTACAAATTTACTTCTGAAGTAAGTGGAATGTAGAATGTGGACGAAGTGGCTGTTTTCATCGTTGCAGAGCATAAAATACGTGTCAGAAAAAACACAGGAGTCACGAGGCGTTCCAATATCCATTGATCTTTTGGCAAGGCGGGAACGATTGCCATTTCCACGCACTACGATAATTCCAACGGACGTACCATTTTAATTCGAATTCCCCTGCATCTGGCCCTCGCGATGAACATTAACAAATCACATTGGTAATTTGCAGGATTAACTTAGGGCTCCGCTTCCGTGTTTCGCCCATTTACAACTGTGCGTCACGTGTTACCGTCGGAAAGTGTTTACCAAAATGCCACTTACCACTCACACTGAATGATCAGCAACAAAATACTGCAATTTGATCTTAATTTGGCATCAATGCATTGCAATGCACCAAAATTTGCCACAGCGAATTTAAAAAAATATTTCTTCCATATTTCCAATACGTACGCAACACGTACCTAGAATTGCCTTTCGAAGGAGTTCAATTTAAATGTTTGGTGGGTTTGTTCTTGTTCTATACTCGTTGATTCGACTCAATTGGTTATTGGCAGGCCTTGTGGAGCATTTTAATTTTAAAATGAACTGCGAAAATCTTGCAGGTGACGATTACATACATATATACATATATATGTACATATGTACAAGTAAATGTAATTTTATCTTCTATCTTTTATACGTAAACGTAAGTGGCAGTATCGGTATCGGAGTGCCGCACGCTTGTCTGTCGCCCTGTTTTTTTATATCGCTTCTCGCAAAAGGGTGTAGTGGGTCGTTTGTCGAGCTGTCCAATGCAGCCTAAAAGTAGGCACTGGCCCTGCATAGCGCAGGTTAGGCGTGGAACAGTTCTGCTGTGGTAGGTGAAGGCCGAGCCTTAATCTTGCATTTATTTGAACTTTATTGCGCTAGAAATCTGGTGTCCGCAATATATAGCAATATAGCAATATTAGTATATTTTGCATACGAGTAGTCAAGCCCACGAAACTTTTCTGTCCATACCTAAGTACATTTCTCGCCATTTTATGGCTTTTGGCTAAGCTGAGTGAAACTTAATTGTGTGCGAATTATATCAAAATAACCATTTATATGGAAGTATTTTATAAAAACTATGTTTGTTTGTCCTGTGCTTATATGTATTGGTGGTAATTCGTTTCAGAACTTAGCATTTCTTTTAGATTGAGATAAGACAACCCCGATAATACGGCCTCACGCCTTGAGCGGCAAACAGGGCACTCTTGTCCCGCGGGAACAGCCAGAACTGGCTTACCCTCGTTAGAGTAAAGTAAACTGCATTCGTGGCCATTTATTTGCTTGAATAACTGCCTCAATTTGGCAAAAAGGCTTGATTTGGCACCTAAGAGGGAAGAGTAAATCCTAAACACCATCCAAGTTTTTCAACTAAGCAAATTAGTGAAGTGAAGTGAAATCTATTGCATATAAATCGATAAAATGAATATCGTAATTAATCAATCACACTGCCCGACACGATTTTTTCTCAAGGAACCAAATCAACTTTTTCCGAAAGATTGGGGCTTACAAATTGTATTTTTTTTTGTTTAATGATATTTTTTGTTTTCTATGGCAGAACATTTTTTTAAGAATTAAAAAAACTTGTGTTTTTTAGGCTTTTTCAGAGGTAGCGCCCTGTTTTTGTCTCATAACTGAATTATCTTACATCTGGTTGCAATGAACTTTGACATTTTGCAAAGCTAATTAATGCAGCTAAAAATTGAACTGTAGTACTTAGTGGTTTTAGCTTTTAGTCTGGGAAATATTTAGCTTTCAAATGCAAAAATAATTATTTTTGTGCGGTATTTTTTTTTAACGAAATTTGTACTTTAATAAATCAGGAAAAGTCGAAAAACAAATAAATCCTGTCTTTTGTTTGTGTATAGGTGCATAAATAAGGCTTCGTTTAAGGTATTGTTCAATAAAATATATGGAGAGACGGCGGATCTAAACTGTGTTGCTCAAACCTGGTCACCAAGCAATGCTTGTTTTGAAATTTTTGTATTTTGCATGTAGCAAAATTGGAATTACATACCAAGTAACCAAAACCAAGCTTTGTGATATATAAGATAAGTTCTGACCTTTCAGCTTGCAAAATTAGTTACTTATAGACAAAATAATATACCTTAATCTTCGAGAACGGCATTTGAAAGGAAAACCTTTTGAAATTTAGTCTGCACGAGTCGCTGTTAGGCGCTGACTATACTCTTATACCCGGTAACCAGTCAGTATATATGTGAGCTTATAATTTATGTATTTAGCAATGGGTCACACTAGCCAAAACATGATCTTGGGATACTTTTAAAAGTGCTTCCAACTCCATATTCTCCAAACAATTAAAAAAAAAACAGGATTCCAATCCTTTTCTAAAAATATAAATAAATAAAAATACGTAAAAATTAGTAGAGAAACACATATTTAAAATAATATATTAAACACAATCAAAGAATCAAACTAACACAGAACTAAAGTACTCGTTAATATTACGCCCGAATATACAATCCATTAGATATGTACACTACTGCCTGCTACCTAAGAGAAATCGAATCTTCCGCCTCTCTATTATTAGCTGCAATTCCACTATGATAACTATAGACAGTCTCAGAGGTGCGCGCGGTCCCTGCTGTCCGAAATGCTTGAAAACGCCCGGTTAACGAGTCCAAACCTAACAGAGACCTTTCTGAAAGGAATTCATAAACTTCCCTACATTAGCCAGAAAGAGAATGCAGGCGTAAATTAAAATCACCTAACACCATAGAATGGCAACCTTAAAACGGATTACGCTAAACTAAGCCCTTAAGTTCTTGGTTAAACTTTGGCTACGGATACCGGGGGCTCTTTAAAATCAATAAAGCCGACAGATTTGTAAGTAAACAAAGCGTTCGAGTATGCCAAGTTACAGGATCTAAAAGCTCATTCCTAGCGAATATAAGAATGCCTCTTTTCGGTCTAGCTCCGCCGGTTAGGACTGGTAATCTAACCGCACTGCTGTAGAATAGCCAGGAATATTGTAAGTTTCAGTTGAGTAAGTGGAAGCCTCAAGGAAGCGCAGAATAGAAAAATTTGGGCACCTCATCAAATATTAAAATAGTAAACAATCGAAGTGGGTGCGAAGTAACTTGGCGGAACGTAAGATCTCCATCTCTCTCGAAACAGGACAGTTCTGCTTGGGGTTCGGAGGCATGATGGGCCCCACGATATAAAGTCCACTTCCACTGGTGGCCGGCCCTACTACAAGCCACATACAATGCTTCTCTTAGCATATTGTGCGTAGCTCTGTTTACCTGTAACTGGTTACGGACAATAGTAACCTGTTCGTTCTGGTGGTATTGAAAACTCTGTGTGGTTTTCTGAATGGGTGTCCATGAAGATTCGTTACCATGGCTGCGTTTCGACCGAGCGTTAACTCCTACGCCTTCCTCGCGAAAATGTATCCAAAGAAGTTCTGCATTAAAACACCAGTTGATCCGTTAACAAGGCCATCTGATTAGTTACATTGACTGTCATAATAGCTACACAAGCCTTGTGTCTCCGAAGTTTTATGTCTGGGGTTCTGCTGTCATAATCGATGATAGCGTCCCCCCTTTGTACCTTTCTGTCTCGTTATTGCTATTTTGGAGCTTGACTGCCGTCAACTATTCCGTCCCGCAGCAATTGAATATCTTCAGACGACATTTCGGCCGATGCCATATTATTTAGTGCGATTGCGAATACAGATTTCTGTTGGACATTTCGCCTAATCAGTATTTCCCGCCTTATCGTACAAGCGGAGAGTGGATAACGGATGTCACGCTGGGCTGTTAACAGCGCAGCTGCCCTGATCGGGCTTGTCCAATGAGTGATCTGTGAATGAATATTCCTGTAAGTGCGGACATAAGTCCCTTTGAGAACCTGTGGCACGTGGCATCCTCTCTGCCGAAATGGGACATCTAGGAATCATCAAATGCCAACAGAGCTATAAGGGGCGAATATCAATTCATGTGCCCCTAAATTGCTAGGGACTCCACGCCATCAGTAGACGCGGCTGACGCTCTAAACAGCAATATGATCAACCCTTGCTACGCACACAGCTTACAGCTGCTAGCTGATTCTCCGGGTAGCAAGAAGTCTTCTCCGCGGGACTAACAGTTGATTTAGTTAGCCACTCCAAGGGCAACGATCGCTGCTGGGGATGCAGATTCGGGAGCCGACTCATCACTTCGGAGAGCATGCAGGCTGAAGCGTCTGTAGCATCCGTTTCCGTAGAGTCTGCAACCAACTCCTTAACTATCCCATCAGTTTTGCCCCCACCAGCTACTAGATGTCCAGGACCACCGGACCACCTCACTGCCATCACAGGTACTAGGCCTGTGGTGCCAAAACCACCGGTGGAGTCCCACCAAAGCGACAAGTTTTTGTCTCGCGGCTAGCCCCTGACCTCACATCCAATGAAGTAACCGCTTTATGCAAAGCAAAATAAAAGCCGTCGGCTTAAAGGTGGAAAAATGTAACTTTTCTTACGCCTGGGAGATATCTTCCTTCGAGATAAGCGTCTCCCCGGCTCAATTTGAAACCAATTTGGATGTCAAAGAGTTTAATTCTAAGAAAAATAATGGGCCCCCATTAATCTCCCTACTCAAAGCACCCATCCAAAGAACAAACTTCCTCCCATTTAGTTGCTTGCCAGAATTCTAGAGGCTTACTACGGTAAGCTCAGCCCTCTTTTTATTGAAAGTTTCACATTTTTGTTCTACGTTATTGTGTTTACCTAGACCTGGTTAAGCCCGGTCATCCCTAATTCCGAAATTTTGGCAGGTTGGTACAGGTTGCAGGTTCGGAAAACGTGGCATTCCTGTGCGTCGAACTGATTCTCCCAGGCTTTTCCATTTGCATTGCTGGTATATTCCACCTTCCTCGGATATCTTTATAGACGAGTATCACCATTCCGCTTTAAAAACTGTTTCTTCCTCGCTATCAGATAAAGACCATATGATTGTTCTCGGTGATTTCAATTAGCCAGGTACTGTTTGGTCTTCCGTAAACGAGTCTAATAATCTTGTGCCCATGTCACGACATGACTTTATCGACGGCTGGCTGGACCTATTCCTGTCTCAAGTCAAATATGAGAATTGCATGATTGGATGATCTGCGCTTTCTCTTGGATCCGACCACCCTAACCCGGGCCTTCCGCTCACTATACCTACTGTGAAAAGAATCGTTGAATAATAAATTAGCCGGAACAGGACGGTCTGTATGCTGCGTGTTGGGTTTTGTTACAGACATGTATAGCTTCAGGATTTATTGTAATGTATATTCAAGGTGTAAGTTAAGGTAAGGTAAGGTAAGGGTCGCGGAATATGGCATGGCATAGGAACATGGTGAATATAGATATTCATAAATTAAATGCAACTTAATTTTCTACACCTACATCCTACATTCGAAGTGGTGGTCGATATTGGGCCTACTGTACTGGATCGAATGGGTGGGCTATCTGAACGTGTCCGCTGCCTTCGTAAAGCCGAGTTTACGAAGCTTTAAAGCCTCATTGAGGATTATTTTTGGTCCGCTTTGTACTTGTGCACAGACGTTATGAAAGGCACAAACATTTTTTACAATGTACGTGACACATTTTTTGATTCTTGTGTCCTTGAAAGCCTCCTTGGTTTACCAAAGAGTTATCCAGTCTAAAAAACTTAAAATCAAGACTTTATACCAAATTTCGAGAAGTTGGTTCTCCCTCCTCTCTCTTTTTCGTTATCTAAAGCTCGGTCAAATTTCACCGATCTGAACGCTCGATGCAGGATACGATTTTCACAGGACCCTAAGCAGTTTTACATCTTCGTAAAGTGTAAGCGCTATCATTTCTCAATATGTCAGCAAACAATGATCAGGCAATTGCCGATCTCTCTTTCCACTTTTTCCAACAACCTCTTCTCATGAAAGCTACTCTGGTCAGCCGTATCCATACAGCTTACCAAGGTCGAATGGCATCTTCAGCCCCTTGTTAAATGAAAGCTCACTGCTTCAAGATCTTCGACTAGTTCAGCCGGTGTTTTCACCAGGACCTGACGGAGTTCCCGGCTGTGTACTCAGGTCAGGTAGTGTGTCGGCGCTCTGTGTGGACCCCTGCTTAAACTATTCACCCTATCCATTATTTCTTCATGCTTCCCCCCACCTGGAAGGAATCTTTTATTATTCCGCTCCATAAGAAAGGCAGCAAGTCTGAAGAAAATAATTATAGAGGTATACCTAAGTTATCCGCTATTCCCAAAATGTTTGACCAAATTTTAACTTCGCATTTGCCACGTCTCTGAAAATCACTTATATCTCCGTCCCAGCACGCATTTGTAAGGCGACGATATAATCAGGTGTGCTTTTGAATCAAATATCACAAGTTGCAAACCTTTTTATGTGAGTTTCGACATTAAAGTCTAAGCGTAAATTCCTTGACCACACCAAGAGGAAAAGAGGTCAATATCAAAACTGGATCTTTATTTCAAATGTATGAGATTCGGTAGCTCTTCTGCGAAGCAAAAACTAGGCTTGGGTCTAGTGCCAACGCAGTGGTGTGGGTGTGTGTGAGCCACAAAGCTCTGGTAACAAGATAAGACAACACATGTGTGTGCATTTGGTGTTACACCATAAAAAAAACCAAATTTTAATACTTTCCCTTAGATTTTAATATTTATGCCATTGATTTTCATCCAAGAGTGGTTGTATTAAAATTGAATATTTTTCACTTAAATTTTATTTTAATATAGAAATATTTAAATTTAATACATTTCATATTTAAATTTATATATAAATAATTTAATATATTTCATATTTAAATCATATGTTTAATATTTAAATCTAATATGTTTCATTTTATTGTATATTCATTTTTAACTAACTGGTTGCGTACGCAACTTACATTTCAAATCCTCATGGTGAATTGGTTAAAGTCGTCAACTAGAAATAATCGCAATATGAGTAAACTGCATTGGTTGTGATTATCCCAATATAATAACTTATTCAAGGCGGCAGCAGCAGAACGTGAATTCGAGGACAAAAAAATAATATAAACATAGTTAAAATAAATACAAAAATATTTGATTCATTTAATATGGAATATTTAAAATAAAAAGCTTTTCCTTTGGATTTTAAAACAAAAATTTTAATTCAATAATAATATTAAATTTAAATTGAAACATATTAAACTACAAATATAATATATTATAGTTATTTTGAAGTGTTTTGTATTTAGATTAAATATGACCATATTAAAAAGCATTTTGAATACATTTATATTTGAATCAAAGTGAATTCTATTAAATTTTACTATGTTTGTATTTAAAACCCACTTTAAATTCAAATATGATTGTAGCTATTTTTACTATGGCTTTTTCTATCAGTGTACATCGGCGACCAACGCATCGCAGGCATCTGTCAGCGTGGGACCTTTTTAAGAGATATCTCGGCTGTGCACTTAAGAACTAGATTAGGGCTGTAGGGTCAATGAGTTTATGTCTAAATATCAATTTAAATTGGTGTACAAGTGCGGTCGTTATTGGTTATTATTACCCTTCGTGTTTTAGAGCCTTTCCATTCCAAACCATAAGTTCGTAGAAAGATCTTTATTTTGTAGTTATGGGAGGTTGTATATCGAACATTTAGCAACTCTTTTATCATTGAAGGCTTCCAAGGTAATTTGCAGACGGATGTTATTTACAGCGATTTCAGTTGTCTAGGTTTGAAGGCATCGTCTTAAAAAACTCCTTCTCTTTACCTGTTAAGGCTACTTCTGGAGTACCACAGGGCAGCCATCAAGACTTTTCACACTCATTAATCTCACTTGTGTTGCATTCGAAGGATATCGATAGGCAAAATACAATAGCAGCGAGGAAGGGAAGCGAGGAAAGTGTTTCTGAACAGGGTAGCAAGGATACAATTTGAGGGGGCTGGTCGCGGTATCCGGGAGTTTGAGAGAGGAGATCTAGCTGGAGAGGGAATTGAATCCATGGCGGGATCCCAGAAACAGCTCACCCACATCCCCAAAAGGAAAGAGAGCGGCCACCAGCCAGAATCAGGCCATGCCCTTGAACCTGGTTCAAGGACACTAGAAGGGAACGCTGGGGATCAGCGACCCTGAGAGGGATTGCATAGGACAGCTACGCCGAGTGGGGAGAGAGTTAGGAAGAAACCGTCGGCGGCTTAAGTACGTGGAAAGTGTGTGGCTGATCCTTTTCTAAGCCAAGTGAGTGAGATTAGGATGGAATCGTGGCCAGCACTCAAAGATTTTGTGATTCCAGAAAATCTGGATCAGCAGCAGGAAGGAAATCCTTCCTTCGAGCTGACCAGCGGGAAGCCCCAGGGGCTCCCCTCCCCCTTCCGACAACACAAAGAACGAAAATCTGTGTCAGGCACAATTTTAAAGATGCGGGAAAACAGAAAGCTCATTATCGTGGAGAATGACCATATCTACCAGACTGCCGAATCTGAATCAGATCGGATCATAATTATAGCCAGAATGAAGAGTTGCTTCCCCCACCTCCTTCAGCAAGAGACTCGCTACTCATACTCTTTCTCGCTCGCACACTCTGCCTTGTTCAGTGCGAAAGTGCCCTCCAGCGGAGGAGATGTAGAATCTACAAATTGTAGATGTAGATGTAGATAACAGATGTAGCAACAAAATGTGAAAGGTAAAATTTTTTAAAATTCTTCATAAATCATAAGCTCAAAAATGTATATACTGACTGAGTACTGAGTATTAGTAGAGCCGCGTCCCCTGAAGCGACTCACACGTTCCTTCTCGTCTAGTCTATTCTATTCTATTCTATTCTATTCTATTCTATTATATTTATATTTTCTATTAAGTCTATCTATCTATCTCATATTTAGACTTCTGCGACGTCTTTTCGGCTGATGTCCCACTGTGCGGCGGTGTGGGCCAAGCACAGAAATGACTCAGAACCGAAACCAGAACCCAGCCTTTGGGTTCCATCCTTGTTCGCCACAAAGGGGATAGGGAACGGGCGTCGTAACAATGTATTATCGAAGTGTATAGTATACACAGTCAGTCAGTACAAGCCAGTACAAGCCACTACAAGAAAGATGGATCAAAGTAGGCTAAATGCCAAAGTATACTTGTGAAAGAGTTCGAAAACGATCAAAAGTGGAGCTACAATGGAGATGAAATGTAAGAAAAAATTAATCGGGCAGGGCGGGAAGGGCCCCAGAAAGCAGCCGAATAACAAACAGACGAGCATCAGCGCCAAACAGAAGATGGGGGTCATACGGAGGCTGAGCCGGGAGTGCTCGAGTCCCAGTGACGTGTGCCTGGTCACTAAGTGGCTGGCTATCTTGGGTCGCACCAACAAGGATGAGGCGCTGGCTCGCGACTATTTGCTGGAGCTCATACACCACCAGTTGAGGGAGTCGAGTCGCCTCTCATCGCCCTTCACGAAGCTAGAAGGCTACAACCGGCAGCTGCATTCAGTGCTAAGGGAGGTGGGCCGGCAGCAGCTACGGCGGCTCGGGCTCCTGAAGCGGCAGAGCACGACGGAGATGCGGGCGCCCAAGCCCTCGCGGGCGAGCCTAATCATCCAGCAGGGTGATCTCCCCAAGTCCCTGGAGAGCAAGGAGGGCCATGAATCAAATGTGGAAGCAGAAAATGCATCAACTAGACGGGCTCGAGACGAAGAATAGGCTGAAGGAGAAGCAGTTAAGGGGCGTTGAGTTCCCCCCCACAGCCACAGACGCAGCCAAGTCCAAAGAAAGTCGCAGGCCGGGGAACTTCAAGTGGCGACAGAGGGAAAGGGAAGCTCCTCAAAAGCCGCCCATGGTTTTAACAGTGGTTCAGAAAGAGTTACTGTGCAGCGACAGCGAAAACGGGCAGGAAGAGGGAAGGGGAAAGGGAAAGGGAAAGGACGTGCAGACTGTTTCGTGCCGACTGTTGGCCGAGCGCAACCACCAATATCGCCAGTATAGGCGCCAGAAGATCCTGGAGCGCAAGGAGAGGGAACTCAAGGAGCACAAGCAGCGCGAGTGCGAGCGCGAGCACCAGCGGCTCCTCAGGGCCGAGCGGCAACAAAAAGAGAAAGAGCTCCTGATCAACAATATGGTTTTTCGCGAGAAGGAGCACCGCGAGCGGAGCCGCACAGTGCAGGAGAGACGCCAGCACGAGCGCCAGCTGATCGAGAACCGGAAGGAGAAGAAGCGCCGGCAGGAGCTTGGGCCTAGTGAACGGGGCGACCGGAACCGAAAAATCGAACGGCAGTTGCCGGCCAAGCCACACCACCAGAAATCCTGTTGGCTCTGCAAGAGGAAGACGGTGGCAGCTGAGGAGAGTCTGGATCTGCGCATCCATCTGGACCTGTGTGATATGTGCCAGAAACAGGTGCGTCTCGACGCAGGACAGGACGTCGTAAGGAGTTGCAGCTTGGAATCACAGCAGCAGAAACTGCGGGCGGCCGTCAACAAGAAGCGGGCCAAGGGAAAGGGAGAGCGTGAGTGCGAGTGTGAGTGTGAGAGTCAGCAGATGGAAGAGCTTCAGATGATGGAGTGGCATAGGCAGCGACCACTTAAGAGGAGCTCAGACGAGGACAGAAGCAGATGGGGGAAGGCGGGAAAAGACGAGCAACGGCCCAGAAGGAATCTCAAAAAATGCGAATCGGAAGAAAAACAGCTGCGACAAGAGATAGCGGCGGCTGCTCACGAAAGTCAGAAGCCACTGAAGGAGATAAACTCAAGAAAATTACTCAAAAGTATTGGCAGGGCAGGAGCAGAGCGGAAGAAGCATCTCGAAATTCGAGGTGAGCAGGAAAGGAGGGAAAGCGAAGAGATAAGACGAAGAGAAGTATTTGTGATTAAAAACAAGGACGAGGTAGATGGCATGGCCAGGAAAGAGATGCTAAAGGAACGTGAGAGAATGGGGGAACGGTCGAGTCCAGAGTCGATAGTCGATGACGGCGCCCAGAAGAGATCCAGCGACCAAGATATTAGTTCGCCCGAGAGAAGGCCACAGGAAGAGGAAATGGAAACCGAAGAGCAACTGGTCAGAAGAAGGGAAAAGCAATGGGATATGCTGTTGAAGTTATTGGAATCGGAAAAGAATAAGAGACGACCTAAAAGCCAAGAGTCGGGGGACGAGAGAAATTATTTAAAAAGAAAAGAAGAGCTCGAAAGGAACTCCAAGTATGACATGCTTGGGGGAGCACAGCAGGGGAAGGAGCTCAGACATCGCGAGATGCAGGAGAAGAGCAAAAGAGAAGAGATTAAAATATTGGATACAAATGGGATCCAAGACAGAAGAGAACTGGATCGGAGAGCGAGAGCCAGAGAAAAAGAGGAGTTTGATCGGAAGGAGTCGGAGAAGCAGAAGCTGCTAATGGAAAGTCAGATAATGAAAGCGTGCCCGTGGCAAGAGTGGCATAGGCTCGGGCCACTGAAGAGAATTACCGCCGGAGAAAGAGCTTCGGCTGAGATTCGTCCACAGACACAAGAAGAAAAGGAGAATAGACGAGTCAGAGGTAGGCCAGTGCAAGGGGATGTAGACATGCCACTGAAAAGAAGCGCATCTAAAGAAAACACCCTGCGGCATCAAAGTCAAGTGGCAGACTGTGAAAGAAACGGGTTCGAAGAAAAAGATGGGCCAAAGGGCCAAAGCACCTGGCAAGAACTTCCCGAGAAGGAACAAAGGGAAGACAGGAAGATAGAAAGAGCAGATCTTAAACGGGAAGAGGAAAAAGAGTTCAAAAGAACTGATGGGATAGACAGGAGATCCAGGGAACCGCTCGAGGAACGTGCAACATTAAGAGAAACCAAGGAAATTGAAATCGAACGAAACATAGACCTCGAACGTATATCCAGCAAAGAAAAGACCCAATATGAAAGTCCGCAAAGGGTATTGAGTGAAAGAAGGTTGAAGAATGAATTACCCAAAGATGAAACTAGGGACAACCAGCTCGAAGGGCTGAAGAGTAGAGAGCCGAAAGCGGTCGAACGGAAGGAAAGTGAGACCAACACAAAGGAACAGTTAGAAAAGAGAGCCAAAGAAAACGTTCGTACGCTCCGACTTCAAAATGAGCGTAATATGACAGAAAACGGAGAGCTTGCAATGAATCGAAAGAGTTGCTTAAATAAATGGGAAGAGCAGCTGCCTAGGGGAGACACGGAAGAAGAGTTCAACCGGAAATTGCGAAATTATAAGCCTAAGGAGGGTACAGGAAAAGAAGAGCTGAAGCGGAAGGAGGAGAAAGCGACCAAAGAAAGAGAGCGGCTTAAAAGTATAGCTACGGAAAACGAGCGAGAGCTCGAGTTCGAGCGCAGGCGTGAGCGCGAGCGGAGCGGAGTGAGAAGGAGCACGAACTGCAAATGGAGCTTAAACAGATATTTATGGAGCTTGAGCAAAAAAAGGCTAAGAGGGAGGTCAGAGTTGGAGAGCGGGAGAGGAGAGAAAGAGAACTGGAAGATCGGAAGAAGAATAAGCTTGAAAGAATAAATGATTTTGATGGGACAGACACAGAAGATCTTCGAAAAAGACCCAATGGTAACGAGTTCGATGGGAGAGCCGGAGGCGATGACAATGAAGAGCAGTGGAAAAAGACTGAAAAAGAAGAACTCGAAACTCCTCTTGCAGAGGAGGCCAAAATTAGTGAAATTATGCAAACAAAACTGGGGAACGTAGCAAGAAAGGACTTTAAGCGAAATAACAATGCGAATTTGGAGGAGGACACAACAACGGAGACAGAGCAGCCCACTAAGTATAGACCTCAGACAGAAGCGGACCAAGCCTGCAGGGAGAACAAACCTATCAATCATAGCCAGGATCGAATGAGTAATCAGATGCTCCTTGAGCTCAACCAGAACGTGGCACGCTTCCAAAGACTTAGTGGCAGATGCATGGCAACTTTGCCGGTGGAGTCTGATCATAAAAAATGTGTTCACTTTCACCGGAATTGCGACGGACCTACGCAGAGACAAACAGAACGGACAGCCAAGCCAACGCTGCGAACGCACCCAATTCCCACGGCTAATGGAGACCAGGCCCCAGCCGAACCGTACATCGAAGCAAAGACGAAAATTGGTAGTGGATCGGAGCCCCGCTCCAGCTCAAGTCCCGAATATTTCGCTCCAAAACCTTCCATTTCACAGAGCGAACTATGGGTTCGCTTTATGGAGACCGACGAAGGGACTAGCCTCAGCGATACCGCAGCTAGAGCAGACGACCAGAAACGTCCCGAAGCTGCAAAGATCAGCGGCAAGTCGGGAGTCTCACACTCTTCCAACTGCATAAAAAATATCCGTTTTTCCCCGGAGGGCAGGTTCTGTCCGCAGCAGAAGACTTGCGCAATGGAGCAGCAGTCCTATTTGAGTGAGCTGTCTCCTTCGCCCAACGAAAATGCCGACCCGGAATCAGAGGAAGTCATGCCAAAATTGAAGAAAAAAACCCGGATAGTTTCTCCTCCAGTGAGCTACTGCACGCGAACTGGCAGGAAGCGCTTTCGTTCAGAGTCAACCCGCTACCAGCTCAATCGCAGGAAGGGACTATCCCAACACCAAAAGCGTCGTGTTCTCTGCCCTATACTGTCCACAAAGGGAGAAGCTAGTGAAAATCCAGAGTCGCTGTGTCGGCGATTGCAGTCCGATAATGCGCTAATGGAGCGCAAACTGGCCGAAGCTAGGACAAGAACGCGGGAAAGACATATCGGGGAGTCGATGATGCGCAGGGCTGCAGATGTGCTAAACTTCTTCCGGGTGGGGATGAGGAACAAGGAACCGACAGAAGAAGAAACAAGCTGGACGGAGCATTTCGGGGACACGGCCTTGGGCGGTCACCAAGCCCCGTATTCCACCTCCTTTGACTTAGCCGCCTGCAAGTTAAGAAAGATAATTCACTGCGAGTCCCTTCGGGAAGTGAAGCTACCTGGCCGCATTTTTCGAACAATGTCCAAGGCTGTGACCCGTCCTGGTGGCCAGCTGACGCTGCCTGACAGTCTCGTCAAGTGCATTGATACGTTGGATGCAAGCCTGGAGGAACTCTTGCGTCGAGTCATAAACAGCCAGTTTGAGGTGCAGCACGTTCCTGACCTGTTGCAGCTGGCCGAGATTTCGGTGGACCAGAAGCGGAGTGCGGAGACCATCAGCCTAGAGGAAGCCGGCAGGACTACTGAGAAGTACCATCAACTACATTGGAATCAATTGTCAAACCATTTTATCGGGCTGTTACAACAAAGTTTCAATGAGCATTGTAACGTGGCTGACGATCTGGCTCAGGATGCCTTCGAGACTGTCGTGCGCTCTTACACGAGCTGGAGCAGCAGGAGGCTTAAGAGCGCGCAACGATTTAAGTTTATTTCATAAAAAGCGTGTAGCGAGAGTCTTTTATAGACAATACAAATTATTTTTTAGAAATACTCAAACTACATATAAAATTCATCTAATAGCCGCACATTGAAAATGGTTTTTACTCTTAGTTTTTTAAATATGAACAATTTCAGGAAGACGAACACCCGCTTTAACGTTTTAACCCATTTTTATAACCGTAAGGGGTTAAAGGGTGTTTTAACTTTGTGGTCAAAGTGGATGTGTGCAACGCGCAGAGGAAATATTCCCGACTCCATAAAGAATATATATTCTTGTCTATCCATTCGTCTGTCAGTCTTGTTTGTCGCCTAGATCTCAGAGGCTATAAGAGCTGAAGCTCTTGTGAGCAGACTTCTGTGAAACCACACTTTTACAAGTTTATTACGAAATTTCGCCTCGCCCCTTCCACTCCACATTCTCTTCCTCGCTATAGAATCTACATTGTAGATGTATAGTATACATTACAGATGTATAATCTACATTGTAGATGTCAAACGGATTACTCTGATAAAATATCTAAAAAGTCATATAAAAGTAGAGTCGTGGCCACAGAAGCGACTCACAACTTTCCCTCTCATCCCAGATCAGCATTGCTCTGCCTATTTTTATACCCGTACTCAAAAAAGTGTTAAGGGGTATATTAGATTTGTGGTAAAAGTGGATGTGTGTAACGCAGAGAAGGAAACGTTTCCGACCGCATAAAGTATATATATTCTCGATCAGCATCAATAGCCGAATCGATATAGCCATGTCTGTCTGTCCGTCTGTCCGTCTCGATGAGCGCCTGGATTTCAGAGACTTAAAAGCTAGGACAACCAAATTTGGTTTCAAGACTCATGTGATATCACACTGATACAAGTGTATTTCAAAATTTCGCCAGGCCTGCCTGGCAGGCGCAATTTTAGAGATACGATAAAGATAAAGTCGCAGTATCGTAGAGAATCAGCATATCTACCAGACTGCTGAATCTGAATCAGATCCGATCAAATTATAGCCAGAATGAAGAAATTATTTTAAGTTGCTTCCCCCGCAGCATCCAGCATCCCTATCCAGCAAGAGACACCCTACTCATTCTCTTTCTCGCTCGCACCCTCTGCCGCGTTCAGTGCGAGAAACCCCTAGCGGCGGAGATGTAGAATATAAATGGTACATCTATAATCTACATGTTAGATGTAGAATATACATTGTAGATGTAGATAACAGATGTAACAAAAAAATGTAAAATATAAATTTTTTTTTTTAATTCTTAAAAATCAGAAGCTCAAAAATGTATATACTGACTGAGTACTCGTATAAGTAGAGTCGCGTCCCCAGAAGCGACTCACACGTTCCTTCTCGTTCTTTATCGAACCATTTGTTCATTGCTACAACTTTTGTTCCATTTGACCCTCAACGTCGATTGCGATATATCCATGAACCCGTCATCTGTCACCTCATATATCGGAAATGTGTACAAACAGATAACAGATAATAGCAGATAAACGACAGGAACGACTATAATTGTTGCACCACCCTCACCACCGCGGTGGTGCCATCGTTGCCAGAGACGATGTTTTAAACTCAGTTTTGAATGAAGGCGAACGTTGTGAGCCGCGCGCATATGCCGAGTTTTAAAGTATTTCTTCTATTTATATGGGTTTGTTGCATCATTCATCTATGTACATACATATATGTACATCTCTCGTCTTACACCTCCGCCAGAGGGCGCACACTTCACGATGCAGAGTGTGAGCGAGAGAGAACGAGTAAGCACTGCAACGCTGGAAGGGGAAAGCTTATCCACTGCAAATTAAGTTTTTTACTCTGGCTATAATAATGATTCGATCTAGCCCATATTCTATCTACGATAGTGCGACCACTACCTCTGAAAAAAAAACATGAGAAAATACCAAATTAAAAAAAACTCTTAAAAAAAAGTACACCATAAAATAAACATAACATAAATATAATATATAATATAATATAATAATATAATAAATATAAAAATTGTTAAGTCCAGAAATCTATCAGAAAAAGTCATTTTGGTCAACAGCGGAAATGTAGTGTCGACAGTGTATCACATGTTTCTGCAAACAAAATTTGATTCGCTGAGACTAGGCTTCAAACAAGACAGAAAGAGAGACATGGCTATATCGACTCGGCTATTGATGCTGATCAAGAATATGTAAATTTTAAGGGGTCGGAACCGTTTCCTTCTCTGCGTTGCACACATCCACTTTTAAATATAAAATAATATATATATATAATATATATAAAATTATAAAATATTATCCAGAATAACATTGTGGTTTTGTGGCTTCTATATTTGGATCCGAAAGAAGACTTAAACGTTCCTTTTTCTGGAAAATTGTGAACGTTTTTAGGCAAACATCAAAACAACTAAGCATCAGTACAACAAAACAACTGATAGAAGTTTAAGCCTGGACAATTCTAGTTATTTTAGATAAACTTTACAGAAGAATGCTTAGAACTGAACACAAACGAAATATTTAGGGCTATGTTCTACATCGTAATGTTGACAAAATCACTAAAGGAACATGCCAAAAAGCAAAAGCGAAAGCAATTTATTTAAACAATTTCTGTTAATATGTAACATATAACATATAAATATGCTTTTTTGCACTGAGTACAGCTCCATAAATATTGTTTTATTCTCACGACTTTACCTTACAGCAGCTCCAAGTTTGAATTTTTAACCTCACCTCATCAGCAGTTTTCCTTTCTGTGCTCAATCCTTCCTTGCCACAACATATTATGTCAAATTAATTGAAGTCGCTGGCAGCAAAGGAAGTCGCATGTCGGCTTGATGGAGAATTATTTCATCCGATTGGATTGGCTTGGAGGATCTGTGATCCGACTGTGTCCTGTTCCGGGCAGCAGCTCAGACACGTCTCAATTTCACTTGACATCGGATATGAGCTCTGCGAAAGCGTACTTCAGATAAAAATTAAAAATTTAAATGAATTATGTGAACTAAATTCAATCTGATTGTGGGTGCACGAGAGTATATTTTAATTAAAGTATCTGCAGGTGCTCGCAGGTATTGCAGTATGTTGAGCAACAAATATGCAAATACATAATATTTGTTCAGAAGTTTTTTTTGCCGCCTTAGAAAAGTTAAGTTTGGCAATAGCTGCAAAACCCGTGAATTTATTAATCAAATCTTTGCGGAGCCAGTCTATGAAGTAACTGTCTACAACATTTACAGCCCAAATGGATATGAACTAGGACTTGGTTAAACGGCTGCACCTTGGATTGGCCGTTTATCCATCGATTCTTTCAAACGATACCTTCAAGGACGCCTAATTAATGCGTCTATCTAAAACCAAAAATGTTCTCGAAGAAATATTTTTGTTTCGACTTTTCCTTTTAAAGTCAAAATTTCGGGAAAAAAATACCGCAAAAGATTATGAAATTTGAAGTTGAAAACTTAATATCTTGCAGACATTAAGCTGCAGCTGTATTTGTCCGCTTTTCAGAACTACAGAATTGTATGCAACCAGATATAAGATACTTAAGTTATGTGAAAAATAAAAGCACTACCTCTGAAAAAACATGTATAAAATAACAGATTTTAAAAAATTCGTAAAAAAAACTAAGCCATAAAAAAAACATAGTACTATACAAATTTGTAAATCCCGAAATCTATCAGAAAAAGACATTTTGGTCCACAGCGGGAAGAAAAAGTTCAATTTTGTCGAGTAGTGAATGCCACAGGCAAAACACAGGTGGAACTGCATTCCATACCAAAGATCGATATACCATGGCATCCAATACACATGGACATCAGAATACGTGGTAGCGCAGATCGATGCGTTCACCAAGTTTGTTTATGTCTGTCACACTTTAAATCTAGATACAGAGTTTTACACGTAACGATTTCCGACAGTTTTACTCAGCACAGAAAATTGATTGCGAAAGGCCAGGCAGAGCGTGTTTTGAGTACCATGAAGGCAATGTTGGCTGGCGAGATGCGTTAATGTGTTAAGATGTTCAGTTGGCCTTAAATTGTACAATAAATCGAGTCACTGAGGCTAGTCCATTGGAAATGTTGATTGGCAAGGAAGCGAGAACATTAGGCATGATGCCATTGGCAGGAGAAAATAAGGTAGACATAGACGGGTCAGAACTCGAGCGCAGCGAACAGCTGCGAGCTATGCCAAGTGAGACAGTTGCAGCTGAAGTGGATCACCTGCTGGAGGGCAAGGATGATGAAAAAGTACCATACACTATGGCAGCAGTGGGTGCGTGAATTGAATCATACGCGAAGGCTACGGCCGCACCACGATGCTCAACCGATGGCACAAGTCTGGGCTAGACAGAGTCAAACATGGTGTGTGGCGCGGTTGAAGGCGCGTGGCGGGGGTCATGATGGAACCATGACGCAAAATGTGCGTGAGAACGTTGTATTGAGACAGCAAGAGCCTGAGAATGTGGTATGAGAGATGTGTAAAAGAGAAACTTAGGAGAAAACTGTGGTAAAACAGTATAAAATTAATAAACAAAAAAAAAAAAGCAAACTTGATGAGAAAAGAATTTGAGACCGAGAGGTGCTCTCAGATGAGCATGGCGCAAGTGTTGGAAAACGAAGAGTGGATTCAGTCGAGTTCTAGAGGCAACAGAAGGAACACGTGCGACTTGCTGTGCTGCAGAATTTTCATTGAGTTACGGCGGACGAAACAGAGGCGCTTGACAACAACGACCATGGTCCGACATGTACATTCTGTCTAAAATAGTAAACCGATTTGAGCCAGATTCCGCAATCTAAATCTTGGCTAAATCGACTGTGTTCCTGTCCTGTGTTCAATCCCCGACTTTGGGGTATAACTATAATATCGAGGTCGACAAAATTTCGATCTTTGAGTGTATGCCAAGAGGTATGCCATGATTTTCTTTATATGCATTGAGTCGGGAATATGTATGCACTGGATGCTCTGCACTCGTGGCTAGATACAAAAAATACACAAAATATACAGATACAATTTACGAGATACACAAAATCAAATCCTTTGCTTTTTTTTTTTTTTTGATATTCTTGCTTGAAAATACGATCTGTAGCCGATTTTTTGTAGTTTTGTATTTTGTAGTTATACTTTTACTCCAGGACGACTGGTTTTATTTTTATTTGTTGAGACCTCAAAGGAAAAGCCTCGACATTTGCGTGTTGAGTTGTAAATTCAAACTAAATTGTATTCTTAAAATCAAAGCCTTACTTACATCAGTTTTACAGACAATGTATGTGGTACAATTGATATTCTGTTCTTATCGCTAGACCCATGGACGGCTACATTTACCGTGGGGGTTCTTTGAGTGCATTGCATTGAACGCAGCGCATACAATATAAATTATTAGCTGTACATTAGATAAGTGGTATCTCCACCTGTGAGTTGCCTGTGGGGTATTTATGACTACACATCTGTGCCCTTCTCTTTCATACGGTCGTAATTTATCTACTTTATGTACTACTTTAAATTTACAAACACATAAATTTGTGCACTGCATCTTTTCTCAACGTACTCGCACATCGACAGTTTCATGCTTGAACAATAGTTTTTATTGATGAATATTATTTATTTTGTTTATATTTATTATTATATTTATTATTATTATTTATTAACTCAACAGATTTTGTTGCTCTCTGTGGCCTCCCATCAAATCCCACATGTACATTCAATACTATGCAATGTATGGCATACATACATATGTCAGTATACATACTCGTATATGGTCATCTCGGCTCACCTTGTTTAGCTCGGCGCTGCAGACGCTAAGTACAAGTATGCTTTGACTAATGAGTTTTTCAGCAAGTGGGCGAAACAAAAGAATCGGAGCACCCAGGGAATGTGATTATGTGTGCCACTGAAAAGTAGAGAAACGGGGAGGTAGCGATGACACTATTAAGCAGGCTAGCTGGCTGGTTGGCTGGCTGGCTGGCTGGCTGGCTGGCTGGCTGGCTGGCTGGCTGGCTGGCTGGGTGAAAGGTAACGGTAACGGTAAAAAGAGTCGGCTGGCAAATGCACACCAACAAAAGCAACGCACACATAAGCAAACGACCTTTACTGCATAAACAACTGTCTACATTGTTGATCAGCACCATCAGCCGAGTCCATAATATCTATGTACTTAGCCATGTCTGTGCTTCTGGCCGTCTGCAACCCCGTTCTTAAAATTTGATTTTATACCAGTAGGGGGTATTTTAGTGATTTTAGGTCAAGCTGGATGTGTGTGTAGCGCACAGAAGGAAACGTTTCCGACCCCATTAGGTATATACAAATGTATATTTTGGATCAGCATCAGTAGTCGAGTCACAATATCCGAATCTGTCTATCCGTCCGTCCGTTTGTCCGTCTTGTTTTTCGCCTAGCTCTCAGCGACTTGAAAGCTAGAGCATCCACATGTCCAAGTATCTAAACTCATTTACATTGTTACAAGTGTATTTCAAAATTTCGCCCCGCCCCATTCCGATCAAAACAAAAACGAAAATTTGTGGCATCCAATACGAGAAAACAAAATCCCAGTATCGTAGAGAATGATCATATCTACCAGATTTGATCAGATCGGCTTAATAATATAGCAATGATTATAGAAATTCATTTTCAGCTGCTAACCCACTCCTTTCTAGCGTTGCAGCGCTACTCTTCTCTTTCTCGGTCGCACACACTCTGCCCTCTGCAGTGTGTAGAATTTATATTGTAGATGTAGCAAACAAAATTTAACTGATAAAATATTTAAATATTCGACATAAATTATATCCTTACATATATATGTACTGTGAGAGTACGGGTATAAAAGAAGCGGCCACAGAAGCGACTCAACGTTTCACCTCGGTTTTCTTAAAATATACATATGTATATATGTACATAGAATATTTTCCACAAGCTCACAAAGCTCAGTCCAAGCCATTTAAGGGAAAAATTTCGGCGCTCAAAGCTAAAATGTATTCCATGTTTTAGTTCGTATTCGGCTTCGACTCAACCTTTTGGTTCTCGTTTCTCTGGCACTGTTTCCATAATTGTACGAGTAATTAGGGCATGTTACAATTGAAAGTATATTCATTATTTTGATGGCATGCAACACGGTTTTCTCTTTCTCTGAGTCAGAGTGTACACACTATTGATACCATAAATATCGCCATTAATCAGTTATTGGCTGCACAAGTTTTTGCGAACAAGTATATACCAATATTTACAAATATATATACCTCAGCTGAACTTCCTGATTTTCACCAATCCTTAATTTTTTAACAGTACCTATTAAAACGAGAAGGAACGTGTGAGTCGCTTCTGGGGACGCGACTATACTTATACCCGTACTCAGTCAGTACACTGATAGAAAAAAGACATAGTAAAAATAACTAAACTCATATTTGAATTTAAAATGCGATTTTTAAATACAAACATAGCAAAATTAAATAGAATTCACTTTGATTCAAACCTAAATGTATTAAAAATGCTTTTTTAATACAGTCATACACATTTAATCTAAATACAAAACTCTTAAAAATATCTAAAATATATTAAATTTGTATTTTAATATGTTTCATATTTAAATTGAATATTGTTATGACTTGATTTCAAAATTTTTGTTTTAAAATCAAAAGGAAAAACTTGTTATATTACATATTCCATATTAAATTAAATTAAATTTTTTCGTATTTATTTTAACTAGGTTAATATTATTTTGTATGTCCCTCGAATTCCCAACTAGTTCAAGCTGCTGACGCCTTGAATACACAGTTAAATTATATTTGCACAGGGGCATAATCAAAACCAAAACAGTTCTACTCATGTTGCGATTATTTCTAGTTGAAAACTTTAACCAATTCACACCATGAGGACTTAAAATGTAGTCAGCGTAGGCAAAATAATAACCAATTAGTTTAAAAATTAAATACACTCAATATAAATATGAGTGCCCCGTGAGTGCCATCCGGGTTAACCTAAAATATATGAAATATATGAAACATATTCAATTTAAGCATGAAATATTTTCAAATTAAATATGAAACAAATAAGATTTAAATATTCAACATATTGAACTTAAACATGAAGCATATTAACTTTAAATATGGAAAAAATTAAATTTAAGTATGAAATATATTCAAGTTAAATTTAAAATACTAACAGACCCGCGCGCTTCGCCGCTTACTAACTGCATTTAATGTTTAGGAGTTCATCGTCATTAAACAATTATAATCAAAAGCAACAAATATACTTACACAAATTGTAATTTTTTCAGAAAACAATTTTTCATACAAAACAGTATAAAAACAAAATATATCATAAAATATTCTGTTCCACAGAATGACACAAATGAAATAGGCGTTCAAACAGACATTACCATATTTGAGATTTTTTTATTAATCTAAAATTTTTGAGGAATCTGTTGATAAAAAAGTAAAACAAAACGAACCCACAAACTCTTGCTATCATTTAAAAAACCAAATGCAATTGGGTGCACGCGTTCAATAGGCGTAAATAGGCGTTCAAACACACACTTTTGGAGCAAATTTAAGATTTTTATACCCATTTTTATACGTACTCAAAAAAGAGTTACATATTTGTTTGTGCTAACCATTCCACATTCTCTGGCTATCATTAAAAAAAACAGCATGCAATGCACGCGTTGCGGAGATAGCCACTTACACACAGATTTGTTTTCTTCAAATTTATAGTATAGATATTAAATTTAAATATTTTCATATCAGAATTTAAGTGAAAAACTTTCAATTGAATGCAACCACTCTTGGATGAAAATCAATGGCATAAATATTAAAATCTAAGTGAAAATATTAAAATTTCAGTGCTTTTTTCTATGGGTGTGTATAAATTTGTGAGCTTATGATTTAAGTAGAATTTTATGAAGCAACTGAAAATGAATTTCTTTATTTTGGCTATAATAATGATCCGATCTGATTCAGATTTTTGTTTTATCGTATCTTTGAAATTGTGACTGCCACAGATTTCGTCCTTTGTGTGGGTGGAAGAGGGTGGGGCAAAGTTTGGAAATACTTGTAACAGTGTGATATCACCTGAGTCGGAAACGTTTCCTTCTGTGCGTTGCACACATCCACTCTTACCACAAATCTAATACACCTCTTAAATCTTCGAGTACGAGGATAATAACACGGAGGGGAACATTCGTCACATGTACGTCCATCCCCCCTAATATGCATCTGCCCACAGCAAGAGAATAATCCCGACTAGAGCTAGCGCGATCCATTGCATTGCTTGGTAGAGTTCATCTTGCGGGATTGGTGCTAATTGTTTCTTGTATGTATATATTCTTAAATATATTGTGAAAGTCGAACGTCGAAGTCTAAAATTATCCGCCGGAATTTGCCCGACTTATAGTATTTTCGTATTCTATACTATAATATTTAGGAAAATGCGTGTTTGGTGTTCCCGTTTTGTACAATGTAAAGGTCGCAACAAAAAATGGTATGGCTGTACTTTACGTATTTACGTATTTTCCCAAGTGTTAAATAATAATTATTATTCTTAGGAACGGCAGAAAGTACAAGAAAAAAATAAAAGACATGTTGAAGGCCAGTTGATGGGAATTAATCAATTTTTGTTGGTATTTGATAATTATATAAGCATGTATCAAATAGATATAGATATTTTTGAACGACCGACCCTTTGGCATCCATATGATATACAACACAAATTAAAAAATGAAAAAGCTTTGGCTACGTTTTCATTACTTTGTTCATCCCAGCCGTCCCTGTTTATTTTTTATAGTTTATGGTTTATAGTTCAACAATGACCAGTTGAACTGTAAAACAGCAAAGTGTCAAAGTTAATGAAATTATATGTCAACTGGTTGGATAAGAAAGATTTAAATGTCGGGACGAAATTAAGAATATGGAAATGTGCTTTTGTTGAATTTTAATTTGTTTTTCTCGGTGGACCTTTCCATGGAAATGCCTCATGAGTAGGGGAAGGGTGCCTGTCGTGGCAAACGCCCCCACGTAAACTTGGACAGCAAGCATATTCTACTGATCTTAATGTTGTGGCACATATTTGTTCACAATGCACAGTAGTTAACCTACCGTTTGATATTGAGTCGTGTGCATGTGGCCGGTACTCTGACGGTTGGACTGGAAAATGTTAGGCTGTTTTTTTTAATAGCGAGAGGTTAAGCTGTTTAATAAGAGATGCAAATCACATACATACGTATGTATATATGTACATATGTAGATCGAAAAATGCAAAGGACGACTTCTCTTTATGCGACAGACAAGTGACGACTACTTTTCGATCTCAAAACTTCTCGAATATTCTCGTTTCTCGTTCTGTGCGGAAAGAAACAAATAAACGAGAGAACTGCAATTTAAGTTAGTTAAGATCGCTACATTAAATAAAGAAACATTCGAATGCATCGTCGGCTAGCAACGAACATATCTCTGCAAGGAAAAGACTATACATGATACGTAAACCTTTTTCCCACATGTACCTACACATATGTATGAGAGTACAAACATATGTATATTAACGTACCTTTTCCACTACTCAGTCAGCCAAGAAGCACTCATGCTAATGGAATTTTTCTGTTCATAAGTGGTGCTGATGGGAGGGGTGGTGGGATGTGGGTGCCACAAGAAAATGGTTTGCATCGCACTTGTCATAACATTCAACCCGCAAAATTAAAAATCCACATGGTAATGGCGGACGCAAATAGGGTGGACTGGCGAAGAAGAGCGATGCGCCAGAGCGGGATCGTGCAGCTGAGTGTCGGAACGAGATAACGAGTAAAAACATTCGAATAATTGTTACTCACTGGCAATTGAGCAGAAAATATTGGTCCGGGATGCCCGGCGGAAGCGTTACACGCAGAAAAATCGGGACTCTGGGATGATTCCAAACCACAAACAAGATCCATACGTATTTAGAATCAGCTGTGTATAAAGAGGATGTGAACCAGATGGCCAACGGAATTGAGAACAAATTCCGAGGATCATATCCCATTAACACGTTTGACAATTTTTCGAATCTGCCCAACATTTTTTTGTAGTGTGAACAATCCACTCGTTTTTTTCCACTGCATATGTTTATTTACAGTTGTTGAACAATTGGGGAATCAGACTCGAGCGTAGGAGTAGTCGATTCAGCCGTCTGGCTGTGCATCTGTGCACCACCGAAACACTTGCGTGCATGCATTTATTGGATGTCATATACATATATGCTCTATATACTACATGTAATAAAGGCTGTCAGAGGGACTAAGAAATGAGTTTCAAAGATCGGTTATAAAACATAGAAAACGATCTTCCACGGGAAATCCTACAGAAAATATCGACCGAAGTATGCAGCTTGTATTCGGAATATCCTGATCTCAATTCTCGGCGAATGTCTACCATATTTGAAGAACTCATTGCGGATAATCTTCACAACCTTTTCTGGAACTTAAAACAAATTCTTTTGGATCTCAAAAGTAGTGTAGTCACTGTGGCAAGCACATTGCTATTTGTTGTTGCAGACATTTTCAGGGCACCGAACGTCAAAGTCAGAGTAGTCGATATCAGGTCCGCCCCAATCAGCAGCTACTTTTTTGTGGCAGCCTGTGCACGGCGTGGGCTTTGTCATCGGCATGTCTGAGTGCACAGCGAATGGTCGAAAGTGCACTCTTCCTCCATCGCTCTCCTTCTGTGGCTCTCTCTGCCACTCTACCGGTATGCACCTTCCTGTTGTTCAAGCGCAACGATGCGTGGCGGCTGTGATAAAAGCATTCAGAAAGTGTCGCCCCAGAAACTTTGGGCAGACTCAGTCGAAAGGCCGATTCGGAGAGAGAGGGCCAAAACTCGATCTCGTTGAGTTGAAGACTCGCACTCACCAACGTGTGGATGGGCAATGGAAAGGTCTACAAGGACGATTTTCTCGCGCCACGCAGCAGCAGAGTTGACAAGGCCAGGACAATTCGGCGAACTCTCATTAATCATTCGCATGTGTGGCAGACAGTAGTAGCGAGATGGAGTAGCATACTTTTTGCGGCAAGCCAAGCAAACACACGCACACGCACGCCCAACATGAAGGAGTAACAAATTGGGATGCGGCATTAAATTAATCGAAAACATGCTTGGATTATGTTTGCCCATCCTACGAACAGCTCCCTTTTGCAGGATGATGATGGATGTCTGGGTGGGAGTGGGAGGCAGCCAGAAATTTGGAAATTAATAAATGATTCCAGGAAGCGACAGAGAGCCACCCACAAGCGGCATCCAGAATGACAGGCGAAGTGTCGATTTTCTGCATCAACAATAGGTCCGCCATCCGTAATTTGAGGCGTCTCAATGTGGGACCTCAGCCCAAATGAGGTGGTAAGAGCCAATAATTGAGGTGCACTTTAGATAATTATCCCAATTTTTTTTTTCAGAGAATGTTTTTGAAATAATTAAAAAATATGGTACATATTTTGTTTTATGCATTTTTCCACACACCTTAGGTATCTTTGCCATTCTGAAAATCGGACAAACACAGCTATAAAGAACACCTGAACTGAAGAGCTTACCGTCTGGTACCCATTGGGCTTTCATATGTAAAATGTATAATTTGTGCGCGGTATTTTGTTGTTGTAATTTTGATTTAAAAAATTGTATTTGTTATAGGTGCATTAATAAGGCGCTTCTACCTATTCATAGTTATGGATTTAGATGGATAACTCTGTACCTATAGTGTAGCTCTGCCGTAAATATCTTGTTTTTAGTTAAAGTCAATTGTCATGGATAACTCTGGTCGATCATTTTCATGTGCTTACCAGGTATATGATCGGCAAAGAAAACGAAAAATTGCTCCTACCGAAACTCCAAAAACAGCATGAAGGAAGGAAGGAAATGAAGGAAATGAAGGAAATTTTATGGGATATGAGCACCTTCATTTTATTCACACACCTCCTCTTTCAGAATGTGTATCGTATGATTCTAGTTTAAGTCTCTTTTAGATTTATTCGTTCCTGCCAATAAGCAACTTTCACAACGTATTGTGAAGCTTCTAGATTTGTACCTGCTGTGTACACACTTTTGTGTGCATTCTTCTATATTTTTTCGAGTATTCTTCTGTAGATAGTACTTTTAGATATTCGTCCATATATTTGTATGTGCTGAGTAGGAGTCCATTTAATGTAATTTTAATATCAATAGCGGCGCACAGTGGGGGCTTCGGCCATTTCAACTTGCTAAATTAATAACTCCTGAATAATTAAAGATATCTTCATAAAATAAACTGCACTCGAAATTCAGTTTGCAAGATAACATGGTGCCAAAATGTCTAGAAGCTTAACAATAAATAGTCAAAGTTGAACTTTGATTCCGGGGCACAATTGCCTGTTTGCGGTGCATTAAATGCTATACTTTGGTTTTTTTCCATCGATACAGAAAATTTAATGGTCATTACTACACCAATTTTACCCGTTTTTGCCCGTTTTGCCCGTTTTTCGGAAAATAAGTTTTTCTCTAGAACTGTCAATGCAAAGGACGAGTTTTTTGTTTTTGAATATGGATGAAAATGAAAGCATCTGGAAAAAAAATTCCAAAAACATGGAAACCTTAAAGATGCAGTATATGTCAACAAAAGTTAAATACATTTTTTCATGCTGAAATAATTTTAATTTGTGTGCTCATATCTTCTTAACCAAAAGTCAGATTTTCTTGAAACTCTGAAAGCTCTTGATAATTCTCTATCGTTCAACAAATTCATATTAATTTTGACACCTTGCGGCCGAGGCCGAGGTAAAGTAAACTGCCTTTTATACAAAACGAGAAGGAACGTGTGAGTCGCTTCTTTGGACGCGACTCTACGTATACCCGTACTCAGTCAGTATGACCGGAGTATGAAAACCGGAGTATGACCTTTTTTTATTGCCAATTTGAAATATGAAAAAATTTGCTCTGTACTCCTATCCTTCCGTGTGGGAGAACTTTCAATGGCTCTCTGAATCCGATCTCAGTTTTGCTAACATAGACAAATATCTATGGACCCTTGGATAAACGATAGAGCTTTTGGGCCTGTTACCTTAGTTTTTATTCATGTGTTAACAGCTTGGGCATTTCAACACTTTCTATACCATTATGTTTACAAAATTATCGTAAATTTAAATAACAAATTTCCATGAAGAGAGAGAGAGAAAATTGCCCCTGGACGATTCATCTCAATGAGCATCTAAAGCGATATTAAGTTAATTCAGAATAGTGACACTCTAATCAAAAAGGTTTACAATTCGAGTTTTAGCGGGGATGGAACCGACCTCTGGACGGGGGTCATGCGAATGTCCCTAAAGACCTTTGGCAGTGAGTCGGAATAAATAGTGCCTGCCATGTGAACCTGACTCGCCATCTGCATCCATTCTCTGACTTTTAATGGTCAATCCCGGCGATGAGTCGTCGAAAATCGCGGGTAATCTCATTCGGGACACGAAAATATTTAAATTAGCAAGAAAAATGGAAAAAGCGACGTATGAAAGAGGAAATTTGCTCAGTCAGCCATCTGATAACATAGGCAGGCAACTTCTCGCCAAATGCGTGACGTGGCAGGCCTTGAGAAGATTACCCTCTCCCCCAACTCCCAGCGATTGAGACTCATCTCTTTTTCTCTGATACAAAGTACAGCGAGTTGTCTGAGCCAGGAGCCTGGCGGCACAAAGAGCAGTCTGAAAACCGAACAAAAAGAGTAATAAGCACATATGTACATTGTTCATGCGTACATATGTATGTACAATGTACGTATGCATGAGGGGACAATATTGGTGACGCAGCGAGGCTGGTCACCTCGCAGTAACATTTCGATTCGAATTACGTATGCAGTTTTTTCAACCTTCCAGCACAAGTGTATGCCACAGCTCATGCACAGTCTCTGACAGGCCAAAGGCAGGCTGTAAAAAGTGCGGTTTTCCACATATTTATTGTTTGTTTACACAGCAACAAAAACGGTGTGGGTAAAACACCAATCCACGCACTCACGCACCCACTCACTATCAGTCAGCTTCCTGCGATTCTTCTCTTCCATTTCCCGCGTTTTCCAGTTTTTCAGTTTTCCAGTTTCCCAGTTCATTTTTGCATCTGCAACAGCATTTTTATGCAAAACAACTGTTCTCTGTCAGCGTCACATCAGGCACCGTCAGCACGCAGGGGCAGTTGAACGAACAACTGAACTGGCAAACATTTTCAACATAAGATTCTTTTTCCACCCAGATGAGATTTAAAGAGATCAGCTTTAATTTGAAAATCCCTGTGAACTCGGCATACATATTTATGTGGACCTGGTGGTTGAATGGAGTCAAAATGTTCCCTCAAAGACTGATTATTCAAATACTCGAAGAAAAATAGTTGATTCCTTTCCGTGAAAAAATATTCTCCACGGAACAATAAATCGTTTAGCTCACACACCTAATTTTAGTCATATGTACGATAAAAGACATAATTAAGCAGACAATTAAATTTCCAATGATAGCCCTTACCTTTAAATTTAGTTGGCTGACAGGCGCAACTATTTTTCCCGCTCTCTTTGCCACTCCATCACTCTGTTTATTGGTGTGCCAAGATATTTCGCTCCGTCATTCTGTCTGTCTGTTATGTCGTTCCTCCAATGCAAATATTATCACAAGGCGCACCAAAGGACATTTGCATAATGTGCAATGCAAAGTTTTGTCAACATTTGAATTAAGTTATCCTGATTATCGCTTTTATGTTTTATGGGGGCCGTGGAAAAAAAGTGAACAATTTTGGCATTAATGTAATTTTGTGTGTGTTAAATATTTTAACGCAGCTTTCATTTTTCGTTTCCTTAATAGCAAGATAGAACAAAACTAATTTTAGAACAAATTCACGGATTACCGTAATCATTTTTTGAACGCTTTCAAAGTCAGCTGATTCAGCGGTCCTAACTGAAAGTGTAAATATGGAAAAAGCAGGTCACGGTATGTACATATATTGTTAAATTCTGATAATAATGTGTGCTTATTGAATTGCCCCATGTGTAATTCGAGTGTATTTTTAGCTGTATACTAACTAGTTACGTGAGTTCTGCAGAATATTACTTTTACGCAGCACAAAAGTCACCACGGTCAAAGTTTTTAACCAATTAATTTAGAATCAAATGGTGTTAATACTGTCGGCCCGTTTTTGCCCCTTTTCGGGAAATATTGATTCTGGTTTCTATTTTTTTCACTTTTGCAGCGCTGCAAATAAAATCACAATCAATCAATCAATTAATCAATAGAATATATTTATTTAAGCTCAAGCTTTGATTTAATTTTTATCATAAATAATGATTTCAACGAATTTTGTTTAGTAAATACGACATAAATGGGTTTTTGTTAATATGTGGGCGGAAAGAAGGTACAAAAGACTAAATTTGTTTTTACGAAATTCTACTTTAGTCTTTATGGCTTTATTTTTAGAATAGATGACAAAATGTTCGCCACTGTGCACGGTCAAAGAACCAAGGAAAAGCCCATGGTAGATGTGTCATTTCGCATTTCCGCGAAAGTATCGTGTGTCACATTTGATCGAAATTGAAATTTTAAATTGTTAACTTGTTAAAAAAACGTATATCTTAGAATCCTGCAATATATAATTACTGAAAACGCTATAGTTCCGATAGAAATTAAGTTTCAATTTTATCGTATGTAACTGTGCAACTGTACATATGTCCATACAAATTTTTTTTTCATGTGGAATGAATTATTTCAAACGCACAAAAATAAACAAAGACAACAACATTTTGATCTTTTGATTCTGTTCTTTTTTATTTTGCTTATTTCTTGGTGTGCGTTTTAATATTTATTGACATTAGACTTTTCCAACTAACTAGCTGAAAAAATAGAGATAGTCTTATGGGAAATGCCTGCAGTCAGAGCAAGTTTGCTCTCCAGTTGAGCTGGAAGCGGAGTTGCGGCAGAAATGCTCGATTATTTTACTTTTCAGAAAAATGTTGCTGACTTTGTGTTCTCTGGTATATTCTGTATATATGTGGGATTTAAAATTTTTTTTAAGAATTATGGATTTTTTCTATGGCAGAATTTTTTTTTACGAATTTTTTAAGTCTGGTATTTTGCTTTAAAGCTTTTTTTAGAGGTAGCGCTTCTTTTTTTTCACATAACTCTAGTATCTTACGTCTGGTTGTAAAGAACTTTGCTACTTTGAAAAGATAAAGCAGCTAGAAGTGAAGCCCAAACACTTCGTGATTTCAGCTTACCGTCTGGGAAATGTTAAGCATTGAAATGCAAAAATGAAGATTTTTGTGCGGTATTTTCTACGAAATTTCGACTTTAAAACCTCGGGAAAAGTCGAAAAAAAAAAACATAATTCTTTAAAAATTAAAAAGTCTCATATCTATCAGAAAAAGTCCGTCTGGATCCTTGAGGAAAAACAGGTTCGATTTTGTGGAGTAGTGCTATCGGATGTACCACTTGTTTCAATTAAGGACATTAGGTTTCTTAGAACAAGGCGCCATTATTTATTTTTATTTTTTATTGGCAACAATTAAGTTGCTATTCGTTTCTGTAGCTAAAACAATACAACCTAAAAGAGTTGTACCGTTATTTTCCCATTCTAAGCTGAGTAATTAAAAAAAACGCCCTGTAAAATTTTGTTTTTTGACATACGATACTTTTGCGGAAATGCGTCGATATGTACCTAGCACTAAATTTGGACAATGTTTCATGTGTGTAGTAATAGTTGATTTTGAAATTAAGGATTTTGTTGGAGTTCGATTCGGTTGCATCTGTTCCTGTCTTTCGTTCGAGCCGGGGGCTGTCAATGGACCGAAAGCCTCAAAAGAAGGACCCGTTGCGGAATCTCGACACGTGCACCTGCCAGTTGGAGGCTCAATGGGGTAGGAGCGGAGAGCGGTGGCTGAGTGGAAATTGGCACATTGCGTGTTCTGTAGTGATACATAAATACACACAAACGTACTTACTTTTCTGCAGTTGATGCTGACGAAGATTTGTTTTATTCTAAGTGAAATGTGCAATTAGTTCGAGTACATAGTAACCATAACCAAGAACTTACAAAAAAACGACGGATCCGTTTAGTTGGGTGGCAGAGGGGAAAGCAGGGCTGCAGTTGATAACCATCCAGTATTGGTTCAGGTGTTAAGCAACCCACACCCTCCCTTATGTTTATTTATGTATTTATATAGTCTCGTTGATTTCCTCATCTGGTTGGATTATGTCATTTTGGGGGGTGCGGTAGCTGAAACACATTAAAAGGCTTATGCCAACAATTGAATTATTTTTAAGCCCTGCCAAGCAAGGCACACAAAGAACATAAAAGCACACACAGACACACACAGCAGCTACGCCGTGGGTAAAAATGTTTCCACAGTGCTCATTCGTTATAATGAGCCTTCGTGGCATTGACGACATTGTTGAGCGAAAACACGGGCAGGAGGCCATCATTAAAGGCGCAGTGGTGGACGAAGCAGGGGAAGGGGCAGCTGCTATTGGGTTCACGGCCAGAGCAAATGTTTTCCCTTCACCGCCACCGCCACCCCCATCCAACTGAGAGCAAGGATTTTTGTATGTTTGTGTGTGTGTGTGTGAGTATTATCAATTTGCTTAGCTTGGATTTCTGCCTTTCCTTTCCTTGCCTTTTCGTTTTGTTTTTCTTTCGTTTTCCTTTTCTTCGCCGTTTAGTGCTGTATTCCGCGCGTAGAAGGCGCAAAGGACAAAGTGTGGCAGAGTTTTGTGTCACACAAACAGGGAATACCTTTTGACATTTATCGTTGCTGATCTCAGTCACCCTCTGCTCTCTCTGCTCTCTCTGCTCCCTGCTCAAAGCCTCGAAAACCACAAGGCTGATTTTCCGCGCTAATGATAAAAGTTTAGTCGCTTCGTGGGGTTTCTAGAGGGGAAGAGCTGAAGGGCAGAGCAGTGAAAGTGAAAACAGCCAAATCCGAGACTGAGCATTATCTTCATTGCCATCCACCAAAACGCACACCAAGACTGCGTATTTTGCTTTCAATTAATTGTTTCCCATGTCAGTCACTCGTCACATATCCCTCTCCACACCCTCTCCACTTCAGCCCCGCCCCATGGTGGGCGATGTGACCAGTCTCAGACGCACAAGCCGCTAGCTCCTAGTGTACATATGTATTTTATTTATCATTAACCATAGCAGATGTTTTTACAGAAAGATGTAAAGCTAATCATGTTACTCTTAAAAATCTTAAAGCAATCATATTTTTGTTTACAATGACGGGAGTTGAATCTGTGCACCAAGGCCCAAATTATTTTTAAGCTTTCATTTAATTTCATTACAGAGGTTTCGAACAACAGAGGTTTACAGAGGTACGATGCTCGTAAAACCAAACTTCCACATAACAAATTTTATTATACTTATTACGAGTACATATGTATGTATGTATGTACTACATATGCATGCAGAAAATGAAGGACAGAGAGAGATACGAAGCGGTCGTAGCTTTGTGGCTTTGGTTTTTGGTTTTTTTGGTTTTTTGTTTTTTCTTTAGGTTCATCATGTATTTTTATTGTAAACAATTATCACAGACAATAAAGTACAATTACTTAACGTACTGTTACTGTTGATTAGAAACTTTTGTTAAGGGTCAAAGACAATTTCTCTTTACAATTTACTTTTTTAAGTGAAATGCGGGACCAACGGACGAAAACGGAGATTGTGCAATAGGAATTTATATGTTCCTATATAACCTTCGCCTGGTTCTGCTCCTTACCAATCTCCTAGCGAGGACGTTCGGGTGGCTCCTTAGTTTGGTCGAGTATCTTGTGGCTTGCTCGTTAATAATGTCACCGACTGAGGGGACTCCAAGGTCTTTGGCGATGTCTCAATTACGGACAAACCATTCAGCACCACAGATCTTTCGGAGGGTCTTGTTCTGAAACACCCTGATCCTGTCCAGGTTTGTTTTCGCTGCGATACCATAGACCTGGATGCCATACCTCAATGCAGGCGCCAGGACTACCTTATATATTCGGATCTTGTTGGCCAGGCTGAGCTTGTTGTTAGGCTTAAGAAGCCAGAAGAGTTTTCTAGCCTTGCTTTCTAACCATCCTTGTGTGGCTGGCAAAGGTTAAAGTTTTGCGGCGTCGCACAGTGGGGCCCCAGCCGAAAAGAGGTGGAAAAAGTCAAGTCAACTTAATGAACGCTTTGGTTAAAACGAATATTATCGAGCTCTCCAGAGCTTTGAAAAATTGAAATTTTCAGATAATCGTTCTTTAAGCATCGAAGATATGAGCACTCAAAGTCGGAAATAGTTTCAAAGTTTACAAATTTAAAAAAAATTTTATTGACACTCTGCATCTTTTAGGTCGAATTCAAAGTAAACTGTGTAGCGTATGAGTCTGCTTTTGGTATTTATTGGTAGGTGTCGGAACCAAAGAATGGGCTTTCACATATATGTGAAATGAAGGACAAAAAGATGTACGTTTATATATTTATTCAAATATTCAGATAGCATGCAAAAACGAGAAGGACGCGACTCTACTTTATACCCGCACTCAGTCAGAATATAGATTTGTGAGCTTATGGTTTGGCTCTTGGTTGCCATTGTGTAACAAAACAGCCTTTAACCTTTCCTTACTTCTGTCAACAAATAACCTCCCATCTTTTGGTCGAAAGCTTCACCAAGTCCGGAAATTTCGTGGCAAACGTACATGTCATCCTTCCTCATACAAAATTGTGCGTGAACCAAATGACGCGTCCGGAAATGAGTTATTTTGACATCTTCCTTCAATAAAAGGGCACCCTTTAAAGGAGATCCAGGAAGCTCGGCTTCTAGGATCCTCACCAAATCGGTCAATTGTTCCTGTGAAAGAGGCTTGCAATGTTTGTATTCTCCTGATTGGTCATTACTTGAATCCGTCGTTCCATGAGAAGAAGGCGACATCTCCTCTTTTTTGCGTTTTAGTGGCGGTATTTCCTCTAAAGGAGGAGCAGGAAGCGTAAAGCCTTGACCAGGTTGTTTCGGGGAACCCCACTTCATGGATCTCCCGATTCCAGTAATTTTGAGTGAACAAAAGAATCTCTGGTTTTCTCCACAGCATTGGAGTAAAAGTAACTGTCTACGACAAATTCAGCCCAAATGGATATGAACAGGCAGGTTATATATCCGACATAAATCCATACCTAGGACTTGCTTAAACGACTGCACCTTGGTTTGGCAGTTTCTCCACCGATCCTTTCAGACGATACCTTGGGCGACGCCTAATTAATGCGTCTATCTAAAACTAACGAGAAGGAACGTGTGAGTCGCTTCTGGGGACGCGACTCTACTTATACCCGTACTCAGTCAGTAAATACATTTTTGAGATATTATTTTTTAGAATTTTAGAAAAAAAAAAGAAATTTTACATTTTACATTTTTTTGCTACATCTGTTATCTACATCTACATCTACCATGTATATTCTACATCTAACATGTAGATTATAGATGTACCATTTAGATTCTACATCTCCTCCTCTAGGGGTTGCTCGCGCACTGAACGCGGCAGAGTGTGCGAGCGAGAAAGAGAATGAGTGGTTGTTTTCTTGCAGGAAGGGGCGGGGGAAGCAGCTGAAAATTAATTTCTTCATTCTGGCTATATTTATGATGCGATCTGATTCAGATTCAGCAATCTAATAGATATGGTCATTCTCTACGATACTGCGTTTTTAGTTTTATCGTATCTTTAAAATTGTGCCTGCCACAGATTTTCGTCCTTTGTGGGGGCGGAAGGGGCGGGGCGAAATTTTGAAATACACTTGTAGCAGTGTGATATCACATGAGTCTTGAAACCAAATTTGGTTACCCTAACTCTTATAGTCTCTGAGATCCAGGCGTCAAACAAGACGGACAGACGGACAGACGGTCAGACGGACAGACAGACATGGCTCTATCGACTCGGCTATTGATGCTGATCAAGAATATATATACTTTATGGGGTCGGAAAATTTTCCTTCTCTGTGTTACACACATCCACTTTTACCACAAATCTAAAATACCCCTTAACTCTTTTTTGAGTACGGGTATAAAAATGTTGTCGAAGAATTATTATTTTCTCGACTTTTCCTGAGTTTTTAAAGTCAAAATTTCGGGAAAAACGCCTCAAAAAATGATCAAATTTGAATTTGAAATATTAATATTAATATAATATAATATAATATAATATAATATAATATAATATAATATAATTTAATATAATATAATATAATATAATATAATATATTAATATCTTCCAGACGTTAAGCTACAGCTACAAAGTGTCTGGGTCGGATTTATAACCAGATATAAGATACTAAGTAATGTCAAAAATAGAAGCACTACCTCTGAAAAAAAATCATGAAAAAATACCAAATTAAAAGAATTCTTAAGAAAAACTAAACCATACAAGGAAAATGATGCTTCTTTAAAAAAAATGTAGTCCAGAAATCTTTCAGAAAAAGTTATTTTGGGCCTCAGCGGAAATGTCGTGTCGACTAGTGTAATGAAAACAATGAAATAAACGATAAAAAACATTCCTCAAAATCATTGTTTGAAAGACTGCAAACTCTGGCCCACAGTTCTCAATGTTGTATCATTCCTGTTCAAGGAGTGGGTCGGAGGCTTGGTCTGTGCCTGTGCCTGTGTCCAAGAATTGGGTTCAAACTCTGTAAAAACCTATCGAGTCCAAAACTCTACAGTCTGCCATGGCACCACCCATTATGATACACTACACTCGGTTCTATACGAATTTGATGTCTTTACTTTTCTTCCCTTACTTATATATGGTTGTACAAATGTACACAACAAATCATTGTAAATAGAGAAAATACCGAGGTTTGGCATTTCACTTGATTTCAAATCAAGTATTTATTGCATTCGGCAGAGTCGGATTTCGGACTTAATAAAGTTTCAACACTTAACTCCAGTTGAGGGGCTATCTGGCGGTTGCGACTACTATTACCACAATTGTTGCCAGAATATGCGACATCTACACATATCTATCACAGTTGGGCCATTCCATTCCTGTTCAGGGAGTGGGTCGGAGGCTTGGTCTGTGCCTGTGCCTGTGTCCAAGAATTGGGTTCAAATGCTCTTCATCTGATTTGATTTCGGTTTCACTTTAGCGGTTTGTGGTCTTCGCAACTTCTGCTCTGGCTTTGGCTCTTCTCGATACTTGCACTTCGGTTCCATTGTGTTTCACAGAATCTACGACTGTGTAAATGTGTAAATTTGACACTGAAATAAACGAAAGTTGGTTCTTTGTACGTCCGGTCCGGTCCCGTCCAGTCCAGTCCAGTCCAGACCCCTTCTGGACAGCGTCTGTTATAAGTTTGCGGTGAAAAGATTAAGCTGTTTGATCAAAAAATGAACGGCCACATAAAATCGATTTCAAATGAAATGCGCTTTTTGTTACGAAGCCAAACAGATACAGATACTTACAGATACAGATACTTATATTCGTACAAATGTGGGTACCTATATTTTAATCCATACAGCATCCATACATCTTGTGGCTGATAGTCAGAAGAGAATCGCACCCTGATTGCTTTCTGTGGCATGCACTTCACATCTCGTTTGGAGCTGGTGTTCCGGGCTATAGAGGTGTTTAAGCACTGACCTTAGAGTTAGTGAGTTCCTAGAAAGTACCCAATATCAATGGCATCTCTTACATTTTGTATGGAAAAACATGTTTCGCCAGGCGAAATGCTGTGTACTTTTCTTAAAAAATGTTCAATCTGACAACCCGTGATTCGATTTAACCCAAAGGCTACACAATTAATATAGAACTGAATAGTCATTGGCTAAATGAAGCTCCATTGTTAAATTATCCACATTCAGAAACAAGTACATTTAATACATACATAATATGTATTACATATGTATGCGTGCACGTATGTACGTGCGAGTATATACATATATATGTATATGAACTGAGAATTCCATGAAGCGTACTTTACATTATTCGAGAATAAAGTACAATTTGAATCTTTGGTTTTGCCTTGCTTTACGAATCATTCCGAGTGATGGGGCTTCTTAAAATTTCGTGTAAAACTTAGTTTGAATAGGTCGAATTATCTTCCTTAACCAGAAGGCGCGCCACGAATTTGTTTTGTTTTATTCTCCCGCTATTGTTTCGAATTCCGTCTTTCTGTCTCCCGCTCTTCTCACACCAACACAGTGCTCGTTTTCCGAAAAGTTGCAAAAGTCGGATATCGTGTTGTTGAATTTGGAAAAACTTTTATTACACTTCAACTGGGAATTGATCAAGCTATTCAAACCCAAAATTTTATAATTTATAAAATTTTTAAATATTTATAATCGCTCTTCATAGTTGGACCATTTTTCTGTTTTTGTAAAAGTTAAGGAAAACGTGATTTAAAGGCAAAGTTAAATACATTTTTTCTTAGGCTACGAGAACAATTTTAGTTTTCTTAATTTGAACAACAAATTTCATATACAAATTAAAAAAAAATTAATTATTTGTTGCGATTATATTATATATTAGATTTTTTAAGAAACGTAATTTTTTCAACGATTTAAAATTTTTAACGGCATATAAAAAAGGCCATATTTGGCCGAGCATTGGACTATAAGAAAAAATAGTGGCGATATTTAACAAACAAAACAAAAAGAGAAGGAACGTGTGAGTCGCTTCTTTGGACGCGACTCTACTTTATACCCGTACTCAGTCAGTATAAAAATTTGTAAGCTTATGATTTATTTATTTTGAAATTTTAAAACAAATTTTCATTTAACATTTTTCTTTTACATCTGTATCAACATCATAAATGTAGATTTAACATACACAATGTAGATTCTACATCGTCTCCGCAAAAGTCGCGCATTGCACAGAATAAGCAGAATAAGAATAGCGTCATCAGCGCTGGAGGAGGTGGGGGAAGGAACTGAAAATAAATTTCTTCATTCTGGCTATAATTATGATCCGATCGGATTCAGATTCCCCATTCTGTGGGGTCGGAAGATGGCTGGGCCAAATTTGAAATACACTTTTAGTAGGGTGATGTCACATAAGTCTGGAAATCAAATTTGGTTGCTCCAGCTCTTATAGTCTCTGAGATCTAGGCGCTCATCAAGACGGACAGACGGACGACTGGGCTATTGATGCTGATCAGGAATATATATACTTTATGGGGTCGGAAACGTTTCCTTCTCTGCGCTACACACATCCACTTTTACCACAAATACGATATACCCCTTAACGCTACGAGTACGGGTATAAAAACAAAAAATTGTTCTTATATGTATTCCTCCTAGATCTGATGCCGTTGTTTATTTGAACCACCTTTCTGCCAATCATGCGCTGTTCAGATCATAGTATTGGGTGATTTTAGCATACCATTTCCTGTTGCTACCAAGTTTTCAACATGATTTTGTCGATGGGATCCCCGATTTAAGCCTACATCTCTCGCAACTTGGTTGTTCCTATCCACAATCGTTGTCGAATATCGACGCACCAGCCAAGTTGTTTTACGACACTTTAAACTCCACCGGTAATACCTTTGTTCCGGAAGTCACGTGATTTTATTTCTCGAATCTTCCCTAATAGAGACTTACGACAAGTATGCAAATCTTAACCTAATATGTTTATTTAATTAATTACACTTAATTACTTAGAGTACGTCCCTAGCTAGGTATTATATATTTTGCTGGGTGGGGAAGTCTCTTCGCCGGGTCGTGTATGGCTAGTGTGCCAAGTTAAAGACTGCGCAAGTCTATTAGGATGGGCTTGAAGCTTGGCCTGATACTTTGCTTTCACTTTAGATATATCAGCTTTAACTGATCCTACACTTAAGACTTTATGGATATTCTCATTCCATATGTACCATGGCGCCCCAGTGATAGTTCTTAGTATCTTCGATTGAGCTCTCTGGATTATTTCTAAATTACTGACGCAAGCATTTCCCCCATAGCTCGGAGCCGTATGTCCAGATGGGTTTGGGAACTGCATTGTACAAAAGTACTTTGTACTCCAGTTTTAGTGGTGAACTGGTGTTTATTAGACAATGTAGATTAGTAGCATTAAATTTAAGTAGACCAAGCAAGTCTTCTGTCCAGATGAACACCAAGGTATGCTTCGATGGTTTGTGGAATGTTGATGTTGTTCAGATATAATGGAGGGCAAGTTTGTCTGTTTAACGTAAAAGTGACATGCTTGCACTTTTGCTCGTTTACGCATATGCGCCAGTCTGCTAGCCATTTTTCTAAGCCCACGAGATGAGACGACAAGTGTTCCGTGGCCCTTGTTGGACACTTGGAGCGACTTAGTATGGCAGTACATCAGCAAATGTCGAAGTTGTTGTTAGGCTGTTTGTCGGTAGATCTGCTGGGAATACGATATGCAGTGTCGGTCCAAGCACGCTGCCTTGCGGTACACCAGCTTCATTGGATGATGATGATTGGATGATATTCAGAGAGGAAATCTTTGCATCGTACTGCGAAGCTTCTTTGCTGTAGGTATGACTCCAATATTCCATGGATGTTCTGTGGAAGTATTTTTTTGATTTTGTGGATCAAGCCGTCTAACCAAACGCGGTCGAAAGCCTGGGCGACATCCAGAAAAACAGCGGAGCAATACTCCCGTCTTTCAAATGCATTTCGTATCTCAGAGGTTATACGATTTACTTGTTCAATGGTTCCGTGTTTTTCGCGAAATCCAAACTGGTGAGTCGGGATGACAACGTTGATGTGTAGGTGTTGTTTGATACGAATCAGGAGCAGCTTTTCAAATATCTTTGATAGGCAAGGCAGTAGGCTGATAGGTCTATATGATGATGGCTTGGACTTGTCTTTTCCGGCTTTATCGATCATTTCTTCCATTCTTGAGGATATTAGCCCCATTTCATCATGCTGTTGAATAGCACAGTAATGAAATACACTGCACAGCTCGGCCATTCTATGATCATTTTAGGGGAGATGAAATCGTGGCCCGGAGCTTTCTTTTACTTTGAGATTTGGTCTTTAATGACCCTTGTGACTTCTCCTGATTGGAATATGATAGGCGGAGTAGCTTCGGGATTGCTGGTTGGTGGGAGCACAAAGCTATTTGTTGCTGGGTGTGGTTTGAAGACGTTTTCTAGATGGACGGCAAAAATATTTGACCTCTCTTTGTTGCTGCGAGCCCACTCTCCTGTTTGTGTACGCAAAGGTGATTCACTCTCGATTGGCGGGCAAACGCCTGATTTAGCCTTCCCCAGTGGGAATCGTTTGCTAGTTGGGGAGAGTTGCTCCGTATAGGATATTTGAGCTCGGTTTCTAGCCGCTCTTTCGAGGCAGGTGATCTGTGCGCTTGCCACTCACGGCGAAGCCTTCTTTTATCGCGTAGCAGCACTTCAATGTGCCTAGAAATACGACTGCTGTTGGAAAGTTTATTAGGTACTAATATTGGTGTTGAGTGTTTTGCCGCCAGTGACATTGAGGATACTAATGCTTCGACTGACCTATCAATGTCATCTCTACAATAAATGTTTGGGCAGCTATCAATATGGGAACTTATATACATACTTCCTGTATTTGAGCCAATCTGATTTGCTAGAAGTTATAAAGTGTGGGCGTTCCGAAAGCTGTGGTTGGCCGTAAAGGTGAAGTAGAATGGGCGAGTGATCCGATGATAGATCTGCTAAGTGATCTACAAGAATCTGAGCTTGCAGCACCCTTCGTGTAACTGCAAAAACAATCAAGTCGGTTGCCTGTTTGGATCTGTGGGCCAATATGTAGGCTTGCCCGGAGAGATAAAGTCCAGCTTGATGCTGCATTATTCCTGCTGTGGTTGGTTGAAGTGTCGGCTTAGAGACTGAGGCGTACGACCCGTTGTTGTAACTTGGCGCCTGAGCAAAAGAAACTCCTGGAGTCGTTGTTGATGCTATATATGGTAAGTTTTGTCGGACGACCGGGTTTCGATCTCCAGTATTTGTTGGCTTAGGCGATTTTTGCATTCCTTATAGACTGGACAACCTCTATAGTTGGCAGTATGGTTTCCTCCACAGGTGCTACATTTTTTGGCAGATGGGTCCTCCTTATCGACGGGGCAGTCTTCAGTGAGATGAACATCACCACAGGCAACGCAGACTGCCCGTAGAGTGCAATAAGTTTTCGTGTGTCCATATTCCTGGCAATTTGTGCATTGGACCGGTCCATTTCGCTTGTGTGGTTCCTCAACGGTTATTCTACAGTGCAGCAGCTATTGAAGCTTGTATATTGGGTGAACTTCATTTTCACTTATATGCATACTTTCGGGTGTCAGTTCTACCTTGAACATTGGCTGGGGAATTTCTATTTATTATGCTCATAGCCATTTTGACTTCGAAGCCCTTATCATTAAGTCCATCTATAATAAATTGATTGGGACTGTTGGTTCGACTCCTTTGATAACCACTTGTAATCCTTTGCTACTTTTAAGTTGGTAGGTGTAGTAATTAATTTTTCCATTTTCGAGGTATTTCCCAACTGATCGATAGTCTTGTTCGTCTTTGACTTGTATTTTTGTTTCAGATATGTTACCCCTTTTGATGGACGTGACATAGAATGTGTTTGCGCCAAGTGTATCAGTATCAGACCAGTTCAGCACAATTTGCCTGTCGAACATAAATAGGTGGCGGTCTCAATTTGTTGGCCTTGGCTGTTTGGGCGATCTCATCTTCATTTGGAACACTTAGTATCGAAAATCGATTGCTTGCTAGTGCCTTATTCGGCACAGTGTTCTTGGTTATTTTAGTTATTTTGGCTGCATTGTTGTTCGTCGCAGTTTGTGGGCTCAATCAGATAACTGTTAATAGATACATAAATACCACAACACGTGTTGAGTAAACCTTTAAAGAGTTTTCAAATTATTATTCTGCAAGCCCTAATTCCCGAAGTGGGGCCCACTGTGCGCGGCAATGGATCCCAGCAGAGCCCGTTCGCTTGCCATTTAAATTTAAAAATCCGACATCAACAAACGATAACGAAAAACCCATACTCATACAAAGTACATATGCGCGTACATATATGTATGTACATATGCACATTTCTGCTCACATGCATGGGGAATGTGGCGTGATAAGATCCAAATCAGAAATATAATCACAATATTGATCAGTCGGAAGAGAATTCGCTGATGGACAATTTTCCGCAGGCATACTCGCATGTATGATTGCCTAAAACTCGACAGTGGAAAGGCAGTAGTACACTTTATGAATTCCCGTGAAGCCGAAATGAAATGAAAAACTGACAGAGAGTGGCAGAGTGTGGCAGAGTGTGAGCGAGAAGGTGGATAAAGGCAGGACAGATAGGTACATATAGCGCCTGGCATCACGAATACTTCCATCGTATGGAAATTTCAGCGGCCGCACACTTAATATAATTTCACTTGAAACACACTCATACCCACTCACTCACTCACACGAGCACACTCCCACAGGGGAGATGGAAAGCTTCCCGGCAAAGCAGGAAGACTGACGGGGGACCAGCAGGTGCTGGTCGCCAGCGGTGGCGGTGTGGCACCATTCGACTTTCGTGTGGTCTTTCTTTGTTCTGCCGGGGCTAACGTGACTTTGGCGCGTTAACCTCAATTTATCGCTGCCATTTATGTCCTTTTTTCCGATTACAGCATAAATTGTGGTAGGTAACGTGTTGGTCACACACACTGCCATGCACCACTCACCTGATAAATGGTGAAATGCATGTATTGTGGAATCGATAAAAAATAAAATACGAACGGCCCGGAGGGTGGGCGGAGGCGCCTCACGAAGGGACTGATGTTGCTTCATCGACAGTTGCTGGCCCGTTTTGGGTTAGTTGCATTGAAGGGCGACGCGACGGCCTGACTTACCAGCGAGTGTAAATTTTAAACAGTTCTGCCCACAATAATTCGTTCCAAGTACACCCAGACCGCCAAGAAATTCACCTCTATCGCGATTCCGAATTGGGACACGTTAAATTAAGATATTAAGAGGGGTAATAAACGGCATGGCAGAGCAGACATGAAAAGATTTTGGCTTCAGTTTTGTTTGGAAATAAATTAAAGTTTTCACATCCATACACACATACAACATACGCTGGAGGGCTGGAGGGAGGATTAGCCTCCAAATAAAGCTAAGCGATTGATACCTTTGGATGGCTTCGGTTGAGGGTTATGTTTAGTCCCAAACGCTATGTACGAGTACAACGTTTGCGACGACTCTGCCCCGGATTGACATGTGGACGTGTTTTATTTATGCGCTTGCAAAAATTGATTAAATAAAATTCTTCCTGCATTGCCCCCCTGGAAACGTCATTTTTTGGTTGGCCTTTTGCGAAATGCCATATTTTTGTACGGGCATGGTCAGCATCCGATATACTCGTAGTCAGGTATTATCAAAAACAAGAGTTGTAAAATGTTCTCTACACTTGAGGCCTTATACGTGCACGATGTATCAATATACAATGTATATTATACATACATATATTCTCCAGGAAGATGAATACGCATAATTTATTTTCGCAACTCTTTTTGCACTCAGAGGGCACCATAACCAAAACAAGCCCTCATCAGACACCTTCTTTACGTTGACCAGCTTCCGAAAAAACAGGCGACAATTTGGTGTCAAATTGGGTTCATTGGGACCCCTTTTGTGGCTTTTGGCTCGCTTAAAACACCCACCCCGTCGATTGTCCCTCACGGTATGCACCCTCTGATCTTGAAATAGCCGTTCCCTCAATAGCTCAGCATGAATTTTTTCTGGCACAGCAGCCAATTTTGCACCACCCTCACAAGACTTCTTGACTTACGTTTGTTTGTGATGCTGCTCTAGCAACGCTTGCCAGAGTAAGTCCAGTATCACTTCCTACAGACCCTTACCATCCAACTTTGGCTATATCCCTTGAGTGTGTCCCATCCAGTTACGCTGCCAATTCCATGGCCCCTAGCCGCATAAAGTGTTTTCGGAAAACTAACTTCGCTGAGCTCAGTCTTCACCTTTCGCACGTTGATTGGTAATTTATGGAAGCATTACCGTTTGACGATACTATCAACGCCGCCCTTTATACACATGTTCCTGCAATCAACTAGCTGTATCGTCAAAGCCTCTCCACGAATTTGTTTTATTTAAGGAACAGAAAATTCAAGCTCTAATAAAACGTATACTAGAAAACGAAGTACAGCTGCTTGAGTTCTTGACTACCTGCCAATTGCAACATCTATGCAGTAGTCTGATATCTCCATGGCAAGGCGGTTCTTTTTAAACATCGATCAACAGCGAAAAACCTTCCCGAGGTCTCTTCCACAATCAACCGCGGATTTCAAAGCTTACAAATGGACGTAATTTTAACGGATTTTATCAAGGCTTTTGACTCCGTCAACCATTCTCTGCTAGTTCACAAGCTGTCTCTAAAAGGTTTCCCAACAAATCTTCTCGACTAGATATCGTCATATCTGTCTAACCGCAACGTGTTTTGTTTACTTATGTCGACAATGTTTCATCACATCAGGAGTGCCCAAGGGAAGGCATTTAGGTCCTCTTCTGTTTATTTTATTTGTGAATGACCTTCCCCAAGTAAGTACATACTCTTCTACACTGATATATGCTGACGATGATCAAATCTGTCTCTCCTACGCCTTCATCCCGACCTCAATTAGATAAAAATTTGGTGTTCTTCTTTATGTGAACATTTGGCCGTCGCGCTCCTTACTTTGTATCGTACTCTCTGGGGAAGCATGGAGCATGGTGCAAGGCGTTTGACGACCTGCATGTCATAAACGCTGTACAATTTTCAATTTTTGCCCTGGGTAATTTTAAGTGGGACTCTGATAGAATCTTGTCACCTTACCAATCCAGGCTAAGACTCTTGGAGCTACCTTCATTGCGCCAACGCACAAGCTCCTACTGGGGATTGTGGACTCACAGTCACTTTTGAGCCAGGTTGACTTTCTGCTCCCCTTAGACCTACCCGTACCTTTCGTCCATTCCGTTTACCCTTTTGCAGGTCAAATTACGCTCAACACGATCCTTTTAGAATTCTATGTCCTAAATTTAATAAGTATCCCCTGAAATATCCCTTACAATTATTTACTGTACAAATTATTATTATTATAAATTACACTAGTCAACATGACATTGACGCTGTGGCCCAAAATGACTTTTTCTGATAGACTTCGGGACTTACAATTTTTTAACGAATTATGGTTTTTTGTGGTTTAGTTTTTTAACAGTTTTAAAAATCTGGTATTTTTTAATGTTTTTTTTCAGAGGTAATGCTTCTATTTTTCACACAACTTAAGTATCTTATATCAGGTTGCATAGAACTTTGCAGTTTTAAATTCTAATTATTGGTATGCTTTTCTGGTTTTAGATAGCGCATTGGTAAGGCGTCGTTTAAGGATTTGTTCATTAAAATCTATGGAGAGACGGTGGAGCTAGGCGCTCATCAAGACGGACAGACGGACAGATAGACAGATAGATATGGCTATATTGATTCGGCTATTGATGCTGATCAAGAATATATAAGTTAACACTCCCCACTAGCTGCAGGGTATCAGAGGACAGTCTTAAGTTTATAATTTTTGTATGGGATTTTTGTACTTCAGTTGTATTCTCTTTCTCAACCGAGCCAGTGAGCCGGTAAATAAAAAATATTAAAACATACTATGATCTTTCATTGCCGTCGGCTGGAGCCTCGGCTGAGATCATACGGGAAGAATGTAATTAACTTATACACTTTATGGGGTCGGAAACGTTTCCTTCTCTGCGTTGCAACATCCACATCCAATTACCACAAATCTAATAACCTTAACTCTTTTTGAGTAGGGGTATAAAACCCCACTTACATGTGGGATTTGCAGCTGGCGGGCAATCACAAGTGGTGCAAGTTATACGGCAACCAGTCGATAACCATTAATCGATAACCTTGCCGAGCGTCGTTGTGGGCGTTCGTGTCGAGTCGTTGAGAAAATAAGCAAAATACAGTTGTCCCCCAAAATAATTTTACGAGAACTAATTTAAGCACCAACTGTACCACTTTAAAATTGGTCAATGCGTTGACTATTGGGTCTAATCATTGGCCGAGATAACCATTTCTGCTTTCCTCGCATGCGTATGCCTTGGTGTTTTAAATTTGTCCATCTAAAAATGAAAGAATTGACCAAAATCAACCTTAGATCCAGTTATAGGGCAAATTAAGCCCATCGTCAAAATACAAATCTGCTGTATTTTGCATTTTATTCACTTTAAATGTGTACGAATGTCCCGTGCGACATCATGGAAATGCGCATACGTAATACGTAGTATATTTCCTATGTACTCATAGGAATGTGAGCTGCCAGTATGGGTCCACACAATACAGTACAGTAGTTGTTCGACTGCACCTCCCGAGTCCAGTTAGATATCCCAAATACTTGCAGACACTTCCGCTCTGCATCCGCCCCCGTTGCCTAGGAAGCAATCGCTTCTCTCAATCACTTCTTTCTCAGCTTCTGGCACAAGTAGAAGTGGGTGGCGCACTGAACCGGTGGCAACGTGTATCATGTGGATTCAGAATCGACTGAGACATTGGTGCAATAATCATAAAAAACTCAGTGAGAAGCTACACAATAACTGGCAGAGGCAGGCGGTTGACGATTACAGTCTTCACTCTGCCGAGAAGATGGTAGGTTACGTTAATCTCGCCCCGCCTCCTTCCGCCACCACAAAGGAAAAAAATCTGTGGCAGGCACAATTTTAAAAATACGATAAAACGAAAAACGCAGCATCGTATCGTATATCTACCAGATTGCCGATTGACCAGATTGACCAGATTGATGTAGATAACAAATGTTGCTAACAAATTGTAGAATTTAAAATATCCAAAAATATATATGTGAATGTCAAAAGCCCACAAATATATATTCTGACTGAGTACGGGTATAAAAGTAGAGTCGCGTCCAAAGCAGCAACTCACACGTTCCTTCTCGTTTTTATTGACGACAAGGCGCGTAACCTTGAATAAGAAGGTTTCACCCCATTGTACATATACAGTTCAACGTACGCCCATGTGAAGCATAGAACAAAATCCTGATGCAAAGTGGTTCAGGGCAATGTCCGATCCATTTCGAATCGTTTTTTTCGGTTCCATTCTCGCTCGTTTCACGTCAAAACATTTACAAGTAGTAGGTGGCCAGGAAAGATCCGAAAACCAATAGGCCAAGGCTCGTCGGACATTGACGCCTTCAATGCCTTGTATAGCGACGGAGCAAGTCCGTCTGTTTAAGTCTACTCTGCTATCCATAAGCTTCCGCCATAAGACCCTGTAGTCGTCCCCGTCTTTGAATCTATTCCCCACTATGCCTCCTCCGAAAGAGCAAGCACATAGATTTTGATGATGCACTTTCAAAAGCAGTTTATAATTGCATTAACCATAGCCTCCCTTCATGTTTGTATATTTCTGCCAAAGCAGTCATAATTTTTGAGGGACTTTTTGGCTCGTCAGCTCAAAGTTTCCTCCTTTCATCAGGCCACACTTTAGCCTCAATTATCGAGTTGAAGTTTAATTAAATAGTTACCATTGGGTTGGGCATGACGACTGGAGATGCAAAGCGGAAAGAGTCACTGATTCCATTTCATTTTGTGTGCCATTAAGTGAACTCCGCATAGAACTCACTGCAAATCCGCCACACGCAATCTCCGGCAGCACAGCGTGCATATGCGTAAAATTATTCATGGTTGTCTTGTTCATCCACGTGCCCCGTCCCCTGAAACTTGTTCCCTCGCTTCGTCTTCAATAACACTACTCGACACGAGATTTCCTCACGGAACAAAACCATCTTTTTCTTAAAGCTTACGGCTTAGAAATGGTTTGATAATTTTGTTTTCTATCACAGAACTTTTTTTTTAAGAATTTTTTTAATCTGGTATTTTTTAAAGTTTTTTCAGAGGTAGCGCCTATTTTTGTACATAACTCTAGTATCTTACGTCTGGTTGTGAAGAACTTTGCTATTTTGAAAAGATTTTTGAAACAGCTAGAAGTGAAGCCGAAACACTTTGTGATTTCAGCTTACCGTCTGGGAAATGTAAGGCATTGAAATGAAAATGCAATCCCATCCCTAATAAATGTACCTATACAGATAAATGGAGGTCACAGGATATAATTTTTCCAAAGCTTATTCAATAAAAAAAATCTGCCATAGAAAAAAACCATAATTCTTTAAAAAGTTTTAAAGTCCCATATCTATCAGAAAAAGTTGGTTTGGATCATTGAGGAAAACAAAAGTTGGATTTTGTCGAGTAGTGTAAGTCTAACAGCTGCAAACTATGCTACGGCTACGGAGTGTGGAAAAACTGTCAAAACCGGTAGCATATTCTCCTTATTTCTTATGAGGATTCCTTGCTACCATTGGATGAGTGTTTCCGTCCTTTTTCTGCACGGCTGTTTAAATATATATATATAAAAATCTCGTGTCACGGTGTATGTGGTTGAACTCCTTCGATACGGCTGGACCGATTTTCATGATTTTCATTTCTGTCGTATATTAAGTAGGTCCGCGAATGGGTCGTAACTAATTTTTGATCTTTATTTTACCACCCATTAAATTTTAATCTCGATTTTGGTGTTTTTATACCCGTACTCAAAAAAGAGTTAAGGGGTATATTAGATTTGTGGTAAAAGTGGATGTGTGCAACGCAGAGAAGGAAACGTTTCCGACCCCATAAAGTATATATATTCTTGATCAGCATCAATAGCCGAGTCGATAGAGCCATGTCTGTCTGTCCGTCCATCCGTCCGTCCGTCTTGTTGAGCGCCTGGATCTCAGAGACTATAAAAGTTAGGGTAACCAAAGTTGGTTTTCAGACTCATGTGATATCACACTGCTACAAGTGTATTTCTAAATTTCGCCGCGCCCCCTTCTGCCTCCACAAAGGACGAAAATCTGTGGCAGGCACAATTTTTAAAATACGATAAAACTAAAAACGCAGTATCGTAGAGAATACCCATATCTATCAGATTACCGAATTTGAATGAAATCGGATAATATTTATAGCCAGAATGAAGAAATAAATTTTCTGTAGGTTCCCCCGCCTCCTCCAGCCAGAGACTTGATACTCTATCTCCTTCTCGCTCGCACACTCTGCCGCGTTCAGTGCGCGAGCAACTCCTAGCGGTGGAGATGTAGAATCTAAATGGTACATCTATAATCTACATGTTAGTGTAAAATATACATTGTAGATTTTTTTTTAATTCTAAAATTCTAAAAAATCATGCTCCAAAATGTAAACACTGACTGAGTACGGGTATAAGTAGAGTCGCGTCCCCAGAAGCGACTCACACGTTCCTTCTCGTTTTTTATCAAGTATTGCTTTGATTTAGCTGTCAGTTTGTTTTGTGAAACATAACATAACGATGATATTTGAACAAGTAGTGCCTTGATTTGGTTGTCAGTTTTGATTTGTAATTTAATCTCGTTCTACTATCTTTCTGTGTGTTTGTTGGTTTGTGAATTTGGTTATTTTTTAATTGTGACAAAGTGAAAAATGCCAGCAAGACGCGAGGGGGCCCAGTTGCACCGTCGAGCAAATAATTCAACATTCATGCGAGAAAGAACAGAAGGAACAGTCGAACAAGTCGAAGAAGAAAACGAAAATGTGCGTGAGGGCATATCGCACTGCTTGAATCTCAATCACAAGAAGTACGGAATGAATAAAGGCAATTGGAACGAAGATGTGACCAACAACGCCAACAAGTACATCGAGCATTAACATCCGCTTCGTTCTTTCGTTCCTTCGTATCGCATTCGCATACGAGCCAGATATTGAATATTCCGCACATCAGAAAGTGTTGATTGGTGCAATGGACAAGGTATGTCCCCATTGTCACGCGCTCAAGTATAAACATGAGTCAAGTGGTATGTGTTGCGCATCAAGAAAAGCACTGCTACCTGAAATTGGGACACCACCTTAACCATTGAACAGCTTGCTCATAGGCGTGGATCCAGATGCAAACATCTTCCTGAAGTCAATTCGAAAAACAATTCAAATCACATCGTTCTTAGCAATAGAAATAGTCAACAATACTGCGGAATATGGTCAACAATCCAATTTCACATTTAAAATTAAAGGACCACGTAGTAGGCTCATTGCTGCCAATGCCAAACGAAGCACATCAGTTTTTACAAATATACTTCATGGTTGGTGAGGACCAAAAAATAAAATGCATTCGACATAATCAAAAGAAACTGAGTGCAGAAGAATATATTCACTTGAGAGTCGCTATCAATAATGGCGAGCCGGGTGAAATTGGTAACTCTGTAGTTCTACCATTATCATATCCACGTCATATGCAAGAATATATACAGGATGCTATGTTTTTCTTACGGGAGTGCAGGCGACCGTTGTCATTTATAACGTTGGCATGTAATCCAAAGTGGCAGGAGATAACTTCTCTACCATTAACAGGCCAAAACTCAGTGACAGCACAGCACGTGTATTCAAACGAGAATTTAAGTCTTTAATGAGATTCGTTACAAAATTACACGTACTTGGTGAAACAAAATGCTGGATGTATTCAGTTGAATGGCAGAAGCGAGGATTACCTCGTGCACGCATTTTAGATTTGGGAGTATCATACACGAGAATTTGTTTTTATAGATATGAATAAAATGATACAAATTTAAAAAAAAAATATATTTTTAATAAAGAAAAATAAAAAACTTTAGAAGACTTGGGGGTTAGCGAACGAGCGAGGCGAGTGAGGCGAGTACATTTACATGTGTGTATGTAAGAACGAGAGTACACAATGACATACGAATACTGTGCATACGATTAAAAGGCTGTCCGACTAATTCATGCCACAAGATGTCACGATGAGTGGCATAGTGTCATCTTTAGTGCCAGCTCTAAGCAATGTCCGAGAGATGTGCACCACAAACGGTGATCCTGTTTTAAGAGAGGCTTTGGAGATGGAACTGCGGTGATGTGGGCTGCGTTCAGCTACAGAGGCCGTTCTTTCGAGTCTTCTTTGCTTGTTTGTTTCGCATCTGCCCCGAGCTGCTCTCATTCAATCGCTCACTCTCTTCTAAGACTTTCTGCATAGGGCACGCACTGGCAACTCGGAGGGGCCGTCTGCCTTGGAGCTAGTCTGGAGCTGATCTTCATAGCTTTTGCCTTTGCTTTACCAATAAGACTAAAATACATGGATACATATATATTTAAATATAATACTACATACTGTCGATGCATCTGATATAACTATAATAATTTAAGAATTTTACAGTAATTGATCTTATCAACGTTATCAAGTTTATTGTATACTAGGGAGTATCGCGAGCATAGATAGACAATGAGATAGAATGAATACAATGATACAATGATACAATGCTAGAATGAGAGCATGAAGTTAAGCGAGCATAGAAGAGGTACGATTACGTTGCGCTGCAAAATTTAATTGATATGAAATAGAAGAGAGAAATAAATTTACACTCGCCCGAACCACTAAATATAAAAGGCTCGACTTGCATTCCTATTCAACAAATTCAATTCAACAAATTTTATTACCCATAGATCGTACGGATTCAAATTAATTTTATTTATTTTTATTTATTTATTTTATTTGAAAATTTGTATTATACGAGGTAATATTTGCCTGTTGTATCCCAATCCGTAATCAAATCAAATTGTTGCTAACGAATTTAGAGCATTATAAGAGCTGGAGATAGTTGAGAAATGTAAGCTCTCAGAATGCAGTTAGTTGGCCAATTGTCTTTAGGCTATTCTAAACGAAAGCTATTGAAGTGTAGATCACAAATATACGCGACATGTGGCAGGTGAACCACCGCCTGGCAGCGGCGCTGGCACTAACGTGTGGGTATAACAGCAGCCAATTTCGCGGCTAGTAGTACATAAGGAAAAAAGCCACACTTTTGCCAATGATAGAGCTCCTTGATATGAAAAGAATGACTTTTGGCTTGAAACGTAACGCGCAAAAGAAAGCGAAAGCGGGGGCCGCAAACGTTAACAGAGAGCTTACGTGCGAGTGTGCTATGATATCTTGGCAGTTTTGATATCAATATGTATATATGTATATATTTATGTATTTATACACCATACTCGGCAGCATACGCGTGCAACTGGCTGCCTTATGAGTGATATTTACCGAACATTTCGTGGCAGTTAGTCTTCTTCATTTTCTTATGATACCGCAAGTAATCTTATTTGGTGTCCTATCGAGCAATTCTGTCGACCCATGAAGGTATGTTCATTTTGTGTGAGTGGCGTTCGCTGAATGAATGGCCTGTAGGGGTACGAGTGTCACTGAGACCAAGACCCAGTGATTTTTTGTGTTCCCCGGTGGGGGTTTTTTTCCCTTTACCCCCCAAAAACCCCCGGAAAAATCGAGTTAGGTATCTGTTTGTGTGTCTACGATTTTTCAGTTCATAGTTGTCGGTACCTTGCAGTGCATGTTCCCTTATGTGGGCCTTTGACCACATCAACAGCTGCCTGATACATACATATGTATGTGGGAATGGGGCATATGAGGGAATGGCAGAGCCCAGCTGATGGCAAGGTATGGGCACGGTTGGGTGAGGGACATAGGCCAAAGACGCAGGGTCGCATTCTCGATATCACTCTCTCTCTCGCACGTTTTTGCCTCGATGTTATAAAAAGAAGGAGTTGCTGCGAATCGTCGAACGAGAAGAGTCAAGTTTTGTCCCGTGAATGCAAACCGTATAATATTAATTCTATATACTATGTAACCTACCTATTAAATAAACTTGCGACATTACCCAAAATAAAAACACATAATTTGTAACCCCTACAAATTATTGGGGGCTCGTCCGGGAATGTCCAAGAAAGAACAGTGCATAGTTGTGGGTTAACACATCGGAAAAGAGTGACGGCCGGCGAGAAAATTCCAAGAAAGGCGAAGTTTGATGAACAATTAAAAAATCGACGGAGTAAAAACACTAACAAAGGCTAAAACAATGCCAAAAATTTTCTTGGAACATCTGCAATAGACGCCACACAGAAACGCTAATTCCTGTGTGTGTGTGTGTGTAAAGAAGTCGGAAAGCAAAAAATGCGGCGAATTGAAGGAGCACAAAGTACGAAGAAATAAAAAGATCGACGTAACGAGGAAAAAATAAAAGAAAGACACGAGGGACCACAGAACCATACAGAAACGCCAATTCCCGTATGTGTGTGTCTGTGTGAAGAAGTCTGCGTTCAAAAAAAATGAGACGAATTGAACGACCGCAGATCTTTTGTACGAAGCCATAGAAGGAAGAGGAGACGACAATCACCATACAGAAACAACAATTCCTGTGTGTGTGTGCAGCAACGAGGAAAAGCAGACAAGAGAGACGACAACCAAGTACACGCAAATTGACGGCGACTATGAACGTTGGTTGTTGTTCCTAATTGAAGAAGAGAGGTTCAACTTTGCAAAAAGACGACTACATTTGCAAAAGGGACTCCAAAACATCGAAGCAACGAGGAAGAGAGAGAAGGAAGACCCCAGAGATTTTGCAGCACCACACAGAAACGCTAATTCCTGTGTGTGCCTGTGTCGAAAAGTCTGCAAGCTGAAAGTGCGGCGAATTGGTCGTACGCAAAATACGACGAGAAAGATCGACGCAACGAAGAAGCGAAGGAAGACACGAACAGGCAAGCAATTGTATGACGACGTGATACAACAAGAGCTTGCTGTGGTTCCTGAATCACGAATATCCTGAATAGACGAAGAAATATTGTAAATAGAACTGCACAGAGGCGACGATTGACGAGAGCGGCTACGAAGACGAGAATAGCGGGACGGCGAGAGGCAAGTCAATTGGTTTGGGTGAGCAACATGGGTATGAAAGATATTTAAATTTCGCTGGTTTTTTTTTCTCAAATATTTTATCTTGAATTCAAAATTTTGTACTTACTTTAAAATTTCAAATCATTTATTAATCCAAACCAAAAATTGTAATTAGGTGTATAAGTATTTTTAAGATTCTATTTCACATTCCAAAGCATTATTGTAAACGGTTAAAAGCATTATAATGGAGGCCAGAGCAATTTTAGAAATGACGGTGGCCCTCTTGAAGGCAAAGTTGATTGAACTGGGCTTGGAAACGACGGGGAGAAAGAGTGTTTTGCAGGATCGGCTCCTCGATCATTATGGCTTGAATGTGGGTGAGTGCGCGGATGACGATGATGTGAGTGAGGCTGGTGAGTCCAGTATCTACGTCGAGGCAAGCGCTAATGTTACATCAAGATTTACATTACGAGATGTCCAGGACAGTGTTTCATCATTTTCGGGGTCAGCACAGGAAGACGTTAATCACTGGTTGTCAGAGTTTGAGGATGTCGCAATGACTGTTGGCTGGGATAAGCTTCAAAAGATTCATATACGCCAAGCAACTTTTGATTGGAGCCGCCAAGCTATATATCAAAAGTGTCACAGGTGTTCGAGGATGGATAGAACTTAAAAAATGCATTAAAGGAAGAGTTTGATAAAAAATTATGTTCAGCGGACATTCACAACATCTTGCGACGAAAGCAAAAATCAGGGAAAGAAACTTGTATTGAATATTTATATAGTTTGATGGAAATAAGTAAGCCAATCCGACTGGACGAGGAAAGTATTGTAGCATATTTTATCGAAGGAATACCAGATAGCAAGGTAAATAAGGCTGGGATGTATCGCGCGAGAACAATCAAAGAGCTAAAAGATGAAATTACCATATACGAGAAGATGAAAGGAAAAGGAAATAACAAAGTAGGTTATAGCAAGGAAGATTCAGGTAAAAAGAATCAAAATGACGGCCTGAAGAAATGCTTTAAGTGCAACACGGAAGGTCATTTTGCAAGAGATTGCAAGGGGGAAGTAGTTTGCTATTTCTGCAATAAAAAAGGTCACATTTCCAAGAATTGTGATCAGAAGAATGCAACTTATTCCGTGAAGAAAGAGGCTGCAAATGTTCTGGAAATGAAAGCTAACAAAGGATTGATTTACAAGAAACTAGTAGCTGCAGGAATTTCATTTATGGCCATGATTGACTCAGGATGTGATTTGTGCTTGATGAGGGAAGATATTTTTCAGAGTTTTAGCGGACTGAAACTTAGATACGAAGTAAAGCACTTGAGAGGTATTGGCAAGGGCGAGCTAGTGACTGTAGGATGCTTTGATGTCGATATAGTAGCAGATGAAGTCAGTTTTAGCGCAACCTTTCACGTAGTTAAACAGAAAGAGTTCGAGTATGCTGCTATCATAGGAAACGATGTACTTCAATCTGTAGATTTTATATTTAGCTCAAACGGCGTACAGTTTAGAGCTAAAGAGTGCGACTTCGCTCCGATCTTTAAAGGAATGGTTATTAAGGATGATTTAGAAACAAAATCGGTTGTGGACAAAGTCGATCTGTCTCATTTGGGAATAGACCAGAAGCGTCAGGTTGAAGTGTTGATAAAAGAATACAATCCGGTGACATCGATAGTGTCTCCCGTCAGCATGAAGATTGTATTGAATGACGACATTCCTGTATATCAACGCCCACGTCGAACTTCCTACGAGAATAAGTGTTTTATAGAGAAGACAGTACAAGAATGGCTAGCAGAACGAATTATAGTACCGAGCTGCTCAGAGTACGCGTCCCCAGTAGTACTAGTTTCGAAGAAGAACGGATCGAGAAGACTTTGTTGTGACTACCGTAAGCTTAATCAAAAGATTAAAAAGGACAATTTCCCCATGAGCTTGATAGACGACGTTCTCGATAGGTTGCAAGGTTCTAAAATATTCACTACACTGGACATGATGAACGGATTTTTTCCATGTGCCGATTGAGGAAGAGTCTAGAAAGTTCACAGCCTTTGTAACGCATAACGGGCAATACGAGTTCACACGCGTACCGTTTGGTATTACAAACTCACCTGCTGTGTTTTGTCGATATGTCAGTGCAGTGTTAAGGGATCTTATACAAACTCAGACGATTGTGGTTTATATGGACGATATAATCATACCAACTAAGAATGTGAAGGAAGGACTTGTGGCGTTAGGAAGAGTATTGAGTGTGGCATCCAAAGCGGGATTGAGAATCAAGTGGGAAAAGCACAATTGTTGAAAAGCAGGATTACTTTTCTAGGGTATAATATTGAGAATGGAACAATAGCACCTACAGACGAAAAGATCAAAGCGGTCGTTAATTTCCCAGTTCCTAAAAGCAGACAAGCTTTACAAAGATTCTTAGGATTAACTTCGTATATGAGGCGCTTTATGAAAGACTACGCTTTAGCAGCAAAACCTTTGAGTGACTTACTACGCCAAAATAGTAATAAAATTGAGGATAGACACGTCGAGCTGAACGAGCAGGGTTTAGTGGCTTTCAATTTCTTGAAACATCTACTAGTATCAGCACCTGTACTAAAATTGTTCGATCCGATAGCTGTAACCGAGGTACACACAGATGCGAGCAAGTATGGCTTCGGAGGCATTCTAATGCAGAAAGATTCGGAAGATCAACAATTTCATCCGATTGAGTTCATGAGCAGAAAAACAAACCCTTTCGAGGAAAAGTACAGCTCCTACGAACTCGAGGTATTAGCCATCGTCAACGCGATAAAGAAATGGAGAATTTATTTGCTGGGAAAGCAGTTTACAGTCGTCACAGATTGCAACGCTTTTGCAATGACCATCAAAAAAGATGATTTACCGCCCAGAGTGGCAAGATGGGCAATGGCTTTACAGGAGTTTGATTTTAAAGTAGAACACAGAGCTGGAACTAAGATGAAGCATGTTGATGCACTTAGCCGGTTGTCGTGTTTCCTAATCGAAGACTCCACAAAGTATCGGTTGGTAGAAGCACAAGATAATGATAGTTGGATAAAAGCAGTAAAAGTCGTATTATCCAACAATGACACGTACGAAGATTATTTCCTTAAAAATAATATTTTATACAAAGATGCAGTGAAAGAGTTGTTGGTCGTTCCTGAGTCTATGCAAGATGAAATTATTACCGTAGCGCATAGGAGGGCCACTTTTAGTTTTAGGAAAACGAGAGACATGTTAGAAAAAATTTTATTTTATACCAGACGTTCAGAAGAAGGTAGAAAGAGTTGTCAAAGGATGCGTTGAATGCCTGATCACAGACTCCAAACGAGGCAAAAAGGAGGGGCTGCTAACACCTATTGACAAAGCACAAGAACCCCTGGGAACCTATCACATCGATCATGTAGGCCCACTCACTGACACAAAAAGAAATACAACCACATATTGGCAATCGTAGATGGATTTTCAAAATTTGTGTGGCTTTATCCGACCAAGTCAACGGGTTCAGACGAAGTTATAGATAAGCTCGAAAAGCAAGCAGCAGTTTTTGGTAATCCTCGTCGAATCGTAACTGACAGGGGCACTGCATTCACTTCAGGTGCTTTTAATGAGTACTGCAGTCACGAAGACATTCAATTATTACATATTACCACAGGTATGCCTAGAGGCAACGGGCAGGTAGAACGGATACACAAGATTGTCATTCCAATGTTAAGCAAAATATGTCAAGACAATCCAGGAAATTGGTATCGCCATGTAGGCAGAGTTCAGCAAATAATTAATAATACTCCACCTCGAACCACAAAGTATAGTCCGTTTAAAGTTTTGACTGGATTGAATATGAGGAAGAAAGATGATGACCTCAGGAAAATATTAGAAGATTTGGAAGTAGAAGAACTCATTGATGATCGAGAAGAAATACGAAAGAAAGCACAAGAGAATATTGAGAAAGTTCAGCAAGAAAATAGGAAGAATTTCAACCAAAAAAGAAAGGTGGAAAATGAGTACAAGTTGGGTGAATTGGTAGCAATTAAAAGAACACAGTATGGCACTGGTATGAAACTTAGACCAAAATTTTTCGGACCATATAAAATTATAAAGAAAATGAATCATGGTCGCTATGAGGTTCAGAAAGTAGGTAACCAAGAAGGGCCAAAAGTTACAACTACTGCTGCCGAATATATGAAAAGTGGAGTTCATTCAGGGGCGAATGAAGATTCAGGATGGCCGATTGTGGGAATGGGGCATATGAGGGAATGGCAGAGCCCAGCTGATGGCAAGGTATGGGCACGGTTGGGTGAGGGACATAGGCCAAAGACGCAGGGTCGCATTCTCGATATCACTCTCTCTCCGCACGTTTTTGCCTCGATGTTATAAAAAGAAGGAGTTGCTGCGAATCGTCGAACGAGAAGAGTCAAGTTTTGTCCCGTGAATGCAAACCGTATAATATTAATTCTATATACTATGTAAACCTACCTGTTAAATAAACTTGCGACATTACCCAAAATAAAAACACATAATTTGGGGGGGGGAGGTTTGGGGGGGGGGGGGGGGGGGGGGGGGGGGGGGGGGGTTATTTTTTTTATTTTTTGTTTGTTTATTTCATTTGTTTTTTTTTTTTTTTTTTTTCTTTTTTTTATTTAATTAAACTAACCTAATTAAAATTATATGCCACCTTTATTTAATTTCCAAAAAAAGAACTCTACTTTTACACCCGTACTCAGTCAGTATTTAAATTTGTAAGCTTATGATTTATTTAGGATTTTAAAGCATTTTACATTTTACATATTGTTGTTACATCTGTATCTACATCTTCAATGTCGATTACACATCTAAAATGTAGATTCTACATAAACAATGTAGATTCTTCATCGTCTCCGTTAATGTCGGGCATTGCGCAGGGCAGAGTGTGTGCGAGCGAGAAAGAGAATAAGCAGAATAAGAAAAGTGTCAGCAGCGCTGGAGGAGGTGGGGGAAGGAACTGAAAATGAATTTCTTCATTCTGGCTATAATTATGATCCGATCGGATTCAGATTCGCCATTCTGTGGGGCCGGAAGGGGGCGGGGCGAAATTTTGAAATACACTTTTAGCAGTGTGATGTCACATGAGTCTGGAAATAAAATTTGGTTGCTCTAGCTCTTTTAGTCCCTGAGATCTAGGCGCTCATCAAGACGGACGGACATACGGACGGACGGACGGACAGATGGACAGACGGACGGACAGAGAGACATAGGTATATCGACCCGGCTATTGATGCTGATCAAGAAAATATAGTATATGCTTTATGGGATCGGAAACGTTTCCTTCTCTGCGTTGCACACATCCACTTTGACCACAAATACAATATACCCCTAAACTCTTCGAGTACCGGTCTCCAAATAAAATAATAAAATAGCCCCTTTCGTGTGTCGATTCGGTGCTTTCCCGAATGCTGTGGCAGCATGCAGATGCAGTCAGACGAGTACGAGTACGAGTATGAATACAAAATCAAAGCTGTGCAAATATGTAAGCTTCACCAGGATGAGAACGAGTTGCCTCATAAGGACACTCAATTAAAGCGCCATTCATGAAATCTGGAACAACGTAGCCCAGCAGAGTGCCAGGGACAAAGGCAGATCCAATAGAGAGTAGACAGAGAGGGGACACACAGAAACCCCAGAGGCATCGTGCGACGAGATTGCAGCTGGGACATGGACATGGGCCTGGGCCTGGGGCCTGGGACTGTGGCAAAAGATTATGAATTAATAATTGGAAAACTGTAGGAATTTTTGCACGCCCAACACCTTCTTTCTGATATTTGACTGCGGCCTGGTTTGATGTTGACGCTTCTCTCATTATGCCCAGCGCGACCAAGGAACCCAGCGGAGTCCTCGCAGCGCCGCCAGTCGCATGCACTCATTCCAAGCCCCATTGCCATGCCCAAACCCCACTATTACTAACTAACTAACTCCCCAAGTTTGCTTTAACTTTATCGTATACGTATATGTAAATATGGAGAGAAAATTAAGTTATAAATTCATCAAATGCCAGCCGCAATTTCGCCTATTCATGGTGATACTTAAGAGGCTTCTTTCTTATGTGGCCCCAGATTTCCGTAATGGTTTTTACACGAATCCAGGACGACAGGTTATACACATTATATTTATTTATCCTTAATTCGTAGTACTATTTGAAATTATCTCTGATTACACACATACCCAGCTTTAAATTGAGTGCAATGATGAAAAATGTCTGCGCTGGGTATGCTACATTTGCTCCATTTATATTTTAACAACCGCTTCCCACAGAAATATGCTCAATAAATATCAGCAACTGCTGATGAAATTTTCAAGGATATTGATTTTCCAGAGAGAGATGCAAGTAACAAAGTGTTCGCCACCATACCTTACACTCCCCTGGTTACAATGGGTATGTGCTTTAAATTGAGTACAAATATAATATTGAATGCTTGCGCTCGTACTTTCGCGTGTTGGCGAGAGAGCCTTTGGCACACAGCAAAATGGCAACGATCGTGGAGTTTTTGTTCTCTCCTCTATTTGTTCGACGGCAGCTTCTGCTAGTCCCTCTCTCTCTCTCTCTCTCACTCTCTGTTATTCGTTCTGTTATTAGCTCTGTTAGCTCCACAGACTCTGCTGGCTTCCCACCAAATCCCACACATACGAGTATGTTGGTATGTATGCACTTGTATATTTAACGTAAGAGAGCCGGTAGTTGTCGTTAATGTAGGTTAAGTAGCTGGCATAATATTGAAGAGTTACTGCCTTGATACATTGCAGTAAAAATATTGAATATGCTACTTAAATTTGTTCATCTTGATTGTGTACTGCATTATGTGTACATTTTTGATGGGCAAAAAGGCAACAGACTTACATGAATGGCTGTAAGCTTGAACTCGAAGACAGAGCTCACCGACAAGTCTCCGCGCCTGTCAAGCGGCCTGCAGAGTATCATTTGGCAATCAATCAGTCTGGTAGTGCAATTATTTCCATTCTGGCCGAGAGCAATTGACTTCAATTGACTCGCTCTGGGACGGCGCCGCGCCCTTTAGTTATCGGTCGCATATTGATCGTCTTCATCGCCGTCTGCCGAATGGGCCTTCATCTATGTACATATGTGTAAGCCAATTATATTTCAATTGAGTATTTCCCAATGTCGCTGTTCCTTACCCACGTTCCCTCCTTCGACCTGCGGCTCCATGCTCTGTCCTTCAGTATCTGGACGAATATATGTTTGGATAGCCGTGGGGTGGGCCGAGTACTGAATAAGTCAAATGTGTCGATAGCCGGAAGCGAAGAAAAATACAAATGGCGCTTCATACATACATATGGTATACGATTGTGTGTATGTATGTGTGTACAGCATAAAACTTCCGATCGAAAATTACTGGACCTGTCCCGTACAACTGTTAGCTGGCAATGAATTTATCTTAAATTGCTCCTCTAATGCTCTTCCCCGACGGCTGCAGCGAACTAACTTTTGCGAAAGCAATTTCCAATGCGCAAAGCTGAAAGCTGAAAAAAACTCTACGTCCATTGTCCATTGTGTATGCTCTCTCTCCCTTTGCTGCCTTCCTTTCCTTCAGCTTTCTCTCTATGTGTATGCATGTGTGTGTACACGTCCCCATACACACATACAAATACAGTGCAGAGCATAAGTGTTAGCACAGCATATCAAGTTCAGTTTACGTTTACTGCTTTTTTAGAGGTTTTCAATCGTTTTCTGTTTTTTGCAAGATGCTTCACTTCACATCCGATAAATGGGATTCATCCCAGTTTCCCGTCCAAGTTTTGCGAAACTGTCCAACATTTAATCTCAAAGTACATTCAATAGTCCCCAAATCGCTCGACGGTAACTTTGATTTGTGTATCGAATAAATTGATGTATCTTCCAAAAATCAGAAAGCAAATTACATATCTTAAAAACGCATTAAAATACAATTTTATTGCCTCGTTAATACTTGGGTTGGGCACTGTACGTAAATATATGTACATCATGTATTTATGGTACATACATATGTATGTATGTATGTGCATGTGTATGTGTAAGTATGTGTGTTGCAAGTTCAATATTTGTTCAAATGCTCTATAGTCCTCCAGAGTATCCTCGTTTCTATTCTGAAGCTTTAAAATTGGTCCAGGGGCTGTAAGGTAACAAAATCAATCTTTGAGAGTTTTGCACTCTCCCTTCGCTCACATTCCCCGGTTTCCGGACCTCTCTTCACCGTGTGCTGGACGAGGGCGGCTCCTCGATTTCTCTGCCTCGACTGACCACCATATTAAGTGTACGCTACGTCACCAAGAAATTACAAACATCAAGGCAGGGTAAGGCACGGTAAGTTGTCAGTGGCAATTTGTCAGCAGCAGCAAGTTGCCAACACCAACACCAGAACCGATGCATTCAAGCTGATACTGCTCAGAAAAGACTTTCGCCCTGTCCCTGGCCTCGTCCTGGGTCCGGTTCTGGCAGAAGCAGTTCTTGTTCTTGTTCTTCGTCTTCTCAGTTTACATTTTTAAAATGCAATAAATCATTCACAGCTCTTTCACTTACTTAACAAACTTTTGCCACATGGGCAGGGGACAACGGGAGGGCGGAGGTGGTAAAAGTTTCCGCTCCAGCGTGGGTCGCCCCGATTTGCTTATGCTTTCGGGGGCGTGGGTGGAGGGATTGATAAAAAGCTATTGGAAAGAACAGTGAAAGCGAAAGAGCTATGGAAACCGAAAAGGAAAAGTTCCCCATTAAACCCTTTCCCTCCGCCGCACAACCATTCACAGTGTAGCCGTAACCCCCCACCCTCTGGCCAGAAAACATGCCAAAAATAGCAATTGCCGGGGCAGCGTTTTAAATTTATTTTACGCAAGCGAAGGGCCAACCAAATAAGCTGGAAACGCTTCGGCTCAGCTCAGCTCCGGTCCTAGTTTCGGTTTGTTCTACGCCTCGTCTTGGGTTGGGGCAGACTTATTTCTACGAGGCGCGACAGTATTCGCATGCCTACTATGTACTCGTGCACAAAATGCTTTACAATTGCATAATTGATAGCCTGCACCATAGCCAGAAATCCCATACACATATACATTACCTATTTACTACTGAAATAGCACAGCAAATATATTTTAGAAAATTACTTACAAGTAACATTCTTGCCTCTTTTTAAATTTTATGAAAGCTTATGACGTTGTTTTGGGTTAGTCTTAGAGAGTGGCCAATTCTCGGCAGGCAGGCCTTAAAGCTGCATTACTATGAGCATTTAAAAAAAGAAATCAATAAAGATGGACAACCTTTGAGCTGTCTCCAGAATTCACTGTTCGCCGCACTGTGAGTTACACTTGTAACACAGGAGACTGCATCCAATTTCGTAGCTCCAGCTCTTAAATTCGTGGTCTCGGAGATCTAGGCGCTCATCAGGATGCACAGACTGACGGACAGACAGAAACAGCTATGTGTAACGACTCGGTTATTGATGCTGATCACGAATATATACACTTTATGGGTACGGACACGGACACTGGCTTCTGCGTGTTACACACAAAAATAATATACATACGTATCCCCATACTTCGTATCGGTTATGAAAAGGAAATAATATTTCTCCCATGGTAGCCCAATACATAGACGTAGACATACATACAAACAACGGAAGAAAACGATAAATATTTGGAACTTTTTTTAGACAATAAACAAATATTTTAGCCACATTAATAACTTACTTAATAATAACTCACAAAACTTAACTTAAATCAAATCGAAACACTTAACACTGAACATTTTCATGACTCGAACCCAAAGGAAATTGCCCAGAAAACGCTAACGCAAAGAAAGGATATGCCTTTTCCAGAATTTTTTTCATTTTTGTATCCTTTCCAGAAGTTATGATTTGTCGAGGTCCTCAAAATAGGAATTCGTTGTGAGATGACTCATCATCGAACTCAACAACTGTTTGGAAACAAGAAATAGTCACTAGGGACTAAATCCAGAGAATAGGGTGGGTGAGGGAGCAATTCGTGTCCAAATTCATGGAATTTCGCAATGGAAACTGCTCATGTCTGCACCCTTGCATAGTTCGAGTGGTCGAAAATATTTTTTTCTTTGCCAAATTTGATATTCGCCATTGTCCGTTTTACCCTTTCTGAAGGTAATCAATGTGGTTAACACCGCGCCCTGACTTTATGGTGTGAAAAACCTACCATGCGCTTCTTTTGCCTTTAATCACCCTGAGAAACCCACTGTTTTGACTGCTTTGGTCCCTGGTGTGTTGTGGTGAATCCACGGCCTATCCACGTTTACGAAACAGCGAAACAACACGTCCTTATTGTGGTTGAACAACGCCACACGAGTGCGTTCTTGGTCGATTGTGAGCAAACGCGGCATCCATCTTGCGCATAGCTTTCTCATGTCTAATTTTTCGGCTATTATGCGATGTACAGCTAATTTTGAATTGCCTAAACATCCAGCTAACTCAAGAACTTTCAATCGCCAATCATCCAATACCAATTTTATTAATTTTGCCACCATTTATAATCCCCTTTTTGGTAGCCCTTTACGATGTTAATCTTCGCAGCTCGAACGACCTCGCTCGCCTAAATATTTTATTGTTGTAAACGAAGGAGCAGAATCACCTAAAGTAGAGCTTAGCTTTAATTCTGGTGGAGCTAAGAGCTTTCAGTTGAAAGTATTCAATCACATAACGATGACCAAATTTGCAGATCAATTTTGAGTTTTTATACCCGTACTCGCAGAGTCAAGGGGTATAATTTATTTGTGGTAAGAGTGGATGTGTGCAACGCAGAGAAGGCAACGTTTCCGACCCCATAAAGTATACATATTATTGATCAGCATAATAGCCCAGTCTCTGTCTGTCCGTCCGTCTGTCCGTTCGTCTTGATTAGCGAATAGATCTCAGGGACTAAAAGAGCTAGAGCATAGAGCAAATTTTATTTGTAAGCTCATGTGATATCACACTGCTACAAGTGTATTTAAATGAATTCTATTTGCTGTTATGCTTTTTCAGGTGTAGCGCTTCTATTTTCCACATAACTTAACTTAAGTGGTGGATCTTCTCCACTTGCTACTGGCCTGTATGTGTGCCCGCCCGCCTCTCTAGATCGCTTTGAAGCCTTCTGAGGGACACAGGCACGTTCTCAGTACTGTCGTTAGGAATACATGCCGCTAAAAATTGTATGTCTGAAATGAAAACCACATCAAACGAAAAAATCCCAGTAATGACTGAAAAAGTACTATAATCAATAAGAGGAACTTAAAATATATAAACTCTAAGTCTAAGAGTAAAATAGAATCAAACAAAAATTGTTTAAGTGGACTGGTTCAAGTAAGCTGTGGGATGACATGAAAAGGCTTTAAAAAAATGTTTAAAAATAAATTAAGTCAGTTTTGTTGAAGTTTAAATATTTTTCTATCAGTATACATATGATTTTCAGTGGTAAGGTTCAGAAGTTATACCACATTTAATTTTTTCCGGACGTCTGGTTCATTCAAGCTGTTAGCCACTGTACATGGTTAGATCGACTCGGCCATTGATGCTGATGAAGAATACATACTTGATACTTGGTACTGGATGTGTGGATCAATGAAAATCGAAATGAAAGAAGCGTTATTTGACTGGATTATTGGTGAATTCTATTTAATTAATATATCAATTGAATTAAAGGCCAAAATCACCAAGAAAATAAGAAGGTTTCGATTAATGTAATAGTATTATTTTAATACCTATTAAAAATCAGAATTGAAGTTCGTTTAATTGAAATATCAAATATCAAATATCCTTGATAATGTGTACTTAAATGGGCGTTATAGGTGGGCGTGGGCGGATTGACTTGAAGTTTTGCTCCCTTACTTTAAGTGCTACTAAATTTAGTTCCACCAAATTTCATCTCTCCAGCTATAATATAAGACTTTATGGCAAAAAAAAGGTAATCCGGCAAATTGGGGCCTGGAATCATGTTGAATACGAGTGTTTATGCTCATCAAGAGCGCTGATAAAAATTGCCTGTGCTTTGCTCTCCACTCCGGCTTCATTTGTTGCTCCCCGGATCCACTGAGCTGTCATTTTCGGACTTCTTTGGGTTCGCCATGCCATTCGGTTGCGTAGAGTTCATTTGGTGAGTTGTGTGGGTCGGTGTGTTGGCTTCCTTAGGTCTGGGGACATTCTTTAATAGATGACGGCACTTTGCTTAACAAGCAGCCGCATTAGTTTATTTACTTCCACCCCCCGCTTTGCTGTCCCATTGCCAGCAGTTAGTATGTGCCCGGCATTTACATACATATATAGAGATATTTGGCCCGCCCCCTCCTGCGCACTCAGTCACACTTAGTCACTTAGTTTGCGATGACACAAAATGCGTGTAAATTGTGTGATTATTATAAGTGGACATTGTGCCGGCTGGACATTGCAAGGGATTTATGGAGCGGAGCTGTTACACTCGGACTTGCAGAAGTCGCGGCCTTAATTTGTGTACCATTAGCCACACTCACACAGCCACAAACACCCCTTAGGACACACCCCTCAGGACACCCAACACCGTCCATGGCCACACACACTAAATATTAAGGCAAGATAATGTTGGACTAAATCCTCTTTTAAATCTCTGAGGCACAATTGTCGGCAAACATTTGATGTAAGTGGCCAAAATTGTGCTGGCTATAGTGGCACAAAAAACTCCTTCAGAGCTGGCAGCACTCGACGCACCCACACTCGTACGTTCAGGACCACAAAGCATGCAATGGAGTCTTCAAAGGCGCAGCCAGTCCAATCAATCAATACCATAGCCCCCAAGAAAAAACAGCTGTCAGATTGATATATATGTACACATGTACATCGCATAAAAGAAGTCTTTGAAGAATAGAGCGGATGAGGGAACAAAACTTGCGTCGCTTTAAGAGCTACCAGTGCCACGAGGAGTACACAAAATCGTCTGAAATATTTTTGAATATGATTCGAGGTTGACCACAAATAATTCAGAAAAAACTATGTATTGAGTGGAAATGTGTCAATTTTTGTTATAATAAAGTTCAATGCATTTATTTTATTCATTTAATACCCGTACTCGACGAGTTACCCCTTAGGTATATTAGATTTGTGGTACAAATGGATGGACCGAGTCGATATAGTAGACCATATCAACTATACTGCCCAATCTGGATAAGATCACATCATTATAATAACCAGAATAAAGAAATTTTGTTCAGTTGCTACTCCACTCCCTTTTTCATTACGGGTATAAAAGTTGAGTCGCGGCAACCGAATCATGGCTGCCCATAATCGAATGGGAAAAGGGACGGGCTGCCTCGGAGATCAGGTCTCCTGCAGGTGGCGTATTTCCTGGTCAAGGGAAAAGCGGTCGCATTCATAACGCTTCACCTCACTAGTTTTTAATGCATTTTAAAACCGCCGTGTATGGTTAGTGTATATAGTATATTTGAGCTCGGTTCCTCTCATCTTCTAGGGCTTTGCGTAGAAGATGGTTGGCCATTTTTAGCCGCTCCTTCGAGGCAGGAGATCTATGGGCTTGCCACCTGCCAATCCCGTCGAAGCCTAAAAACACAACTGCTGTTGGAAAGTTCATTAGCTGCTAATAATTAGCTGCTGACTTGACAATACCGGAGCTGAAGTCGTTGTTTTTGTTGCGGTGGTTGTCGTTGGTCGACGACACAGCTGTTAGCGAAGGCACCAGTAGTCGTTGCTGCACTCAGCTCGATATCAGTACGATGGCATGAGTAGAAAAGGACGATTGGAGAACGAAGTTTCGTTTGTTTTTGAACAAAAAAATAGTGTTTTATGTAGATATGTAGGTCCAAACACTTAAATAAACAAGAAAAATCTTACGAGATTTTGAGACCGTGTCTCATACAAGCAAACGTAACAATTGCTTGTAAAAGATTTAGTACTTGATCGTTTTATTAGTGTTTATAAAAAGACTTGATAACCCTCATGGGTACCATGAACGTCTTTTCGTGAATTAATCCAAGGTTAATTGCACCACATTTTTACCACACGGCGGAGCGATATAAGCTTGTTCGGTTGTAAAATATTATTATATTATTGTTATTTACTAATAGTAAATACCCGCGCGCTTCGCTGCTTGCTAAATGCATTTAATGTTTCTGAATTCATCGAAATTAAACAATGATAACACTCGACAAAATTGAACTTTTTCTTGTGGACCAAAATGGCTTTTTCTGAAAGATTTCGGGATTTACAAATTCTTCACATAGCTTAAGTATCTTATATCTGGTTGCATAGATCTTTGCATTTCTGACAAATGCAGCTATAAACCAGCCCAGACACTTTGTAGCTGGAAGGAATTAGGCTTTCAAATTCAAATTTGAACATTTTAAAAACTCTGTTTAAGTAGGCGCATTAATTAAGCGTCGTTTAAAGTATCGTCTGAAAGAATCGAGGGATAAACGGCCAAACCAAGGTGCAGTCGTTTAACCAAGTCCTAGGTATGGATTTATGTCGGATATATAACCTGCCTGTTCATATCCATTTGGGCTGAATTTGTCGTAGACAGTTACTTTTACTCCAATGCTGTGGAGAAAACCAGAGATTCTTTTGTTCACTCAAAATTACTGGAATCGGGAGATCCATGAAGTGGGGTTCCCCGAAACAACCTGGTCAAGGCTTTACGCTTCCTGCTCCTCCTTTAGAGGAAATACCGCCACTAAAACGCAAAAAAGAGGAGATGTCGCCTTCGTCGCATGGAACGACGGATTCAAGTAATGCCCAATCAGTAGAATATAAATGTTTGGTGGGGGTCGGAAACAGCAGGAAGGAAAATTTAAAGGCTGTTTCGTTACACAATGGAAACCAAAAGCCGCCCCTTTCCATCGCCCATGCTGTTTATATGAAGGAAACATATCAAACAATGGAGGAATTGTTTGAAAATATAAAATATGAAGAACACCTGTGGAAGGTCGTTATTTCACCACCATTGCATATTAAGCTGGGAGTAATGAAAAAATAAGGAAGGGGAATCGATGAGTTGCCTAAAAACTGTTTTTCCACCGTCTCTCCATAGATTCGAAGGAACAATGAACAATACCTTAAACGACGCCTACTAAATGGGTCTATCTAACACTAAAACTACAAGCCAAGAAAATTGGTTTTTCGACTTTGTTTCCTGAGTTTTTAAAGTCAAAATTTCGGGGCAAATACTGCAAAAAATTATTCAATTTAAATTTGAAAGCTTAAAAGACGTTAAGCTGCAGCTACAAAGTGTCTGGTTCGGACTTATGTATAGCTGCAAAGATCTGTGCAACCAGATATAAGATACTTAAGTTACAGTCATGTGAATAATAATAAGGACACTTGGCCATGCTTCAGAAAATGCTCCATGAAATTACTATTTTGCGGTGATCTTAATTTTTATTAGTAGATTTATGTTTGCACTCCATAAACAAAAAGTAAAAAACCCAAGTATAATGGTGAAAAAAAATAATAAAAAATTTTGTTCGGTACGTCATCGACTTTTGGCTGTGCGAAATAATAGGGACACCGAAATAAAACATGTTATATTTCGTAAAACCAGTGTGTTTCCAAGAGGTGTTTGGTCTTAAACTATTGATTGTAATTAGTTTTAGTAATTTTAGATATAAAAAAATGCAAAAAAAAATTTTAAATATTTGGGATGGGAAGGAACGTGCTTAGATGTACTCAGATACCCATGTACATGAAAAAGTCCACAAAAATGGATTTTCGTACCGGAATATTTGCCGAAACATTGACGTTTTTCAAGAAAAGCAATGAAATTGCAATAAAACATACTATTTAAGAGCAAAAATGGGAATGAGGCCTGAGAACTAATGGCACAGCATCTTCTGGTCGAATAAGACAAAATGTCAAGTTTTCTACTTTGATTGATAGCTCAGCATGTGCGACGACCAATAAACACAAATTTGAAGAACTTAAAACTATTAAACATAAATTATGGTGTGGGGGTGCCATTTAAACAGCCTTTAAACTTTCCTTCCTGCTGTTTCCGACCCCCACCAAACATTTATATTCTTCTGATTGCTCATTACTTGAATCCGTCGTTCCATGCGACGAAGGCGACATCTCCTATTTTTTGGAGGAGGAGCAGGAAGCGTAAAGCCTTGACCAGGTTGTTTCGGGTAACCCCATTTCATAGATCTCCCGATTCCAGTTATTTTGAATGAACAAAAAAAACATTCAGAGCCGTGAATCTCTGGTTTTCTCCCCAGCATTGGAGTAAAAGTAACTGTCTAAAACATTTACAGCCCAAATGGATATGAACAGGCAGGTTATATATCCGACATAAATCCATACCTAGAACTTGGTTAAACGGCTGCACCTTGGTTTGGCCGTTTATCCCTCGATTCTTTCAGACGATACTTTAAACGACGCTTAATTAATGCGCCTACTTAAACAGAGTTTTTAAAATGCTCAAATTTGAATTTGAAAGCCTAATTCCTTCCAGCTACAAAGTGTCTGGGTTAGTTTATTTGGCATTTGTCAGAACTGCAAAGATCTATGCAACCAGATATAAGATACTTAAGTTATGTGAAAAATAAAAGCACTACCTCTGACAAAAAACATGAAAAAAATACCAATCCAATTGTAAGTCCCGAAATTTATCAGAAAACGTAATTTTGGTCCACAGCGGGAAGGAAAAGTTAAATTTTGTCGAGTAGTGTTATCAGAAGAAATATCTAAAATTCTAGATAAATCATAAGCTCACAAATTTATATTCTGACTGAGTATTTTGTGTTTGTATTTATTTTGATTTTGATTTTTTCTTCGTGCTACAAGTAGAACTTATTTTTAATGCAATAGTCACAAAAGATTTATAGTTACGATTACAATATTTTAGCTTATTTCTATTTATTTACATACATAAAGTTTCATTTATATCTTTTATTTTTTTTTTATATATTTAATTTGAGCTCAAATTTGCATTTTTATTATTATTATTTGTTTGTATATAAATGTATACATATATATTTTTTTATTTGTATTTGTTTTTTACTGCATTTTATATTTCTTTTTTTATGTATATTTTTTATTTTGATTTGTTTTTTTTTAGTTTTATGTGTGCTATGATTGTAGGTGTGTTTTTGCGTTGGTTTGCTTACTGACTTTACATGGTAAAAAATATAAAATAATGCCGTTCTGAATGCAATGTTTTGTATCGAATGCTCTTTATGTTGTTGCTTCGTGCAGTGTTAGCGAAATTAAGTTTCTGGTAAAGGTATTCCGGTTCTTTAGTGCATAAATTGATCTTAGCATTCCATAAGTTCTTCCTGACACTCTATTAACTTGGTCGACCCATGTTAATGATCTACTAATCACAAACCCTAAGTTGCTTGCCTTTTCACAGTATTAAATCGGTGTATTACCAATTTGAAGCCGTCTTAGTGCATTTATATCCACTTTCGTTTTGTTTTCATAAATAACAAGACATTTAGACTTCATAGAATTGAGGGAAAGCCCAAAAGCATTAGCCCAGTTCCTAATTTGGTTTATGTGTAAAAAAGTAGAGTCGCGTCCACAGAAGCGACTCATACGTTCCTCCTCGTTTTTTTGTTTATCTCTGCATTGTGATTCAACAGCTGTGGATAATGTCTATTATCTGTAGTTCATAGAAATGCAAATTTGGTGGCACCGTTAACGACGTCAGGTGTTGACTCTGCGATAATTTCGCTCTAATTAAATGTGCTGGAGGCGGTCATTTTGCCTTTCTTAATGTCCTAATATCCAAACGTATGGATCTTATGCCGCGAATACGAGGGCGTGAATCAGGCTGGATTATTGTCAATCCCAGTCTTCCGGTCGCTCCATTGCGAATTGAACGTTTAGTGCTTCAGCTAGTGTTAACAACTTTTGCAAGCATTGATATCTTTTTTCAAGTAGGTAATTTGCAAGTAATTTGGTTACCTGTGTGCGGGCACTTCCAACGCTTTAATGACGTATTTAAAATACATTCGGAGCGTATATAATATAGGAAAAAAATACAAAACACAAAGAAACTACTTCACTTTGCTTATTTTCCTGAGATTTTAAAGTAAAGTTCTGCTATGCGCCTTGATCATAGGAACGCTTGAAAATTTAAGCTTTAGATACCCTGTGTCAAACACTCTTGCTATGTCTGTGGCACCCCGAACAGATTAGAGTTAAAATTCAGATTGTAATTTAAGTGGGTCTCAAGTCGCAAATACCTATGTACAGTTTACATACTTACTATGCACTATATGCACATATGTTCCATGAACTGCAATCATTGATTTGTGATGCGACAGCCCAATTTGTTCCACGAACAGGGTAAGGTACAGGTGCAGGGCTTACTAGTGTTGCACTTAGTACTTACCTATAGGTGGTCATGCGATGGAATGGACGACTAAGCATTCAAATTCATTTTCATAAGCATTCCCCACAGTAGGTAACAGTGTCCTTCATATCCGCACATAAATATATGGATTAGTTTTTCCGTCTGAGCATCAAGAACTCTATCTAAATGCTCAACGGAAAAGTTGATTAGGCAAACCTACAAATGTTTGACTTGGGCATTTTGCTGTGTAATGAATTCCATGCTTAGTTGTGCTAAGCCGCAAACTGACGGCCCGACCTCTGCGGATAAAGGCGACACATTATTCTGGCGTAAGGCTCGCCTGTCTGAGGGATAGAGTTGTTGGAGTAAAAATTCCGTGGCGACATCCTGGCTGGCTGACTGGCAGTTGATTTCCTTCATTTGATGTGGAACTGCATTTTATTTGTATTTATTTCCGCTGTGACATTTTTATTTCGCCAGATAGATTTTTGCATCCATCATTGTCAGGCACGCTGACATTTGTCAAAGGCAGCCCCCAGAGCACCGCCAGCACCCCGCAAGCAATCCCGTATTGACAAATGAAGCCGCATTCTGGCATGGAAATCGAAGCGGTGTCCCATTCCCCCAGAATCTGAGTCAGAGTCGCTGACGACAGTGCCAGAGCTGCCACCGTGCAGCAAACAAACCACAAAAACCCATCAAACCAAGGAACCGCAGCTCGTAGACGAGCTGGGGCTGGCGGAGGGAGAGAGCTGGCTGTGGCTGCGTTACCCGTTCAAAAAGTAACTCTACGAGGCACGCTGTCTGTGTGTGAGTGCGTGATTCAACTTCCCACAAAACAGGTAGCGATTCATTTGGCAAAGTGCATCAGATCGCGACGTCTTCATTATATGAGCTCAGAAAGTGGTTGCGGCTTTGTAAGGCGTAAGTATGTAGATTGGCACGGTGGCAGGAAGTACACGACTGAACAACAACCACAGAGACAACAACAACCACAACGACCCCTTTCTGTGGCCCTCCAAAAATATTTAATCAATAATTTTGTGTAATGGCTATTACAGAAAAAGCCAATGAATGCAGCCATCAATCGACCTTACTTAAGCCTACCTAACCCCTAAATTAAAAATTTTTTATTTTCGCTTTATTTTGCATCGGCTGCTAAGCTGCACACGTATACAAATAAGCCAGATAAACAACACGAAAATAAACATAATTAATCAATAATCACACAATTTAAGAGCCTCAAGTTAGCCAAAGGAAGAAAAGATTTATTTCTTGTTCAGTTGGACTACTATATGTTGATTAGTTGAACTCGTGATATTCACCTAGGTTTTCGTAATTCTGTCCCATCCGCATACACACGCATGTCAGACCATATTAAGACCAGACAAGGAACAGAATGGGCGCGTTCACCAGGACAACTTGATCAGCGATCAGCGATCAGTGATTGATCGCATCCATCAAGTTTTGAGTTCTGGCGAACGCGTATGATCCACAAAATCTACATTTGTATCATTTTAAGCCAATCAAGAGTTTGGGTACAAAAAGAGTAGCATTCGAACTTGGGGTTGCTTTGGGTTACTTGTTAAAACCAATAGCATGCTATAAACAGAAACAAAAACAGCAGAAAACTCTTCTAATTTGATATTCATTGCCAAAATAATCCGTACGGCATAGCTATGTCTGTACATATATATACGCATTTGAATTAATTTTTAACCCATTCAATGTCTCTCTCTTTCTCTGTCTCTTTTACAGGTAAGCACACCACAAGAATGGCGAATTTTAGGACAATGACAAAGCTGGCAGTGTCAGCATATGGTTCGCGGCCACGCGGCCACGCAGCCAGCAACTTGATTAATTTAATAAAAAGCTTTATCTAGTTTAAGCTGAAAAGTTAGACCCCAGCCCAAGCCAGCTTCTCCCATCGAAAAATTTCTTTGAGATGCATTAAACTTTTTAATGCGGCGCGGTGGGAGGTAAGAGCTCTGTCAGTGGATGCTCATCGTAGTCCTTATCATCGTGGGCGCCATCGCCATCGCGGCGATTATAATCGCGAAGGCCTGCATATTTAATCTGCACTTGAAGGCACCTCCAAAGTTTTTTGCACTTTATTAGAACGAACCCGCGAAGGCACAGGAGGAGGGAAACAGAAAATAATTTCATGAATTCGCTCGCTAAACAGACATTGGTGGACGTGGCAGCACTTGGCCAGCCACAGACAGAGGAAAATGTACATTTCCATTCTGGTGGGCAGGAGCGTCTGCTTGAAGAGGGCCAAACAAGCATTAGCTATGCCCTTAAGTGTGCCACACTTTGAGCCAAGCTGGCGGCCACCTGTCTCTTTTCAGCTGCAACTGACCGCAACCCATTCTACACTCAGTCACTGCCGCACTGGTCCTGGTATCTCACTTGACGACTGTGGCAAATGCTTTATTAATTATAATTACCCAAGCAGCAGTGTCTGCTCTGTTGAGCAGCTTGGCATACATAGCCTACGTCGAGACGTCTCTCATTTCATCGACGCACAGTGGGACCCCTGCCAAAAAGAGGTGGACAAATTTCCTTCTGGTCTGGTCTTTGGTGCTGGTCTTTAAAGATACGAGCGAACGAAGAACGCAGTATCGAAGAGAATGACCATATATACCAGAATGCAGAATCTGGCTTAGATCGAATTATTACCATAGCCAGAATGAATAAACTAATTTTCAGTTGCTAGACGTTGAAGACGTATTTCTCTTTCGAATGATGACAGTGCCGAAAATCTTTTATTTCCTGCTGCATCCACGTAGTTGCAAACCTCGGCCCAAAAGCTTGTAAAATTGGTTAAATTGGACCATTTAATAAGGTGGACGTTCGCGTATTCGAACGGAATCTCTTCAATATTGGTTGCTTCCACCTTGAATTGCTCGAGGACTTGCACACTTTCCGCCTTCTTGGCACATAATATTTTGTCGACGGAAAACAAATCAACAAGTTGTGGGGTTTTAAAATTGTTAAGCAATCTGAAAGAATTAAGAACTTAATAAGAAAATATTACAATTACTTCACAGCCATGACCCATAACCAAACCTGCTTGAGATCATTAATTAATGCTATTGTAAGGTTGGAACGAACTCCTGCCTCAATATCGTTCGAGATGTTTTGCTTGTAATTGGGGGGGGTGGTGGTGAAAAGTAGCCTCCTTCGCAAGGAAAAACATTTGTTTTTCTAATTCCAGAGATTTTCCGATAATAATCCGATGGAGTAAAATCAGGCGAATAAAGTGGATGGGGAAGCAATTGGAACCTGGCCCAACACTGTTACAGAGTGCGCTAGCGTTCGTGTTTTTTGCCTGGAGTTTGCAAACGCGCCACCCAGTGGCAGGATAGCTTTTGCACATGCAGAATCTCGCTCAAGAATTGGCGTGTGCGCTCAGTACTAGTCCTTATGGCATCTGCTAGCTCGTACACCTTTACTTTCTGGTCAGCCAACACCATTTCATCTATTTTTTTGACATCTGTGTGTAACCAAATTGATCGCAATCAATTTTTAATTTTAAATGACAGCCAGAGTATGTGGCATGCTCCCGTTCAGATCAACGGAACAGTGATGCAACAACAACTGCAAATGAACGTCGTGCCATACAAAATCTATAAGGTGTTGCGTTCACGTACAATAGTGTCACCGATTACGCTTCTCATAGGCAAATTATAATTGGTCCAATGAACGACCGTTGTCGCCGTCGTCAGGCATTAAAATTTAAAGGTGATGCAGATGGGATTTGCTGTCCGAGTGGCAGCCCACCACAACCCTTGAGCACATTACTTAATGGATTGACAGCTGAGTCTAATCATTTTTTGAACAATATACGAAAGTATAATTCGAGTTTTCAAATGACATCTTTTGGCGCCAGAAATATTATAAGAGACAACTTCATGCCAACGTTCAAGGTAATTAAATAGTTTTGTTTATGCAAATTGTACGTTTGGTCTCTTTCTATCATATATTTTATTCAGATTCAAGGTCAAATATACCATCGAGCTGGCTCTTTGTTACCTTTCGATAACGCAGACCACCAATTTTTGCAATTATATTTTATCGGGAACGCGGAAGACGAAGCTGATCGTGCGCCATTATTGACAACACGCGGAGACAAATTATTTTCGATTTGCAAAATATGTTCCATGAGCACAACGAATTGGATCAGTCGACGATCATAAAATTTTTATTCGAGTTAAAAAAAAAAACACCGGTTGGCGAACATGCAAGGCGTTTCAATGCACAAACAGTTCACGAAGTGGCAATAGTCATAGTTGGTGAGCAATTTAATAATCGTGATATTGTGCTTCATCGCAGAAATGAACAACTTCAACGGGTATCCGAGACTCATCGCTGTTATGATGCACTACAATATCCCATATTGTTTTGGAGCGGACAATATCGACATTAAAATGATAGATCCTGTAAACGGTCGAGAAGGAACAAAGAAAGTTAGTGCTATGAATTATTACGCATACAGGCTGCAGACACGGCCAAATCAAGACAACCACATATTGAGGTGTAGACCACTTTTCCTGCAGTATATTGTTGACATGCATGCAAAAATTGAATCGGAACGGTTAAATTTTCTTCGATTCAACCAAGCCAAATTACGTTCCGAAGAGTATGTTCATTTGCGTGATGCCATTCACAACGATGGTAATGCACAGAACGTTGGAACTCTGATAATAATACCGTCATCGTATGTTGGAAGTCCACGTCATATGTTTGAGTACGCGCAAGATGCGATGTCATACGTTCGCCGTCACGGTCGACCAGACCTCTTCATCACCTTCACGTGTAATCCGCAATGGGAAGAAATCTCGGAATTATTGTTTGTTGGCCAAACATCGAAAGATCGCCATGATATGTTAGCACTTGTTTTTAGACAAAAATTGAAATCACTCATGGATTTAATTGTCAAACACGGTGCATTTGGGTCTGTTCAATGTTGGATGTATTCAATTGAATGGCAGAAACGAGGTTTGCCGCAAGCCAATATTTTGATTTAGCTGATTGAAAAAATAAGGCCGAATCAAATTGACGATGTGATTTCGGCAGAAATTTCAGATCCGACAGTGGATCCTGAATTGTTTGAAGTGGTCACCAAAAATATGATTCACGGTCCATGTGGTGCGTTGAATTTGAATTACCCCTCTATGGTTGAAGGGAAATGCTCCAACGTTTTCCAAAAAATTTGGTCTCCGATACAGTGACGGGCAACGATGGATATCCCGAATATCGGCGTCGATCAACTGAAGATAATGGCCATTCGGTAACTTTGAGAGTTAAAAATCGTTGGGTTGTGCCATATTCACCGTTATTATCTAGGATTTATAAAGTGCACATAAACGTAGAGGTCTGCAAGTCAGTTCAATCTATTAAATACATTTGCAAGTACATCAACAAGGGCAGTGATATGGCTGTTTTTGGAGCAGTTGCTAATGTTACCGATGAAGTCACTCAATTTCAAATGGGCAGATACATCAGTTCAAATGAGGCAGTATGGCGGACATTCCGCTATCATTCCCGATCCATGATAGGCATCCAACTGTAGTTCATTCAGCTGTTCCTCTTTTTGCGTTGTGTCGTTCCTATACGCCGAAGTACCCGAATATTATACGTGTAATAATTCGTCAAAAGTTTTTCAAAGGCGAAGACGCGACAAGCCGCTCATGGTCAGACAGTATGACAGCGCCTAATCGTGATTTACACGACCTTTTCAACAAAGAACTGGAGCGTGAACAACAGCATGATCATGCCGAGCTTAATTCGTTTGTGCAAAACAATGAGCCACGGTTAAATATCAACCAAAGAACGGCTTACGACCAAATATTGCGAGCTATCGAAGAAGGATGCAGCTGGAGGTACCGGAAAAACGTTTGTCATTTCGATTATTAGATAATTATTAGGTAGAATCGCATTGGCTTTGGCTTTGGCTTCGGTGTGTGGCATCGCTGCCACATTATTGGATGGTGGTCGCACGGCGCACTCTGCCCTTAAGTTGCCCTTGAATATGAAGGCTGAATATGAATCCTACACGCAACATTTCAAAAAGATCTGCAATGGCGAGAGTGCTGCAGCAATGCTCTCTTATTGTATGGGATGAGTGTACTATGCCCAACAAGAACTCACTGGAAGCACTTAATCGTACGTTGAAAGATATTCGTGGAGATAATCGATTGTTTGGTGATGCATTGATATTGTTAGCAGGTGATTTCAGACAGACATTGCCTGTAGTCAAACTAGGAACTTCTGCTGATGAAATTAATGCGTGTTTGAAAACATATAATTTGTGGCGCTCTGTGAAAACACTTAGATTGCAAAACGATGCTTCAGCAGATTTGTTTTCCAGACAACTGTTAGACATTGAAAATGGCATACTTCCCGTTGACAATTCTGGCTGCTCTTTTGTGTCATCGAAGGAATACTTGATTCAGAGTGTGTTTCCAAATATTGTACAAAATTATAGAAGCCATGGCTGGTTGAAAGAGCAATTTTTGCCGGAACAAATAAAGATGTCAATGAGATCAACGCATCAATTTTGAGCTGCATCCCAGGAGAAATGGTTGCGTATAGGTCGGTTGATACAATTATCAATCAAGATGATGTTGTAAATTATCCAATCGAGTTTCTAAGTTCATTGGACTTACCTGGATTGCCGCCATACTATTTACAAGTAAAAGTTGGAGCCACCATAATTATGCTGCGGAATCTTAATACAACACGACTTTGCAATGGTACAAGACTTGCTGTGAAAAAAGTTATGACTAATTTACTTGAAGCAACTATTTTGACTGGGAAATTTTGTGGTGAACACGTTTTACTTCCGAGAATTCCGTTGATTCCGACTGACATGCCATTTGATTTCAAACGACTACAATGTCCGATTCTTCTTTCTTTCGCTATGACTATTAATAAAGGGCAGTCGTTGCAAATTTGTGGTTTAAATTTGGAGCATCCGGTATTTTCACATGGTCAACTGTATGTAGCGGGCTCACGAGTAGGCAAACCTTCGGCATTAATTATTCATTGTACCGCCGGCAAAACAAAGAATATTGTTTAGCACAAAGCATTGCAATAAATAAAATATGTTATTGCATCAAAATTGTCATTGTTTAATTTCGATGAATTCCTAAACATTAAATTCATTTAGTAAGCAGCGAAGCGCGCGGTTCTGCTAGTAAGACTGAAAAACACATGTTAATTAGATCTGAACACAAACAAATTTTGAAGTCGAACAACACAAAAACATATGCAGCTCGTTTTCCCTACTCTAATTAAATTAATTACGTTCAATAAGAATTAAGGACGGAAACATTTTTTAAGCTTCGAGTAAACACTTTGTTTAGAACCAAACATACACTTGCGTTGTCCGTGCCGATTCCAATCAAATTCGCAAGGTTTCATTTAAAGTTGCTTAGTTCTTGTTCACAATCGTTTTCGAGTCGCATTCCGCGAGGGATAAAAATGTGGAGACAATGACGCTCCGTGTTGAACTGAAATAGTTTGTGGCAACACCTGTGCAGAATGTAATTAAAATTAATTGTGTTCCAGAATGATTGGCACTATAACTTATCAAATGTCTCGCAGACACTTATTTCAGTACTCTCATCAAGCAACGAGCTGTACTTGGCATCACCGATGTCCTCTCTTGGTAGCTCCATAAAGGTAAGAGCCTACAAATTTTGGTTAATGCTCGTGCACTTTGCTCCATGAAGCTTCATAGCACTGCCATCTTTAAATTTGGTTCCGCACAACAATTCAAAATGCTCATTTCGGCTGACCGATGAACGTGCGGCATGAATGTGCGCCACTTGTTGGCAGGTTTTCACAGAGGCAGATGCAACAAGCGGTATTTTTTTCATCTGTGCAAAACCAGACGACGAAGATTTATGTTTGGCTGGCTTGGCGTATGCGAGCAAATCGCAAGCCCTAGATGTCATGTTTATTTTTAGTACGTTAATTTCGGGCTTCGTCAAAATAACGACGAATTTTTCAAATAAATCTCATTGTTTAGAGACGAATAAAATAATATATTTAATGGTGCCCCTTCATTCCACCATTCGTGGATGTCTGCGAGTAGTGGATTTATGTTTAAAGTTGTATCTTTCTTTTTTGTTTTGTCTTTTTATTATTGTAAAATCGTCAGCGTATGCAGTAAATTCGAATGATTTGCGTAGACCTATAGTTCTATTAAGTTTACTATAGGCAATTGCAAAAGGGATTACAGATGGTAGTGATCCTTGAGGGAGTCCATTTTCTAGCTGCAAGGGCTGGGATTGTACATTTTGATTCTGAACACAAATTTTTCGGTTAGTTAAGAAGGTTATTATGTAGTTAATCAATTTTGGCCCTAATATCCAATCAACGAGTTCGTCAATTTAATTGATTTAATTGATAAATGGGTCAATAAGAGGTTATTGCTGTTTGTTTGAATCGGGTTTTAATATTGGTATTAAGTTACTTACTTTAAATTGTTGTGGAATATGTGCGTTGAGGATATTGTAGAGGTTGAGCAGCCTTTGCAGTACTGAATCTGGCGGGTTTTTGATCATTGGGTAGCTGATGCGGTCCCTACCTGGTGTTTTGCCTTTCTAAGGGTTGGGTGAGGGTGAGTGAAATTGTAGTATAAGTTTTCTTTGTGCGACCTGAATGTGGAATGGAAGTTATTATTAAGTGATGCATTTAACCAGAACTCGCACATGGCTTTTGAAATATCATGTCTGTCAGTAAAAGTGTAAGATGCGTTACTAGGGTCGACAAGACAATGAATTTGAATGTGAGTTCTGAGGCCACAGAATCTATTAATTTGTTTCCATATAATTGGAATTGGAGTTTGTGAGTGGATGCCTGAGGTTTTAGTATTGCATTGGCTTTTTCATAAGCGATTATGTTGGTTGTGTTTATATATTGGCACATGTGCCGCCAGGCTAATTTCGTATTGGTTTTTAGTACTTGCAGATCGTTGTCCCACCAGGGGACTTGTTTGGATGAATTTGGTTGATATTGAGGTATGGATACATGTGCGCTGGACTTATTATAGAGCAAAGATGAGCTGTTTCTTGGTTTAATTGTTGGCTGGGTGGTCTGTCGTCGGAAGATGGTTTACTAAATATTTGGTAAAGCGGCCAATGGGCTTTGTCTATCCCAAACTTTGGTTTAATGACGGGGGGTCAGTTGTCCCAGCTTTTGTGCCAGCAGTTGAAATTGTAATTCCTGCAAAGAATGGTTTGAATGGTTTGTTGGGGGGTATGTATATGGAAATTATAGTAAATTTGATTTTAGACTGTACAGTATTGAGTCAAAACTTATAATGCGGGCTTGGATTTGTTGTTATTGCAAGGAGTTGTGAAGTAGCAGCGCTACCCCGCCATAAGGGTTTCTCGAGTCTCTTTTTACGCTAAGTTGTAATATTTTTAGCATGTTAGGAATAAGAATATAAGGTAAAGCTATAATAGAACTAGATTAATTCGGTTAAAGCGGTTTTTATTACTATATATATTTTTAAGGATTTTATAGGTCGAGTTCTTCATCGGTCTTCATTGTACTCCTGCGATCGAATGTCTTGTTCTTGGCTTTCTTTTCGGTTTTAGTTATTTGGTTGTCTTTTCGTTTTGGTTTCAGGTGAATTCCTTATTTATTTGATTTAGCTGTGAATATTTTAAGTTCTAGTTCGTCGGAGATTTCAGAGCGTGTTGAGTACTTTGATGTTTATGAAGTGGTGTCCATGGGTTCTTCCGAGGAGTCTTCGTAGGTGACAATTTGTCTGGTAATAGGATTCGGTGTTGATGAGGTTGTCCTTGATGCTGGAAGTGCCGTTTTCTGGGCGTTGGACATGCTGTCTTGTGGTCCACTTTTTGAATGGTTTTGATGGCAGGTAGTTCGTTTTGTTTGATGAAGGCGGGGCATGATTTGTCCATTGCGCTGTGGTGTTTAACTTCGTCATCCTCGTATTGGCAGTTGATGCAGGTTTGTGTATTAGTGCATTGTTCATCCTCTTTTGTGTGTTCTTTTTCCGAGCAATGGGCGCATATTTCTGGGATTTTGAATCGAATCGAAGACAGCTCAAACACCTCATTGGGGGTGGGAAGTATGGTCGTATATTAATTAATCCATATCCTATCCACAATTTGTCGGGTAGGGCGATTTTTAAACTCGGGCCCTGCAGCGCGTGAGTTTGGTTCACTTATTCTTCATGAATGGGCAACATATTTTAAAATTGGGCAAATAGATCAGATTTGGTTCCGTGTATTTTATCAGATCATTTAAATAATATTTAATAGCCTCTTCACACTGAGCGCGATTCCCTTCGATATCGGAATAGACGCAATGAAGCAGAGAGCGATGCAACTTTTGCCACCATAGGGCCCTATGCTACGCAAAGAAGCATGACGCAGCCCCAGTGTAAACACAAAAAAATAAAGTTGAGTAGGACATTTTTTTGTTTATTCAAGAGGCGAAGGAATATATTTGGTGTTTCCTAGAAATTTGTCACCCCCATCCCTTTCTAAATCTAAATTGTGCATGTAGAACCTACATTTTATATGTGTTATTTTTTTTTTTATTCTGCATAAGTCATAAACTCACAAATTTATACACTGCCTGAGTACGGGCTTAAAAGTAGAGTCGTGTCAAAGAAGCGACTCACACGTTCCTTCTCGATTTCATTATCAATCTGAAGTTTATCTGAAGGCGTTAAAATGGGGCGAGATAACGCTCGCCGGGTCCGCTAGCAGTACATTTGTATATATACACTTCATGGGGCCGGAGATGATGTGCCGGACTTTCATTAAGCGAATTCTTATCAGTATGTATTTACATACATACCTATGCAAAATCCCTTATTCTACAGTTGACTGCATTTACTGTGGTATCATTGAACATCAAGGGGACAATATTGTATACAATAATTGTCCATCAATTGAGACATCCATGGAGGAGTTGCTGCAAATGGCTCGCGCCTATCCTGCCTATCCATTATTAAAGACATCCTATTAAAAAGCACTTTTGACAAAGGACCGGTAACGGTAACAAGTGCACTACGGGGAAAAAGTCCAAAATTTCGGCATAAATGTAACTTTTTTGCGTTCACTATGGGAAAAGCAAGTCAATGTAAGTAGATTAATTGTTAATCCATTTTGTTAGATAGTTATGTCCAATGTGTTGCCCGAGGGTTCGAGTTCCAGTTTGTGGATCTAGATTCTAGAATTTGATTAGTATTTAATTTCGCATAATAATGAATTAATTAATACATATAGTATGTGCATACATACGAGTTTATGACTGACACAAATACTACTTGATATTCTTTTGCACCTTCGGCCCCGCCCCGCCCCCACACACGCTCGCTCAGAAGGGTGGCTGAAGCCTTGATGCTTAGCTCCTAATTTGGTCCTGCCAGGCAGAAGCTTTTGAGCTCCAGCTAGCATTTTACATGTGTGTGCATCGATAAAGTCATGTGCGAGTGCGAGTGGGAGTGGGAGTGCGTATCTGTGTGAGCTTGTCGCATATATTCGTAACTAATTAGCAACATGGCTCACCTGTGTAAGTGTAAATGTAAGTGTGTGTTTGGATGCGTTGATAAACCACGAAATGCCTTTCCCTCTGCAGCCAAAATGCTTTCACTGCGGCCCCTCTGGTGCCAGCACATTGCTGCTTGCAACTGGGTGGGGGTATGGGTATGGGTATGGGTTTGACAGTGGCAGAAGCCGCAACGTAGGAAAAAACCGCTAATTAGTTGAAAAACAAATAATGAGTGACACGCTGTCCAAATGCGGGGGCTGCAAGGATCCAGAAGAAGTGGCAGGATGAGCACTGAAGCGTTTTCGTGTGTCAAAGAACATATTTGGGGTTGGCTTCTGGTTAAAAAATTGTATTCACATAACTAAAACTAAAACTAAAACTTTCTTGCGAGTCAAACGGCGGCACAAGGAGAAGAATGTGGAACACAGAACAGCGTCTGTGTATATATCAAATTGTGCTGATACATTACCGTCGGAATGGCGGAATGGCGGAATGGCGGAATAAGATGTTTCCGCATTGTATTGTGATTGCATTTCTGTTTAGTGTTTTTCCAGAGGTAATGTTAGCGTTCTTTCATTCAACTTTAGTATGCTACACTTATGATTTTTTTAAGAACTTTGCAGTTCTGAGAACCTAACTAATATCATGCATTCGAATAGCATGCTGTTTTGATCTTATCGAAATAAATTGGATTGAACGTACATATAGGAACTTAAATAAAGCGTTGTTAAAGGTATCGTTTATAAAGATCTACAAATAAAAAGCTGCATTCGTTTGACCAACCATCACATTGTTACATAACGCAATATGTTACATAACGGTCAGTAACTGGGATATATACGAGGGCTGTCACAGAAATTTGTATTAAATATATGATTTTTAGGGATGTACAAACATAGTAAAATTAAATAGAATTCACTTTGATTCAAATATAAATGTATTAAAAATGCTTTTTTACTGCGGACATATACATATAATCAAAATAAAAATATTTTATATTCAATTTTGTAGTTTAATATGTTTTATACTTGTATTGAATATAATTATTATTATATCATTATTATTATTATCATTATTACTTTATTCTAAAATATTTGTTTTAAAAGACAGGATATTTAAAATATTCCATATTAAATGAAATTAAATATTTGTTGTATATCTTTGCACTAGGATTATATTTCTTTTTTTAATTTCCTCGAATTTCCAACTGGCTTAAGCTGCTGCCGCATTGAATACAAATCTTAGTGGCAGTGGCATATTCACAGTGCTTCTTGCTAGTGGAAAACTTTAACCAATTCACGCCATGCGGACATAAAATGTGGTGCGCTTCGGCAAAATAATAAATAATTAATTTAAATATGACGTAAGTCAAGGGAAAGGGAAGAAAATGGGCAGAGACAGCTGAGCCGAAGCTTCGGCCGTCAATAGGCCTACCCATTTTGTCTGTCTCGTATATTCAATGCATACCATATATTACATATGTATTAACGTTCATATATACATACATACGTATGAAAATATGTATTCTACACACATATGTGAGTATGTTTAATGAACTTCAGGTAAAGTTTGATTTTGCATAGAAACAGTCAGTCGGACAAACGGGCACTCGTATATCGCGATGCATCGGCATCCATCGTGATGTATGTAGTTTATGGGGTCGAAGATACTTGGCTTTTTACTGTGCAAGCATCTGGTAAAACATATTTACCCCCTCTAGGGTATAACAAGCTACGTCGATATCTTGTCTGGGAAGTTCACCAAGCCGAAAATTTCAGTGCCCGTCAATACATCCATCCCACCCTGGTCCGCTTTCAATTTCTTTCACTGTAACTGTCCATCCGCTTTTGGCATCAACATGCTTCAATAGCTTTTATCGTTAAATTGAGACTTGTATGTGTTTATTTGCTTTGCACGTTTTATTTTGCTGGCACTTTGTCTTTGCATTGCTTTGACCTCCTTCTCTCAGATCCCATGTCCGGTGTCCGATGTCCGCTGTCCGTGTCCCATGTTTCTATCCATATTTGTGCACGGACTCGTATGTGTCCCTGCAAGTTTTATATATTACGACAAATGGACTGTAACTGGGATTTAAATGTACATATGTAGCTAACATCCAAGGCATGGCACAAGCGCACTCATGGGTGTGTGTGCGAGTGCCTATTTAATTCTGCACTTGATTACAATTGATATAAATAGGCTGTCAGGCAATCGAACACCGATCCACGGCCCTGGCCTACAGAACCTGAGAGAAAGGCGAATAAAAATTTAATTTTTATATATTTACAAAGCTTCCAAGTAGTAAAAGAAACAAGCTTGGGGTGGCTGGGGGAGCCGTGGAAGTGGACAAAGAAAGAAGAGAATCAGAATCGACACACCCACTGTGGAACGGAAAATTAAGTTTTTAATCAACAATTCTATTAAAACTTTTTTCCCATGTATATTATGTAAATCATATGCAATTTTATTACTTTAGTATATTATTAAACCCGTACTCAAAAAAGAGTTAAGGGATATATTGTATTTGAGGTAAAAGTAGATGTGTGCAACGCAGAGAAGGAAACGTTTCCGACCCCATAAAGTATATATATTCTTGATCAGCATCAATAGCCGAGTCGATATAGCCATGCCCGTGTGTCCGTCCATCTGTCCGTCTTTCCGTTCGTCCGGCTTGATGAGCGCCTATATCTCATTGACTATAAGAACTAGAGCAACCAAATTTTGTTTCCATACTTATAGCCAGAATGAAGAAATTAATTTTTAGTTGCTTCCCGCACTTCCTCCAGCAAGAGACCCGAATCTAAATGGTACATGTAAAATCTACATGTTAGATTTAGAATATACATTGTAGATTTGGATGTAAATAACAGATGTAGCAAAGAAATGTAAAATGTAAAATTTTGTAAAATTCATAAGCTTAAAAATTTATATACTGACTGAGAACGGGTATAAAAGTTGAGTCGCGTTCCCAGAAGCGACTCATACGTTCCTTCTCGTTTACATTGGTAATGCATGGTGCTTCATCAATCAAATTTGAACCAACCTGATCTAAGCATTTTTGGCTTAAAAATCCACCTCGAATATAGTAGAAAATCATGACAAGACATTTTCATGTCTAAATTTAAATTTTTGTCTGAGATGAATTTTAGAATTATTGTTAATTGATATCAAACGTGGGCGTACATGAAAAAGTTGTGTGTTCATATATTTAATTTATAAAACTCCAAGCTTTTTTATGCAACTGACCGTTTGGTCCTAGTACCCCCAAACTCGAGTATCGGGTATAATGAAACCCACAACGAAATAAAATTGACAATAGCCGGGAAACGGTGTAAAAATTCAACAAAATCCCAATTTTACAATCAATTAAAACATAAATTAAAAATTCAAAGAGTTGGCAATACTAATGAATAGAATTTACATGGACAGCGAGAGCTCTGTTATCTCCTGCTTATTTTTTGTACTACACTGTGAGAAATACTGTGATGTTTGGCTTAATGCCGACAAATGTAGAAAATAGGCGTAAAAACTTTTTTCATTTGCCTTAACATATCCATAAAGTTTTTGTTTGGGGTTTCACTCATGCATTTCACTGCTTCAGATATGTAAGAGTACGTCGGTGTATCGAGTCGGTATATCGAGCCGTTCAGAGTGCTGAAGCTTCACTGATTGGGTCGTCATGTGAGGTTTGGCATACACCTAGAAAACATATTTAACATTTCCCTAGGTTTTATTTTTTTTTTCTTTTGGCACTAAATATATTTGTGTAAACATGTTAACTATGCAAGTTAAATCGAAAATCTGTAACCCATGCCAAACTATTGATATCCATATTTTATCTTTCAACGGGAATTTGCAATTTTTTCTTTATTTGATTGGAACTAAATTTTTTAAATATATTTAGATACATATATGTAGGTACGAACTTAAATTTCCAATTAATTCCATCAGAAGATTTATTTTTTGCCACGCTCATACAAATTTGCATTTAAATACTTACTATTTATGTGCTATGCGCCATTCATTTTTGAAATTGCAAGCTCATTAGCAGCTGGTTTTAAATCGTAACAATCTTTCGATTCGCACAATTCGCAACTTTGGCTGGATATGGAAATTCGAAAATGATAAATTTGGAGGTCAAAATCAAGGCACAGAGGCACATACTAGTATACTAGTAGATTCATGTGTTACATGTTTGAAAAGCTATACGTAGATGCTACGTTAAAAAAACCGAACAAAAAGGGCTGAGAGTAAAATAATAATAATATATATATATATGTATTTACATTGTACATTTGTATGTTCATTGTACATCCGCAGTTTTGCCCTGTGGTTTTTGCAAGTGTTTGTAGCTCGCTTCAGCTCTCATCAACTGGCAGCCTCTGGCTGAGCGATCTTATTCAAGACCTCCAGTTAGTGAATAGATTCCCAGTGAGTTCCCAGCAAGGGGAGTTAGTCCAGATTAATGGTTTCAATTCGATATGGTTCCTCTCGATATGGATCCATGGCTAGTGCTGACAGTCTCTACACTCACGCACATCCGCCAGAGAGCAGGGCCTTGGTGGCTGTACAGTTTACATGGCATGGCCGCTAATCCACTCAAAGTCGCCAACCCCAACTATTAGCAAATGCTGTTTGTTTCGCTGGTTAGTTCGTGTACGAGTATGTGTGGCCGTAGCTGTTGGCTCTGCGCTCTGAATGGGGAGGAGGCTTCTCTTTTGGATTAATCGCTTTATGAGCTGCAATAAAAGCCACAGCGGCTGTTCAACCCATCCTGCTTCTGTCGTTGGGGCACCGTTTCCGTTGGTTAGTCTCTGTTCGCTGGCTGCTGACTGCTGACTGCTGGCCAGTTGCCATTTAGTGGACTGCAATTAGCAGCTAATAAAATAATTTACGATTGTGATGGCCAAAAATGCTGCTCAGTGAAGCACAGCAGCTGGGGGCAACGGCAACGGTTACCAAGCTACCGCGTGGCAATATTGGTAACAACCAATTACAGTACCTTCCCTAAAACAGAAAAAAAACAAAAAAATAAACAAAATTATATTAAAATTTGTGGCTTCATCCGCCACCCACCTAGTGCCACTTCCCTTTCCACTGTCCTTTCTCCACACATGTCGCTTATTAGGCCACTTGGAATTAATTGTTTGTACTGGAAGGGGCAACGAAGAAGAAGGAAGGAGTGAGTTGCTGAAAGGAGCCGGGATCGTGTGCTTTATCCGCGTCCCCTCTCCCTTCAATGTACCGCAGTCATTACCTAGTGGAGCCCTCTTCCCTTGATTAGAGGAAACGTTCTTGCATCTAAACAGTATGCACTCAAAAGCGCGTTGAGATCCAGCTTGTAATAGCTTTTTTCCATGAGACGTAGGCTCCCATGACGACACATACACGGATATGGAGAAATGGCTGTTGATTTGGTTTTTAAGCGAACGAATCGAATCGAATCGGATCGAATACTTCTGGCAGTTACATTTTCACAAATTCAAAAATGCTATTTGCTTTGAGAAATTCGCACACTGAAGATCCAGTAGATCCAGATCCAATGCTGTATCCAGCATTCTGAATTTTGACTTGATTCATAAATTGATGATTTAATGTTGATGGTGCTATGATTCACATCAGGATATACATATCTCTTGTCCGATTGCCAGAGCCCCAGCCACAGATAAGTTTGTAAATTTTCGGACTCCTTCCTGTTCGACTATTTCCCAAATTTCCCTATCGAAAGTCCTCGCCACATGACCAGAACCGTAAAATATGGTGCAGTGACCACACAAACGGATGGTCGCAGTACTCGTATTCAAGCTGGACCGGCCCGGTCTGCTCACAGCGTGGGCGATGCGGTAGGAGTCGGCACCTTGATGGGTGTCGAAGCATGCATAAACAAAAATGGGGCATTGTGGGTCGGAAATAGCTTGACATTCTTCTGGCTGCCGGGCCGAGCAAAATGGCAGCAGATACAGTAGACGGCCAACATACAATGGGCAGTGTGCCCAATCTTGTGTCACTTGCCTTATAAGGGGCGTAATTTCAAGCAATGGCGGTGAAATGAGGAGCTTAAAAAAATTCATTAGAAGCGGCTAACTATATCAGCTGAGCGAAACATGATTAGATGACGCAGCTATTACAAGTTGCCCATTTCGCCCACTGTGCAACGGAAAAGTAAAATGAAAATGTTTCACAAAAGGGTTGGCCAAGCCCGCAGGGATATTATGGAGGTGGCTAAGCAAAAACTGGGTTTGGGGCTGCCACTGTGGCTGCGCCTGGAGGGTAGCTGTGAGCCCAGTGAGTTATAAAAATCAATAAAGTCAACTCTGCCGCCCCTATCCCGCTCTCTGACCGGCTGTCTGAGCCGGACTAAGTCATCAATGGCCAGGTGCGCCTCACTGCCTCGTTATGCCTCTTTCAGGTGAGAAAATTTAAGTTGGCCAACAATTTGCAGCTAACAAGCTACAAATTTCATAGCCAGAACCACCCAGATCAACCCCGAAACAAAGGGGCAAAAAGTCTTTGACAAACTATCCCATATCTTGTACATAGGTATGTAAATTGTTGATGTGTATGCGTGTAAACCCATCTTTATGCCAGTGCACCATGGGCCAAGCTTCCCTTTTTATGGACCAGGTACACAATTGTGTAATACAATTGTGCTGTTGTTCTGACCTTTAAAATTGGCTTATGTTTTAAATTTATTATACTTAAGCGTCACAAGTTTTTATATACTTATACTCTTTGTTGTTCTTAATTTGTAAGTTATTTTATTTTATTATTATTATTTCTACAGCACCACAAAAACCATTCAAAATATATGTATATATGTATATATACTTAAGCTTGAGCAATATACATATGTTTATATTTGTTTGGCTAATAAGTCGTTTGATAATAAAACATTTGATTAGACGCATGTAAAGTTTATATATTATTATAGGAATGGGGGTTCGTTGGTATATGTACTCTTTGAATATGTTTGTTAATTGCATCATCCCTGCAGCATTTAGTTAGCGTGGGCTTGGGCATGGGAATTATCGTAACGGGCCGAAACCGGCCTAAGTGAGTCGGGTTCCTGGCGATCTACGAGAATGAATGAGCTTCTGTGGACGCGACTCTACTTTTATACCCGTAATCAGTCAGTATATAAATTTTATGAGCTTATCATTTATGTAGAATTTTAAAATATTTTACATATTACATTTACATTGTACATTATTTTAGCTTGTAAATGTTAATGTGTGTTTGTGTGTGTGTGATTTGGTATGCATACGGTACATAAAACGTTTACAATTTTGACGTCGCAACTAGAACTTAAACCAATTGGACTGCGGAGAGGGTTTCCCACGGTGAGCAAATGAGGGTCTGAAGACCCGGCGACAGCCTCTGATGATTGCACTGGTAGAGAACGAGTGAACAGGCAGTGATGGTACTGTTTCTGGTACTGATTTTATTCAACAAACTTAAATGCTTTTAATTTGAATTAATTTGGATTTAATATGATATTGTGTTATTGGGCAATTGTGATAGTCAGCAATTGCACCAGTGTTTTTGTCGTCTGAAGAGCGATCGCATCGTTGGCAGAAATTGCTGCAGAAGCGGTTATTGTTGACTCAGCTACAATGCTTTGTCGTTTGTTATTATTTCTCCAGTTACATGGGTCGACCTGACTTATTCCATAAGTGCATATTATTACGTAATATTAATTAATGCATAAATATGCGACTGAACAACATATGTTATTTACATTTAAAATGTCGATAACACATCGAAAATTTAGACTCTACATACACAATGTAGATTCTTCATACACAATGTAGATTCTACATCTTCTCCGAAAAGGTCGCGCATTGCACAGGACAGAGTGTGGGCGAGCGAGAGAGAGAGAATGAATAGGGTCTCGTGCTGGAGGAGGCGGGGGAAGCTACTGAAAATTAATCTTTTCATTCTGGCTAGAAAAATGATCCGATCTGATTCAGATTCGGCAATCAGGTAGATATGGTTATTCTCTACGATACTGCGCTTGTATTTTTAAAATTGTACCTGCCACAGATTTTCGTCCTTTGTGTGGGCTGGGCGCGGCTGGGCTGGGCGAAATTTTGAAATACACTTGTAGAAGTGTGTATCATATGAGTCTGCAGACAAAATTTGGTTGCTCTAGCTCTTATAGTCTCTAAGATCTAGGCGCTCATCAAGTCGGACAGACGGACGGGCAGACATGGCTATATCGACTCGGCTATTGATGCTGATCAAGAATATAAACACTTTATGGGGTAGGAAACGTTTCCTTCTCTGCGTTATAGCCTGTTTACATTGGGGCTGCGTCATGCTTCTTTGCGTCGTGCCGGAGACGCAGTTTTTATATATATATATATATATATATATATATATATATACATATGTTAAGCATAGGGCCCTAGTGGTGGCAAAAAGTTGCATCGGTCTCTGATTCATGTGCGTCTATTCGATATATTCGATTGCTTTTGCGCTTAACAGCACATTTTTGCACTTTTCTGCCTATCAGCACAACTATCACCTCTAATAACAACACAAAACTTGTAGATCAAAAATCAAATTTTGGCGCTAAAAATGTATGATTGTGCAAAAAGGTGAAAATATACATAAAATCATTAAATAAAATACTTGAAACTGCTTGCATTATTATTATACGAAATTTTTCTGACCCCCTAATGCCATTAAGACACTGCTGGAGACGAACTTCGATGGTTTTCATAATTTGAAGAAGAACTCCCACAAACTCTACAAAGAAAAGTCTGAAAATAATATATAAATATGAGAATCAATTCTCTTTCGTCCATTTTGCTGCCGTCTTGCATAATTCTGTTGATTTTAAAAAATTTGTTTTTCTTTCCTTGTCATCAAGCACCCAAATCCAAATTCAAGACGCACGTCTGCCAATGTAAACGCCTTTTCTGCTTCTTTTTGCGCCTTTTCCGATATCAATAAAAAGGCTACATCCACATCCACTTTTACCACCAATCTAAAATACCCCTTAACTCTCCTAGTACGGGTATAAATATACCAACAAAATATCAAAAAACGAGAAGGAACGTGTGAGTCGCTTCTGGGGACGCGACACTACTTATACCCGTACTCAGTCAGTATATACATTTTTGAGATATTTATTTAAAAAAAAAAAAATTTTTTTTTTACATTTTTTTTATCACATCTCACATCTACAATGTATATTTACATCTTATTTGTGAATGTTAATTGAGCCCTTCATTTTTTATAATTTTAGAAAAAAAAAACTTGAAAATTTTTCTTTATTTTGCTACATCCATTAAAGCTCCAACTTCATCTACAAAGTATATTTCTATCAATCTAATACCATGTCGGTCTGTAGAAGACTGTACCATTTTTATATTCTGCATCTCCTTCCGACAAAGGAGTTACTCTGTGGCAGGCACTGAACGCGGCAGGTGTGCGACCACACTTCCTCTCGTTAATAGTTAGAAGTTAGAGAAGGAGTATCAATAATCTCTGGCTGTTGCGGAGAAGCGAAAGAACCTACAAAGAAAAAATTAAATATTCTTCATTCTGGCTATAATTATGATCCGATTTGATTCAAATTCGGCAATCTGGTAGATATGGACATTCTCTACGATACTGCGTTTTTAGTTTTATCGTATCTTTAAAATTGTGCCTGCCACAGATTTTCGTCCTTTGTGGTGTCGGAAGGGGGCGGGGCGAAATTTCGAAATACACTTGTAGCAGTGTGATATCACATGAGTCTTGAAACCAAATTTGGTTGCCCTAACTCTTATAGTCTCTGAGATCCAGGCGCTCAACAAGACGGACAGACGGACAGACAGAGATGGCTATATCGACTCGGCTATTGATGCTGATCAAGAATATATATACTTTATGGGGTCGGAAACGTTTCCTTCTCTGCGTTATACACATCCACTTTCACCACAAATCTAATATACCCCTTAACTCTTTTTTGAGTACGGGTATAAAAACTAAACTAAACTAAAACTGCTCCGTTGTGCCTGCTGTCCACGCACACAAACGCATTGCAAACCATGTGATTGTGTGCGTGCCGACCACTGGCCACCTTCCAGTTAGTTCAATTAAATGCCAGTGGAACGCGACAAATAGTCAAACCGGAAGAAAAAAACTACAGTTTCGTCAAAATAGGCAATAAGCTTTTTGATGCGGAGCTTGTTTAAGCTATTTTTTCTGTATGAGAATAGTGGATTGATTCCTGCAGAACCGCAGACTCTTGACTGTACCCTATTTGTTAAGAGTATATAATTCCCCAGGAGATTCCAACTGTGCCCTTTCTCATTAATTTCGCATAATTTTACAGTCAATTGATTGACAATAGTCTGGGGACGATAACTTTTCACTGCCACTGTCACTGCGTCTGTTGAGTGTCTTCGAATACGGTGTGTGCTCGCTGGGAAAGTCGAGTATGATGCAAAAAACGTAATGTACTTATTGGGCGAATAAAAATCAATTTTCCGTTACCGCACCAAGACAAATAAAATACGCCCAACAGAGGCGAAATCGAAGAATATTGTCTGCTTGTTAGAAGATGGGAAATATGAAGTGGTGGGTGGATGGGAGGGGCGAAAGTGGAACCAAAGAACGGCGCATGCTGCTGCATAAACCGGACGATGGGAATCAGAATAAATTCATTTGCATACTCTCGAGCTACTTTGCATAGCATACCATGATTCCCTTTTTTTTTCATGTCGCCTCTGAGCGCAAATATTTGTTTTAATAGCCAATATGAACATACATACTCGTGCATTCATATGTATATGTGTGCAACGAAAAGGGCTCGTTCCAGCAAACACCTAAAAAAGAGTAAAGTATAAGTAATTTATGCAAGGGCTGAGAGTGTGTAATCTGCTACAAAGTGATTTATAGCCAAGCATTTTCATCGCCAGGCGCAGAACTAGCTGGAGCAGGAGATGGAGGAGAAGGAGTAGGATCTTTGGAGGACCAACCAACTTGTAATATACGTAATAATAGCAATAATAATTTGCAAAACCCTTTCGCCTTCTGTCGATTTTACTGCTCAATTTGATGACCAGGGCCAGTGGTAAGACCACCGGATGCCAGTGCCCGCAGTAGCATCCACAGCTAGCCCCGACCAAAGCGCATAAAAGTCAATTGTCTGCAACAAATTGAACATTTTTATGGTAGCTCTCCTTTAGGATTGAACAGTGAGCCCGATGGAGGCGGAGCAAGGTTACATTTCGCATGCGGAATGAGCTCTCTTGCCGGAATGTTTGACATTCTTTAACCTTCCCGGATTCGTTTGGTTGGGGTGACGGCGATGGTCATGCAACTCATCCTTTAGTTGCTGATGAACATCAGCCAATTAATGGAGATGTAGTCTGGAACTACGAACTCTCCGTATAAGAGAAGGTCTCAGAGTTGCCATGTACCCCACGGCTTTTATTACACACATCGGTTTTTTCACCTGTTCTCACGCTGATCTCGGATTCTGGTCGCCTTTAAGTCTCTTTCGTCGGGTGCCTTGAACGGCCGGCTTAGGCCTTTTATTTTCCAGCTATAATATGTGTGTAGATTCCTGCGATTTTACTAGGACGTTGAAAGACAATGACTGGCACCATCAAGTGGACCAAGTGACAGCAAGCCGAATCTTGTTTTGTGCGGATTCCAGGCAGATTCCAGCCTCCCGAAAGTATTCAATGTTTCTTAATTACATGGCTTATGTACTTTAACCTGAACTTTTCAGAAGTTCAAGAAACAGTGAAATCTCACAAATTAAACTAAAATTGAAAAATGTAATCAACAGAATATGTCTTCAACTTCGAAGTGGTGGTGTTTGTAATTTTCTAGCTTGACATTATTATGGAAATACCCATCGGTATGATACATTTTGTAGGCCTCCTTAAAGAGGCCATAAAAATGTATGTATACTTTTTCTTGCGTTACTTTTAATATTGGCTGTATTCTGACAAATATGTACATACATACATATACTCATAGAAAATATTGAATATTTTCACTTAGATTTTCATATTTATACCATTGATTTTCATCCAAGAGTGGTTGTATTTTTCATATTTTTTTTTTTAAATAAAAAAAAAATTTTTTAAATTAAATTTTTTTCTTCCTTAATAAAAAGAAAAAAGTTTCTATATTTAAATTTAATTTTTTTTAATATTTTTTTTAAAATATTTCAGGCTTAAATTGAATATATTTCTATATTTAAATTATTTTTTTTTAAACTAATTGGTTTTTTTTTACCCAAAGGGATTACATTTTATTTTATTTTAGTTAAATAAAAGTTAAATTTTAAAAAAAAAAAAAAACAAAAGTAAAAATAACTACTTAAGATGAGAAAAAAAGGGGGGAGGAGCTTGGACCAGTTGGAAGTTCGAGGGACATACAAAATATACATAAAAATAGTTAAAATAAATACAAAAAATGTTTAATGTTATTTAATATGGAATATTTCAAATAAAAAGTCTTTCCATTTGATTTTAAAACCAACTTGCGACAATGATGCCCATAAGAGACCTGTGGATAGAAGCACACAATGATGCGGCGCATCTTAAATCATCATTGGCTAGTGCATGATGAAATTATATAAGGTGGTCTCGTCGGCAGCAGCAGGCCCTTAACAATGCTTACAATAAGTGCGAGTGAAAGGGCTCAGCGCAGTAAGTGTGAGTAGAACAACAACAGAGCGTGTTGATTAGCCCTCAAATGGACCATGGGGTTTAAAGTTGCCTGTTATAATACGAAGCATTGATGTTTTTTTATAATTATATTTAATAATTTTGAATTTGAAATTAAACGTTGATTTTGTTTTTGGATAGATATTCTTTTTTTAAGGCTCTTAATTCTTAATTAAATTCAAATCTTAAAATAAAACGTTTTTATATCCAAATTAATTTTAACTGTTTCGGAAGCCATTTACAATTTTTGTTTAACATTTTTTGTTGTGCTAAACTGTTTTTTGTACGTGCTTGCAGCAAAAACTACAATACGTCATTTTTGTTGTGCACAAGGGTTAAGGCTTCCGAAAATATTTGTCCGCACCCAACGAGCGCGCACTGAACGTTAAGGTCCTGAAACCCGAACTGCATCATAATTGCATCATGGGCTAGTGCTGCCGTATTCTGTATAGTATTTTTAGAGAATACTGCATTTATTTTGGGTATCGATGGGGTATCGATAGCAAACAGCGGTTTTTGCCGCATCAAACAATAAAAACAAAGCTGAAAAATTATGCGGAATATTATGCGGCCTTGGTGTAAACGCCTGGCATCATTTTTCCGCCCCTTCGGTAATGATGCGGCAGTGTAAGGAGCCAATAAGGGTACGTACTCACCAAAACTTCCCTTGGTCCGTTCTCATTCTTCTTTATTCAATAAACCATATAATTGCTTATTCAATCTACGACACATATATTATCTGATCGGCTTTTTAGTGCAAGCCAAGAAAAGTGGCCAAAATTCCCATAGTGACATATGTAAATACATAAATATGTACACTGATGTACATACATGAGGCCCAAGGTTTCCGAAGTTGTTACATGAATCCAGGACGACAGTGTATACTATATTTAGTTTTTTATTCGTATTATTATTAGATATCTCTGGGTACAAATGGTATGTGTTTTAAATTGAGTACGTATATTCAGGGGCTAAAAATAATGTATTTTTTTTTTTTGGGTAATGTCGCCAGTTTGATTAATTAGGTTACATAGTATTCCGTAATTAAGATCATACGGTTTGCATTAACGGCTCAAAACATGACTTGACAAAACTTGACTCTCTTCATTCGACGATCTGCAGCAACATCTTCTTCTTTTAACATCGCGGCAAAACGTGGGAGAGAGCGTGTTATCGAGAATGCGGCCCTGCGTCTTTGGCTTATGTCCCTCACCGATCCGTGTACATACTTTGCCATCAGCTGGGCTCTGCTATGCCCTCATATACCACATTTCCACATATATAATGTTGAATGCTTGCGCTCGTACTTTTGCGTATTTTCGAAAGAGACTTTGGCACCAAATTAAACGGCAACGATCGTGGAACGTTTGTTCTCTCTTCTCTCCTTTGGGCTGACGCTTCTAGGGTCTCTCTCTGTTATGGGCTTTGTTAGCTTCACGGACTCCCAGTCGGACTTTATACCTTCCAAGAAGCACTTCTAGAGCGGTTCTTTTTCCTGCAAGCACCAGTGATTTATACATGACGTTTTGGTTTCCAAATTACACAGGGCGAAACACGCCAGCACCGGTACATTTGGATGCAGGTAGGAACCGTTCCTTTAGAACGCATTGGGAACTGGTGGTTGTTGTAATTTCAACTTTGTGAAACGCTCGGGTTTCGCTTCCAGTTGTACTTTCCGAAAGAAGCATTACGGAACACATATTTGGCATGCATCGAGAACTGTTCCATAGGAACCTATTAAGAACCGTTCTGGAACTGTTCCAATGCAATCATTCCCTATCACATCCCTGGCATGTATCAAGAACTGTTCCTTGAGAAGGTATGCAGCATGCATGCATGCATACATGAAAGAGCGTTCTAAAAGAACGCGAAATTAACCCATTAATACAAAAACTATAAATTTTCAAATTATTTTATTTAATGTTTTATTCTACTAAAATATAATACAAAAAATAATAAAAATAAGAAAAGGTAATAAAACGAAAAAAATTTAAGAAAAATGTAAAAAAAAAATAAAACTGAAAAAAAATAAAAAAGGAAATGAAAAATTATATAAAGGAAAATAACATTAATTATAATAATTATAAAATAACCAAATTTAAATAATTGCCGTCGTCGTCTATGATGAAATCCATGTCGTGGTTGTAGTTGTTGCTTTTCTCGGGGATGTTGCTGCCGTCGTTCCTGTCGGTGCCTGCATGTTTCTTTGCAAGGCAGGAGGCCGAGTATGAGGTTGAGGTTATGTTCATGTGCCTGTACATGTTTAAAGAGAAATATGTATATTATGCATTATTTATAGTTTCTTTTAATATTCTTAGGGTGCAGGTCGAACTGCCACAACAATCTGCCAATACTTACGTGGTAAAATAACCAGTTTTATGCACTTAAGTTTCACTTTTTCACAATTTTTGGCAGAGAGCACTGATAAACGCACAATTTTCACCGACTTCAAAACGCAAGTGATGAAATAAAAGAAGACGAGAAAAACCGCACGCGTTCTTGCATGTTCCCTTTTGTTATTTTTTTTGTTGTCCTGCCGCCTTACCGAGGGTACGAATTTGTTTTCGAAAACATTCTTTATACCTTCTAGTAGAAGCGAGAAGTTCATGCTTCGAAAACGTCTACCTGCGAACGTTTTCGATGCGTGAACTTCTCGCTTCTATTAGAAGGCATAGAGAATGCATAGGCCGCTTCGTGAAAAAAACGAACGATCGGGAATCGGTTTGGGTTTCATTCCATATTTTTCTGTGCAAAAATATGCATGATAGAACCATTCTTTGTGGAATCGGTTCCACTAAGCCTGCCAGGGAAGTAGTGAAGAACCAGTACTATGTTGCAACCACTTCTACAAGGTCCGACTGGGATGTTGTATGCTATCGCTAACAATAACAATTTCGTGCATAAAAGAGTTCTATGCATATGCCTGAAGTTCTGTATTCCTGAATTTTTCCTGAATTCTACCCACACTTAATATTTATGGCATAGCTGCACTTAATTAAATCTATGGAAAGCAACTAAAATAAAACTCTTTGATATGGTCCACACCCCACGTCCCCTAACCGCTTTGGTTAAACTTTGTTTTCTGGACACTCCATGTGCTATAGTATATTACTTTGGCTCGGCTTCCGGCACGACAAAGTTATAATAGCCCTTTGGAGCAGTCATCCAACCACGCTTTCGAGGGGCAAAATGCCGCGTGGCGAGGGGCGAGGTACGAAAGGGCAACTTCGCACCACCGCACTCACACTCAAACATGCGTGTAAGAGGGGGCAACAGCAGTTACGTTACAGCCACGGGACAGGCAGCCTTCTGGCAAGCTAGGCCGCTGTCATCGTTGGTCGACCGAATTCATTAGTTAACAATTTTGAACTATTAATACTACGTCTTGGCATGGGATCAACTAAGGCCTGTCATCGTTTTAGGGGAATTTTTGACCAGGACTCTTTCAGGCCAGGCGACTGAGCGTCCTCTCCAAAACGTTCACACAGTTTGCCCTCTACCATTCCTTTGCTTTCTAACTGGTGTATTTGGAGTCATTGTCCTGTTGAAAGACCCTTACGGGCGGCATTTCTTATTCTGCAAAGGGTAGCTTTACTGTATCCATGATATTCACGTGCACGTGCTGATCCATGATGGTTTTTATCCAATGTATTGGACTTGCTCCATAGTAGGCGAAGCAGGCCCACTCCATTACAGTACTGTACTACATACAGTGCAAGGTCAGGTCGGCCGAATTGGCCGTGCCCCAATGCAAGTGAGCGTTCGATAAGAACGCGACTGTAAAATGTGCACATGCATGCACACAATCAAGAAAAACGAGAAAGAACGTTGTAAGTCGCTTCTGTTGCCGCAACTCAATTATTATTCCAGTACTCAGTCAGTATATACCAGGGGTCGACACGGCCCTATCCATTGTGCTTAGGAAACGGCGCTGCTCCTGCGCTGCCCCTCACGTAAACGTGTATTACCGTGGTGGGGACACTACAATGTTCCGTTTTGCCTGCTGCCTACGCACACAAATGCACTGCGGAACATTTGATTGGGTAGTCAGTTGTGTGGACTTGAATCTCTGGATTACTTCAGCAATTACAATTGGGCTAATAGACATCTTAGCCTTGCACAAAGGCTCCTCTCCAGCAAACTTCAAGCAATGTACTTTCCCATTATATGTATATACATCTGTGGGTGTTGTGTGCAATTTATTTGACCAACTTCTGCCACTAAACGAGACATTTATCTACATACGAACATGTATGGGCCCAGACGAGTAATGCACTCCTGAATGAGCTCAGTTCGGCTTATCCCAGCCCAGACCAGACTCTAATAAATTGTTAAAATTTACTCAGTTCGAAAGCCACCAGGTTTGACTTTGAGTTTTTGTGGGTCTGAGAGCACATTACAACCACAGGAACCCAGCATTAAAGTGTAAATCAAACCTATCCACCTACGGTAGCAGAGCCAACCCAACCAAAGCAAAATCGACCCGAAGCCCACAGACCTTAACCGGAAAGCATGAAAAATTCAAATTCGGTTTCTGTTGCTACTCGTATGAATGCAGCATATACTTCTACGAGTGTGTTTCAGTGGTGTGTGTGTGTGTATGCGTTCAACCATAGGTGGAATGTTAGCTGAAAGGTGTTGCTGGCCCGGAGCCCTTGCCCCTGCCCGCTCGCCCCTGGGGCCATGGCGAGGCCAAGAACGGAAAAACGCGCCCTAATGAATGCCATTCAATGCCAGCAGCCGAACTCGCTGGGACTCTGCCTAACATTGACATGCTAGTGACATCCTATCCCATCCCGGAATCGACCGAAATGTCTGGAAATTGATATGAAATGACTGCACCATCAAGTGGCCCATGCGACACCAAGCCGAAGCCTGTTACGCGTGGAACCCAGGCAGACACGCAGCCCCTCCTCCCGCCCAACCGACCGAGGGCCGCTGCCGCATGACGCGCGACGCGTGTTTGGAAAAGATAAGTGTTAGACTAAAATTCGAGGAAAATTAGAGCTAAACACAACTCAAAGAGCTAAACATGCAAAGATAGCTAAGAAATATTACTAATTACGGGAAAGGTATGTTAGTATTAGTGATTTAAGAAGGGGAAGGAATTAGTGGTGGATATTATATGGTAGAGGGAATTGAAGTCCGAGCTTAGAACCCTAAATGGTTCGTGCAAGGAATAATTTGATCTACAAAGCGGAAGGAACAAAGGAATAAAGTTTCTAGTAGATCTAACAGGAATCGTAAAGTTTATGCGGCTCAACCAGTCAGGGCTATCTACGTCACCCTTGATCAGGGTGTGCATACAAATCACCCCAAGCATTTTTCGACGACTAAGCTTGGGAGGTTTATTAGAAGAAATCTACGAGGGTAAGATGGCAGTCTCACACCTGCATCCCAGTTAAGGCCACGCAGAGCAAAAACTAAAAGTTTAAAAGAGGTAAACTCTAATAAATTTGTGGTTGTTGATCGTCGCTTTATAAATCCGTGCTGGGACGGTGTGAGGAGGACCTCTCGTCCACGTCGAGACGAATGGTCATTCCCATAGATTGTGTACCGACCTGCCAAAATTTCGGAACTAAGAATGACCGGCTTTAACCAGGTCTCGGTAAGACAGGAGAGTTTCTGGACGGACAACTAGTCCACTAATTAATCGCGATGGCGTTAAAAAGGCAACGGCTGCCACGCTTGCCACTTAGTTTTCATCGAGTTTCGTATGCCGGACATGGAAATCTACGTTGCGTAGCTGAAAGAGCACGTGGAAAATTTAAAATAGCATTACAGCTGCAGCTGGGGCACATTTTACATGTTAAGTTCGAAAGCCAATAGCTCTTCCAGTTCTTATACCCGTACTCAAAAATAGTTAAGGGGTAATAAAGTATATATATTCTTGATAAGCATTAATAGCCGAGTCTCTGTCTGTATGTCTGTCTGTCTGTCCGTCTTGATGAGCGCCTAGATCTCAGAGACTATAAGATCAAGCAAATGTTATTTGCAGACTCATATGATATCACACTGCTACAAGTGTATTTCAAAATTCCGCCCACACAAAAGACGCAAAATCTGCGGCAGCCACAATTTAAAAAATACAAACGCAGAATCGTAGAGAATAACCATATCTACCTTATTGCCGAATCTGAATCAGATCGGATCATAATTATAGAGAAATTCATTTGTATATGCTTCCCCCACCTCCTCCAGCAAGAGACCCTTTCTCTTTCTCGCTCGCACACTCTGCCGCGTTCAGTGCGCGATCAACCCCTAGCAGAGGAGATGCAGAATATAAATGGTACATGTATAATCTACATGTTAGGTGTAAAATATACATTGTAGATGTAGATGTAGATAGCAAATGTAGCAAAAAAATGTCAAATGTAAAATTTTTTTTTAATTCTAAAATTCTAAAAAATCATATGCTCAAAAATGTATATACTAAGTACGGGTATAAGTAGAGTCGCGTCCCCAGAAGCGACTCACACGTTCCTTCTCGTTTTTTTTTTATATTTATATTTTTTGTTTCTTCTTTTAACGAAGTTACATTTATTTGTAATATGTTGATATATACTTGTACATATATGTATTTATGTACATACCTGTGTATGTTTTAATTAATATAAATGCAACTAAGTTACCACAATGGGATTACAATGACCGGAATTTCAATTGTATTTTGAACTTCTGGACTAGGTCTCTGATGCTTTATATGTATTCACTCTTTAATTTGCACCAAGCTACGGTTTTAATGGGATATTGTCTTGAAGATCTTACTCCTCTTGAACGCAAATGATCTACAAACCTGTCCTTTTGACATTGCCTTTTCTAGTAGAAAGCGAGCTGCGCACTTCCGAGCCTAAAAATGAGCAAAGCTATTGGACAGAGATGGAAAAGAAGTTACGGAAAATCAAATGAAAAGAAAGGAAAAATAGGAACCAGGTGTTCACGAAAAACCAAAGGAAAAGAAAACAAGAAAGAAAAATAACTTCACTCCACCATCCATTCCTATAGAAATTCATGCATCATGCACGTTCATAAGTTTTTTGTTTTTATGTTTATATGTGCATATACATGTATGTTTTTATATAACTTATCTTAAGATTTTCTTCATCCATGCTGTTATACTTCGGTTCTTCCTTCTGACAGAAGGTCCCAATTTTCTGTCAGAAGGCCTCTTCTTGCACATATACGTAAGCTCAAATTTGTCAAATTTAGCAACTAAATGTGCAGAGAAATTTGTTCGAGTTCGGCGATAAGCATTAAAACTAGAAATATGTATGGACAGACGAGACTCGTATCATGTGGGTGCCTTCTTCAGTTCAGTTTTTGCTCCAGTTGTTGATGAATGTTTTTTTAAATTTTCCTGGCAGAAGTTGCCAGCCAAAAGTCATTCATTTCCTCGCAATTTGCATTTCCACAGCGAAACTTTTATATAGCAGTGTAGTCGGGAATCGTGACGGGGGACGGGCCGGGACTGGTGACTGGGACTCAGCTCCGTGTCGGATCGCCAGGACAATCAAGTGGCATGATTGCTAAGCAGCATAATGCCGTTTATTGCCACAACAAGCCCCAGAAATTTTCGCATCGCTATAGCGTCGCGCAGGCCAGGCAGGCGAACTCGCATTCATGGCCCCTGCACAATATGCTGAACGCCAATCTACTAGCAAAGAGGTAGGAGAAGGAGCAGTGCCTGCAGCTGGAGGTGGAGGTGGAGCTGTAGCTGTAGCTGCAGCCATTGCAATCATAATTTTATTTTATTTTTTCTCCGCACCCGTTTAGCGCCCGCACTTAGCTATACTATCCTGGCGCTTTGTTTGCGCCTTCATCCTTGGGCTCCGCTCCTCCGGCTTTTTGTTAATTTCGCGCGACCACAATAAAAAGCCAGTGGCATGGGGATAGCACTGGCGACGGAGGCAAGCCAAAATGAAAAAATAAAATATAAATTCTTTTTATGGCACGGAGCACGGAGGTGCCTTAAGCTGGGACAGGATATCGCTGGGGATATTCATTCCGATCACCCAGTTGAAACTTGGCGTTAAGTGCCGAGTCTGCCTTATGGTGAATTGGACTAGAGTCCGGTTTGGGCATCACCGCAAAAAGGAAACTTGCCGCCAAATGCATCAGTTGAGCTTGTAGACGAGGCGGATTTCCATTCGTTTGTGGAGAGCATTTTGCGGCTTCATTAGCGCCTCACAGACGGGGCCGTCGGTGGGGGACTGAAGCTGGTTTGGGTTTGATTAACACTAACCAAAGTCAGCCAGCGGCAAAGCGGGAGCACGGGCGGTGGCGGTGGCGGAGGCAGAACGCTAGGCCAGTGCAAAGCTCTGTGGCGGAACAGCGAAGTACAATCAGGGCATATGGATTTTAATTAATTTCCATTCCATGCTGCAGAATTTTTAATTAAAAAACTTGAGCCATCGTGGCCATCGCACCCATTTTGTTCTGCGTTTAAGATGCACTTGGTGGATATTGGCGGTAACGGGGGAGGTGGAGTCCCAGCATTAGGACTGGTTACGACTAAGCCACATTTGATCTGAGACTATCCTCTAACTGTTGCATTCTTTATCTTTAAGTTTTGGACTGCCAAGCCAGTGACTGGGGCGCCTGGAGCGAGTGCGACAAGAGCTGCGGCAACGGGCTGATGACGCGCAGCCGCCAGATACTGCAGGGGGCTCAGAACGGCGGCAAGCACTGCCCGACGCTATTCCAGACGCGTGGCTGCCAGGGCTTCCGCTGTCATGGACACCGCGAGAAGAAGATATTGCGTGGTAAGTAAATACCCCACTCCTGTTCTATCGACATTCCCGGGATAAGATTTGTATAGCTGGATTGCAAATAGTTTTAAAGTGGCTTAGAATCGCAGATCATTACGTATATTTTCATGCCAAAACTGTATTTTAATGAAAGATCTTCAATGTGTTCGTCAGCACATGGAGGGAATGCCCATGTACATATAGATATACAAACCAAAGCAATGTGAAAGTCGAACTTTGATTCCGGTGCCAATTCATTTAGCAGTTTGTGTTAGTCTGTGAAATACACAGAATACCAAAAGAAGAATGGCAGAGAGAATAGGCCGAGTTTGCCAGCGCCAAGCACAGAGGATACTGCTCGCTTTTTCCTTCTACCTCATCCAAACCAGGGTTCCTACACAAGACTAATCTGAAAGCCATTAACAATGGCTCAACAATGCTTACAATAAGTGCGAGTGAAAGGGCTCAGCGCAGTAAGTGTGAGTAGAACAACAACAGAGCGTGGCTTAAAGTTGCCTGTTATAATAAAAGGAGTTGATTTTTTTATAATTTAATTTTTAATGATTTTGAATTTGAAATTTAACGTTTTTGTTTTTGTTTTTGAATAGACATTCTTTAGTTAAGGCTCTTAATTCTAAAATAAATTTCACACATTGCATGTCCTTGCGGCAAAAACTACAATACGTCATTTTTGTTGTGCACAATGGTCAAGGCTTCCGCAAAAACTTGTCCGCATTTGTCCAAACATCAGTGTGAGAGCCCCGGTTCTGCTGTCCGTTAGAACCGTTAGCTGTTCGAGGGAAGCTGTTCGAGATAGCATGATCCAAGTACACAGAGGATCTCCCCTTGAAGAAGTCTAAGTCTGACCTAATTTTGACCTGAATTCTCCCAAAGATGCCGCCAAACTCCCGAAATGCCTTTGCGTAGCCCGTATTTAAATCCCTTTTTAGGAACACCGTCTTACTCGCTGGGAGATTATACGCATAAACCTTGGCTTGGTTTACCGTTTTTCGCGTACTCGCGCCATCCACCTCCGTCGTCTCTTTCTTAATGGTCTACAGCACATTGGTTGCTCATTCATTTTTTTCGTTTTCGCGTTCGTAGACATGTTCGACATGTTCGACATGTTCGGTTTCTTGCTCGTCGTCGGCTGAAGTTTCGCTGCCGTTTTTCCCCCTGCTTTCAGGACTGCTGCAATCATCGGTCTGGACTCTCCTTCCTTTTTTTTCCTAGCCTCGATCAGTATCCTAGCGCCTGTCACCTTCTCCGTTGCCATCCTGGTCTTTCCCATGCCAGCCATGGCTCCCAAAGTCCAGCGCTACTCGACATGCCGTTTTACAAAATTTTCCGGGCATCCATTAGACAAAAGCCAGGTTTGTGTGAATAAATATGGATATATGAAACATCCTCCGTTGCGGCTTCCGGCATGAGACGAAAGACAAAAATTGCCTTGCGAGGAACCACTGCCCTGGGGGGTACCCCAGCAAAGCGACCTCGACCTTAACCTGATGGAGAAACCCCCAAAAAGAAATCTAAAATTCAAGTCCGTATCTTTTAAATTATATTTTATGCAAAAAAAAAAAAAACACCATTGTGCAGTGAGAATAACATGAACAATAATTAAGTTAGGCAAACGCGGGAGCTCAGAGACAAACAACAAAGGCTAAGGAGCAAGAATGGCAGAAGAAACCATAAATTTTGGATTACCGCGATAATTGCCAAGTAAATAATTCAGAAATATTAACGGTTTAAGCGCCGTGGAATTTGGTAGAATATTTTCACATTATTTGGGGCGTTTCGGTTTGCGACATTCCCAACACGTGCGCACACCTTTGGTACTGCCCCTCGGCTCCGCGTCGGCCTCAGCCGCAATAATGCGCTGTGCTCATTAACGTTATAAAAATAATTGCTTCCGCTCACACCCTCCCACACGGGGCTGTCATGTGCTAAATTCCAATTAACTTGCATGTGTGGGGCATTCGTTCATGCGAGCATGTGTGCCAGTGTGTAAATGTCATCTCGCCTGCTTGGCCAAGTTGGTAATTGTCCAAGATGAACTGCCTGAGCGGCTCCAGTCAATCGCGACACCCTGCCACCGGGTGAATATACATGTATGCACATATGTATGTATGTACATTATACATATGTCATAGATTTGCAGCTCACTTAGTTTTCGAGCTGGCAATTGCATTTCATCCACATTTGTATGCGAAAATTTAACATGTTTCTTAAGTCCAGTTCAATAGTTAGAGTCAGCTTTGGTATTGGCTACTAAATGCTACTAATTCAATTTTTCTCCTGGCACTAAGTGACCAAACATCCGGTATTCAACTTGAGTTTTTCAAGTGAATAAATATACCCGGGGCTAAGCCCGTGCGGGAGAGGTAAGACCTTGGATGGCTGGGCGATGGGGTATGACAACAGTCTTGCATTTGATTATGCAAATGGAGGTGTGAGTGAGTGCGGGCGAGAGTCTCAAACGCTGTCCTCGCGGAGCACTTGGTTCTTAAAATTTGCATAAGTTGCGAGTGTTTCGGCGCCAAAAATTATTCAACACATATGGGCCACGAGCTGCAGACCCACCTCCTGGCCACAAAACCCTTCTTCACTTCGGAGACTTGTGGTGAGTTTTTTTTTAAATATCCTTGACATCATTCGTCCCAGCTGTAAATATTTCTGAACAGGTTATTGAATGTTGGTGTAAATTAGGACTACATTGGACTGAATGGCAAAGCCAAAAACAAACAAAATCAAAACAAATATGGTCAAAATGGAAAAAAACAAAACCAAGACAACATTTTTTTTATTTTCCAATTTTGATTATATATTATTATATATCGTTTTATATATATTTTATACCGCTCCCAATGTGTCATATAAATCAGTTACCAACACGACACCTTTTGATAGTTTCGAAAATTTCGACTTCTTCAGTCGTTGCATCGGGGTTAATTAAAGTGAATAAAAATATGACACGTGCCAAAAAGGCTTGTAATATTTCAAACAAATTATTTTTTACTAGTAGAATTAAGCTTCTTAAAAGTAGCTTAATGAAATATTTGACAGAAACAAATGTTGACTGCCTTTAAAATGAAAAATAATTCGTCTGCATATATATTGCATTAACAAACCAAAAAAAAATTACTTTTCTTTGAGAACTTTTAGCCAACTTTTGAAATAAAAAATTAAATCAGCAATATGTATATTCTTTTCCGTCTTTGTTCTCAGACGAATTCTCTTTGTAGCGTGAAATTATATTGATTCTTTAAACTCAAGCATACTTCTGATGTTTCGATAAAAATGAACAAGGCGGAAAAAGATAAAAATTCGAAATAAAAATCTATTGGAACTATTTTTCGACTTCCCACGAGAAAACTTCCCCCGTTGATGGTATCGGCGCAACTACCAAAATTATTTTGAGGAAGCATATTTTGTCTCTCGAATGCATCGTCAATGTGCTTCAGACTTTGTAGCGGCATTTAATCGTTCAGAATAGAAAATCACCATCGAAGAGGTTACTGATTTAATTTTGTATATAAATATCATTTTGACAACACCTGCCATGTCAGCGCACCAAATTAAAGTTATTAATGGAGCGAAAACAGTTCTTAATAATTCAAAACAAGGATAAAACATATAATTTTAATTGTTTTTCACATTAGAAATTATTTTTGGAGAAGTTTAATAAACGAAGGTTGCACATGTAACGTAACAGTCCGGGCATTTTTGCCAGGGACCTTAATCATTATAAGCTATAATTTAAAAATTACATAATAATAATTTTAGTTTTTGGGATAATCATTATTGATTATAATTATTAAGGATTATCCATATTAAATTATATTTGAGCGAAAAAATAAAACTCAAAGTTAAATAATGAAAACTTTATGGGGAGCTGCCGATTGGGAACAAAGCAAACGAGGAGGGGTTGAATTTTTGGTACCTAAACGTGTTCCTTTGGCAATAAATGTTATAGACAGTTACTTTTTTTCGTTGCGTTTTTCGTTTTTTATTTGGTGTTATCATTTTATAAAATAATTTAAGTTTTATGGCTGTCTTTCTTTGTCATTCGAATCAGATTCTCTTATGAGAGTAAACACATATTCGCCCAAGCACCTTGATGCCATCGTTCAAAAGCTTTTAATGGTTGGTGAAATCTCTCTCCTTGTTCATCAATAACGTCCCCTAGGTTTGTCGAAAAAAAAGTCTGAGTGGAAATGTAGGAAATTGATTTTAGTGCCATGTTGGCTCCAATTTTTCAATACGTCTCAATTAGGTCTTGAGCGTTATTAGCGTAATCATCACTTTTGCTGTTACCAAGAAAATTTCTTGTAACCAGTCGAAATGAGTTCCAGACTGCTTTTTCATTCGTAGATAAAACATTTTTAATCTCTTAATATTTTAGTAGTTTTCGAATTTGGGGGCCATCAAATTCCATATTTTTCCATTAGTCCCAGCTTAATGTGTATTTGTGGTGAAATAACGACTTCAGACTTCACGATATCTGCATTTTGTATGTTGTAATTTTCCACTGTATTTTCCTCCCGTTTTGGCCAGAGTTTTCTTGAGTATCTATCCCAGGAAGCAGCAGTATTTTGTGTAACCACCTTGTTAAGCTGCAGCTGCAAAATGTCTGGAGCGGTTTTATAGCTGCATTTGTCAGCTTTTCAGAACTACGAAGTTCTATGCAACCAGATATTAGATATTTAAGTTATGTGAAGAATAGAAGCACTGACTTTGAAAAAAAAAACATGATAAAAGGAACAGATTATAAAAACTCTTTAAAAAAAAACTAAACCATAAAAAAAAACATAATACTACAAAATGTTTTAAATCCCGAAATCTTTCAGAAAAAGTCATTTTGGACCACAGCGGGAAAACTACTCGAGCAGTGTTATCGATATATATCGGATTAAAATTAAAATTTAATTGTTAACATAAAACATAATAAATTCAGAACAATATTTATACACATACTATTTGTATATGTACAATTTTATGTGGTAAGAAATATAATCGAGCTCGTATATTTCTAGAATTGTTTTAATTCGAAATAGCTTCCTTTTCCAAGCCGGAATACATTTTCATTAATCTTAGATTATTTTATAAACGTGTAGCGAAGTTTTTAAATTGTACGTTGGTATTGCTTTTTAAAATTTATTTTGATTATATTTTTATTTTATTACTGTATTTATTTAATATTACCTTGCAATCAAATTTAACAAAATGTTAATAATTTATATAAATTTATATGATTAAAAATCTATAATTGTTTCCGTCAACGTTTGGCTTTTTTTGCCAACATTAGCTCTTGGCCAAATACAAAGCTGATTTTAACAAATAAAATACTGAAAAAAAGTAAATACTTTTGGTTAAAATTTTGTATTAGACCAATAATTTGTATTTATAATGTTCTATTGAAAATGTAATATTTAAAATGAACGTAATGCAAAATTACAACGATACAGAAACACAAGATAGCGCAAAGAATGCCGCCATTTTGTACGCATTTTGCCAAATTACGTCACAAATTTCGATTTTCAACAGAGCGTATATATGCATCTCGCTCACACTTATTGGTTTTAAGGCAGCAATTTAAAGGAAGATTACAAGTTCCTTTTGAAAAGTAGTTTTTATGCTCTGTATTGGGGATCTGTTAAATGTGTGGTCAAGTAGATGTGTGGAACATGTGTGTGTGTGTGTGTGTTTAATATACATACATATATTCTTGATCAGCATCAATCGACGAGTCGATATAGTCATGTCCGTCCGTCCATCCGTTCTAATGAGCTCCTAAATCTCAGAGACTATAAGAGACAGAGCAACCAAATTTGTTATCCATACCTCTGTGAAGTGACGCTGTTAAAAGTGTATTTACAAATTTCGCTACGTCAACGTCGCTGTGCTGTGCTCTTCTAACATAACGGCGCTGCGCTTTGGGCTATCTTATTTCTCTGTCCCGTGATCCTAGCTAAGGGTGTGTAGACAAAGCAGACTTTTGGGCTAAAAATCGGCTTTTTGGCCCCAAGTGCATTGATCAAAAGCGACTCGTGGTGTTTCCTGCGCATACACTCTGGTTGCCTGTTCCTCTTTTAGCGCTGAGATGTGATGATTGGACGCAAATAGCAGACACATCGCAAGCGTTAATTATGTATATCGAGTAAACACGGTAAGGGTATCAGAGGGTTAGGAAACGGGTAGACGTACAGAGGCACATGCCAAGGGCATTCCCGGTATTTAGAGCATACCAGGTTAACCAATGCACATAGGGCCAGACAGTCGATATTTATGCTTAAATTCGAAAACTTCACAGAAACAAAATCTTTTCATGGTGCCTACCTTGGCTAAAAAAATGCATACATATTTTTTATTTATATGCTGCACTCAAATTTTTGTCGGTCAATTACGAGTTGATGTACGTTTTGTAAATTTTGAGAAAAGGTTAATGTAAGATATGGAACTGAAAGGCCGGGGTATGTAGAATGTTAATGTACAAAAAGATTTCGTACATATGTGCTGGTTTGTTTCTTGTGCGTATTTATTTGGGCATTCCAAAATTAGGCAAAACTTAACCAACTTACCTGTCTTCTGTGGCTAACTAATACGACGGCAGCCAACGCCAAAATCGAACTTTATCAAATTAAAGTAGTACTTTACGGGTATTCTCATCTTGTGGGTTAGGTTGAACTTTTTTATGAAAAGCTGGTCAACATTTGGATTGATAACAAGAAAAAAGATTGCATTGGTTCAAGCTGGATATTTAGCAAGCTGACGCCGACTAAGCAAGACGTATTTTTACCTCAAGAACAGATAGAAACGATGAAAAAATTACAAATAACTGTCTTTGACAATTAAATCCAAAGAAGCCAGCAAAATTCCGGTGAAATATGAAAATGTAAGGATATGATTTTTAGCGGCTATTATCTGAACTAACCATATACGAATATGAATATATAAATTCCCGTCAAATATTCACGTCAATAATGCACTACTCAACAAAAACAAAACAACTACATACATAGTAAAAGGTGCACCTTACATGGGCGGTGGAAGTGGGCGTGGTCGGATCGGTGCGAAATTTATCTCAGCTTTTATACAAATCACTAAAATTACCTGTACCCAGTTTCAGTTTACATAGCTTTCTGGCTTTCTGGCCCAATGTGCAATGTGTGGGCGTGTGGGACAATTTAACGTGCTATCGCTGGCGTTGTGCGAGGGTGAAGTCCTTGGTGGAGCCGCCAGGCCTTTTGTTCTCACATGTTTGGAGCTGTTTGCTAGGCGTCAGAGATTTTTTATATTTACATTCGTTTGCTAATGGCATGGTTAGGCTCGATGGAATGAGGAGGCCAGCAATGCAAACAGGAAAACTAAGTAGGAACGTCTCTCATGCCCCCCGGGCAAAGAGACGTGGTTCCATTTTTGTATTCCTGGGGGGTGGGGGAGGTGGATGAACTATGGCTCCAAGCAAATTGATTTCCCCCGGATGACTAGGGGGAAATTGTCGTGCAAGTAACAACCTGCACGCTGCATTCAGCCCCACATTCACCCAGAGTCCTTTTCTGCCTCTTTCCAGAAATGGCCCTGCTCCTGCCCGCTGCTCTCTCACACAATGTCAACAGCAGTGCCATCCGGCGCAGCCTGCGATCAGGCTACCGGGACTCCTACAGCCAGAATTGGGATCATGAGTGAGTATCCATCTCTAGCGCAATATATATACTCGTAGAATAACATAACGGACATTTAAGGGGTTTTGGTATGGTAAGAGGCATTATTATTCTGGCATACAACTCGAAACGGTTCATGCCAAGAGTAAACGTAAGCGGACAGGCCGGAAAGTACGGGTTCATCTGGAAGGAACTGCAATATCGATTTGACTTTAAAGAGTTTGGAAGTCATAAACATCACACCATTCCATATTCTGTGATTCTGCAATGGGGATAGGCCAAGAAGTTTTAGCCTGTATCGGTATGGTGGATTCAATAATAATTCGTTGCTCTTTCCATTGTGGGCTCCACACACAGGACCAATACTCCAATATCGGACGTACCAACGAGATGTACGGCGTCTTAGTGACATACGTCAAACTCTTTTGTCCAACGCTTAAACTCATTCACGACATTTGCCAAAACATTAATAAACAAATCACGGATCAGCAAATTTTATTAACAGAATCAGAAGCCTTGCTAAAATCTGCAATGCCTACGTGCGTTTGCAGCCTGCCATGAAAGACTCGGTTGATCAGATCGACTTCTAAAAAACCCATGTTGCGCCGGGGATAGTAAACTACAAATAAATGTTTCAATACCTTGAGCAGAAGTTTCTGTGCTATCGAGTAACTGAAGGGAAGACGGGAACGCGTAAGACTTGCGTTTTGAGTTGAGCACCCATTACATTGGGAAAGATATTGGTCATAACATTGACTATTGACGGTACGAAATGCGAAACGAAGAATGTTGAACCGGGATTTCTGTTTTCTGGGTAGGTAGGACAGATACTTGGAGAACCAGGATGCATACATGGTGACTTCCGGAACAAAGGTGTTACCGGTGGAGTTTAAAGTGTCGTAAAAAAACTTGGCTGTTGCATCGATATTCGACAACGACTGTAGGAAGGACCATCCAACAACGGCATCAGATCTAGGAGGAATATAAGAGCAGGTCGAACAGATAAATGCCGTTCCAATGCGGATTTTGACTGCAATAGATTCAATACCATGGATGTTGGTTAATAGAAAAAGCTCGGACGAAAAGTCCGTTTTACTGCGAGAATTCCACCATCAAATGATTGACGATCTATTCTATAGTTTTATGGACGACAATTTCATGATCTGTGAGATCTTCGGTACAGAAACTCCAGGCCTCTGGGTGGAATCTCTTGAAAGAAATGTGTGCACAATGAATCGGAGAGAATATTTTTAGATGAGGAGATATTAAATTTGTACCCTTCTAAGTAGCTCTGGTATCTCTTCAGTTTTTTTCAGGGGTGAGCTTGCTTTTCCATAGCATGACTGTGTGTGATGTTGGGTATAGAAGCGTAGCAACTTTGATGGTTTTATATATTTTACTGCATAAAACAAATATTTTTATTAGCACAGTGTGACCCGGTTAAGTAGATCAAAAATATAATTTTCACTATGCCGGCAGCTATAGCGAGGCTTAGGGGTCATACATAAATACAAATGTATCGCCTCCTATTATATTTTTGTTCTGTTTCCATACTCCTAAATTGGGTATACAATGGCTTAACATTTCTACCATAGTGGCTCGTTTTCCGAAAACTCGTTGCAAAAGTCGGACATCGTGTTGTTGAATTTGGCAAAACTTTTGTTACACTTCATTTAGGAATTGATCAAGCTGCTCAAAACCAAAATTGTATAATTTGCAAAAAAGTTTAATATTAATAAACGCTGTTCAAATTTGAACCATTTTCGGTTTTAAAAAAAAAATAAAGAAAAACGTGCTAAAAATGCAAAATTAAAAGCATTTCTTTCAAAAAGTACTTAAGCTAGGAGAAAATTGTTTTTTTTTTCCGGGAAGCGGTAAGGAAGTCAACAACGAGGAGGATTCGGTGACCTAACATGCTGCGTTTCCGCGGGAAATGCCGTGAGACTGGCTCCGGAGAATTACGAGGAAACACTGCACTGCGAAGGGGAAGGGGATGATCAGGTCAGCATGCCAGCTAACGTACAAACGTAGCTATAATAGTGTTATGGCATTAGACTTAGCCGAGTTTGCTGCATAGAGAGAGATAGTATGAGAGGAAAAAATGCAGCATTATTGTTCGTGGCCGTCTCTAGACACGTCTAATGGCTTTCAATCGAACAACTGAGGCACTACTTGTTTGCCAGCAAAATGTTTGCAGCCTCCAAGCCAGCAAAATTATATCCGCAAAGTAAAACAATCGATTAATTGTGTCGCAGCGCTGCTCCCAGCTCAACTGGAAAGCTTTTGATGTGTATGGAATTTTCAAATATTTGATCTGCTTGTATTTTTTGCTACATCTGTCATCTGCATCTACAATGTAGATTATACGTCTCCTCCGGCAGAGGGCGCACGAGGCAGAGTGTGTGAGCGAGAGAGAGAGAATCGTTAGCGTTGCAGCGCTGGAACGGCTGGAACGGGATGGGGTAGCCCCTGCAAATTAAATTCTTCTTTCATATCACACGAGTCCTGAGAAGGAAGTCTTGAGCAGGGAGTGAACACTCTTCGGTCTAATCAGAATAATTTAATTTGCATATCAAAATGTTCCCAGTGCATAGCATAGCTAAAAAATTGAGCAATTTAAAAACGAAAATTGCCCAAGCTTCTGAAAATCGTAGCACCATGTACTTGTGAAAATCGTTTGGAAGATTTTTTGTTTTGTTTTCAAACGTGCACGTAACTTGTCTTCCGTGAAAGTCATTTACGTACACGTTATGGTCGAAATGAAATGGCCGAAGGCCACGCCGTGCGTCGCCACTAAAATTACGTGGATACATTTTTAGGTACATGCTTAGTGTTTTGTTCGGACTTGCCTTACAGGTACATTATTACATTAGTTTTCATTCCGCATCTTACTGATCTAAAAATATCCAAATACACGACTACTCAAGCCTAGCATACATACTCCATTTACTATGCATGAGTATGTATTATGGGGTTTTGCTGTTGTGATTCTTTTTTGACTGCTTGCAAGTTCAAAATTTGTGCCGTGGATAACAATATAATTCGCTTGAATGCAGACATATTCGCTTGCTTTATTCTTCTCGTATTATTTTTAAGCCCAAAGGGTCCGCAAAGAAAGGCCGTAATCCTCAACCTGGCTTAAAAGGTTAGGCTTTCTTTTTACGGGGAAACTTTTCCCTTTTTGTCGATCCATTCAGTCTGGACAATACGAACGGTGCTGGAACATTTCAGACAAATTTGCTATCCGTTGCGTTTTTATGAACCACGATACGCAAAATATTTCGATGTCGTGAAGAAAATTGGAAAAAGAACTGAAGGAAAGCTAAGCGCTTGTAATAAAAGTTTATCTTAAAAGGAGAAGAGAGCATAAAATTCTTGTAAGCCAGCCTTGATTTGACGCGTTTTAAATTCTTTCGAGTTTCGCTGCTTTTCGATTGTTGGCTTCTTTTCTTTTTTATGATTTTTTCGGTGAGGCTGGCAGTAGTTGGTCAGGCGGTGTCTAGGAGGTGATGTCAGGAGTTTGGGACAGGGCCTGCTTCAGTGTTTGTGACATGGCATTAAGTGTCTTTGTTCTATTTGTGGTGTGGCCAGGCGTATGCAAACACAAACATCGAAAACAAAGAAAGCAGGTCAAAGCGGTTCCTCCATGTTTGTTCTTTCTTTCGGGTCATCCTATTACACTACTCGACAAAATTGAACTTTTTATTTGGGCTGTCAACCAAAATGACTTTTTCTGATAGATTTCGGGACGTACAAATTTTTTTAGTACTTTATTATTTTTTTTATGGTGTCATTTTTTTTGAAAGAATTTTTAAAATCTGGTATTTTTTTCATGGATTTTTTCAGAGGTTGTGCTTCTATTTTTCAGATAACTTAAGTATCTTATATCTGGTTGCAAAGCAATTTGCAGTTCTGAAAAGCTGACAAATGCAGCCAAAAAATACGTTTTGGAAGGTTGCGGGCCCAACTGCCAATTGGAAACAAATCAAACGAAAAGGGGTTGAATTTTTGGTAAAAAGTAGTTTTTGTCTATTTTTCACTTTTGTGGTTTGGCTAACGAATTTTAGCTCCACCGTTTATCCATAGGTTTTAAAGAACAATACCTTAAACGGCGCCTAATTAATGCCTCTATCTAAAACTGTTGGTCAAGAATAATTTTTCTTTCGACTTTTCCCGAGTTTTCAAAGTCAAAATTTCTAAAAAAATACCGCAAAAAATTATGAAATTTGAATTTGAAAGCTTAATATCTTCCAGGCGTTAAGCTGCAGAAACAAAAAGTCTGGGTCGAAATTATAGCTTGTTAGCTTTTCAGAAATGTAAAGGTCTATGCAACCAGATATAAGATACTGAAGTTATATGAAAAATAGAAGCACTACCTCTGAAAAAAAACCTTATAAAAATACCAGATTTTAAAAAATTCTTAAAAAAAAACTACAACAAATAAAAAAACTATAATTCGTTAAAAATTTGTAAACCCCGAAATCTATCAGAAAAAGTTATTTTGGGCCACAGCATAATTCTAGCGTTGACTAGTGTTATCTTTGGCCAGCATTTTTTGTGTCCATCTGCTGTGGATTGCAGAGTGCGACGCAGCCCTTGCCACGACTTGTTGATAGCGTCCTAGCGGTCGTGCATTACGGGTCTCCCCATATTTATTTATATCTGCCCAATACGCCCCGAGATCCCTCCACATTTGGGGTGACAGAAAATCGGTCGAACATATTTCGGTTTCGCATTTTGGATACCACAATGAGCGCACATCAATCACGTTCCGACTCCTCCCGAACTCGCCCACGCTTTTCCCCACTCCATTATTTCGACTCCGCTTGTTCTGTCCGATTGTTTGTTTCTTGATATTTATGATTTTTGAACCACCCCGTCTTGAGTGCTCCTGATGGCCCATCAAAGGCCGTTTATTATGGTGCTTTTCGCTTTTGTTTCTTTGGTTTCTGTTTTGTTTCATTCCGAAATTAAATTGAATGCTTTTTGATTTCTCTCTTTCCGCAGTTCCATTTTCCGCTGTTATTTTACTTCTCTCCACCACTCTGCAGCTCCCACTCATTCCATATTCAGTTCCGAAATTCTCTTCCATTTCCTTGACCACCATATCAGCCCTTGCCCCCAGATTAGACAAACAGCAACGCGTGCCTGTGTGTTTTGTGGCCCGTTTCTTTGGGGCTTAATTAAAAGACGAGCGGTTGACGGGCAGTTTGGTGGACAGAGAATCCTGACAGCGGACACTAAGCCATGAAGAGAAGGGCGGGTGTGGGTGGATTTTGTTTGAGACTGTGGCATCTAATTGAAACGGATCAATGCACATTGGGTGAAACAGCAAATTTGGCTTATAAAAATTGATGTCGCCGAAAGTAAAAAAGATATCTTCTGTCAGTTTTTTCCTATGTGTAGGTACGTATTATGTCTAAACTGATTTGTTTAATGTTTTTATAGGAGACAAGCGGAATGTAACGGTTCAGTTTGTTCTGGGAGGGTTGGTCAAACGGCTGGATCTTACTGGCGTAACCAGCTCTTTAAATCGATGACTTACGCGACGCTTAAGCAGCTTTCCTAAACGAATTATATACACAAAAGACAACAAGAATCTTACTTATTTCCTGAGTTTTAAAAGTAAAATATCGATACAAAAATTGCTGTTGCCGCAACTCTACTTTTATACCCGTACTCAGTCAGTATATATGTATGAACTTATCAAATATTTATGTACACTTTTTAAATCTATACATATACATATAATAATGGATTTACATATTGCCAATTTTTTCCGATATTCCTTCAACAATCGAATTTGTTTCTTTACTCGTGCAAATTTTAAGCATTGCTGTCCTCGATTACACAGTTATACTAGCGTGTCCCTTTTCTTTATGTTATATTTCGAGATGTTTCGATAAAAATTACCATTTCGATGCGGTCAAAGAAGGCTTCGTGCTCAAAGGGATCGTTTCATTAGAAAAGTAATATTTGGAGATGCTAAATACTATTCGTTGTTTAGCTATTATAATCAGAAATTAGAAAAATTAGTAAATTAGAAAAATGTTTAATTTTGGAACTAGTACTGAAACCATTACAAGAAGCGTTAAAGAGTCTATTTTAACGACTCAAAGCCAAAGGAAACTGTTTTTACTGTTTCTACCTTATACATCTGAATATATGCAACTTATTAAGATGTCCCAGGAGGACAAAGAGACAAAAGTTCGCTGCCAATAGAGTAAGCTCATTGGAATGGTCGGATCGATCACCCATCTCAATCTAATAGAGAACTTATGATGTTATGAAAGGGGAAAAGTCTTATATTTAACACAATCAACTTTGGGACGTTTGAAAAAGGTTCTGGAGGACGATTTCTGTAGAAAGGTACCAAAATATAGTGAATGAAGAAGAACATGAACATATGAAGAACACTCTTAGAAAGTTTTGTTAGACCTTTCGTTTATTTCGAAAAATTGCACTGCTATATTTTGACCGACCCGTTTTTGAGAAACTTCAAAATTTTCATTTTTTTCTGAATATGTTGATGGTTTATTCTGAGTTGTTTTCTATTATTAAAATCTGCAATTAAAGTAGTTTCTAAAAAAATAAAATTATTGTGTGGAAGTGATCGTGTGTCCTTTTTTGAAGATAAATGAAAGGTCATCTTGACACTACTATTATTTTGACCGCAGCTGTAGCACTTTAGGGAAGAAAAAAGCAAGAGTATCCAAACTTTTATTTCAGAAGGAGACACATATCTTAAGTTAATGAAGATTATTGGTCGATCAACTAAAATGATTCCCAATGCTTTAAGACATGCTACCAAAAAAACACATGGAATAAAAGCCGCGATATCGCCATTTCCGGTCAAACTACTGATTGATGAGAGCAAGAAGGACCCTTATAAATCGTCTGCAGGGATAAAAAGTATCTTAAAAAATCGCTAAGTATAAGCAAAGTTAGATCTTGCTAGATCTTGATTCAGTATGCAAAAAAGCACTGGAGCGTTCCAAAATAAACATCATATGGTCCGATGAAAGCCAAATTGTTTTTTTTATGTGGAATAGGCACTCGATCTTATGTAAGACAACAACTAATGCAGAAGACAACCTCCTGACTAACATAAAAAAGCAATAAACACTCAGGGATAAGGATCTCTGCATGGGCATGCTCTTCGTATTATGGAGGTGGCCCAATACATGGCAACTTGTCTACCATAATATATTAGAAAACAATGATGCTGCCTTATATGGAATTGGAAATGCCATTGTTTTGTGTCTGCCATCAGGAAAATGCTTCAAGACAGACCAGCAAGGAAGCTCGAAAGTGGTGCGAGAACAGTGCATTTAATGTAATAAATTTGGCTGCTTAGTCCCCAGATCTTTGCGCTAAAATCAAAAAATATCTTTCTAATACGAAACCAAAGAACAGTATTGAACTTTGGGGTATCATGCATTTTTCGTGGTTCAATATCTCCCAGGAAAGATGCGAAAATGAGATGCACTTTAATGACAAGCCGCTGAGCCTCTGTTGTTGCTTCCAAGGGCTTTACAACAAAATATTAACCTTTGAATATAACTTAAATAGCCTACTTTAATGAAAAGTTTGGAAATCAGTGCTATTCTTGTCACCGACTTAATTCCTGAATAATTCCTTTTCTTTTCAAATATTTTCGTTTGAAGTCTGCAATACATACCATTGCATTCGGAAACGTTAAATTAAACCCTAAAGTTTATTTATTAGTTTTAAAACCGTTCATTAAAACCACTATATGGGCAATGTCATTCAACACAGCAAAGCTGTACACACAGCTGTACATACGTACATAAAAATACTCGTAAGTATAACATTTGGCCCACATTGCTTGCTTTAAAGCGAAAATTACCTTTACGCATCAAATTACGAATTTTCCCATCTTTTCACATCATCATTTTTATTTGTTGATATTATTATGGTTATATATTGTAAAGCTTTTATTTTTTGCCAAATTTATACAAATGGGCATTCCTCTGACGAGGTCCACTGAGACAAACACATTTCCATATATTTCTGTCGCGATATTATAGGCTAAATTTAATGAACGCCAACTAACTTACCAAATCGACATATAAATTGATTCTGGCAGGCTCTGGTTTTCACATTCACTTTGCGTTTTACTTTTCAGCAATACTTTTTAATTCAAGGCGCTCTGGAATCCACAAAAGTCTATTTATTTACTCCCTGTACTGTTAAGCGCAAAATTTACTGCTGTCGATGGAATGATGAATAAAGAATATAAGCTTCATGTTTTGGAGACGAATACACCAAAAAAGGCGTAACTCTCAGCGAAGCTGATTTCTTTTAATTTCATTTCAATATAATTAAGGAATATAGTAAAAAAAATCACGAGGACTGACTCAGATTTAAGGATTTTACAGCCGCTTTAACTCAAAAGAGAGGAACATGTGTCCATGAATGCTCGCCACTGTTTATGTTGTCGCATCTAATATATTTTCAATATTTATGAACCCTGCACCATCCGCAACTCCAAGATAGCAGGTTCTTCTGATTAACCTACCGTACCACCGCACCCGGCCTCTCCCATTGATGGTATGCACGCCCACTCGGAAAACCCTGTGATTTGTTAACTTTCCAGAATAACTTTTATTGCTTTGTCAGCAATCTGAGAGGAAACAAAAACAACAGCAAAAACAATAGCAGGAAAAACCACGAAATATGAATTATATACTTAAATAACAAAGGCAAGATGAAGTTGGAAGAAACAAATATAGAAGCATATAAATAAATTACGAAAATAAGAGGAGGACACCAAACACGAAAAAAACAAACTTGGGGAGAGGAAAACCCAAATATAAGAATAAAGATAATAATTCGCCACAATTTAATTTGCATAATGACAGTGTCAAGTGGCGGGTGAGAAGCTTAAGGTGGCAGGGGGCGGAGTGAAAGACCTGAAAAAAATTAAAAGCGTGGACGTAAGCGCATTGGATATACAATGACGGATATGTATGTATATACGCGAAGGGAATTCCATGGGACGCGTAGCATGGTGGGGGAGAATGTCGTATAGTACATACGAATATGTATTGAGAGGGACACGCGGCGAGCAACGCTGTTGAAAATTCCCACTTTTTAATGTGATAAATTTACAAGGCAACTGGGAAATCTGCAGTCGACAGACGCAGAGTAGGAAACGTGTGTGCCCCACCCAAGCAGTCCTACAACCCTCCATTTGGCCCACCCCCCACAAACAAATGTTACGGTCCAATCCTCGCACACTGCACTATGGTCGAGAGGTCGATTTTGGTTGGCAGAAAGTCTAAAAATATATTTAAATGCATTTTGAAATATTTTCGAACGAACAGCACTACTCGACAAAAACGAAAGTGGTTAAATGTTATATATTATTATATTATGGTATATAATATTCACCTTTCTTTTTATGTTTTTTTCTGGATAGATCAGATAATTGGCTCTCTATCAGGCAGACTCCGGATTTCCATTACTTTTGCGTTTTATGTTTTCAGCCAAAAGTCATTCTTTTCATTTCAAGGCGCTCTGATACTGCTGTTATACCCACGCGTTAGTGCCAGTTCATACAAAAAGGCCTCTGCTGTATTTAACACAGATTTATCGCTACCCGAATCGGTTTGGTTTAAATAAAAATTATTTATAAAAAGTCACAGACTCAATTGCACTGGTAATGGTGTCACGATAATGCATAAATCAGCAATATATTTTTTCATTTTAAAATTAAGATCCGTTTGTATGTATGAAAAGCCGTTTAATTTTCATTACGGAGGGTAATCTGTTGCCGTTTGGAAGCAAAAAATGTTGCATTGTACGAATGCGAGAGCGCCTCACTTTCCGTTTTGAAAAGTAAATCGGAAATTTTTTACGAAAGTGTATGCTTTTTTTTGTATGCTCTTTTCACATAACTTAATAACTTATGAACATCTGGTTGAAATAAACTTTTCCATTCCAAAACGCTGAAAAATGCACATCAATTTCGCATTTAAAAGCTTAATATTTCCCAGACAGTAAGCTGAAGCTATACAGTATTCAGGTCTACTTTATAGATGCATTTATCAGCTTTGGAATGGCAAAGTTAATAACAACCAGGTGGAACCAGAATTATTTCAAAAAAAGCACTTCCTCTGAAAAGCCTAAAAAATACCAATTTTCAAAAATTGTTCAATGAAAAGTTCAGCCATAGAAATAAACGATAATTCGTAAAATTTCGAAATTTCGAAACGGAAAAAAGTTACATTTTGTCGAGTAGTGTAATATTTAAGTTTCTAGCACTAACTCAACAGTATCTCTAGTTGCTCAAAATCATTTTCCACCGCAGCACACTGATTTAAAAATACACTAATGGGACTATCGACTATCCTTAAAATCTTTTCTCGATGTTCGGTCAACTGGGAGAATTTAAGAGTAAAATATGTTTTATAAGTGCATAATAAAATTGAGCCGCCTCTTTTTGTACTCATCAGATTTGGCTTGTAAGTTACCAAAAATGTATTGTTATTTACAATTGTTGTGCTTCTTTTAGCCTGAAGGTAAACATATATTACAAAACATATACAAAATAAACGAGGGGGAACTTTGTGAGGCGCTTCTAAAGCCGCGCCACTACTTTTATACCTGGTACTCAGTCGGACAGACTATAGAATATTTAATCCGTTTTCATTATTTCGCTACATCTGCCATCTACATCTACGTATATATTTCTCTCTCTCTTCTCAAACTAACATTCTACATACTCCTCCGCCTGAGGGCGAATACTGCACGAGATAGAGTGGGTAAGCGAGAGAGAGAACGAGTTAACGCTACATCGCTGGAAGGGAGTAGCTTAGCCATGGAAAATTAATTTCTTCATTCTGGATATAAAATTGATGTTACCATTTTCCGCAATAATGCGTTTTCGGTTTTCTTGTATCTTCAAAACTGTGGCTGCCACAGATTTTTGTGCTTTGTGGTGGCGGAAGGGGGCGGTGCTAAATTTTTAAAAACACTTTCAAGAGTGTGAAATCACATAACATTTGGTTGCTCTAGCTCTTAAAGTCTCTTAATTCTAGGCGCTTAACGCAAAGGACGGACAGACAGGCAGACTACTATACTATATCGACTCGGCTATTGATGCTGATCAAGAATATACATATGTAGTATGTATGTAGAATGCGATGGTGGTAGCGGAGTACCTTATAGTATCGGAAAGTGTAGTTCCGACTCAGTATAATGGGGATTAATTTTTCGGAATATTTAAATTTTGAATCGAAATTATATTGCGTTTCCACCAGCTAGATATACCATTCCACCCACTGTGCCTCCAGGCCATGGCCATGCATGGGTGCGCCTACATTGAGCATTAAGTAAAAACTCCCATGAGGGTTTGCCTGGACCGCATACATTTTCCGTCAGACATAGGCAAACAAAGAGATGGAAGAACACACGACTAGTCAGGGGCGGGACGGACTCATCGCGTCCTCATCTCCAGATGTCTGCACTTAGAGAGAGTCGAGGTTTTTACGGTTTTTATACCCGTACTCAAAAAGAGTTAAGGGGTATATTAGATTTGTGGTAAAAGTGGATGTGTGTAACACAGAGAAGGAAACGTTTCCGACCCCATAAAGTATATATATTCTTCCTGATTGTCGAATCTGAATCAGAACGAATCATAATTATAGCCAGAAAGAAGAAATTAATTTTCAGTTGCTTCCCCCACCTCCTCCAGCAGGAGACCCGCTACTCATTCTCTTTCTCGCTCGCACACTCTGCCTCGTTATGTACGCAAGCGCCCTCTAACGGATGAGATGAAGAATCTAAATGGTACATTAAGAATCTACATTTTAGATGTAGAGTAAACATTGTATATGTAGATAACAGATGTAGCAAAAAAATAATTTTTTTTAATTCTAAAATTCTACATAAATCATAAGCTCAAAAATGTATATAATGACTGAGTCGCGTCCCCAGAAGCGACTCACACGTTCCTTCTCGTTTATACTTCAATTGAAGTTAGTCTGAAGTAGAACTGTCGTTAAGAGCAGAAGAAAATGGAGGAATAGATTATGTACCGGTTAAGTGGTGATTTTCGAACAGTCAATTATAATTATCCGATTTATGTGGCCATTCAATGCATTTTTGTATCAGTCAGATTGAGCCAAAAAAAAAACGCAAAAAATAGATAAATTGTGGGATCTTTCCTACTATTCACTATTCCTACTATTCACCATATGAAAGATTCGCAAAGATTTTGTAGGTACACATTATTTACCGTGCGAAAGGAACACTAGAACTAGAATAATACGAGATGGAAATGTTGAGAATCAACGTTGACCTCCCCTCTACCATCGCTACCATTATCATACCGCCGCAAGAATTCATGCTCCGGTAGTCGGAGCTTCCCCGGTAACCTGCTAATCGTACGATTTTAGACATAGCTTATATATACATATGTACCCACTTATATAAGACTAAATATTGGAAATGAACGTGTTCATTATGATTAAGATTTTCAGAATGGCAAAGTTCATTATAACCAGATGTAAGATACCCAAGTTAAGTGAAAACGAGACGGAACGTGTAAGTCGCTTCTTTGGACGCGTCTCTACTTTTATACCCGTACTCATCCGTACCCGTCAGTTTATAAATTTGTGAGCTTATGATTTATGCAGAATTTTGAAATATATTATATTTTTTTATCTACATCGACATGTAACTGTTTATTCTACATCTGTAACATAGATATACATCTACAATGTAGATTCTGCATCCTCTCTGCGAAAGGTCGCGGACTGCATGGGGCAGAGTGTGGGCGAGCGAGAAAGAGAATATATAGCGGGTCTCTTTTGCTGGAGGAGGCGGGGGAAGCACCTTAACTTCTTTACTCTGGCTATAATAATGATCCGATCTGATTCAGATTCGTTAATTAGTTTTATCGTATCATTAAAATTGTGGCTGCCACTTGTAGCAGTGCGATACAACAGGAATCTGTAAAAAAAATTTGCTCCAGCTCTTAAAGTCTCTGAGATCTAGGCGAGATCTTGCTGATCAAGAATATATATACTTTATGGGGTTGGAAAGGTTTCCTCCTCTGCATTGCTCACATCCACTTTTACCACAAATCTAATTTACCCCTTAACTCTTCGGGTAAGGGTATAAAATTGACAACAACAAAATGGTCAGCGAGCTTCTGATTGATTGCCAGTATTTAGAAATTCAAGGCAATGGATCGGCCAAATAATCGATTTTGTTAAATGCATCAGCCATGCCAGAAAAGGTCTCGAGTGCCTCCTACTTGCCTTATCGCCATACTATACAGTATGTGTGCATGTTCATAAAACGAATGTGTCGCAGCTGAGTTTTCTGTCCCAGCTCCCAGAGCCGAAGGGCGTGGAAATAAATAAAATATAAAATTAAAGATGTTATTTGTTTTATTTATTTGATATGGCACACTTACATATCCCTATTTTAGACATGTATATAATAAATTAACTGTGTATGTACATAAATATTGTGCAAATGCCGCCGGATTTCGACTTCGTTGCTGCCGTAATATCAACTTTGTCAATAAATTTACATATATTTTTCAGAGTACTGTTTTTCGATCCATATATTTACATTTATAGATGTTTTTAAAGGTATATATGTACATACATATGCAGGGAATTGGTATACCATACTGAAGTTGCTCTACTATTCCCTGCTCTGCTCCTGCTCCAGCTACTTTCTGCAGAAGCACTTTCATATGCAGGCTAAAGGGGCCAGTTGATTTTGGTATTATTATAGACATGTTTTCTTTTACTATTATCTCCCAGCACAAAGTTGATTTCTGATAAAAGTTTCTCCTCAAAGTCTTTGTAACATATTGACATACCTAAAAAATTACCAGATCATTTTTCCAACCTCAGCTAACAGTATATTTGTAGGCTTTTATTATCGCAGAATTTGGTAACGTCACGCCAGTAACGTTCGTCAGATGCCTCCGCCGGCTTAAAGCAAATAAAAAACAAGGAAGGTTTTTACATAAAATATCTTTGAAACTGAACACTACATATACTATGCACCAAAAATTTGTATACAGATAGACCTACCCAATTTGCAGAGTTTTGCCATTATGTACCCCAACCTCGAAAACCACTTCTGTTTTATGTAACGCAATTTGGGGTCACATTTTGGCTTAAATCGCAAAACCGCACGCTCGATTATTGCCATTTTTTTGGTGCATATGGGGCTTACCAATTCATATTCAACAAGGATAATCTTGTTTCCAAATTTCGGCTCTTCTTCTATTTTGTTCATCATTTTGTCGTACGAATGTAACGTAACGCCGGATAGGAACTGCCCGTTTGCGTACTCTTAGAGCGAATTTTATTTCTGTTTCCCTCGGACTCATCATGTCACAGTCTTGACAATAAAATAATAACCATAAAATTGCGCTTAAGCTGCTACTTTATTTTCATTATACATATATATTTTGCATACCACGTTAATTTACTTTGTGCCAGCCGTGTTATATACATATGTATGTACATACGAGTATGTAAGCTGTTCTGTTTGTAGACTTATTTTGGACTCTAAAATTTAGAGTCACTTAAAGCCGCCCTCAGCTTTGTTCGTTGCGTCAGCGGCCTTAAAAATTGAATTATGCACTTAATGTGGCCCAGCTAGGGTGGCAGATGGTGTGGAGATGCCAGGACAAGGCCAAATAGAATAATAAAAACACAAAAAGTCAGCTTCTTTGCAAAACTAAATAAATACATACATACATACATATGTATGTACTCGTACTCGTACTCGTATACATGCGAAGGTTTTATCAAAGCTCATTGAGCTTCAGCAGACAATGCCTATTTAATCCATCCCAGTAGATACGTTAAGGCAGAGGAGCGGGTACTAGTGGGGCCGCTTATGAGCGGTCGCGCTGGTCAGCCCAGTATGGAATACTTATAGACAGCTAACAAAAAAAAACAAGCTTGCATCAAATTGGTTATAGTCGTCACATTTTCCTTTGTTTTAAAACATGTGTGCCTTTCATATCCCGGGTGCATGGTTCTTATACCCAGTGTACGCAAAGAGTATAGATGTGCCTATATTAAATTCAAGTCATTTCAGCAGGAAGGCAGCGTTTCAAGCAGATCCCTGAAAAACGTTGCGATCAGATGGTCATTATACCCAGAACGAGGAAAACCCGTTTGAGAGCACCTGCAGGTTTTTCTTTGATTCAATCAACCCCACCATAATCACACAAAGCTTTATTTGGTTTTACATTTTGAGAAATTAAACACGAAGAAACGTACACTTCAACTTTGGCTTGATATATCTTCGGGTGGCTATCATTGTGACGACACAAATAAAAAGTCATATATAGTTTCGTACAAAAATAAGAATGCACAACCAAGTCACCAAAACCAAGTTTTTTGTTCTCTTGCTAGCTCTTAGTATGGGGAAGTGTTCAACCAGGCATACAACATTATTTGTTCTGGTTCTAGGTACAAAATCCGTTCAGCACAGTATAATAACGTATGATGTACCAAATACCATATCGAAGGTGTAAACTAACTTATTTCTTGCGGCTGCAGTTAGTATTTTTTTACTCGTACTATACTCTTATTGACATAAACTATTATTTTAAACTCTAAAATTTACAGATAGGGATAGTAATAAGATAAGATAATCCCTTGATCACGGCATCACGCGTGAACGTCTGGGCCAATTTGTTGTGTTTCTTATTGTCAGGAAAAGGTTCTTATCAAAGAAAAAATTAAGAAAATTGCGCGGAAAATTAGAAAATTTAAGAATACTTAACCGCCATATTAAATTATTTCTTATGGTCCCTGTGGAATATTAAATCAAAATTATCCGTGTATGGTAGATGGAAAATGTTCAAAACTCTTTCCAAGGCAATAAGTAGCAGAAACTATTAGTGGAATTCATCGCCGGCGATCCACTGACAACGGAAGGTCAGCCAAGAGTCAAAGTGAATCAGCAGGACATTGAAGTTGGTAATCGTTGGGTTGTTCCGTTTTCGTCGTTACTGTGGCGTATTTTATTTTATTTTATTTCCAATACATGAGAGACACCCACTGTTGTCCACTTGGCCGTATAAAAAGACTGGAAAAAGGTTATTATTATTACAACGAGTTGAGAGGCCGCCTCAACCGTTCGAAGAAACTTTCCCCTTTTAAATGAGCCACAAAAATATGTCTACGATACGCTACTCAAAGTAGTGAACTGGCGGATTTTTGTTCTTAGATGGTACCGGTGGGACTGTGAAACCGTTTTTGATATCAGTGATTTTGGCACCGATTCGATCGCAAAATGGTATCGCACTTGCACTTGCCTCGTCAGGTATTGCAGCTACGTTGTTGGAAGGCGGTCGAACAGCTCATTCCACACTCAAGTTGCCGTTGAACATGCACATAACATGCACTTTCGAGAAATTCTGCGATGGCCAAAGTGTTGCAGCTGAGCAAATTAATAGTTTGGGATGAGTGCACGATGGCACACGAAAAATCATTGGAAGCATTAGAGCGCACGTTGCCAGATTTCAGAAAGAACCAATCCAGGTTTGGTGCTGCACTGATTTCATTAGCAGGAGATTTTCGCCAAACACTGCCAGTAATACCGCGATCAACACCAGTCGACGAACCTAACGCATGTTGAAAGTCATACGTTTTATGGAAAGACGTTAAAACGCTCAAATTAAATGTAAACATGCGAGTCGAATCGCAGAACGAGCAATCTGTAGAAGCTCTCCAAACAATTTCTCGATGTTGGTAATGACAAAATACCTGTTGACTCATCGTCTGGATACATCACATTTCCTACCAATTTTTGTCACTTTACTGAAACAAAGACACAACTCATCGAGAAGGTTTTCCCAAACATTGCTGAAAATTTTAAAATCATGTATGGCTGAGCAAAAGAGTTATATTGGCTGCAAAAAACGTTGATGTCAACGAAATGAATTTCCAGATTCGAAATAATATAGCTGGCGAATCAGTAACATACAAATCGATTGACTCCGTTACTAACCAAGATGATGTTGGCAACTATCCCACGGAGTTCTTAGATTCGCTGGAATGGCCCGACTACAACCTCATAATCTGCAACCAAAGATCGGATCGGTAATCATTATGTTGCGGATCAGAAATTATTAGACAGTACAAATTTTGAGGCGAAGACGTTTTGATTCCACGGATTGCTTCGATTTCGAACGAAATTGCAGTCGACTTTAAACGATTACCATTTCCAGTGCGGCTAGCACTTGCAAGGGCTAATTCCATGTTTTTCACGCGGCCAGTTATAGGACGCCTGTGCCCGTGTCGGAATACCAACAAAATTATTTATATACGCGCCAGAAACAAAAGCATTAGAATAATAAAATTTCTTCCTGAAATATTTGTTTAGTTCATTATACCAATTCGAAATCAGTATTCATAGTTAAGACAGGACAAAGTCTGTCGAATTAATAATATAATTAAAGGAGAAACGACGTGTATTTTAAAATACAGAGAACAATTCAACAGAGTTTATGCCACAAAAGTTTATCCAAAATAATTCTTGAGATTATTTACAGACGGTTCTTTGTGTGGAGACGACAAAAGTCAAAGGGAAATGATTTATGAGAACAACTTTATCGTTTTTGTTTTTGCATGTAGCCCAACAAAGGCTTCAGTTTTGGTGGTTGGGTGTATTTCATGGGGTGTATCTCTCTATCGCCATCTCTCTTTTCTCTATCTCTCCCTGCCATTCTATGGAAGGGTTTTTATTTGAATCATGGAATGACATTATTATTTCTGCAGCTTCAACGCGTCCGATTCTTATGATTCCCTTTGCTACACATCAGCAGTGTCCTTGGCAATTATTTGTTCGAGAGCCAAGGAAAATGAGACTGAGATACCGATAGAGAGGGCGATACGAAATGCCTCAGTCCAACTTACATGCCGACAGTTTTATTTGCATAAAGCTTCACCGCGCGGTGGCCATCCAGGCGTAGTCTTCACAGCTGTGCACTGCCCAGCCTCACCGCCAACATCCTTCAGCATCCTTCTTCAACCACCCAACCCACAGCTTGCATCCTCATCCTGGTAAATCCGCTCTTTCGTCGCCAAAGTATGCAACCATTTTCCCGGGTTGCGGCTGCCGCTGCTCAGTCATAATAAAAAGGCAAAAAAGTCGGCGAAAATATAGGCAGAGGGAGGCGACAGAGGTGTGAGATGGTTACCACCCCTGCGACAACGTCCAGTCGAGTCTCTTGAACATTTCCCTTTTGAGATGACTCACTGAAGCGTCGCAAAGTGCTTCCTCCCTTTTATCAGTGCCGAGACCCAGTCCCACCCCACTGCAAATCAAAGACTTCGTAGCGTCTGCTGCCTGTTGCTCCTCCCGGCCAACGACAGTGGGCCGTAGCCGAAATCAAGTGGAAAAAATTAAAAATGTTATGAGTGCTTGAGGTAGCACATACATACATATGTGATGGGGAATTTTTCATACTATCATTTACTCCAAAAAAAAAAAATCTATTCACCAATTGGATCATGAAAAAACAGACAATATCGCAGCTAGGCTCTCAGTAGTAAGTTTTCACACCATGTCTATGTCACCACTCTTAAAAGTTCATTAAATTTCTTTCACAAAGTCTCACTTTACATATTCCACTCCCGCACTCAAGTACCAGCCCCTGTAGCCCCCCGACCCCCCTGACAACTCTGATCCTTTTGATCCAACATCAACAACGGGAGTGAGACGTTTTATATGCTTATGGCGCGTCGTTCAAGGCATCGTTTATCAACATCTTGGTATTAACAGCGTGATATATGTAGTGTTCTTTTGATATATGTATGTATGTACGTACAGTAGCGGACAATGAAATGGTGACACTCATGTAAGGTTAGGTTAGGTTGAGGCTGTCGGGCTGTCGGGATCGCCAGGAACCCGACCCTTATGAAGTTCGCGGTCTTTCTGGGACTCATTGTAGACATATCCGAAATGTCATTTATGAAAGGTGAGTCCAAGTATTGAAGTCTCCTGCCACTGACAGCCGGACAGGAGCAAAACAGATGTTCCACCGTTGCCTCCTCGTCCTCATCTCTGCAACCTGCAACCAGCCTGTTTGCATGGGTGCCTATTAGCCAATGTCCCGTGAGGGAACGTGTGACTGAGCTGCACCTTTTTCTACTGTGAGTTAATCGGGAAATATTGGTATTGCATGGATACATTTATTAGCTGTTAATTTGTTTCATTTCAAAGAGCAAAAAGTTTCAGCCAAATATTAAAAATGTAAAGAACTGAGAAGGCTGCCTTTTTGCTTTCTGGTCAAATAAGTTTAGTTTTAGCAATATTAGAAAAGTCCTCAAGCACACAATTTTTAAACGACCACCTGCCTCAGGAAGTAAATGGAAAACCACACAAAAGACTTTTTTGAATAAGGAGTTAGGTATCTAGCATTAATTGACGGTCACGTCCAAAAAAATTGTAGAGGGAAGCCTCATACCGTCTAATGAGTAGTAATTTCCACTGCAGTACTGATGTCCTAATCTTCTAGGACGATTCTGCCCCTTGCCACAGTGCAACATTTGTCAAGAACATTTTTTTTTTACTTTGTAATTGAATTGTGATATGACCACCCAACCAGTGCGACAAGCTTGAAATTAAGAGCAATAAATTGGTGAACAACAGACACGAATAGTAAATTGATGGCTAAAATCAAGGTAAGAAATAATACGTTTATTTTGTCAGCGTCTTCTTATTTATAAATGTATAAAGTTATGCGACTTGTTCCAAAATAGCATTACAATTAAGAGCTGCAAACTTGAGTAAAAAATGTTTCCAATGCAGCGTTGAGTTTCGAAATTACAGGATGATTGATGATTCATAGATGAGCAACATTATTTGAGCCCATTACATCGGGATGCAAAATGAATGCGGAGAAATTCACCCGCGAAACTACGCCCTGAGTACAGCCAAAGATCTGATTACAGTGTGGAAGGGGGCCTTAGACGAAACTAGGGGGCAGTCAATTTTTTACTTTGAGCGCTTTGGATAATTTAATTTATGTTGTACTATCGTATATATATATATAAATTGATCTATTTCATTTCACATAATAATTGTATTTATTATTTGTAACTTAATTTTATTTACAAAAATTACAAAACAAATATGGAAGGAATATCCAATAACAACTTGATCGTTTTAGAACAAAAGAAAAATAACACCCCCCACGAAAACTAACATTCATATTCGTTAACATCACGCAGTTTCCGAGCTAATAACGAAACAAATATCTGCTTTGGGGTAGAAGCTGTGAGTATAATTCATAAAATTGGGAGAAAAAAGAACATAAAATGCAAATTTAGTTCAAAAATATTAGTGTTTCGTATTCCCTACAGTTGTTGATATTAAGGTAACGTATTTTTTATTTAGTCTACAAAAAATTGGTTTTAGTGCGCTACTTCACATGCAAGAATTGTGCTTCCGATTGCGATATGTATTGCAAAACGTTTCAATCAAAATCAACTTAGTTCCTGCACTCACAGCTACCTAAGTTTCCTAACCTCTAGCTTTGTATTGCTAAACACACATGTTTGAATGTATGAACATGTACATGTATGAATGTTTGTGTAATATGCAATTGGTCGAAAGTTATATGGCAAAAACAAAGCTATGTCCACAAACGGCACCCCTTCAGAGTGTCCCCCACTCAGAATCACCCGAAATTGGTTTTCCTTCGACCAATTTAAACGATTTTTTCATTCGAAAATTAATAGAGGTACTTTCTGGCAGGTTTCTCTGCCACTAAAACCACCTCCTTTTGCCTACGTTGAGTCGTTCGAGCCAAAATATAATTTGCAAAACGCCGTGGCGCCTTATTTCAACATCATTTTTGTGCCGATCATAAGGCTCATTTTTATAATAAGTTTATAACAAGACATTTTTCCAAAATATAAATTTATAATTAGATTTAAAAAGATTAGATTTGTTTGTTTTGTTAATGATATATAGAAAACAAATAAAAGGATTGAAAAATATGTCTATTCGGTTGTAAAAAGTCGTTTTTCTATTTCATTTTTTCTTCCGTTTATCAATATTACCAAAAAAGCGTTACAAACTTGCGATAAAAAATCTTTTTGTTTTTGTTTTTAAGTTGATGACCATGATAAAAAAAACTTAGTATGGACTTCTGTTCGTTTCGTTTCTGATAAAAATAAAACTGGATTTTGTTACACGGTGTACTATTAATTAGAGTAATAACTTAAATTGTGAAAAAGTTCGCATTTTTACAACTTTTTTTGAGAAATTGAGCCACTGTGAAGTGCCTTCTCCGGCTTTGCTTAGATTTTGTTTGCACTTCACATAAACGAGTCCAAATACTTTTATAAGTGCCTGTATGTTGCTGTTGCCGCCGTTGCTGTTGACAGTTGTCGGCCTTTGAAATGGAAAAATATTTGACAAGAAAATTACTTTTACTGGGCAGGCCAAGAGAGCCAATTTTCGTTACACTCGTACTTGTATGCTAATGTTTGACCACAATTTGCTGGCTAGAAAAAGTTGATTTCATTTAGGTTGACTTCATCACGGTGCTAGCTGCTTTCTAAGGAGTTCAACACACTTGGTCCCGGCCTTTCTCTGCGGGGCACAAATTTCTTAATGGAAATATTAAAGTACAAAGGACGAAAGTTCTATGTACAATGGGGTTCGGCTTTAAAACATTTAAGTTGAGTTTAATAGGTTGATGAATGCAGCTTAAGCCTACCGTCGGGGAAATATACCAAACTCAAAAACTCGCATAAGAACTTTACTTATCGTTTGGTACGTTAGAAACACAAAATGTCTAGTATTTATGGTTTAATAACGGTGAAACAGTTACACTAGGGCAGAGAAACGTGCCTTCTGGCGGGTTTTTCAAACGAAACACAATAAATTAATGTAATTTTAAACCCCTACAATTAATAAAAAAGTTAAGCTTAGCTCTGTAACAAAAACAAAACAGAAACACATATCTAATATTTATTTATTTATACAAAGAGTAAAGCCACTTTAAGTACTTGAAATACTTCCCGTGGCTTTCTTTATTCTGCCAATTTATGTTCATCACATTTTCAACGATAACTGTGAATGTGCAACATAGACCATTATTTATTGCTTATTTTCATATAATTATAGTGGAATTCTAGTGGAAGCGAAGCATTCACGTACCACATGCAAACGCTTTTAAAACATGACTTTCTCGATTTCATTAGAATGCATAGAGAATGCAATTAGCATTTCAGGAAAAAAAAACGAAAGATTGGGCTTCGGTTCGGGATTATTTTAATATTTTTTGGTACATAATAAATATGAAAGAACCCTTTGTGGAATCGGCTCTTCAAAGCTCGGCTGGGCAGACATCATTCTTATGCATATGAGATAGGGTTTAATTGATTTTGGCAGGCAGGTGGATGAAACTGATCTGTGACAGTTCAAAGTAAAATATGAAACAAATTCATTTAATGTTTTAAAAGAATTAATAGGGAAAATATCGAAATTTTATTTAACCCTGCTTAGAATAATCTAAATTTTTTGTTATCCCAATTATTGTTGTAATAAAAGCACTCAGAAGATAAGTCTTGAACGAAACGTACCATTTTCTAGCTATGAGCAACTATTCAAAATCGACCTTAGCACCAGGTAAAAAAGGGTTAGTCAAAAGGTGTGTCTTAACTGCAAAACAATTTTTACAACCGTCTTATTTTGACCTGTTTACCACTTGCAATACTTCAGATAAATGCCCATATGTAATATTTTATATATTGGCATACACATATTGGCTTCGCTGCTTACTAAATGCATTTTGTGTTTAGGAATTCATCGAAATTAAACAATTATAATCAAAAGCAACAAATATACCTACACAAATTGCAATTTAATCAGAAAACAATTGTTCATAAAAAATGGTATAGAAACAACATTTTCAAAATGTTCTGTTCTACAAAATGACACACAATGAAATGAAATAGGCGTTCGAACGCACATTTTTAGCCCAATTGAGATTTTTTGTTGTTTAATTTGTAATTTTCAAGGAACCCATTAATAGAAAAGTAAAAACTTTTGTATAGAAACAATGGCACATTTCCTGGCTATCATTAAAAAAACGCATTCAATTTGATGGACGCTTTGCGGAGAAATGAAATGAAAAAGGCGTTCAAACACACACTGTTGGACCAAACTTACGATTTATTTAATAAATTGTTAATTCCTGAGGAACCTGTTCATAGAAAAGTACAAATCGCATTGTGCTAACCAGGCCACATTCTCCGGCTATCATTTAAAAATTATTATGTATACATATGTACTCGTATTATGCCTGGAATAGTAAAGCTTAATAGTTTAATTCCTTGTCTCTCTGTCGCTCCATTCACCCTACCTTGTCGCTCGCACATACATTGAACATGTACATTTGGTGGCAATTTTATTACTTATTCATTAGATGTATCCAATAAATAAATATGCAACAGGCAGCAGCAAGGATACGTAGATAGGGTAATAAACATAATATAGTCTTTGCACCTAAGTGCACAAATGTACCATCCAAAACTGTAAGCCGAACATGTTTGCCAAATAAAACCAGTACTCATCGAAGACTCCAGAGCTGAGCATTTACTTGGTGGACATACCTCCTAAATAAGAATAGTCGCAACTAAAACTAAGATCAGTACAATCTGATCACAATGTACAATTTACGTTCAAGCATTTTCCAATGTTTCAGTAGTTGTAATGTTTTGCGTAGTTCCGACACTGTCATCTGGGGAATTGGATTAGCTAGTAATTGGCTTTAATTTCCACAAAGTCTTCTTTTTGCAGCATTCAGAAATATGTTGGGATAAATCAGTTTCCTCCCAGCCACGCTGGGACCGGCAGCTATGCCAGAGCCAGGCGGGGCTGCCCCACAAGCGACGACTCTTAGCTTTCCGGAACAAGATCCACCCTGCAGAGAGCGACCCCGCTGCCGAATTGCTTGTCTTTAATTAGGTTTTGGTCCTCGAGTTTTTGAATTGCCTTGTTTATTTGTATTACTTTTCGCGGCAGACCCTTGCAGGGTGTTTACTTACATTAATTTTTTCAATTTACAAAGGTAAAATTACCGCGAACCCGGGGTTTGAGGCTGAGTCTGAGTCTGGGTGTGGGCTGATGCTGATGCTGATGCTGATGCTGAACCGGGCCGGCTGTTTTTTGTTTTTTGTTTTTTATACGGATTCGTGCGTACGTACGTATGTATGATTGTATGTAACAGACATGTACATTGTACATACTTATATTCTTACGTCCGTCCATCCGGCTGTCCGTCTTTATGGGACTATATGAGCTAGGAGCTAAGAAAAATCTGTGGTAACGCCGAGTTTTAAAAAGAATTCGATTGTCCACCAGATTTCTGAAATTGGATCGCTACTATCAGATTATTCGTATTATTCTTATTACGGCCAGAATGAAGAAGCCGTTCCCGTCTGCCGTCTGCCGTCTTCCGACTGACCGCCTGCCACGCCCTTGCTCTCTGCCTCTAAGAAACTTTCTTGGCCACCAGGGGCGAGTGAGTGAGATATGGCCTCCCAGCGTCAGGATGTTAGTTCGTCAGTCGAGAAAGAGACAGGGAGAGCGAGAGCGAGAGAGCGAGAGAGCGATAATATGGCATTCATACAAAGTGGGTATAAGTACCGGGTAGAATAGTCACAGCGTCCTGGTTGCCTCTGTGGTCTAAGTCTGAGTCGGATGCCGATTTTCATTTCCTTGCATTCAGCAGTCGTCTGGCTAATTTGATTCAACCGCCCCCGGCCGCAGAGGTACTCGTGGAGGCGGCCCAGCTACCCACCCTGGCTCACTGTCTGCCGCTCTTGGTTCAGTGGTTAGGGTTTTCCGGTGATGGTTGGGGATGGTTGCGGAGGAAGGCAAAAATCAAAAATGTCAGGCACTTTTTTAAATTTCCGACGCAATTTCCGTTATCAACACCCAGGCAGCTGTCAAAAACACCCACACACGCCCTTACATGCATACATACATACACCTGTACAATATGTACATGTACATGTACATATGTATGAAGGGCCGTAGTTTCAGTTCGATATTTGTTGTTTTGGCTCTTTTGGCACTTTTTCCTGCTCTCTGCGTAGCGGAAACGGAACTTGTTAGGCTTAATAGACAATGCGCATTTCCGTCCCACCGACAGTGCTCGGCCCTTTGAAGTGCCCCTCCCCCGTGCACACTCCCTTCAGAGGGGACAATGGCACAAATTAGTATGGCTAGTGCCGCTCCCGTGCTCTGTCATTCGGGAATCTCAAATGCAACAATTAAGACCAAGGATTGAGGGTCCCTCTAATGAGGCGCCCCCGAAGGTGCCTGCACGCACAATTCTGCGTACGATAAATGAGCGATGAATGCACAGCATCGGGCGGTGTGCATCGAGGGCAAGGACGGAAAGGCATTAAGGGAAACTACCTGCACTTAGCTTCAGCCAAGATCGATCGTCCCAACTTGCTCTTCACACAAAAATAAATACCTTTGCCCACATACACACATTCATACATACACTGATAGAAAAAAGGCATAGTAAAAATAACTACAATCAATTAAATACAAACATAGTAAAATTAATTAGAATTTTATAACACGGTCATATTTGATATTAATACGAAACACTTAAAAATAGCTATAATATATTAAATTTCTAGTTTAATGTTTCATATTCAAATTGAATATTATTATGACTTGATTTCAAAATTTTTGTTTTAAAATCAAAAGCAAAACTTTTATTTTAAATAATTTAATTTAAATAAATCAAATTAAATATTTTATTATTTATTTTAAATATGTTTATACTATTTTTTTGATGTCCCTCGAATTCCCAAATGGTTCGCGCTGCTGCAGCCTTGAATACAAAGTTAAATTATCTTTGCGCAGGGGCATTATCACAACCAATGCAGTTCTACTCATGTTGCGATTATTTCTAGTAGAAAACTTTACATTTCAAGTCCTCATGGTGTGAGTTGGTTAATTTGCGTACGCAAAATAATAACCAATTAGTTAAAAATGAATATAAATATAAATATGAAACATATTATATTTAAATATGAAACATATTAACTTTAAATATGAAACATATTAAATTTAAATATGAAATATATTAATATTAAAATTTAAGTGAAAAATATTCCATTGTAATACAACCACTCCTGGGTGAAAATCAATGGCATAAATATTAAAATCAAAGTGAAAATATTAAAATTATGAAAATATTTAAAAATTGTCCATCGGTGTACACACGTCTTAATGCCTTCACTTGCTGTCTTCATCTTCCAGGTACTGCGTGGAGTTCGAGGTCTTGAAGGCCTCCAAAGCCTGCCACAAGCTGCCGCCCTACAACCTGATGCTGGAGGGTAAGTAGGCGACCTTTTGGGGGACAGCCGAGACTGATTAGTTGTACCAATCAAATACGAATCCAATCCCTCAGGTGATCGCATTATAGTGCGCTGCGATCTCGAGGCCCTCGTCCAGGACGGTGCAGGCAGCTCCACCACTACTGTAGCCAGGTCTGTGACCCCCACTGCTGCAGCCACGACCACGACCACGTACAAAGAGGATGAAGAACGCAGCGTCGGCTCCGATGCGGGGGAGGGAGTGGAAAACAGCAGCAGCAGCAACAGCAACAGCAATGACGACGACGACGACGACAACAACGAGGAGGAGGGTGAAGTGGAGGATGAAGATGTCCAAAATATGCTCGACACAGGCAGCAATGAAAACTACGAGAGCCGGCACCAGCGCCAGTCGCAGATCCTATCGCACCGCGACCGCCCGTGGAGCAGCACCAAGAGAAGCGCCATGTCGGCTACGCTCCCTCCGGCACCCACGCCGAGCTTCCACTGCCGCGGCGAGGGGCTCTCCGGCCGCACGATGCGCTGGAGCGCACTGCCGGCGCCGTCGTGTCGCGGCAAGTGGCTCCGCCTCACCGTCGGACCTCCCAAGAAGTGCAACCACGCGCAGTTCATTTTCGTCTAATCGCTCCCGTCTAACACACATTTTTGTATCGACCACATCGTCGCATATGTAGCACGTGTATGTAGGCTACGATGTAAGACTGCGGCAAGAGGAAACCCAAAGGAAGAAGCAAAACGCGCGGCTAAACAGGTGTTAAGGGACGGCCCCGATCTCGCATCATATCAAATCGGTCCACAGCTGACCACGACCACGCAGTCCCCACTCCCCAGTCCCCAGTCGCCAGTCGCCAGTCCGCAGTCGCAAACCTCTAGAGCCCTAAGCCGATCCCAATAAAGTTCAGCACTGAATTTCAGTACTCCATTGTATGTAAGAGTTTAAACCTTAAGTCAGTGTATTAAGATGAATAGACGTATCGTGAGGAATGTTTTTTTGTGCCCACACCAAGTGAAATAAGTCAGTGGACTTACATATACCTACCTACGCTGGGAAAACCCCTCGTTATTTATTCGTAGCCGTCAGAATGTTTTCCAGAGAGCAGGAGCAGGAGGCACCTTCTGTTTTGTTTGATCGGAAGATAGATACAATACATACATACATATGTAGGTAGCTGCATGTAAAGTGCAGCATTCCTTTAGCACCAAGTAGTTGACGGGGGGGAACTCTCAAGTAAGAATTGACACGACGAGTGTACGAGTAGGAGTACGAGTACGAGTCCGAGTCTCGTGTTCGGGTTCGGGTTCGTGTTCGTGTACTGGCCGCATCTAGCCGCTCCAGGCATATACATAGATACGACATGATGCTCATTATTGGATGGGTTGGGATGGGATGGGATGGGATGGGATATTGATAGATAGTAGACGGATGTATGTGTTCATGCATAAGTCATCAAATACCACATAGCAATTAACAATGCAGATTGAATCTATGTATGGATGTGTGTAGCTGCTAAGCGAAAGAATCCAATAAGTGGATGGGTGTGAGGTGTAACTGTCTAGCCGTTAGTTCAACCTTCTACGAGTACTTTCATCCCCGAAGCAGGTCTGTGCAGGCATACATACATACATTCTCCAACATACATGCATACATACATACATACCCCCATTCGATCCATATCAAGGGCACACGTGCATCATGCAATACATTCTCACACACAGACACATAAAGTCCAGTGGCGGCGGGTGGGGTGGCGAGGGGGTGCAGAATAAGTGCTCCATGAATTGGTCCCCCCTTGGACAATATTCTACATAGAGTCGGAATTTAACTTTGGACCTTAGCATTAAAATGGATTTTAGGTGCATACGAATGTCGAAATATTTAATAATAAAGTTATAATTAAACTAATACTGAAATCATTCAATAAAGAACGAGTATTATTTAAATAAAACTCTCTCTATCTCTTTCGCCTCTTTCAATACCTTTTTCCCTCTTTCTCTCTCTCTCTCTCTCTCTCTCTATCTCCATCTCTCTATCTCTCTCTATGTGATGGTGTTGGGCAATCGAGCGTCAAGAAAGTTCCCGACTTGCCACGACTTGCCACGACTTGTGTGTGACGACTGTGTGGTTACCTCCGCTGACTGGGCACTGGGCATGCGCGACGGCCCACCCAGCTGACTCGGGCTTACCGTTCGACCCAATTATTTAAGTGCCAGGCGTGAGTGACGTCGCACGCCGCTTCAACAATTTCTCTCATTTGGCACGCTCAGAGACAGCGTCGAGCCATCGACGAGAGAACACAACGCAGTCAGCGTCGGCGTCGGCGTCGGGTCGGCTACAGTGAGCCACAGGCAACTCTGCCGCTAATTGAGTAGTCCCAAAGCAAGCGCAGACCGAGGAGGTGGACCGAGTACAAGCAGAAGCCCTGCACCTGCCTGAGTAGCTGCAGCCGTACCGTTCCTCAGTTCCCAAAGTACAGACTTCGATTTCGATTGGCATTCAAGTATTTCTCGATTGAGCTTAGCCCGGAAGACTTGTTCAGTTTAATACGTGCTCGGTTGACATGTGATCTGTGGATCAGTTCCCAAGCGGATTGGGCTGATTGCCATTCTTGCTGCTTCATTCCGCGAAGCGAAGAAAGTTGTCTTCCAACATGTTGATTGTGACTGTGTGAGGCGCTTCCGATTTCTTTTCGCGGTCCAGCCCTGGCTAAGCGATGAAAATTTGTCTGTTTGCTTGATACGTGTCTAGAGTCTACAGTAGATAATGCCGTTCCTTTATTCAATATTAGAGCTAGTCGCTCTGAGAGCTAATCATTGAGTGGATGTCGAGCCAAGTGACAGACAGAAGAGCCAAATATCCGTTCGCCTTGCACTTGACCTGCACTGGAATGGAATGGCTCTGACTGGCACAATTCTAGAGAATAATATTACCCAGACCCAGCTCACTCCCGCTCACTCTCTCTGACTCTCACTCACGCTCACTCGCTCTCTCTCTCTCTCTTCGACAAATGCAACGAAAATTAAGAGAGAGACGAATCCGTGTGTCTCTTTTGCGAAGAGCGACACCAAGCAACAAACGATTCCGCCATTTACGCATAACTGAGTTAAATAAATGAAAGCATTCAATATTAATATACAAACATGCATACATAGGTATATGTATGTATGCATGTATGTACATATGCAGGTACTAACTGAGCGACACGTTCTTCTCCACTGACCAGGCATGTTGCCGTGCAATTTAGGGGTGCTCCTGCTGACCACCATGATCACCGCACTCGGCATAGAAGACGGCGAGGCAGTCAGGCGCAACTTGCAGGTTCGCCAAAGCAGCAGCTCCAAGATTCCGCTCTGGAAACAACGCGTGAGTACAATTGTGGAGACTCCCTGAGTATTGGGAGGCAACCGACTAATCGGCAGCATTTGGTTGACGGCAGGCGTGCGAGAAGCCCCAGAGTCACAAGGCCAATTCCCACTATGTGTGCGACGAGGAGGGCGATTTCACGTGTCTGCCTGGATGGCAGGGCGACCTCTGCCAGGTGCCCATGTGCCGGCGAGGCTGTGATCCCATGAACGGTAAGGGGCAGTCTTGCGCGACTGCCGACTGATTTCCATCCAAGTCATTCGTCATTCATACAGACTCACCTACATATGGGTATGCATCATTACAGGCTACTGTCAACGGCCAGGCGAGTGCCGGTGCCGCATCGGCTACAGCGGTGAGACGTGCAGCAAGTGCATTCCGCTACCGGGCTGCCAGCACGGCGACTGCACAAAGCCCTTTGAGTGCATCTGCAAGCCCGGCTGGGCTGGACTCTTCTGCACAGAACGTAAGTAGAATCCCGCAAGCAGAACTGCGAGGAGTCAGACTCAGACTCAGAGTCAGAGTCGGAGTTGGAGTTATTTTACATAAATGCTGCCAATTATGACGGCTCTCGTCAGCGTGCAAGACCAGACACACACTCTTATTCCGCTCTGTCCTGCAGCCAGCTGTCGGAGTGGATGTCACAGCACCCGCGGCTACTGCGAGGCCCCCGGGGAGTGCCGCTGCCGCATTGGCTACGCGGGACACACTTGCAGCGAGTGCGCCACCATGCCGGGCTGCCAACACGGCAGCTGCCACAAGCCGCTGGAATGCCTTTGTCTGCCCGGCTACACAGGCCTGCTCTGCCAGACGCGTAAGTTCCTCGACCGCAACCGAGTCCTGCGACACCTGTTGAAAAGCTCTCATCCCCCCACCCTTTGCAGCCATATGCGCCTCGGACTGCAGCAAGCATCACGGCTACTGCCGCATACCTGGCGAGTGTCGGTAAGTTTGAGGGCCTCCTCCTTCTATATTTGCATTATAACTCTTCATTCAGCTGCAAGGTGGGCTGGACGGGCAGCCAGTGCGACAAGTGCTTCCCCTACCCCGGGTGCGCCAACGGGGACTGCGAGGTGCCCTGGGAGTGCAACTGCCACCCTGGCTGGGGCGGTATGCTGTGCGATGAAAGTGAGTGCATCGCCACCCAAGACCAGGCCGATGTCCGAGCCATAGGTCACAGTCATAGCCAACCATGCCATTCCATTCAATTCCATTCAATTCCCCACAGAGCTGAACTACTGCGCGGAGAATCCGGGGATGTGCGAGAACGAGGGCAAGTGCGTATCGGTAAGCCGCCAGGACGGCAGCTATCGGTGTCTATGTCGGCAGGGGTATCTTGGAAAGAACTGCGAGATACGCGATGACTTTCTGCTAACCTCGGTGGCGCCCCTGCGCATTACTCCACCGCCATTTCAGCTGGAGCTGGACGATGTGGACGTGGACGTGGACGTGGACAAGGACGTGGACGCAGGTGTGCCTGAGGACAGCGACAACGAAAGCGACACAGCCAACACAATGGGGCAGCAGGTGGAAAAGTTGCCAGCAAGTAACGTGCCAAAACGCCGCACAAATGACACCGCAGCTGTGCCCACACCAACAGCGCTGACAGCAGGCACCGCACCGCTGAGCACCGCCACGACGAGGACGAGGACGAGCACGAGCACGACGCCAATGACGCCAACGATAGCTACGTTAGCAGCTGCTAACGCTGCCAGCCACAATGCGACTAATGAAGCGTTAAGCCTTGTTGCTGTGCTCCCTGATGGGGCGACAACAATGGTGCATGCTGCCACGACACTAACAGCGACGACAGAAAAAGCGATGGCCGCGGCAAAGAGTAATGCAACAAGTGCGGCAGTCCCCTCCCCGCCCACAGCCAACGCAGCAGCAACATCCGCAGGTCTGACCACCACCAGCAAGGATGAGGCAGGGGCTGTGGCAGGGGCAGGGGCAGGACTAGGAGTAGACATGGATGACGACGACGATGATGATGATGATGATGAGTACGAGGAGGATGATGATGAGGAGGAGGATGAGGATGTGGATGTGGATGTGGATGTGGAGTACGAGGAAGATGATGAGGACGACGGCGATCAACTTCTACCAAATATAATATAATTATTCGCCAACTGTGTAATTAGTTTGTTCCTCTTTTACCTATTTATTCTGCCCTGATTGTTGTGGAAGTCTGGTTCTACACGCACCTACACATGCACCTACAGGTGTACATGTGTATTTGGGAGCCACATATTCAAATATGGTTTATGCATTTATTTACGATAAGCTTTCCACTTCGAAACCAATTACAAAAAACAGATATGTAATATAATTATAATAAATTTGACAATACTCAAATTCGGGTTCGGCCCGTGGGCGGGCTGCACTCAAGGGGGATGCACACGCATTGCACTAAGCTCGGCTTGCCGAAGGTTAAGACAAGCATTATTTATTCGAGGGCGAAAGGGGCAGTACATACATGTATGTAAATGGCCATTGAAGCGCCACCGAGTTGGGTAGTTGGGGAGGGGGAGAACGGATAAAACTAAGGGACGGCCCTGCACAACATAAGCATCTATGTCAGTACATATGTATGCATAAATATGCATATATGAATTTATCTCGTTCATGGTAAATGGTAAATGGTAAATGGTAAATGGTTTATGGTATATGTATATGTATATGTAAATATATTGGATACAACTTACAAAACGACAAAAAAAAAATAGAAATGTTTAACGTATGGGGAAAACATGGAATCGAATATAGAATAGTTCGGTAAGTAAAATAATTGTAATGGTAAAAATATTTAAATAAAAATAATAAGGGCGACGATTGCCTCTGCCTGCCGGTACTCCTAATTGAGCTCCCGCTTGTCCCGCTGACTGATTTGGGCCATGGTGATGTACTGGCGCACCAGGCGCGATATCTCATGCGCCTGCTCCGTCTGAACGCGAATCACGCGCTGCTGCATGAGGTTTCCGACCTTCATGTCCAAGAAAAGGGCTCCATCCTCCGAGCGCACCTGATCGAGAGTGGAGAGTGGAGAGCACAGAGTGGGAGAGTTGGAAAAGAGTCGCCGTGAAGAGGTGTGGGGGGATACTCACCTTGCGCGTGGATATCACTTCCATGAAACTCCAGTGCTGCAGGGTCTCGTGCGTGTTGGGGTCGAGGAACAGCACGCCACGCCGGTTGAGGGCCAGGATTAGGTCCCGCCACATTGGGCTGTGGTTGTCCTCCACGTGCGGCCCCTCCTCGGCCCAGATGCGCTTCACCGCAAAGAAGCTGCTGCCGAACAGCGGCCAGGCGGCCAGCACATTGAGGAACTGAGCCTTCACTTGGCTCGGACTCAGGCCGGCCGCCTGCGGCCAGGCAGACTGCACCAGGCCGACCCACTGAGCCGGCCGTATCTCGCGTATGCCCAGCGCAGGCTTGGGCAGCAGAAACTTGATCTCCTTCATGGCCGGCACGTGACTGAGGTCAGCGGCACGGTGCAGCAGCGCCGCTATCCTGGCCATATCACGCACCATCTCTGGCATGGGCACCCCATTCCCGGGCAGCTCCAGAAGAAGGCCCTCCAAGTAGTCGGGGGCCACCTGGTTGAAGAGCACCTCCACGTACAGCGGCATGGGGGCCGGCTCGCGCTTGAGAGCAAAGTGCCACACTGAGCGGCAGAAGATCAGGTAGAAGGGCTGCCCGGACTTGAGCAGCTCCGTTGTCACGTCCAGTATGTACTCGTCGGCGGCCAAGGGCATGGTGAAGGCGTCGCCCTGCACGATGCAGTACAGCGAGAACTCCTGCTGCTCGGCCTCCGACTCGACGCCCAGCAGTGAGCACAGCTCGGCAATGACATCGGCAACCACCGTGGAGCAGCGCGTGTTTACCACCCGCTCAGCGCCTCCCGGCAGCCTGTAGATCTGCCGCCTGGCCGAGCGTCCGGCGGACACGGCTGTCACTTCCTCCACGCTCGGCACGTTCTTGCGGCCGCCGCAGCGGGCCGTCTTCCGCAGGTTGGTGAGGCAGACGGCAGCCGTGCCATGGCAGGAGCGACGACGGTCCGAGGCGGCCGAGGTCAGGTGCTCCATCAGGTACGGCCGCAAGGCATCCGAGCAGCCGAAGTAAGCGGCCAGAATGCTCAGCAGGCGCCAAGCGCGCTGCGAGCTGTCCGGGCAGGGTGATCGGTTGGCCGTCGTCTGCTTCATCAACTGGCAGTAAACCTCGTCTCTCAGGGCCAGATATTTGTGACAATGCTGCAAGGGGAAATTGGAGAATCTCCTTTCTGACTCAGGGTTTCAGAGCTTATTTGAGCACATAAAATGCCAAGATTTGAGGTTCAGTACGGTCGAGATCCTACTCCTTTGGCATTCATGCCAACTTTCCTGCCAACTGATTAGCCATGTCCCTCATTTGCTAGCCATGTCCGCTGTCATTACTGCCATTATTAGCGAGCAAGCCACAAGATACTTGACCAAACTAAGGAACGTCCTCGCCAGAAGATTGGTAAGGAGCAGAACCAGGCGAAGGTTCAGCCGCTTCCATCCGTCCGACTTGGCCACCAGGACGTATAAACTGCAAACCTACTGCACAATCTCCGTGGGTCCGTGGGTCCCGCATTTAACTTCAAATTGTAAATTGCAAATAGAAATTGTGCTTGACCCTTAACAGAAGTGGCTAATCAGCAGTGACAGTACGTTATTGTCTGTGATAATTGCTCACAATAAACCCACACAATGAACCCACAAAAAAAATAAAAAAAGCCAAGTCTCAGCACTGCCTGCCTCGTCGATTAACTACCGATCAACTTTAGCATCATTAACATTGCTCAGATTTGCTTAGCTCTGATTCGATTGGCTCTATAGCTGGTGCAATGTTTCACTTTGGGCAGCTTTCGTGCTCCTTCATAAATCTGATTGATTTTAATTCGGCACTGAAACTCTGAAGCTCTGAAGCCCAGCAACGCCAGATGTATGTATATGTTCGGTCGGCCTTGGGCCTTGAGCCTTGGTAAATACAACGAAAAGGAGAATGCAAAGCAATGGAAACACGAGAGGGAACTTTGTTGTAAGTCGCAGTGGCCGCGACTCTACTTTTATGCTAGTACCCAGAAAGTTATATGTGTGGAACTATTTAATATTTCATGTGTATACATTTGTTTGCTACATCTGTCATCTACATCTACATCTACATCTCTCTGCGTTCCCCTGGGCTGGAGGGCGCACCTTGCACGAGGCAGAATGTGTGAGCGAGAGAGAGAATGCGCAAGCGATGCAGCGCTGACGGACAGACGGACAAACAGATAGAGACTCGGCTATCGATGCCGATCAGTAATATATATGCTATTCCCCGACCCCAGGGAACGTTTCCTTCTCTGCGTAGGACACATCCACCTCGGACACAAATCGAATCCAACTAATCAAATCTATCTTAACTCTTCCATTGCGGGCATGAAAAGATGAGTAGCCCAAGTGTGAGCTACTCAAACCTAAAACCGCCAACGAAAAATTGGAGACTGGACTCACCATGAGCACCGTGTAGACACACTTGACCTCGGTGAGTTCGGGATCTAGTGGGATGTCGCCGCAGTAGCGGAGGACGCAGTCGAAGCACTCGAGCGCAAGCGGGCCAGGTCGTTGGGTAGCCGGAGGAGGGGCAGGCGTATGGCATGGCCCTGCCACTTGACCAGCTCCGCGTACGAACGGTTGGCGGCCGACTGGGACTGGTGTCGCTCATGATGTCGATCGGCGTCCCGCAGTTGACTGGAAAACGACATTATAACATTAGAACATTAGAGCTCTGTATCTCCCGAGTGATCGGGATGGGATGGGATGGGAATGGGAATGGGGATCGGGTGGATGAGCTTACTCGTTGCGGAAGTGCTGCATGGCGAACTGGAGCAGCGAGTACTTGGTGACCGAGGGCGGTGTGCCGCCGTTTGTCTCCTCCTGCATGTAGTTTGCGTCCAGGTCGTGGTGCGTCATCGACTGCTGCTGCTGCTGCTGCTGCTGTGCTGTTGCTGCTGCGGCTGCTGCTGATGCTGATCCGACTGGTGGGACTGGCCATTGCTGAGGGAGGAGGGCTGTTGGCCTGCATTCGGCTTGCGGGCCGAGTGCAGGTAGCTCTGCTGCTTCATGAACCGCTGCTGCTGTCCCTGGTGATGCTGCTCGGCCGCTAACTGCTGCTCCTCAAGGGCATCCTCCAGCTGTTGCTGCTGCTGCTGCTGATGGTGCAGCTCCGACTGCTGGTGCTGGCTGGTGCTGCTGCTGCTGCTGCTTCTCCCCCTCGTTCCCGTTCAAGTTGCCGTGCTCGTTGCGCTGGGCATGCGCCTGGCGAGATTCCAGGCGCTCCAGCGGAACATTTAGGATCTGGGCTGCGGCTCGGGCTCCCGACGAAAGCGTCGAGGCCTTCGATTGTGACTGCAAGGAAAGAACAGAGGAGAGCGACGGTTAGCTGGTGTCCGCACAGATACACCCCCCATATGCCCTAGGTATCAGTAGTCGAGAGAGCGCATCGTCTGCAATTCACTAATTGACTTGCCGCGAACGCAGCGAATGCAGCGAATGCATCGCTGGCCATGTCAATGGCATGTGAAAGTTGCTGGCCACCTTTTTGGGCAGCTTGGCGCAACCAGTTGCCCCGACAGACCGGTTGCCGGTTGCCAGTTGCTAGTTGCCAGGGGACAGTGGGACAGTGGACAGGGGACAGGCGACAGGGAGGCGTGTCCGATGATTTATGCTCCTATATAGACCAACAACGGTCGAGGGCGTATTGGTGGCGTTTTGGTGGTGGCACCGCACTCGACGCCGACTTTTTGGCAACGAAAATGTTGGCGGCAAGGCAACCATTGGCGGGTTTTCGCTGTTTCCTGATTTTAATTATTTGCTGCGATTTGCTGCAGTTGCTTTCTTTTCTTGCACGTCTTCAATAGCTGCACCCACAGCCCACATGCACCCCTCCTCGCGCCCCATGTGTGTACCTGGTCATGTGGTGGTGGTCACCGGGCGCGGAGAGCTGGAAAAGTGGTTGCTTATGAAAGCGGAAACTTTGCACCAATCAATCAGGCTGCGTGCCATTGCGACTGTGCGATTGTTCAGCTCTGCCCATTGATCGGCTGCTTTCAGCTTCGGTGATGGTCATGCGAAACCAATCAGGATCCAGCGGGGACACAGCCACGGCCACGGACACCCACACCCACACCCACACCCTCATCTAATCTAATCTCATCTCATCGGGCATTTTACTCTGATGATGGGAGCCTTGTCACGCAACATGTGTATGTACATATGTAGATCAGCCCATCCTGCAGCTTAAGTTTCATTTATAATTCCAACAGTTCGCAATGGCAGTCCAGGGCGACTTCTGCCGTGCCAGAAGCAAAGTAACGACAGCTGCCCACTGCCCACTGGCTGCTCCCCCCTGCTTCCACTTTTCATACCTTCGCGGAGGCAGTGAAGTAATACTCGTACTTATTACAAGTTCTATCGAATGATTCATTTGAATGAGATCTGTCGCCATTTCTATTCAAGTGCTGGCGAACAGGTGAATGGATTTCCAGATCTCAGTCGGTTCAGATCAAAGCATGAGTGCACGGGTACTTTATGTACAGGCACCTTTACATATTACTCTCCCTAAGCGGACTGAACGAAGGATCTAGATTGTAAATCTATCTATCCATATTATTATTATTATTATTGTTATTATTATTATTATTATTATTGTTATTATTATTTTGTATATGAATCCCTTGGTCCCTTGGTCCCGGCATCAGCGTGAACGGCTGGACCGATTTCGCTAATTCTTTTTTTGTTGTGTTTGTTATTGTCAGCAGAAGGTTCTTATGGAAGAAACAATTAAGAAAATGGCGCGGAAAATTAGAAAATTCAAGAAAACTCGGAAAATGTTAGTATTGCTGTATAAAGTAGAAGAGAGTAGAAAGAAATTCAGTCGGTTCAGAGGGCTTACATAGTGCAGATTAAATAATCAGCTTGGATTGATTTGGGTAGTTGTTCAAAAACAGTTTAAAGTGCTGAAGAGGTCCGGAAATTGTGCGGAAAATGTAATACATATGTAAACAGATTAATAAAGATGGGTTTCGAATATGAATGAGGAAGAACGGGAACCCGTACGAGAGATAATCACATGAAGCACCCATGCGTAGCGGGAGACGGCAGGGCAGTCGATTAACTGAAGATGCCGGAAACGGGAATGGGATATTTTGCTGATTTTTATACCCTCCAATTATTGCAAGTCCAAATTTATGCCACCGCAATGCGCCCCTGTGAAACTTGGCCGAGTACAGTGCAATAAAAGTTACTAGAAATTCGTAGACACAAATCCGTGTGTAAGCGGCACCAAATGACATGCGGCTCTTGAATGATAGCCGGAGCATGTGGCCTGGTAAGCAGAAAGCAATTTGTACTTTTCTATAAATGGGTTCCTCAGCAATTAAAAATTAATCAAAAAATCTTAAATTTGGGCCAACAGTGGGTGTTTGAACGCCTTGTTCATTTCATTTCATTTCCCCGCAACGCATGCACCAATTTTTAATGATAGCCAGGGTATGTGGCATTGTTTCTACACAAAAGTTCTCACTTTTCTATGAATGGGTTCTTCGAGAATTACTCCCGAACATTTTGCAGTTTGTGCAAGTATATTTGTTGCTTTTGATTATCACAGTTGTATATCGACAAGAAACACAGGGAAATAAACAATTAAATGTGAGTGCCTAGTCCGTAGTCCCCAGGGCATAGCGGGACCCGATTGGACATGCTGACTGGCAGGGCAGGTTGGCACATGTACAGGCACAGGCACAGGAACAGGCACACAGCCCAGAAAACTAGCGCAAAAATTCGAGCAAGTTGTCGTGAGCCAAATCCGATGGCTGGTAAGTACGAGTATATGGGCCAGAGCTCTTGGAGCCGGGGACGCAACTGGGTCAGATGGCCTGCATCGGACTCTAGACGATCCAGTTCCAGCAGCGAGTGTTTGCAATGAGCAATGAACACGAATACAGACATAGACGTAGACCAAGCCATAGCCATAGCCATAGCCATAGACACAGACACAAAAACAGACCCCGTAGAAATGTACATACATATGTACATATGTACATACATGCATACGAGTATATGGTGTATGCATGTACGAGTAGGAGAAAGAGTTAAATTCGGAGTATCATTTGTAAGTGACCGCTAAAACTTTCTTTTCGGCTTTGTGTTATTTCATATGCATTTTTCGCTCGCGTTAATTAAAATTCGAAATTAATGCGCACTAGCCAACCCGGCCACCATCCATCCATCCATCCATCCATCTCACTGGCAGTATAGTAAGAGGCAAAAGAAATTAAAGTAATTTATCATAGGCCAAGCGGCCAAAGCGGAGACCGACAATAAAAAAACACGCACCAAACAAAGCACACTCGGAAATTGTGTAATTAAATTATTGAAATCAAATTACAGTTACATTTTCTGAGCTCATCTCTCAGCGAAGTGCGCAAAACGAACCAGCGGGCACTGTTCTATCTTTGCATCTTTGTGGGTCACCATCCCATCCTTACCCCCATTCCCATTTATTTTCCATTCCAATCAGTAGCCATCAGCTCTCATTGTTTTTCTTCTTCTCTTGATCCACGCTCGTTTTATAGATCTTGTCCGGGGAACGCAGATCACCGCCAGATCGCAGATCGCAGAGCCATGCCATTGCAGTGGAGCGAACTCACGCGCCAGGTGGCCGGTCATCGAAACCATTTCGCGCTGGCATGTTCTACGATCCACTCGAAGAGTTCACCAGAGAATCCAGTTCAAGCAATCATAGTCTATCACAATGCAATCAACATCCTACAGAATGATAATTGAAGAACATCGACGAGCATCTATCCGCGGACCCATCAAAAGTATGTACTAGAGCCCATCGATCCAAACGTCCTCAACCATTTCATCACCCCATAGCCAAAGGAAATTCATTTCTTCCAGGAAGGGAACATCCCCAACCTAAAGCTTCAACATGCAGCTCTTTCTCGAAAGAGAAGGTGCTAGCCTACGGGCTAAACCGCTTTTTTATCGCACCTTTTTTAAGCGAATCTAATTTGTTGCTGTAATGGTACAAGAAATGTATTAAAAACCGAAGAAATCGCTAATTTCTCTTAATGTCGGGAGCCAAGGCTCTCTTATAGAGAAATTACAGCAAACATCGAACGGGGCTCAGCTGCTAAACAAAATTAAATAAAAACGAGAAGGAACGTGTGAGTCGCTTCTGTGGTCGCGACTCTACTTTTGTACTCGTAATCAGTCAGTATATAATGATGATTTATGTAGAATTTTAAAACATTTTACACTTAAAATTTGTTGCTACATCTGCTATCTACATCTACAATGTCGATTCAACATATGTAGATCCTACATCTTCTCCGCAAAGGTCGCGCACTGCAAAGGAAGCACAGCGCACTTCAGATTCGTATCTAGAAAATTGTGGCTGCCACAGGTTTTCATCCTTTGTGGGGGCGGAAATTTTGAAATACTCTTGTAGCAGTGTGATATCACATGAGTCAAATCTTATAAGCCCCCAACTATTTTTGAGTACGGGGTGCGGGTATAACAAAATAGATTTGACTTTGTCAAAAACGTGGAGAATCGCACTTAAAAGCCAACGATTGATCATAGCACAAAATTGTAATTTTCGCATCCAAAAATAAAACAATCTGCCCCACCCTGAGTCCAGGTCAGACAGCTTCATGTAGCTTCCCAAGGCTTGTTTGAGGCCCAGTTCAGGGCGTAATAGTTATGGGGATGACATTTAATCGGAACACCACGACACCTCGGCACCGCGGCACACCAGACTCCAGACATGAGTTGATTTGTTATTAACTCACCCAACCCAACCCAACCCAACCCAACGCATCGCACAATGGGGGCCAAATAATGTAAGCGACTTTTCAGTAGGACGTTGATGGCTTCCGGTTATTCGGTTGTCTGGCTGCTTGCCTCTTTTCTCTGTCTGTCCGCGATAATAATGCGATTACGATTCGACTTATTAACGCCACTGGGCCCCGTACTGCTGTGTACATATGCATATACATATACATATACATATGTATACGCACTTGTACTCGTACTCGTATATCTGTCGCTCCTTCAGAGCTCGTTACTACCTGCCTGCTCGTAGTGCTAGTAAACAAGTGGAAAGGACATAGCCCTGCTGGAGCTTGAGTACATGAAAACATAGAAGAGCAATCGAGAATCGAGCAAAAGATATTATTTTCCCTTCGACTTCGACTGTCCTTAAACGGAATTCTGCCTTTGCGGAATAAGAATTAGAAGGAGAATGGGAAGTTTTCATAGATGATTGTTTACCTCATTGGAGTTCATCGTCTCGAACCGGGCAAGGATCTCCTTAACAGATATTTTCGATTCCGTGGGCTCCTCGAGAATGGTTTCCATGCGGCTCACCGATCCATTGCTCGCATTGCTCACCCGCCTCGTTTTGCTGCCCATCAGAAGCGAGCTCGAGGACGTTCCCGGAGCAGTGCCAGGAGCTGGCGGGGAAGCGGCACCACCGGCAACAGGGGAGTAACTGGAAGAGTTTCCCAGTCCAAGAGCCGTGGGCAGGCACATGTCATCCACGTTTCGATCTGCTCCCAGCCCGAGCCCCAGCCCCTGCCCCAGCCCCAGCCCCAGCTCCATCTCCATGTCCAAGTCCCTCGCACTCTGCTCCTCGTTGTTATTGTCGTCTCTTTGGTTGTGCTGCAGTTTGTAGCTGCGCTGCTCCTCGAAGCAGCACTCTTCGCATTGGCCGACGGAGGCGCCATTCGAGACAGAGGCGCAGGTGGAGCTGGATGTTAGGGTGGCGGTGGCGCTGGTGGTGGTGGTGGCAGTGCCGCTGCCACCGGTGCAGCACTTGTACACGATGTCCTCCTCGACGCTCCAGGCATTGTTGTTTTCGATGCCCAGCTCGGAGCTGAATCCGTGACCACACAGATCGAGGCGCAGTGAGGCGCAGCACTGCTCGTTCAGATCACGGATGCTCTCGTTTGTGAGCTGGTCCAGATCGCTGCGGCGCTGCAACTGCTGATGCTGATGCTGGTGGTGGTGGAGCTGGTGGTGCACCTGGGCGGAGGTGATGCCCGTTATGTGGGCTATTTCCGCATCGTCCGAGTCGGTGTAGAGTGTCTCGTGCTCCTCGCAGCTGTCCCCGTCTGTGAGGTTATTAAGCGAGTCTAGGGAGGCGCATTTGCATTCCTGATTCTGATTGTGATCCTGATCCTGATCCTGAAGCACATCCATATCCATATGCAAATCCTTTTCCTGATCGTTTCTCTTTCCATGTCCCTGTTCTTGCGCCCTCTCCTTCGTGTTATTTTGGCCTTGCTGTTGCTGCTGCTGCTGCTGTTGCTGCTGCTGCTGCTGCTGCTGCAGCAGCTTGAAGCTATTAACCTTGTCGTGGTGCATCTTGTTGATCAGCGACTCCACTTTGTTGACGATGCTGCTAAACTTGTGCGGAACACTTCCGCCGGACGGCAGCTGGACCGCCTTGTCCGATTTGTCCCCACTGCCCGGCGCCTGGCAGGACTTGCTGCTGCGCACGCTCTGCGACATGCCGTCCGGACTGCTTGGACTGCCTGAATCGTTGCGGCTAGCTATGTCGCGGGCGTAGGTGTAGGTGTAGGTCTAGGTCTGGGTCTGGGTCTGGGTGGAAGTCACCCCCAGCCACTCAATCCATGCCTGGGCCAAGTTCCTGCGGAGCGCGTGCCAGTGAAAGTTGTTATTGCATTTTGGTGAACTGCCTCAGCCCCAGCTTTAGCTGTTGAAGTTGCAGCTTCACTTGCAGTTGCAGTTGCAGCGGCAGCAGTCCAAGCAAACTGACCAAACTACACCACCATAATGAATGTTTAATATTGTTTGAACACGCCGTCGAAGCCAACAATTCGAGGAAAACCGAAACGAAACGAAACGATAAATGAAAAACAAAAAATGAAAAATTGAAAAGCGAAAAGCGAGCAACAACAGAGTGGAGTGGAGAGTGGAGAGTGGAGTGTCGAGTGGATTGGAGTGGATTCGTTGCTGGTCGGCCGGTCCACCGCTACGTACGAGTATGTGCCGTTTTTCATACGAGTGTGTGTGTGTCTGTTGGTGTCTTTCTGTGGGCTTGCTGCTGCTTGCTTCTGCTTGCTGCTGCTTGCCGATGTGTGGAAATTGGCAATGCAGTTAAATGCGTACTGCATACGTTTTTCTGTCTTATTGCCTATCACGCCGCGTTGTCAGAGCCATTTATTTGTCTGCGTGTTTTTTACGCTTTTCTGCTTCAATTTATTTTAATTTGCCATTTCTGTGTGCAGTTTGTCTTTCCACTCGATGGACTGGCGAAAACGCGGTTCCCGTCTCCTCTCCTCTCCTCTCCTCTCCTCTCCTCTCTCTCTCTCTCTTCACACTGTCTATCTCGCCCTCTCTCTTCTCGGGGAGCAGTTCGAAATGGGAAATATGGCCATATAATTGGATTCAAATCAATGTTAAGTTACCCTTAGCATTGTTAAACTCTCCCCTTCTGACTGCACCTGCATCTGGACAGACCCAGGCCCAGACCCAGACCCGCATGCTGCATGCTGGGTGCTGGACGCACTGCTTGATCGGGAAGGGAGTTCTACGGACTTCCCACTACTCCTACAACGCAACGATAAGCCACTCGAAGGCAGAAGAGCCCTACTGCGCACATGCGATAATAATGGGGACATTCATACCCATACTATTTGTGGCTTACTCTACCATTCACCATTGAGTGGCGCTTTTCTTGCCTATTCTGCCTTGGGTCGATATGCCGAGTGCTCTTCCATAGAAAGTGATTTTCCACGCAAACTGCTTAAAGTTCAGTCGTCAATTTCGAACTGCTCCGATAGAGATTCCCCTTCCCATTCCCATTCCCATGCCAGTCCATTCCAGTTCATTCCATTCCATACGGCAATGGGTTGGACTTGTCACATATTTTTACGATTTGTGGGTCAATCGATCCCCGGACTTGGCATTAGCCTTTGTTGGGCACGTTTGGCTTTGTTTGCAGTTAGCCGAAGAAAAAAATTTCATTCACAGCACCGGAGCACAGAAGCACAGAAGCACGGAAAAAAAGTTGGTCAGCATTAGGAAGACGAAGGCTGAGACGGAGGCGGAGACGGAGGCGGAGACGGAGACGGAGACCGAGACGGGTGCGAAAGCAACAAAAACAAATTACACGAATTCAGAGTCAAAGTCGGAGCTGGAGCTGGAGATGGAGCTGGAGCTCTGCGTGATGCCGTTACCGCACATTTGTAACAACTGAAAACAGGGAAGACTGGTCAAGACGAGCAGAAGCGATTTGACTGACCATTTCGCTCGCAGTAGAGCAGAACAGCCTGCTGAGAGCAGAGCGGGCTAGAGCGGAGCGGGTTTTAGCGGAGCTTGCTGTTGAGCAGGTTGAGTGAAAACTGCACACCGAACTACTCTTGGCCAAGCCGAGCGTAAAACCAGAGAGAAAGAGTGAATGAAAGACAGAGACACAGACATAGACAGAGACAGAGGTAGAGATAGAGACAGAAATAGAGCTGGAGCTGGAAAGTCTTTCCCCATTCCAATTCCCATTCCCTCCCATTCCCATTCCCTGCTGAGCAGCGAAACTGTGTGTGGAATAACTGTTTCGTCCGAGGTCTGGGCCCCGCTCTTCACCGCCGGATGGTCAGTCAGCCTCTTCGGCTTTGCCATTTGACGAGTTTTCACGCATAAAATGAATTTAATTAAAAAACTTCAACAAAAATAACGCATGGGGCATGGGGCATGGGACAAGCGGTATGGGGCATATGAGATGTTGGTCTACTGCAGACACTAGAACGCTAGAGAGCCCCAGCAAGCAAGTACCCTGGATAGCGCTGTGGTACAAATAGCAAAGAGCGATTCAGGCTAGCTAGGGAGCTGCGATCCGCCAAGTGCTGATACTCCCCCCAAAGAGAAGTGGGAAAAGAGAAAACAAAAGTGAGACGAGTTTGCCCAACTAAATACGAGTACATACTGTGTGTATATAAATATACACCTCGTATATTTTGCAGTGACGAACGTGCGCCAACTATGAATATCAGCCATGCGGAGTGACTTACTCGTACATATGGATGTGGATGTGGATGTAGATGTGGATGTGGAAACCCGCTTTAGCCACCGAAACCCGCTGAGCTTTCAAACGTGCCCAAACATTGCTTCTGCCCTGACGGATCGAGACTTGGGGTACGCTTAGCCCAGGAGGAGAATCGAGGCCTATTCCAATATTACGGCTCGTTTCTCGATTTTCAGCCCGACTAAGTACACTTAGTCGCCCTTGCCCGATACTCAGTCAGTATACGAGGCTACGCTGCCTTTTGCGGCCGTGGCCATGACTATGACAAATCGGCGTCTATTTTTCAAAATAAATAATCAACGCTAAGTCGCGTGCGTTTGATGCTGATCGCTGAATAGATCGCTTAGCGCTCTCGGAAATAGCAGTTTTGGTTCCGTATGAAATCACTTAAGATCCACCCAGCTCTGGTAATTTTCATACTTATTTTCCACAAAGCCCTACCACAATAGAGAGACAGAGAGAAGCTCACATATGTACATATGCATGCATGTATGTATGTATATACCGACTGAGTACCGGGTATAGGAGTAGAGGCGCGGCAGGTGCGGCGAAAAACATTCCCCTCGTTTTTTCTTTCAATTAAACACTACGACTGAACTTTGAGAATTTTCCATGATGTCCGCTCGCGATCATAGACTAAACAAAACAATTTTTTGCTTGTATTCGTATTCAAGTGCCGAATTTCCGAGGAACAGAAATTTGAGTCATATAAATTGAACTTTTCACATTAATCTCTTTGAGTGAGTACAACTAAAATGTATGCTTAATTTAATAAAGAAAAAGAGTGCAGTTTAATTCCCCGTTTTGTTTGGATATTGCCTTAAATAGTATTTAATAGTATTCTGTTCAAAGTGAACGCCACGATATCAGTAATCGATCTCCCAGAGGTCTTCGGCTCTCAATGAATGAATGATTGAATGATGTTGCACGTCGCATCTGGAACAAGGGACCGTTCTGCGCATGGGAAGTCAATTATGATATACATTCTGTGTATTTGTATTTGTCCTTTGATTGGCATCTAAAGGGTATACAAATTTACATATCTTCTGGTGTTGTGGTTGCCCCACAAATATAAGAGTACCACAAGTATCAGAATACCTTACAAAGTTCTTCAGTGAACATATGTATGTACGTATGTATTTATATGCTGTATGACTCCTGTTGACGATCCTCGTGAATATATCTCTTTCCTAATTGGAAATCTGTTTGATGTGCTGCTATATCCAGTGAATTCACGTGTCGCGGAGTGTAGATATGTACGTACGTACATACATACTCGTATGTAAAGTAAATTGATATCCGAATAGGTACACATTTTCGATTAACTATGAACATATGTATGTACATGCATTTTGGGCACAAATCTGTGTATCTCCATATTTAAATGACGTAGTCAATAGAGTACAGCCTAATTCACAGCCTAATTGTCGTGCTGACTAGTGTAATTGACGACCGTTCGAAAGGAGGGCAAGGTGTGTGGCAATAATCGACAATACGACAAGCAACTCACAGGTGTAGATACCGCTTATCTAATGTATAGAATATACAGCCATGTGATTAATAATAAGGACACTTGGCCATGCTTCAGAAAATGCTCTATAAAATTACAATTTTCTGGAATTTTTACGAAATATAACATGTTTTATTTCGGTGTCACTATTATTTCGCACAGCCAAAAGTCGATGACGAACCGAACACAATTTTTTATTATTTTTTTCACCATTATGCTTGGGTTTTTTACTTTTTGTTTATGGAGTGCAAACATAAATCTATTAATAAAAATTAAGATCACCGCAAAATTCCAGAAAATAGTAATTTTATAGAGCATTTTCTGAAGCATGGCCAAGTGTCCTTATTATTATTCACATGACTGTATAATCAATTGTACCACACACATTGTTTGTAAAACTGACACTAATGGCTCTGATTGTAAGAATCAAATTTAGTTTGAATTTACAACTCAACTCGCAAATGTCGAGGCTGTTCCTTAAAGGTCTTAACACTCACTGTCAAACTTTTCGGCATTTGCACTTATATTTAACGCTCTTCCTCTTCTTGTGTTCTTGCTCGCATACTTACATCAAATTAATTAATTAATTAATTAAATTCTTACACATCGAAGCAGTTATTGAAGTTAATCTAGTTAATCTTAGTCTATCTTGTGCTTGAAAATGCAAACAAATAACTATAGCTAGAAATTGTGAATAGTAGGTGATAAAAGGTGCTTCTAGACTCTGGGTCTGAGTCTAGAGTCTAGACCAGTGGTCGGCACACACACACGTGTACGTGAGCGGCAGCGGCAGCGGCAGCGCAGCAGCAGCGCCTAGATAGGGCCGTGCTGAGCCACGAGAAGCTTTTATGCCTGTGAGGCTGCACGCCTTGTTCACACGCTGCAACTTTTTGGGAGCAGCTTTGGTCAGACAAAGGGAAGAGAGAGGGCGAGAGGGAGAGAATAATATGTAAGGCAGTTTGATATTCTGTGCAGTATGTGCATGTCTGTCAGTATGCGTGAAATGAGATCGTATCCGTCACACGTACACGTGCTGCCGTCCAGCCGCTGCGTCGTTTAGAACCACCTTGACAGACTCGGACGCCAGACTAATGATGTCCGAAGTACACGAATATGTACATGCATACATATATACATATACATACATATGTAACTACAATGAGCATCGACTTTGTTGGAGCTTGTCTGTGGTTGCATGCGAGCTTTCGGCTGCAAGCATTCAAGCAGTCAAGCTCAAAGCTGCGCTTTAGGCGAAAGCTCCCCGAGCACGCAAACAATTCAAGGCGAAGAAAGCTCCGAGTCGAGTCGAGTCGACAGGGAAGTCCCTCAGCTTATGCTGAGGGGGATAAATAGTGCAAAGGGGCGGAAGGGGCGAAAGGGGGCGGGACTCACCTTGCGGAACTCCTGCACGAAGGTGGTGATCATCGACTGGATGGCTGCTGCCCTGGAGGCGTGCAGCGCCAGGTGCTTCCCGTTGCGCATGTTGAGCTGGAGGGCGGCGGGCCGCGGCAGGGTGACCGCGTTCTGGATCTCCGCGAAGGAAATGGCCTGCACCACGATCAGGTAGTCGGCGTCGCGGCGGGCCAGGTAGAGGCCGCTGTGCGAGACGCCCATTATGCTGACGTCCGGGTAGAGCGGGGCGCCTTGCACCGCGAATAGGCGGGAGAAGTAGAGGGGCCAGTCGCGGGCCATATCCACCAGGTGGCGCTTGACCAGCGCCCGCACCTGCTGTCCCCTGGCAGCCAGCGTGTCCACGCTGACCCCGTGACCATGGAGCATGTTCATCGCGGAGCTCTTTTCCTGCGGCGTGATCCGCAGGCACGGGGTCACGCCGAACACGTCGCTCAGAACCTGGGCGAACAGCAGATCGAGGGCCACTGGCGGCCCGATGGGCTCATGCGGCTGGAACACCTCCTTGCGCACCCGCAGCTTCCATGGCACGCGGTTGTACGTCAGGCAGGCACTGGCCCCGGCCCCAGCCATGGCCATTGCCACGGATCCGGCGCCGGCCCCGGATCCGGTTCCGGGTCCTGTCGCTGTTGCTGTTGCTGTGGCAACTGCCAGTCCGGGACTCATTCCACTGGACGACGAGGAGGCCGATGCTGGGGGAGGGGGCACAGGGGCCGGCACCAGGACGGGCGGGGGCGTGGCAATCGGCTCCAGCTCGTCGCGCATCCCGGAGCTGGCGGAGCTCTTCCGCTTGCGCTCGTGCTCGTACTTCTGGGCCATGTGGGTGCGAAACGTGGCCGGAGTGCTGGATTTGCCCATGGACATGGACATGGACATGGACATGGACATGGTGTCCAAGCTGGCCTGGATGACGCGCGGCGGAGCCGGCTGGTACACCTTGTGGCTCTCCTTCTCGCGCTCCACCTGTCGCAGCTCGTAGAGGCGCTCTCGCTCCCGCTCCCGCTTCTCGCGCTCCTTCTCACTGCCGCTGCCTGACGCCGGGCCCTCCACCTCGGCCCGGTCCCACACGGACTCCGAGTAGTCCTCGCGGTCCCGTGACCTGCTCCGGCTGCGCGACCTCTCCCGCTCCGCCTGTTCCCAGGCGGCGACGGACGATGCCGAGTGCTCGTCACTCAGGTGGTGGTGTTGCTGTTGGTGTTGGAGCAGCGGCTGGTGGAGCTGCTGCAGCTGCTGGTGCTGCTGGTGCTGCTGGAGGGCGCTCTGGCGGACGGCGCCGAAGGTGTCCCGCTCCTGGCGCTGGATGAATGCGGGCACGTTCTCCTTGCGGTAGTCCGGCTCCGGCTCGGGTGTGCGGGTCCGCTCGTGGGCCGCTTGGGGGGCTGGGGGCGGAGCTGGCGGCGCCATGCTCGGCGGCCGAATGGGCGGCGGGGGGGCCGGCACACTTGGCGCCGGGGGCAGCAGCACTCCCGGCCAGGCACCCGTGGGCGGCGCCGGCGGCGGAGACAGCTTGCCCTCCATCCGCTCTATCTGGGTCCGCACCGTGGCCAGAGGCTCGCCGTGGCCGTGGCCGTGGCCTGCACCGCCACCGCCACCGCCGACGCTGGCAAAGAGTCCGCCCAGCTGCTGCTGGAGCATCAGCTTGCGGGTGTCCTCCAGCTTGGACGGGGCCCGCTGCTCCGACTTGTTGGACACCGTGGAGCGCACCGAGTGGCCGGCCGTGACCTGCTCCAGGCGCTGGCGCATCTCGGAGCTGAGCTTCAGCTTGCCCACGCTGCCGGGGGGTGGGCGATCGGCTCCGATTTCGAAGCTCTTCTTCGCCAGCTTCGTGCTGGTCACCGTGGTCTGCTGCGCCTGTGCCTGTGCCTGAGCCTGCGCCTGCACCTGTGCATGTCCCGCATCCTGTACATCTCTGGAGGCAGCCGCCGTCGCGGATGCGGACGTGGTCGTGGTGGTGGTCTCCATGCGGATGCTGCTCCGCATCAGCTGTGTGCTGAGGCTGCTCCCCACCATCATCGGCGTCGGCGGCGACGGCAGCTGGCTCTCGATCTCGAACTCCTCCCACTCGATGGCCGTGGCCGTGGCCGTTGCTCCGTTGGCGGACAGCTGGTGCTGGGCCTGCGGAGTTGTCTTGCGCTGCTGCTGGCGCATCTTGAAGGCGAAGAAGTCCTCCTCGGTCTGGAACTGGGGCTCGCCCTGCGGCGGCGGCCAGCGCCACTTGCCGATCCTCACGGTCTTGGCGCGCCCGTACGGGTCCAGGAAGTGGCGCGTCTCGGACGGGTCCTTGCACTCCAGCGGCGGCGGCATCGGCGGCGGGGGTGGTGGCGCCGGCGGATTGGCCGAATCCAGCACCACCAGGCTGCTGCGCGTGGCCCTCATCCTCAGCGGCGACTGCGGAGGCGGGGGTGAGATGCTGGAGAGGCTGCCCATTGCCGGCGGCGGGGGGGAGGGGAAGCAGAGGTGGCGGCCGCTGCTGCCGCTGCCTGCTGGCTGAGCAGCGTCTGGAGCGCCTGGTTCTGGGCCAGAAGCTGCTGCTGGATCTGCAGGTTCTGCGCCATCGCAGACTGGAGGAAGGCGCGCTGCACCTGCTGCTGGTAGAGGACCGGGCCGGAGTCCGCCTCCCCCGGCATCTGAATCAGCTGATGCATCAGCGGATCGCCTCCGTTGCTGCCCCCCGCGGCAGTGGTCACGTGGTCTGTGCTGCCACCGCCCTTGATGCAGTCCACCAGCTGCTGCTGCTGCTGCCGCTGCTGCTGCTGCTGCTTCCCCGCCAGCTTATTCAGAGTGTCTGCCATCTCGATGGGCTCCAACAGCGCATTGATGTAGTCATCCAGGCTGTCCAACTCCTGCTCCTCCCACTCCAACTCCTCGTCTGCATCCGCTGCGGCTTGCTTTCGGCCTACTCCTCCTCCTCCTCCTCTGATGCTTGCTGCCAGGGATCTGGCGTCGGAGAGCTCGTCCAGGGAGCCGTCGAGCACCGGGCTGAACAGGTCGTCCAGGAACTGGTCGACGTCGGAGGCCTGCGAGGGCACCCGCACCCGGCGAACGTGCGAGGCCAGGGAGGGGGCCTCGCTGGTGTCGGACATGGCCGAGGAGCGGGTGGCGTACTCCGACTTGTCGACGTACTTGCTCGAGTGGGAGCCGTGCGAGGCGGCGTGGGCGCGGCGAGCGGCGTTCTGCGACTTCTGGTAGCGGGGCGTCGTCTCCTTGCCCATGGGCGCCAGCCGCTCGGCCGAGTGGTACCTGTCGTTGAGGCGGCTCTCGGAGAGGCCCAGCGTGTGCAGCGGCTCCTGGGAGTCGCAGTCGGGCAGGGGCAGCGACTGGCCCGGCCCTATGTCCCCCGCCAGCAGGTCGTCCAAGGACTTGGAGCGGGACTTGGCCTGTCCCGGGCTCGGGCTCGGGCTGGGGGAGCTCGGCTCCCGCTCGAAATAGCGTTCGTTCAGGGCCGAGCTGCGCGACAGCAGCTCTCGGCTGCTCCTCCGCTTCTGCTGGTGCTGCTGGTGCTGCTGGTGCTGGGGCTGCTCTGCCTTGGGATGTGTGGCGGTGGGCGGCGCGGGGGGCGGTACGCCGGGCCGCTTCACAGCCTCGGGCAGGGAGGTGCGCGTGAACTTGGCGCCGGACCGGAGCAGGTCGCTCCTGGGGGCGGGGAAGGCAGGGCACAGCTCCTTCTCAGCGATCAGATCCATGACGTAGTCCAGGCCACAGCTGTCCGTCAGCTGCTGGCCGTCGTCCAGCACTATGGTCCAGCCGCGACTGGCCACGCCCAGCGTGGACACTGCCAGAGCCGCCGCCTCCTCGCAGGAGGTCCAGGAGTCGATGGCCACCGTTTGGCTGGCGTCATCTGGCAGCGTGAGGGGCAGGGCCATGTCGCAGCCGCGCGCCCACGAGCGCCACTCCAGCCAGGCAGGCACAAAGCTGCGGCACGCGACTCCGCCGGATCCGCTGCTCTGCTGGCGCAGCAGCTGCCGCAGCAGAAGGTTCCGCATGGGCGCGGGAGCCTCGTCGTCGACGAACTTCATCAGGTACTTGCTGAAGGCGGGACTGGGCTGGAAGCAGCACAGGCACTGGCCGAGCAGCTGCCACAGGCGCGTGGCCTCGCCTGCGGCGGACCCCAGGCCGTGCACCTGGTTGCAGATCTGCACCACGATCTCGTCGCGCAGGCCGCGGGAGCTGAGCGCCTTGTGGACGATGTAGTCGGAGAGCAGCTTCTCCTTGGGCCCCTCCAGGGCCTTGTCGTTGCTCCAGCGCAGGATGAGCTTGAACACGGCCAGGGCGTCCTGGAAGTCCTGGTCCCTCGACGCCGCTCGCGTGAGCAGCGGGGCGGAGATGGGCTCGCGGCGCGGCTGCAGCCGCAGCCCGTTGCAGTAGACGCTGCTGAACTTTCCGAACGAGAACTGGCGCAGATCTTCGGGCAGCTGGACGGCAGCGGCCGGCGGGCCGGGCACCGTCCCCACCACCTTCACCAGGTGCCTGTCGCTGTGCGGTGGCGACCAGCCCTGCAGCTTCGAGTAGATGAAGGCCAGCTCGGCCGGGATGTCCAGGTAGCTCAGCTGGCTCCTCTCCAGCACGGCCTGTTTGGCCTCCCGCGCCTCGCGCGAGCGCTGCGCCGCCTCCCGCGCCTCCTGGCGCCGCCGGTGGTCGGAGCGCAACTGCTGGACGTGCCGCCTGGCCTGGTGGCCCCTCCACAGCCGCTGAGCGGTGAGTGCCCCTCGGCGCATTCGCTCGAAGTTCTGCTGCTGCCGCTGGCCTCGCCAGCGGGCCTGGAGTCGTGTGGCCGCCGCCTGGCGGCGGGTCAGATGCCGCCGCACGAGCATGCCGCGCACATGGCGCTGGATGCTGACGGCGGCGTGGCGCAGGCGCTCGGTGCGGCCGCTCTCGAGGGCGCGGTGCAGCGCCTCGCGCAGGAAGACGCGGGTGGCGCCCAGCTGATAGTCCGGTCCCTCGACGCCGGTGCGCGGCATGGCCTCGAGCAGTGCGCGGCAGAGCTCGCGGTAGGGCGTGCCGCGGGCCAGCGGAGCGGTCAGCAGGTGTCGGTAGCGCTCGACGAAGTGCTGGAAGCGGAGCCGCACCGGGTAGCCGCGCTGCCTGATCTGGATGGTGTCGAGCATGCCCAGGTAGCGCAGCTGCTGCAGCACGCAGGGCATGTCCATGCGCAGGGCGTGCTTCTCCTGGTTGGGCTTGATGCAGCGCACGAACCAGGGGTGGCAGCGGCCCATCGACTGCAGCAGCTGCTGGAGTGAGTCCGCGAAGCGCGCGGCCACCGTCGGGGTGCGGGGCTTCATGGTGACGAAGCGGCCGTTGCTGCCCTTGGGCAGGGTCTTGCCCGCGTCCCGCTGGGCCCGCAGCTGCTTGGTCAGCTCGGTGACTAGGGTGAGGCGGCTGGAGGCGAGCAGCTCGAGCACATCGCCGCGCAGGGCATCGCGGTTCTTGTCGAGGAAGCCGTCCACGCAGTACCACACCTGTCCGGCGTAGTGGGTGACGCCAAACTCCTGGGCCCCGATGCGGGGCCGAGCGTACAGCTCGCTCAGGGCGTGGTTGTAGTGGCACTTCTCGAGGAAGCTGAGGTCCGTGGCCCGGGGGAAGTTGGACTCGTCGTCGAGCAGGTGGCAGATGCCCACCGGCTTCTTGGCCAGCAGGTGGATCACGGGCAGGTTGTCGTCCCACGCGAGGGGCGTCCACTCGAGCCGCTCGCGCGCATACTCGGCCTGCTCCAGCTTGAAGACGTGCTTGTTGAAGTAGAGCTGCAGGTTCTCGTTGGCGTAGTTGATGCACAGCTGCTCGAAGCTGTTCTCGGCCAGGTCCTCGAAGCCGAATATGTCCAGGATGCTGATGCGGTGGGCGTCGTGGGTGCCGCCCTTCTGCACGATCGAGTTGATGCGCGACACCAGCCAGTTGAAGAGGCCCGCGTACAGGGCCTTGGCGAAGGCGTCCCGCGCGTCCAGGGCCTGGTCAATGCCCAGAGGCGTGTGCAGGCGCTCGGCCCGCGCCTCTGTGGTGCGGCTGGTGACGGCCCGGTGCAGCCCCTCGTCGCTGATGTGCAGCAGGTGGGCGGCCCACTTGATCTCCGCGTCGGAGCCGACCTCGACCCCCTCCTGGCCGTGGCGCAGCTGTCGCCGGTGGAAGTAGACGTTGCCCAGGTGCAGCACCGCGGCCAGCACCCGCACGATGCCCTCCCGCTCGCCCTCCGACACGCCCAGCACCTGCATGGCGCTCTGCAGCGAGGCCCAGTCCACGCGTCCGCTGGCGCAGTCGGTGGCGCCCTGGTTCAGGTAGAAGTACTTGTCCGCCTCCAGGAGCCCGTACTTGCTCCGCTCCGCCTCGCTCAGCCCGCCGAGCATCTCGTAGAAGACGTGGTAGTTGCGCTCCCCCGGCGCCTGCGTCACTATTCGCGACTTCTCCAGCAGGTACTGGGTGATCTTGGCGCCCACGATGGCGCCGCTCTTGAAGTACACCTCCAGGTACTTGCCGAAGCGGGAGCTGTTGTCGTTGCGCGCCGTGCGGGCGTTGCCGAAGGCCTCCAGGAGCGGGGCGGCCTCCAGGATCTGCTCTGTGATGACCGCCGAGGCGGAGCCCCCGCCGGGGACCACGGCGGCCAGGTACTGCATAACCAGCTTGGTCGACTCCGTCTTGCCGGACCCGGACTCGCCTGAGATGACCACCACCTGGGGCGAGGGCAGGGCCGCGTGGGCCGCTGCCCCGATGGCGAACAGGTGCGGGGGCAGGGCCCCCAGCGGCCTTCCCGCGTACTGCTTGGCCACCTCCAGCCCGTAGGCGTCCGGGAACATCTTGTAGGGGTTGACGGCGATCAGAATGCTGCCGGCGAACGTGTAGATGAGGCCCTTGTCGTACCGCAGGCGCAGGTTCCACAGCAGCGAGGCCTCGTGCAGGTCGTCCAGCATGGTCATGTCCTCCACCCCACTGCTGCCCAGATCCTGGCGAGCCCGCAGGCTGCCCTCGCCCGGCTGCAGGGCGAACGTCTGAGGCTGTCAAAAGAAACCAAAAATAAATATCACAAAATGTCAACAAACTTTCGAATCGGCAGGTAAGGTGGGGCCAATGGGAGGGCCAATGGGAGGGCAAAGTGTCCTCGACTGTGGCATTTCTTGTAGCTAAATGGATGGGTGGATGGATGGATGGATGGATGGGTGGATGGACTCTCACGTGACGCGCTATCACATCGCTGCAGAGGGTGGAGAGCCGCTTGACCACCTGCGGGTAGCGGCACTTGCGGCGACGGTGGCGACTTTGCTGGTGTTGGGGCAGCAGGGGCAGGTCCTCCGTCTCCTCCAGGCTGGCAGGGCGCTGCCGCCGCAGTACATGTGGCGAGAGCAGCGCCAGCGACGGTGACTGAGCGGGACTGGGCGTCACCGAACCGCCGCCACCACCGACCCCGCCCCCTCCCCCGCCCCCGCTGCCGCCACGCTGCCATGGCTCCAGGTGGAACCGCACAATGCGCATCTAACGGAACACCCCGAAACCGCGAAGTGGATTCCGAAAACTGACTGAAATCCGGCAGAGATCTGTCGTCTGTGGCTGCCGCCTCGAATGCAACTGAAAGGAGTCTTGCAGAAGCACAGCGTCTGCGTCAGCGTCAGCGTCTGCGTCTGCCACAATTTCCCCAAACGTTTCTAAAACGGTTTTCGCTCGATCCCAAACACGTTCTCCCAAAGAGAACGGTGGCGAGGCGGAAGGCGGAAGGCGTAAGGCGTGGACGGACCAGATTTAAGCGGACCGGACTCGGCCAGATGACACTCTACGCCACTCCACTCCACTCCACTCCACTCCCCTGTTACCCCTTAAACAGCGATTGGGGTTGGGGGCTACCAGAACGCACTCTCCAAAGCGAAAGAGAAGCGTCTGGAAAAGCAGCGGCAAACCTGATCCACCAGATGGGATGGGACGGGACCATTGCACTTCGATTCGATTCAATTCGATCGCTCTGATCTCCGACTTCTCTATTCGCTGGCGGCCAGCATGCTTCTGCCGCGCAGAGTGAGTGTGTGGGACTTTCTCCAGTCGAATCTTCTCGTGGGGCGAATCTTCCACTCAACCAGTTTCAGGTCGTTTCCGTGATACTCGCACGCATTGTGCCATAGGCCTCTTATGGGACTGTGCACTGTACCTCCCCAGGTATCAGAGGTATCGGCGCTAACCCTTCTTCGATTATTCATTCGCTTTAGCCACTTGCCACTTGGCAGTATTCAGCCAGAAATGGTACAGCCATAAGCGCATATATTTATATATATACTTATGTGTACACACCCCGAGAGTGGCAACACTGTAGGTGAAGTGTTTTCCCTTGCAGCTCGACATCAATACTCGTGTGCAAATATTTGCATTAAATAAATTCCATATTTAAATTGAATATTTTCGTACTTCAACTATTTTGACTTCTTCGTGGCAGCAACTCACGGCACTGTTGGTTAATGCTGATTTCAAAAGCTTAATCGACATTTGCAAGCATTCAAACACGCAGGATCGCCCAACAAATGGATTATTCACCATACAGGGTCTGAGCTGCGTGCGTGTATTAAAGTAGAGTCGCGTCCCCAGAAGCGACTCACACGTTCCTTCCCATTTAGTTCTATGGCAGAACTTTTTTTGAAGAATATCTAAAATCTGGTATTTTGTAAAGCTTTTTTAGGCGTAGCGCTTCTTTTTTCGCATAGCTTAAGTATCTTACACTTGGTTAAAATAGGGTGGGCTAACGAATTAAAGCTCCAGCCTCTCCATAGATATTCATACCTTTCCCTTTTCGCCCATACACAAGAAAATAAAGCACCCAATTAATAAAACTTTTCCTGAGTTTTTAAAGTCAAAATTTCGTAAAAATGACCGCACAAATCATAATTTTTGCATTTGAAAGCTAAGTGAAAAAAGAGGCGAAGAAAGTTCGATTTTGTCGAGTAGTGTTACTTACTGATGTCTGCCAGATCGAACATACTCAGACTTGCACGCATTTTGAATTGTTATTCCGACGTTTACGACGTTGTGAATTTAATTCCCTGAGCTATCATTTCGAGCAGTTAAAATCGAAAGCTTTGGAGCGGTGAAGGCGTAGCTAGCCTTTGTTTAGGACTGTCGATCTATCCTTTATTTTAATTAGCTTCGAAATGCTGGAAGGTGTTCATGCTGGGAATATTAAAAAGCCTCACCAACCATGCGTTGGGGACGCACTTCGAAATCCGAGGAACTCTGCCGTTCCACATGCATCTGGCTTCTAGTTGCTTCCCCTTAGAAACGGGGCAAGGATAGAACGGGATGGGACAGATCCGAGTCCGAGCACTGACCTCACTCACAGACACACTCGAATGCGGACAGCTTCAAGATGTTGCGGCAGGGTGGCCAGTCAGTTCCTGCTGGTGGCAATACTGTGGCTAGATTGTGGCTAGATTGTGGCGCTTGGTACCGCTACGAGTAACGCAATTTCCACTGTCAGTAGGAGGCTGGAGGCCCGGATAATTGGCCCGAGAGAGCGATCTAAGACGGCTCTCTGAGCTGGGATCTCTTCGGCTTCTGCTTCTGCCTGCGTCGGCTACCATATAGTAAGTGCTGTGAGCTTGTCCAGTCTAGAGCACAGCGCTCGTATTGCCAGTAGCCACATTTCAGGAGACAGACTGGCCGAAAAAGAAATCCGATCGACCAGTGGCTTCGGCTTCCCCACTTGATGTTTGGTTTCATTGTGCTGGAAGCCTTCGTTCACACACTTAATTGGCACAACAGCCAACAGCCAACCGCCAACAGCATTCCATAAATTCCATGAGCCCTCAACAAATAGGCAGGGCAGGGCAGGGCAGGGCCGTGCAGGGCAGCATATAACAACCGAAACAAATATGAATTTAAGCAATCCGACAAACCGCTGTTCACTAGTAAGTGAAAACAGTGAAAATCTTTCACGGCTCGCCCTGGCGAGGCCGAAGCCAAATTGGAAATGCAAACAGTGGGGCCACGCACCACGAAGGTGCGAAGTCTTACGGGTAGTCACTCAACACACTGTGTACAGTCAGTACAGTGGGTACAGTAAGTACAGTGGGTACAGTGAGTGGCAAAAGATTCGGCGTACGTCTACCCACCTTTCCTTTGATCAGCGCCTGGACGACGATTACTTGGGCGGCTCGATGCACCTCCTGGATCTCGCCGGGTATGGGATGGCCCATGCCCGGGTCAAACCAGACCAGATCACCTTCGCCCCAGTCCATGGCTCGCCTGTCCTCTGCTCCGCGCGCTCTCTCGCTCTCTCTATCGTCCCCTTTGGTTCTGGTTCTGGTTCTGGTTCCAGCTCCGGTCCTCCCCTCAAGTCAGAGTTCTCAAATTTGGATCTCCGTGGCCTTCCGTCGCGTAGGAGACAATGCTAATGACAATGTCTGTATCTAAGTGCCTCTGTGGATTGGATTGGATTGGATTGGGACTGGTCCTCAAGCTGCTCAATACATTGCTGCAGGAAAAAGAGAGAAAAGACAGAAAATATATTGCTGAGTGAATTTCAATTTTCTCAAGGTAACAGAAAACTAAGAAAAATCAAATGTAGGTTCAGACTCGTATTCCAACGAGTGCAAGTCGGAGCAGAGTATTCGAGCAAAAATTCACGTAATTATGGCGCCTTTCTACGAAGCGCCCTGAACTTGCAACTTGCGAGCATTCAAAATTGCCTACCCATGCACCGTACACCGTACACCGTACACCGTAACCGTGAACCGTGAGGCTTATCCGGCACAGGTCTCCTCTTCTGCAGGCTCCCCTCGCTTTTGCCATTGCCACCTGGTATTGTCTGATCGCCGTGATCGTTGCAATTGTGAGTGCTTCATAGTGACAGCTCGGGGGCACTGACGCGAAGGCCGCTTAACGAATGAAAGTGCAGACATTTTGTTTCTTTTATGCATGTACATATGCATACATATATATCTATACATATTTACACATATGTATGTTTGTATATGCTTTTTTTTATTTTATGTCTCTTCAATACTGGGACTGTCGGACTGGTACTGGTACTGGTACTGGGACTGTCACCGACACTGACACCGACACCGAAGCCCAATGAAATGCAACAACGGAGGCGAACGACCAGCAGAGACAATGACAGCAGCGACTACAACATTTAGCAGTTGATCACATGATTACAGAAGCGCTGTGGGGAATGGGCTGATCATCTGCCACAGTGCACGCGTTATACTTTATATGAAAAGTCTATGGAAACGGGACTATCAATGCGACACTTGTACCTGCGTCCCTTTTCACTGAGATCTGATGGTAGATGTAGATGTAGATGACAGATGTAGCAAAAGCATGTACATTTTACACTGATAAAATACCTAAAAATTCCACATAAATCATAACGTATGATGTATGTACTGACTGAGTACGGGTATAAAAGTAGAGTCGCGGCCACAGAAGCGACGCACAACGTTCCCTCTCGTTTGTTTTTCTAAAGATTTTTCGTCTGTAACAAAGTTTTAAATGCCTTTAGCAACATACCAATAGTTTGAACCCAACTGTCCTTGCTTTGAAAGGATATTCAAATAAAAAAATAATAATTGTATGAACAGAGTATGAAAGAGTATTTCATAATTTAGTTGAATATTTTTTTGAACCTCCTCTTTGTTTTATACGCGAAGGCTTCAAATCGACTACTTTTTTAACTCAGATAACATTTAAGGTGTCTGCTTTCCTATAAAAATGTTCGTGTGCTAAAGATTCTCGATCGGATTAAGATCAGGACCATTTCCCGGGACTTAATGGTTTTAATTGCCCCCATCGGCTTGCAGTCAGTCAACTGGAGTGTTGCTGTCCGCTGCAGTAGCTAGCAGAGCCCCGCACGATTGGAAACTAAGCAAACAATTATGTTATCCCATCTCCACCAATAGTTCACACTGTCCTCTAAACCACCTTGCTAAAATTCTCATTTATGAGCAGGAGTCATAGCACAGTCGAAAAGTCGCAAATGATTTGCGGCACACGGTATGTACGTATTTGCATAGAACAGCGAAAGCAGAGAGTCTACGCTGCTAATGTTATTCCACCATAAAAACAAGCAACAGTCGGTGCTGGTGAACCGTGCACTATGAAGACAATGCACACTCTCAGCATTGTGAGCACTTTGTTAAAGCCAGATTCAATTTCTTGCATATTTATATGTAAAAACATAATTTTGTTTTCCCTGTCGTCGAGGGGGGTTGAGCGGGAGGGAAGCAATAACACAACTCAAATAAATCGTGTACACTATAAGTTTCACAAAGCTTTCAATTACACCGATCTAATATAAACATACATACATATATACATACATAGGTAGGCATGCATTTTCCACTTGGCTTACACAATCAATCAACCCAGAACTCGGTTTATTATCCATTTGCTGCTATGTAAAAGAAATATGAGCCACCATACAAATTCCTCAAGAGTCTCTCTTATTATAATAGCAACATATCCAATTCCACCTTTTAAAAAATTATCAATAGGAACTAGTTTCTAATTTCAGTATTATTTGAAAGAACCGACGAATTCATTTTTGAAATATGTATTTTTGAAATTGGAGAAGGAGAAAGCAATAACAATTGAAGTTTAATCAGAGATTTCCGTTTATAAATGTTATTTACAATATTTATGTTACTTAGTATACCCTTATTTATTTTTATACAATCTCTTGAGTCGTAATATTGCACATATGTACATATGCGAGCGCAAAGAAGTAAACGTACATGCACAATGGGTTGCCCAAAAGAATATGGAGTGGAGGCCACAGGACAGTAACTACAGATTATTGCTTTTCATACCCATACTCGAAGACTTAAGGAATACTTATATATACATATTAGCTTTGTGGTAAGAGTGGATGTGTGCAACGCAGAGAAGGAAACGTTTCCGAACCCACTACAAAGAACGAAAATCTGTGGCAGCCACAATTCTAAGGATACGATAAAGGTAAAGATAAAGTCGCAATATCGTAGAGAATGACTATATCTACCAGATGGCTGAGTCTGCATCATATCGGATCACATTATAGCCATTATAGCCAGAATAAAGAAATTAATTTTCAGTTGCTTCCCCCACCTCATCCGCCACGAGACCACGCTACTCATTCTCTCTCAGACGGAGAAGGAGTAGATGTTTCTTCATTGTATATGTATAATTTACAGTTTATTTGTGGAACGACATTGTAGATTTAGATGTAGATACCAGATGTAGCAAAAACTTTTAAAATATAAAATAGTTTAAAGTTCTACATTAATCATAAGCTGACAAATTTATACACTGACTGAGGACGGGTATAAAAGTAGAGTCGCGTCCACAGAAGCGACTCACACGTTCCTTCTCGTTGTTATTGGTTTTTGTTGTGGCCTTTTCTCGGTAAAACTTTCACCTGTTGCGGGGCAAATACCTTTGACATAAATATTTATGCGCGAATATGAATGAAAATAAAAAGAGCGGGAACGTTGTGAGCCGCGGCGAGAACCACGGCTTTACTCTTATACCCGATACTCAGTCAGTCTAGTATTGTTAGTGTCGCGTAAGTATGTACCAAATTTATTTTATACGTCTCTCTCTCTCTAGCTGTCTTAGTGTTTTGGAATCACTGTTCGCAAAAGGTACGAATTGAGTTGTTGGATGATGCGGGGAGAGAGGGAGGCGGAGTAAGAGCGCGGATGGGGGAGCGTAGCTCTTCAAGCTCGTGTACTCCACAGATTTTCACCAGAAAACTAATACATATGTATGTACAGTTATCCCTAAACTTCCAGGGCCGGGTACGAAGAGAGTGGCTGCAAATGTTCGCATTTGATTTTGACGCGGCTCGACGCAGGCCATTGAATCGGATTTGGATTTGGATTTGGATTTGTGGCTGCAGCTCAGCTAGAGTTTGAGTCCAAGTCGGAATCAGAGTTGGGCCTGGCACAGTAACGATGTTTGTTGCCAAATGGACTGACAAGTGCTAACGAATTGGCTGTGTCCATGGGGGAACGGGAACCCGTTTCCGAGCTGCGGCGAGACGCGAGCATTTCAGGTAGTCCGTTGCTGCGGCTGCTGCTGCTGCTGCCGCTGCTGCGCGGCCGCTTCATCATTCAACACGTACACGTTCGCCCTCTCACTCTCGCCATGTATCTCCATCTCCATCTCCATCTTCACCTCTCTTTTTCTTTCCCTCTATCGCTCTCGCTGCCGAGCGGCTTTTTGGGCTACACCAACATTGGCGCACAAAAATCTTGGCTCAACTACGAGTTCGACCGCATTCCAATGCTAAGACGTCGCGACGCGTCGCTGCCTGCAGTTCACGTTTAATACCAAGGCAGCAACAGCAGCAACAGCAGCAACAACTACAACAATAGCCACAATAGCAACAACAGCAGCAGCACGATCAATGAGCAAATATCCAACGATGTGGAATGACAATCGAAAGAATTCCATTTGCTTTTAATTGTTAGATCATTGGCATAGAAAACTACGACATTTTTGTGGCTCGAGTAGACTTGAAGCATGAATCGGAAATGCGGTTACGCAAAAGGTCTCACTACACATACATACATATGTAATATATTATGTATATGTGTGTGCTATGTAGATATTTGTTTTGTGGAAGTGCACTGAATGAACTACTCCTCGCACTCTCTCAAAGCAAAATCAGAGGATTTCGACCAAACGAAGGCAGTCAGTCCTGATGTCCCCGGAGTCCTTCTGGGACTTCTCAATTCATCGCCCTAGCCAGCCAGAGTGTACAATATACATACATGTGTACCTACGTATACATAGGTATTTCTGTATCAATTCCATTTCGAAAATGATTGTCCAAGTTCGTTGCCCAAGTCGTCGTCAACTTCGTATGAAAGTCTCAGGTCCCTTCTCAGAGCGCCGAACAATGTCCATGGAAAACGTATCGATACTCCAGACTCGAGACTGCAGCAGAATGGGGAGATGTTGTTTTACTCTCTCCCCTGCTCTCTGCCATGTTCCCATGACCGAATGGAATAGGAGCCCTTTGTTCGATTTCTAAAATGATTAGTTATCAACACACCCATACTAGCACACACACTCGTCGGTAGGCATAGACATAGACATAGCCATAGGGGCGGCGAAACGGGAACCGCACCTGTTGGAGTGCTGTAAATGCTCAAATGTTAAGTTATGCATAAGCGAGAGTTTCTTGAGTGTGTGTGCGTGTGTGGTTGTCCGGTTGAATGGCTTTTGTTAGCCAGGTTCGTGTGTTGACTGTCTTGACACATTCTTGGCATTTCTGAGAGTCTGAACAGCCCTAAACGGCGGACAGGGCGTAGCGCGGAGAGCGGCGTGGTGCGTGGTGCTGGGTGCGGCGTGGTGCGGGGTGCGGGGTGCGGGGTGCGGCTTCCACGAAGAGAAACTCGATAGACAAAAAGTATCTCGTATCTCGCCAAACACCACTCGATCCTCAATACATCCCCAACCGCCTCCCCAATCACCCACCTGCTGCCACACGCACGCCCAAATGCGATCTTTAATTAGTTGGCTTTTTCTAATTTTGGCATTTGGTTTTCGTTTGTTTTCGCTTTTCGGATTGGATCTCATTTTATTTTGCACTTGGTAGTCGGTGCAGTCGGTGCAGTCGGTGCAGTCGCTGCATACTCGTATTGCGTTTTCCAATCAAGTCGGTTTGACGAACTTCATTTGCAATTCGTGCACCAATTAATGGCGGCTCGCTTCGATTTACTTTCAGCTCGCGTTTTCGCGTTTTCGCTGCATTATCTGTTGTTGTTTATTTTGGTATTCCATTCTCCCCTTCTCCCATTCTCCCATTCTCACATTCTCCCATTTTTAGATAAACAGTGCACAAGATTATTCGATATGCGCACTGGCTTTCATCGCGAATGCGTGCATAGAGGTAGAACCTCTCGCGCACACCACAGCGGAGAGCGGGGCCCAGGCCCAAAACTTTTCTCCAACATCCCAAGAAAACAAGCACATTGCCCCGTTGCAAGTGCAAGTGCAAGTGCAACTGCAACCTTGCAGCCAAGCATCATGAGCAGCTCAGAGTATCAGCCTAGAGTGCCGAGTGTCTGACATCTACCACCAGTACATTGTGTGCCATTCCTTTGGCAGCTATATATGTATGTATATGTATGCATATATGTATGTAGATTCGCGCGTTAAGTCTTTAAATTTTGATAGTTTTTAAGCTCAGAATCTTAAGCTCAGAATAGAAACACACAAAGACGAACAAATAGCTACCAATTCATCTTGCAAGACTGCCAGACTGAACCACATAGTCAGATCTTCCTGATGTGAGTACACTGTACCATGTGCAGGACTTGTGCAGCCCAACTGTTGCCTCCCTTTCAATTAGTCCCTGCAGCAACGGGCAGGAAGCAGCAGCGAAAAGTTGCACAGAAGTTGGAAGAACAATTAATGAAGCTGACCCCTTTGAATCATGTAATCTCTAACTGTGCTCGGAACTATACGCATAATAAACAATACTATATTATATGCTTTCGCCTGTCTGACTGACAGTTCGACTCATAGGCTAAAAGCTTTGGCCAAAAACAGTCAACAGAGTCCACAGAGTCAACAGGCAATCGCGTGGTCGGGTCTGCCTCGTCTAGGCTTGTCTGGGCTTGGCTGGGCTTGTCCAGGGAGTGACTAGTCATATATTGCTGCTGCTGTTGGAGTTGTTGCATTAAGCGGCTTATTTGCCGCTGCTCTTGGCCTGTCCCAAGTATTTCTTCTTTTTCGAGTTGGACAAATAGAAAACTTAATGTAGAAAGAAGAAATATTTAGCAACAAGTCCAAGTCGACACACGATTTCACTAGCACCAGGGCCATAGCCAGGCCAACGCCAGGCCAGAGCCAGAGGCAAATGGTAATGGTATAAGCCAAGTTCGAGCAAAAATGGCGATACACACACATGACGAGAACCAGCAAGAGTAAGCCAAAAGGCCAATAAACCTTTGGAGAAACATATAAAAAAAGCGAGCCATGTTGCCAGTCAAAGACACAAAGTGTGTGCTGCTGCTGTTGCTGCTGTTGCTGCTGCTGTTGCTGCTCATCGATCACAGATACAGTGAAAACCGCAGAGCACACATTTGTAGATACGACTCGAATATTTACTCACACAGATGCATACTTTGCCGGATAGCTTTACGAATGTGCGCATGCGGAAACAGAAAAGCGAAATTTTCAAAAGTTGTCAGCTCTTTTGTCCCTTTTGTCAGTTGTTACTGCTGAGGCGGCCGCTGCCGCTGCCGCTGCTGTTGCAGCATTGAAAAGAGCCAATTTTTGATCTCAGCAGCATCTGAAATGCATTTAATATTCTAAAATTCAATCAATTGACGGAGGTGTGCCGCTTGATTAAGTTTTTGTAATCGTTTTGTGTGTTGTGCGCTAGCAGCAGCCGCACCCGCAGACAGCAGCGCCCACAATCCGTGAAACGAAGACGGCTGAGTCTTGGGGGCGTACTCAACCCTAACTGTGGGGCGCATTAGTTCGAATCAAAAGCCACATAATATGCTCATACTGAAACGTTGCAACGTTGCAACGTTGGAGCAGATGGAGTTGAGCCGCCATCGATGAGGGCTGAAAGAACGAGCAGAGAAAATCACTCGGAATATAAAGTGTTTACCCAGGAGAGACAATTGAGACTAACTTCACCTTAATTCGAGAAATGCTCAACGATTTCGTGCCCTAGTCGGTGTTAGCTTTCAGTAGATAAACATACATGCATATGTATGTACTACTCATTGTACATATTACGCAAATACTAACCATTGTCAACGGTCTTTCCGAGAACTTCATTGGCGGAGATGACGATAAAGCGTTAAAGACAATGATCCATGCCTTGGATCCAATAACGAAATCGATGACTGCATAGCATAGATGGGTATTTGGCTCCGTGCTCGACAAAACTCAAAGCAAATTAGAAATTTCACTCAGCGTAAATCTGCGCGTTACTGTTGCCAGTTTGCCTTGCTGTTCGTTTCGCTGCTTTGGTGACTGCTTTATTTAGGCAAAGTAAAAGTCTATTAACATCTTTGTCACATTAGCATGGTTGTATCTGTGTGTGTATCTGTGTGTGTGTGTGCATGGGGGCTGGGCCAGCGTATCCGCAATAAAAAAGACATATTTTGGGAAAAGATTATGAAGACTAAGATACCCCTGGCATATCTTCCGTTCCTATGCTGTGTTTACTATGTGTAGACTTTTTAAATTCCAACCAAATTGTCGTAATGGTGAATTGATTCAATAGTATTTTATGTATAGCGATATAATGTTATAGGGCGGGGTTTGTGACTAATAACGTGTTCAGAAAATATCATTAAAACATGGAATCAAGGCTACACACAAATCATGTACATACTACATTCATAAATGCATTTTGAGGAAGGTTGAGTTCCACAGAGTTCGGGATTCAGTTATATGTACATATGAGTTGGAATGAATGCGTCGGAAAACGCAATGAAATAGATGTTCAAGTTAAAAGCACAAACTATCTCATACTATATACAAATGAGGGCGAAAAACATGTGTGCTAGCTGTCGAGTATATGGAAAATGACTGACCCACAGATTATTATTATTAGTATTAGTATTAATAAAATGAATTATTTCAGGCCCAAATATTAAGAAAAAAATAACTAAAATATTGATCGAATTTAATTGCGAAATGGAAGAAGAAAGCAAAGACAAAGTTCGTGGCTCGAACATGATCAGGGCCTTTGGGAGCAACTACCATATTCATTGCGTAAACCACCTCTTGAATAATGTCCTTGAACTTATGCGTAAGTGCCACAAGCTAGTCAAATTCTTGAAAAAGTCTGGTATAAACTCTCAGCTTCATATAACATGGAAAAGCTTTTGCCAGACTTGGGGTAAAACTGTATTCCACACTCTTATTATCATAAACGAAAAAAATGAAACTTACAGGCTGAAAACATAAATAACATCATTGCAACTGGAAATATTCCTGGGCACTTTGAAAAAGCTTCAAGAGAATTAGAAGGAGAAGATTACCCAACTGTACATTTAGTTATTCCCCATATATGCAATTTGAAAAGACAAACTACTTTCGACTTAAGTGATTCTGCGATAGCTATTCAATTAAAAGCTGCTCTGACAGAGTTCTTGGAATCAGTTGTGGAGCCGCCTATCACAGAGTATCACAAAATTGCATTGTTTTTATTCCCTCCAACAAACAGATTGTTACAGCTCAGCATAATAGAAAAGAAAGGGTAATGGAACTATTTAAGGGTTTAATGAAAACATACTGGTCAGAAAAGGATTGTGTAGAAGACCCGAAAGGGGCGTCTCAAAAACTGGAAATATGTTCCTTCATATAGCAACGATAGCATTAGGGAATCAATTGAATTAAAATTCCAGTAACGGAGGAGTTTAAGGTTTCGCAGTGGTGGAGCACAGATAAAGACTATTTTCCACTACTTTTTAAAGTTAGCTACAGAATTTTGAGCATTCCAGCCAGAGCCTCTCTGGCTAGAATTTAAATTTCCGGGAAGAGAAGCGATGAAAAGCAATATTGCCACAAACGGCAATATGATAAATGAATTAATGATTTTAAATTTTGATTAAAAAAATAAATAAGTTCATAAAATGACTTGTTTGTTGTTTTGTTTTCTTTTCATGAATTTATAATTATTTGAAATTATTATTATTATTGTCCCTGTCTCTCAGCGAACAAATCCATTCGAGTGCTACGGTCGGTACGCTATTGCAAGCACCAAGTAGGTCTTGGTTCTTCTTTCTCACTCATTCGCATGTTCCGGATTTTGAAGCCTGGACAAGCATCTTGTTCTCGCAAATATGAACATGACGCTTGTTTTTTAATGCTTGCTCAGACAGAATGTTTTGATACCGGTCAATGTAAGTGTATGAGTGTCGCTTCGCTGTTTCAAATGGATTCGTGCAGGACATGGACGAAAAAAAATGTATCGCCATCTAAGATCACAGGGTCCAAAAAGGGTTTAGCCCGATCCGACAACGTTAGGCGACTTGAGCTTGAAAATACGAAAATACGATATTTAATCGTTTGTATGGCAGCTTTACTTAATATCGCTCTGGTCGGACTGAGTTTTTTATTTTTTTGTATAAACGATAAATAGTTAAAACTCGACTTTTCATACTACTCGCTACTGATACCGTTTCATGCAGTGCAGACTATCGGCAATAGGAATATCGTTACTTTACAGCTAATTTCCATGACAGAAGAAATGCAATAATTCATTTCCGTCAAGTTATATTCCGATTTCCGATTCCCTAGACCAATTCACCAACCAAAAACGCTGAATGTCTAATGCGATTTATACCTTGAAAATATATTTTTTTCGAGAGTAGTTTATATTGATTTTAAATTATATTATTATTTTATATTTTAAATTACACCTAATATAGTTTGAAATAAGTAAAGGGGAGTACAAATTAAAATAAAACTTGTTAAACTTGGTTACTTTGAGTTCTCACATGTCTAATGGATGAAATATATGTAATCTAGTCATTAGTATATGGACTTCATTTTTGGCTTATTTTTCCACTTTGACATGACTACAAAAATTTGTTCCTGAATTTTCAGGATTTTAATTTAAATGTTCTTTGAACACAAAAAACGTTTAAAAACACAATATGTCAAAACTGAAATTTTCAAAAAAGGATTATATTCTAAAACAATACAAAAAAACTCAATCCAACCAGAGCGATATCAAGTATAGCTGCCATACGAACCATGGCTAAAATATTATATTTTGTAACTTTAAGCTTAAGTCTGCAGCTCTAAACATTTTCGAATCGGGCATAAACTTTTTATTTTAATGAAAAGGACGTAAAGGAACATTTTTAAACGCTGGGGGACCTTTGAAAATTAGACTTTAAAAATAAGCCCAACTCTACATACACACATATGTATACATACATACATACATGCATACATACATACATATGTATGTAAGTACATATTTTTACTTATTTATATTGAAGGGTTAAGAATTCTTCAGGTGATAGCTTCTAGGCGAAAAGGCGAAGGAGCAATTAAGTGGGCCATCGGGGACGGGGGACGGGGAAGAACGAGGAAAACAAAAGACTCAGGCAGAGAACACGAACCAGGAACACTGACGAATGAAAACTGGAAGCCGTGAACGAGAGTGGTGGTGGGACGAAGAGCAAGTGCAAGCAAGAAAAAGCACTGGGGCGTTGATGTACGGAAGTGGCCCGCACACACTCTCACAGACGCACACACACACACGCAAACACAAGCAGATAGAAACAGACAAATATTCAACCGAGGGGCCGATGCGGCATTCCCCGATGGCCGGAACCAGTTTTCTTATGCTTCCACTACCAATTTTTTATTGTATGTACATAGCTTTTCGCCTGGTTTTCGTCGATTTTTTCCTCTTTGCACGTCTAACTGTTTGCCGTGCTTTACCGTTGCAATCGTTCTTGGTATTCTTGCCAAATCGTCGTCGTCGCCGTCGCTGACCGTTTGCGGAGAAAATCGAATCGTAGCCAAGCCAATTCAAAACGAACACGCCTGGAATCCGATTGGGACGATCCCTTCCAATAACAAGTAGAAGAAAAAAAAACAAAAGAATGGAAACGGCTGTGCATGCCGTTACACACAAACAAGTCGATCGCAGTCGATCCTACGTGTATATGCATATGTATATGGATATGTACATACATATATGCATGTATGTAGGTCCCCGAAGACTCAACACACGTGCACACAATGGAATGGAGGGAGGAAATCCATTCCATTCATATCCAAACCATTGATTGCATCACTTGCAGAACTGTCAATCAGATTAAGAACGATCTAATCTCAACGCCGTTGCCAGGAAAATTAATTGTGGGATGCATTGATTAAAAGATGATTTGTGGATATGTATGTACATATGTAGGTACATATGCACATGTGCACCTCGACTAGTCTTTCAACTTCTTTCTCCCAACAGTCATGAGAGAGCGTCCACAAAAGCTTAATTCCAAGGCGCATTCCGATTCGATCTTCTCTTATTACCCATTTCTCTTGTGTTCGCCTATCTCTGGAATTCGGATTTTAATTACTGGTACAGGGTATGGCAAAAGGTTATATCTATTTAGGTTTTGCATATGTGTTTTGTCTCTTTCTCTCTCTCTCTCTCTCTTTCGACTACTCACTTGCTCAGTTGTTGCTTTTCGTTTCAGTTAACCGTTCTGCTGCTGCTGCTGCTACTGCTGCTGCTGTTGGTGTCGTTTGCTGGTATGCGTTTGTGTTTGTGTTTTTATGTGTTTTGTGCTCGTTTCGTCGTTTTGTTCTCTCCCTCTCTCTATTGCTGGCCTGCCTCTTCTTGGTTGCTTTTAACGTCACTTCGTCACCGCACAGAACATAACATAGTATGTATGTGTATGTATGTATGTATGTATGTATGATGTATGTATTCACACAAGATGATGGAGGAGCTCTGATTCAGTCTTCGTTTTGATTCCGTTTTCTGCTGTCGTAGCTGTGGCTGTGACTGCGGCTCTTGTTCTTTCTTTTGATTGAATATGGTCGAGCTTAAGTCGTTTTACATTTAACAATTATAATTGAACGGCACAAGCGCGTAGAGTTGCAAAAAAAAAACAGATCTTGTTGTGACTGGTGGTTGTGTGTGTTTCGTTTGTGGTCGTAGTAGTAATTCGTGGCACGCCGAGAACATAAAAAAAAATTCACTACAAACTCCTCCGGCAGTCAGACAGCAACTGAAAACTGAAACAGCGGCTTTACAGTCGTAGATTGTCCCACCTGTTGATCTGATCCAAAGAGAGGTTGCTACGACTTCGTAGAGAGCGAGGCTGAAAACAGGTTTCCCAGCTCACAAATTCAAACCAAGCGGGCACATTTACCAATGGCCAAACAGCTATCGATAGCTCCGCCATAAATGTGTTGGGCGTTGGTTGCGCGCGCTCATTTGAACTGTGTAATGGCCATTTGACATATGAAAATTGGCTAAGTCTATTGGCATATAGCTATAAAGCATAGTCCAATTTGATATAAAAAAAACTGAGCCAGAATTTTTTCGTGTACGTTTGCCTGGAGTGTGTATCCAGCAAAATGAGAGGAATCCACAGATTTATATCGATAGTGGCCTATCGGGACCGTGTGTCCACTGCGAGAACAGCTGATGCACAGAGGAATATTTGTTCAACAATTATTTTCGAAGTGAATGGTGCAAGATGGAGGCAAAAACTTAGAGAGGAAAGTTATTCTTTTTTGTTTTTCAACAATGTATGCCGCCACCAACACAATCCCTTCATCGTCAGAGTGCATTTTTTCCTTTTTTAATTTTGGTAGAAGTTCACGATTGGCACTTTACAAAACACAGCTAACCAAAATTTATATCCAGATTTCTGTGATATCACACTGTTACAACGAAAATCTGCGGCATCCACAATTTTTACGATACGAGAGAGAAGTATTGCAGAGAATGACCATATCTACCAGACGGCCGAATCTGGTTTAGATCGGATCACATATTATAGCCTTAAGGCCTGGCTCCAGCACCACGGAAAATGACTATGCTTACTATTTACTATGCTGAAATGAAGCAATGAATTTGCAGTTGCTAGTTGTATCGTTGCCAGATGTGTCAAGCAAATGTAATCAGATAAAATACTTAAAAATTCGACACAAATCATAAGCTCCCATATACTGAGAGCCGCGGCATATAATATGCGTCCCGTCCCCCTCGTTTTGAACTTGTTAAAACAGAACACGCAACGGTGTAGGTTCGAATATTAGTCCTTGTTAAAAATGAACATTGAGAATCGTTTGGAAATATTCATAAATATTTGTTGAAACTTGTCAAAGAAATGTGCACACACGTGCACTTTTCATGTGCATTTTTGTATTGTTGCATGGTCAGAATAAAATAGTTGATATAGGACTAAAGACTAAAGGAATAGGGAACTGTTCAAATCTCTGGGTACGCGCTGCCAATCAGGTTCTTCCCTCGGTAGCGCCAGGAGTAGGTGACAATGCCGAACTTGCTGCTGCCCAGGGAGACGGGGCATGTGCGGTCCGGACGCAGCTGGAAACAGACCGTGTATAGGGCCAGTTCCAGCTCCGGCGAGGTGCCCACAAATACCGTGTTGACGGGCTTGTTCTGTCCCTGGTGCGAGAAGCGGATCTTCAGCACCTTCCCTTTCTGCAAGCAAATGTGGGGATATGCATGACTTGAAAGAGAGCCTAGTTCCAGTGTCTCTTACCGTGCCAATGTCCTGCTCCTTCATATAACCCTTGTAGTCGAAGCGACCCGCCTGCTCCTCCTCGCTGATGTACACCCAGTTGTGGAGTCCTATGATGGTTCCGTTCTTCACCTCGTAGACGAACACGTGCTCGAAGCCGGAGCTGCCGATCTTGCCCTGACCGCGCGAGTACTGAGTGAACCACAGCTCCTTGACCAAGTCGCGGTGCGTCTTGGGATCGGGCGTGACCACGCCCTTCTGCTGCAGAAACTGCATCGCGTGCCGCATCACCGCCGTGGCCATCACCGCGTCCAGGAACTCGTTCTCCTCCTTTCGCTCGTTGGCCGTCACGTGCTCGTTGACCAGAGTGTCATGCTCGTAGTTATTGAAGAGCAGTTTCATCTTGGCAATGGTCGGAGGTTCGAAGGCCTTGGGGTCCACCTGGAGGAGTCTGCAAATGGAATACGCCATATGCCATTATGCCACATTCCCTGCCTGGGGAGCTCTGATGGACTTACGGACTGGGAGCCTCGTCGGCACTGTCGATGGAGCGCGTTCGCCCTTGCAGGTTCACCTGCACCAGACTGATCTGGCTGTTGCTCTCCTTGGTGTACAGCTGCTCTGTCAGCTGGCGGATCTCATTGTCGCTGGCCACCGAATTGCCCGACGACTGGAAGCCTGGACGAACTGTGGTCGTGCTTTGTCCTCCCGTTCCCCCGGTGTGCGGCACAAAGGACACTCCATTGGCGGGCGTTGGCTTGGCTGAGGGCTGAGCCGGATGCACGGGGGCTGCTGGGTGCACGGGCGTGGGCAGAGGCAGAGGCAGAGGCGATGCCCAGGCAGAGGGCGAAGAAGGAGTCGGAGTCGGAATGGGAGTGGGAGTGGGACTTGGAGTGGGAGTGTGAAGAGCGGTGGGAGAGGAAGGTACCGATGGGGACCGGACCGTAGGCAGAGGCGGGTAGTCATCTTTCACGGATGGGCGACGGGGACCGGGAAGAGCTGGGAACTCCTCCTTCAGTGGCTGTGGCTTGGCTGTGGATGTTCCGAAGCGAACGTCGATTGATCCGGGCTGGATATTGGGCGTCTTGGGCCGCTGGGTGGTAGTTGTGGCCCTGCTGTTGGCCAGCGGATCATTAAGTCCCGGACGTCCCGCATTGAAACTGCCACTGCCACTGCCGCTGCCGCTGCCGTAGCTCAAATCGTAGCTGTTCGGCTGTGGCTTCTGGGGGCGATAGGGGGCGAATCCCGGTGGCAAATTGGGTGCTCCACCTGCTTCCTGTGGACGTCCCTGGGGCGGTTGATAGGGCGGTTGATAAGGCGGCTGATGGGGCGGCTTAGTGCTGGAAATAAAATGACTGACACCCACTCCGTTTGTGGGCCACTGGGGGCCGCTGGCAGCTCCGAAAGGGGAGGAGCTGGGGGTATCAGGCCGAGGGCCCAGCGGCATCAACGGGGCATGAGAGATCACCAGTGGCGGGGGCTTGTGGGCGTCCGAGGGCGTGCCAGCTGCAGAACTTGGCCTGGTGGTGGTTGTCGTCGTGGTCGAGGTCGATGTCGAGGTGGTGCTGGTTGTGGCCTCCGTATTGGACGGATCGCCACTGCTGCCAAAGAACTTCTTGAAGCCGCCGAACCAGCTGGACTTCTTTGTTGTAGTCTCAACTGCGTCCAGCGGATCTGGCGTGATCTCGATCTCGCTCTTGTAGCCTGCTGATATTGGCAATACGTCAGTGAGTATCTCTCAACCCGCAGTTGAGAGTTCTGGTGCTCTGCCAATGGCCTTCCCGTCCCTTTCCACTTACCTGCGAGTTGGCAGTGCCCGGCGAGGGCCAGGCACACGATGAACGCACCCAATGACAGGTAACGCATTTCGCACTTGGGATATTAACACTTTGCCTTGGGCCCCTTCGGCTGGGATTGAAGTTGACTGCTGCTGTTGCTGCTGCTGCTGCTGCTGCTGCTGCTGGGACCAGACACAACGCGACTGACCAGTCACAGATTCAGTGCGCAACTGAGGCGAGACACAGACACAGACTCGGACTCGGACTTGGGCACGGAATTGGCATCGGCATCGGCATCGACATCGGCATCGGCATCGGCTTCATCTTTACGAACGTTGTCGTTGTTGCTGGCTTTATTAATGGGCTGACGTCGCGATCGTCGCGCCGGTGGAACTTGGCGGGTTGCGCTCCACCTATTCGGGTGGGTCATATCGGTTGCCTGACCGCCGTGAAGTGGCCAAAGCTACGGGCAAATGATCCAAATTCAATATCCATGTCTTTCGTGGCAAGAATCCAAAGACTGGAATAAGTGCCGCAAAAGTGGACTTCTTTTATTTGGTGACCGATCCCGACCATCCCCTTAATATTTTAACAGAATTAAACATACCAAATAGCTCGTTTTAGTGGCAGTCCATGCAATCCATAGTCACCAAATCTCTTCTAGTGTGCCCCTGGCAATTAATCCTGTAGATAACGCTGGCGACGATATCCTGTTCCACTCGAGAATCCCATCAAATCCCATGTGGCTGCATCATCATTTCACGTTGTGGAACGAGCCACAGCACATTCAGAGTGCGGTGCTGCCGGGCTGTCCGTGAATGCAGTGCAGCTCGCCACCGGCTGCGGCACTGATCTGTGGTGGGAGTAGGGAACAAGGTAATTATCAGGAGACAGCCCAGCCTCTATAATTGCCGAGCAGAAGCGAGCCATAAATAGTCCAAAATTAACCAGCGCCGAAAGGTGCGCAGGGGGAGGGGTGGTGGAAATTGAATTTGATTTGCACAAATGTGGCGTTCCAATTAAATATGGCTTACATAATGGCAGGGCACTCTGATTCTCTCTGTGTGTGCCGCCTTATCGCAGCCGACCCGAATCCACTCCTTACACAAACACAGCAATAATAAGAATTAATTGTACATATATTCATGTATGTATGTATGTATGTGCGTCTACACGAATCTGATACTCTATTCTCCGATACTCGTAATCTCTGTGTACCGGGAATAGAAGCAGGAATCGGCCTTCTTATCAGCTCCAGAGAGGCCACTGGCAAAGGTTATGTTTTTATGCGCCTCTAGATGAGCCGCTCCCCTCCTGCTCGGGGATGAGCGTACACACACATATGTATATACTGACAGACGTACATGTGTACATGTGTACACACATATGTATGTAGTTCTGCCTGCATGGGAGACAACGAAAGACGAGTCTCAAGAAACAAACTCTCTAGGCAGAAATGAGTTTCGAATAAGTTGCGGATCAAGGTGACATATTCCATTGCTGAAAATTCCACGGGCAAGTGCTGCATGTCCATGGCTCGAAAGCAGCCTCTCCAAATCATCTACGAGTATTTATTCCATGCTGTCCTCCTATGCGTTCCATTCCCTTCCTTCGGCTATCGATCAACCGAGATATTCGACACTTCGTCCAAAATGGTAGGCCCAGCCTCAGCTTCGTCTCCCCCGTATCCGTAGGCGCCACATGGATAGCATACTTTCAGGCAGTCGAAACCCATGGAGATCCCCATTGAGGTGGCAGCAAGCCATAGCACAACACAGCTTATAACACAGCTTCCCAATGGAAGGCAGACAAGGCATAGGTAAGGCAAAACTTATTACCAAGAAGTGCACTCAAAGCTTTATTTTCCGTGGGTCTGTTTGGTTCCCAACGGGATTCCCCCGTTCCCCGTCCCCAGGCCACCGTCCGCCGTCCGCCGTCACCCGTTAGACACTCTTGTGGATGAGCTTCTTGCGTATGGACTCGTCCAGAGGAGGAATCGCCTCGCGAGGTATCAGAAATGTAGACAGGTTGAACAGATCCAGGAACACCTTGTACCGATCACTGCAAACGCAGACACACACACAAATAATTATAGATCAATGGAGTGCAATGGGCGTTGCGCCGATCAGGTCGTTACCTGAGAGTGGAGCGAAGATATTGGTACCCGGATGAGCCACCGGTGCCCAGCTGCTGGGATCCAATCATGCGTTGAACCATGATCACGTGATTGTCTGCAAGTCGGCGAGTGGGGAAAGCAGCTTAGAGAGAGTTGTGGGTGGCGACGCAAAGACCAACTTACAGCGCCACTTGGTGATCAGCGAGTCGATGTCCATGAGCAGGGTTAGCAGCTGGTGGGGCTGACTGAAGCGCGGCTCGTCCCGGTAAAAGGTGATCATGATGGCTCCCTGGAGAGCCCGGTGGCTGAAGCGGCGATCGCCGCGCTTGACGAGGGCCTCGTGCACGGCCGGGTCGAAGATGGAGTGGTAAACCTCGCGCCGCTTCTCAATGTCCATCAGGCGATAGTTCTTGGCTCGCTCCACCGGCTCCTCCATGGCGCTCTGCACCTGGGCGGCCAGGAACTGGTCGACGCTCTGCTGGAACTTCTTCCAGAAATTGAAGCCGCTCTCTTCTAGACCGGGCGTCCGCTCCAGCCATCGCTGAACCAGCTCGAGTAGCGAGGGCTCGTGCTCGGAGCTCCTGATGGCGGTCAGAGCCTGCTCGTCGCCCCCGAAGACATCCGAGTACTTCTGATTGTACCTCACCCGCTGCTCGGTAAGTACGCCGAGCTTGTTCTCGATCAGCCGGAACTGAAGCGACTGGAAGCCCGAAGCCGGCGCCAGATACTTCCGAAAGTCCATAAAGTCCAGGGGCGTCATGGTTTCCAGTATGGGCACCTGGTCCACTAGCAGCTTTTCAATAGAATTTATAAGGTGCGTAAATGTCGAGGAAATTGTCTTTTGCTTTTGTTTCTAAGCAGGCGGGACTAGCTAGTAGCTACTCCACCACCCACTGTCAATGAATTCGCCTCGTTCGAATCAGCTTTAAGATAATTTCCTGGCTGGAGTTGGACTTGGTAATCGTGATTCAATGACAGGTAAGTCATAATTTTGTGCATGGAAGATGCTGTGAAGATCATTGTGGACTGGACAGGACAGGACTGGACTGGACTGGACTGGACAGGACTGGACTGGACTGGAAGTATCAGGAAAGCTTTCAATCGAACAAATGAAGGGATTCATCACCAAACTATCCTGAGTATGAAGTACGAGTATGTACTTTGTTTACATGCATACTATGTGTATACCATATGTATATGGCTCCTGGGCAAGTGTCTTACTTTCAGGATGAGGACAACCCTGTTAAGTCGCTTGACGATCTCCAGGGTTTTGGTCTCGTCGATGACCTCCGCGTCGAGCATGTCGCGAATGGAGTCGAACTCGAAGATAATCTGCTTGAACCACAGCTCGTATGCTGGCCAGAGAAGAGAAGGAAATAATTGTGAGGGCGGTGCTAGGGTTATGGGACTGGATTGGACTGGACTGGGGACTGGATCGTGATGCTTTACCCTGATGCGTGATGATGAACAGATGCTCGTCGTGGACCGGTCTCTTGTCCTCCGTGGAGAGCATGCACTGGGCGTCCAGCAGCTTGTCAAGCATCAGGTACTCGCCGTATATCTTGCCCACCTCTGTGGACAGCGGCACCGCTGCGTCGTCGTGGTCATTCCTGTAAGGAAACCACGCAGCGCAAAGCAACGCAACGCCACGCCAATCAGTGATGAGTCTGCACGTGGTCGCGACCCATGGCGTAGTTTACCCGTTTCCTGCATAGGGACAGCTCATTGTAATTACAGCACCGCAGTTTAAAGCAAGTCGGCTGGCGTACTCTGACAGACTAAAACAAGCCCCGACCGGAGCGTGGCGAGGCGAGGCGAGGCGATAACAAGAGCAAGAGAAGAGCAGCAGCAGCTATCGCCCAGTTCCATTTGATTGCACAGTCGCTGATCTGTCGCTCAGCTGAGTAGCAGATCATCGCTTCGCCAAGAGTGCCCGTCCAGCAATTGTGGCGAGTTGATTATCAGGTGCTGGAGGTGAAAGTGCAGCCCCCACTTGCTGCGCCTAGTTTGCCTTTCGATTCTTGTACCCATCTATTATTGATTTATTTCAACAGAAAATACACAACAATATTTTTCGTTACTCGTTAAACTTTTTAGACCTCAAGTTCGCAGCACAAAGAAGACAGCTCTAAATTGCTTCTCCATATCACTGCTAGCCACAACACGAATTATACACGGGTACTTACATACATATGTACATACATACATACGTATGTGCAAATTTCGATATGACTTCCATTTACATATGCACTTGTGTACCAACATTAATTTCTAAATTGAGAGAAAGCACACTGATTCAGCCTGTGGAATATAATTTCATTGACTTTAATGTGCAAAATCTATTAAAATAGGCGAAAGTTCACTTTTTCGGTATCTTCTTGTTATTCTGTAGTGAAGTTTCTCATCTCTCATCTCTTGTTATTTTTATTTATTATTATGATTGTTCTTTATTATGTCTTATTACACCACTCGACAAAATTGAACTTTTTCAACTTTCCTCCCGCTGTCAACCAAAATTTCGGGACTTCAAAATTTGTATAGTATTATGTTGTTGTTTTATGGCATGGTTTTTTTTTAAAGAATTTCAGAAATTTGGTATTTTTTCATGTATTTTTTCAGAGGTAGTGCTCATATTTTTCACATAACTTAAGTGTCTTCGACTACAATCGGCCATGGAGAACGCTGCAGATATGTTGCACAATATATTCTTTGTTTCAAACAGCTAACCAGCTAACAATTGAAAATCACATACATACATACATAAGGAGTAAATGTACATATGTATATGCATTTGATAAAATATTTTCATATTTAACGAGGCAATTTTCCCTATTTTCAAATTAGGCAACCATTTCCGAGGAATATACTAATTTTAAGTCCGAAATGGCTCACATCCGGGAAGCTAACAGCAAGTTGAACAAATCTTCGTTTCGTCGCTGGGAAGGCTTTCTTGTACAGTTTTTAAAAACGCTTAGATCGCATCTCTATTTCATGATGCAAAAACTATAAAAAGTCGATAGCAGGACAGTTCCATTATTTTACGTTTAATTGTTCCAAGTTTTTACTTGCCGTTGCCTGGGCGTTAACTTTGCGTGCTAATAGCTCAAAAAGTGCAAAATAAATTATTTTTTAACATAATTTACCTAGTACACATTTATAAACGAGAAGGAACTTGAGATTTTATTATTATTATTACTATTATTCAAATTTATTTATTTTTACATTTTTCTACCTCTGTTTCACATCACAAAGTAGTTAACACTAACTGTAGATTATAGAGTATCATTTAGATTCTGCTGTCCTCCGTAAAAGTCGATGTGCGTAACGCAGAGAAGAAAACGTTTCCGACCCCATTAAGTATATACATACATATATTCATGATCAGCATCAATAGCCGTGTCGATATAGCCGTGTCCGGCTGTCCGTCCGAACGTCCTGTTGAGCGCCTAGATCTCAGAGACTATAAGGGCTAGAGCAACCAAATCTTGTTTCCAGACTCATGTGATATCACACTGCTACAAGTGTATGTCAAAATTCGTACCGCCCCTCCCTTCACACGTTCCTTCTCGCTTATGGTGGTTCTTAGGGTAAACAAAATTAAAGTTTGAGTGTGACCGTTGATTACGCCCCTTCCAAACACACGCCCACGCTAATTTTTCGTTTAAAAATGTATGTTAAGTGCTTCAAAAGTTATTATTATTATTATTTTTCAACGTGTTTTGAGAAAACTAGCCACTGTTCGGCGTTTAACACTGCTTACACCCCATAGACTGAGGGAGCGCGGGGTTTCAATTCTCTTTTCGGCTACGCCTCTTCTCTGACCGCACACCCGCTGCCCGATGGCTTCGTCTGTTCGTCAGCGACGAGCAGAGGGAGCCCGAGTCAGCGCCGCACAGTGGGACCTTTGCCTAACTCAGCTTGCAAAACTAACAAGTAAATAAGAGTTAAACAAATTTTTGCACACATTTCAACCTAGCGTGGTCATATCTCCTAAACTAACATTATTTTGAAAATGAAATTTTTGAAAGCTCTGGAAAATTCTCCATCGTTGATTCATTATTCATTTGAGTCGGGAGTTCTATTTTTTTTGGTAGGGCAAATACTTGGAGAACCAGTGAGGTTAGGAGGATGCATACACGGTGACTTCAGGATAAAGCTGTTACCGGTGGAGTTTAAAGTGTCGTAAAACAACTTGGCTGTTGCGTCGATATTCGACAACGCCTGCATGAAGGATCAACCAACTTGCGAGAGATGTGGGCTTAGATCGGGGATCCCATCGACAAAATCATGTTGAAAGAAAGAAGTGGTATGCTAAAATCACCCAATAGTATTGGCATTGATCTGATCAGCGCAACCTAAAGCAGAAAGCACAGCATGAATGGCAGAAAGGTGGTTCAAATAAACAACGGCATCAGATCTAGGAGGAATATAAGAACAGGTCGAACAGATAAATGCCGTTCCAGTGCGGATTTTGACTGCAATAGATTCAATACCATGGAGGTTGGTTATTGGAAAAAGGTCGGACGAAAAGTCCGTTTTACTGCGAGAATTCCACCATCAAATGATGGACGATCCATTCTATAGGTTGTAAACTTGTGGACGACAATTTCATGCTCGGAGACGGAAAAGTTAAGCGTAAAAAATCGAAAGACGCACCATCAATGTGTATTTGTCTCAATTTACCAAAGATTTTACTTACTGCGTACGCTCTGATATTGGATGTTACTTATTTTTTCTTAGATCTAGGGGATCTTAGATTATTTAAGTTACTATTCAGGCGTGTTTCAGTCGTAAATGACCGTTCCACAGAAGCCGTGGTATAGGCAGATACAATTGGAATAGAAGGTGGATAGAATTTCAGATCTTTTTATGCACAAATAAGATCCTAAAACTTGTTTTCCTACAAAGTGAGTGCCACTCATCTAATTACTATCTAATGTTCAATGCCGTACAAATTGTAGAAATCACTGGCTGCAGAAATGTAAGGTTTTGCCTGGATTAAACATACATTTTTAATATCATTTGGATAAAGAGAAGAGCCAAAAAATGCTGCAAATCTTTGCTTCAACGAACATATTAGAGAGTCAAAATATTGCAATAGTATTGCTCTGTGGTACCGATGTAAATTGAGGATTTTATCTTTTTGGTTTCTCTTGTGTAATTCGAGCATACATTTTGAAATCGCATCGCATTCGATAACCTCAGTGGGATCAATATATGGGCAGTTCCTATCTGGCGTTGCTTTACATTCGTACGACAAAACGTTGAAAAAAATAGTCAAAAAGAAAAAAGAGTATCCTCGTTGAATATAATTTGGTTAGACCTATATTCACCAAAAAAATGGAAATAATCGAGCGTACGGTGTTAAAGATATAAGCCAAAGTATGACCTAAAAGTGCGTTACATAAAACAGAAGTGGCTTTCGAGGTTGGGGTACAAAATGGCAAAACTCTGCGAATTGGATAGGGCTATTTGTATAACATTTTTTGGGCTAATAAATGAAGTATTGAGAGCTAAGTTTCAAACTTATTAAATGTATCAGCTTTTCCACTTTTTTTGTTAAAAATCCGCGGAGGCATCTGGCGAACGGTACTGGCGTGACGTTACCAAATTACGCGATTATAAAAGCCTAAAAATATACTATTAGCCGAGGTTGGACAAACGTATTGATAATGGTTTTAGGTAGTTTAATATGTTAGACAGACTTGACGGAGAATCTTTTATCAAGAATCATCTTCTTCCTAGGAGATAATAGTAAAAGAAAAAATGTCTATAAAAATACCATACCGTGAACTTTTGCTTATTTTAATAGGTTTTAGCATGAATGTTGATGAAACTATATGTCAATAAAGTTAATTAGTTACTTATCAATAAATTTAGAAAACAATATCCGGAAAAAATTGCATGGAAATCGGTTTTTATTGACTTTTTATGATTTTTGGCCTGGTGGACCTGTTGGCGGAACTGCCCATATGCGCAATGCTTGGTTATATTATTATGCTTTAGTTTTCTAATAGCATTTGAATATTTCCTTTGAGTATTGTTTCATTTGCTTGGCGCAAAACATTGGCTTCATCTGAATTCATTTTTTTCAGTGCGTTTTTGCCTTTGTGTCTGGTCTCTTCGCACACATGCGCACTAAAATATGTGAGTGTGTGCGTGCCGACCCCTGCTCTACCCCTGCTCGACCAATGAATTGCACTCCGGTAGATATGTATGTGCATACACTCCGCCAGAGGGCGCACACAGGTCGAGGAAGTGTCTGAGAACGAAAGCCAGTGGGAAATGCTGCACTCAAGGAGAGAGGAGCATTCTTTATGATTCTCCGTTTTCTCTTATCTTATAATTTGCAGATGCCACGTCTTCCTTCCGGGATCCTTCTCTGGATCAAAATAACACTTATCTAGCCCCAGACTGCACATTTTCACTCTCAGAATGTTTTGTTGATCTAAGTACTTGGCTGCTGTGGATGATTTATTCCTCTGGGCATGGTCTCTTGTATTGAGATCAGCGACCATCCTATTTGTACATAAATATACGTATATGTACATGTGTACATATGCTGCCAAATAATAAAATAAAATGAAACGCTTGTTTGTTTACCATTTCTGTATTTTTCATATATTTCTGGTTTTGTTTGTGTTTAAAATGTATTTTGAGTCATTGACTCGGTCTTTTATTTGTTCAAAATTGTTTATATACTCGTGCTCGGGCCACTCGCAGCAATTTTGCATTTCGGGTCGATCGACCAAGCGAACGTCGTTCTCGTTCTCGTTCTCGTTCCCGAGCGTGTTCGTGTTCTTCCTTTCCATGCACATGTAACATATTTATGAACATACTATGCACATACACATACACATACATGTGTACGTATTTACCTTATACCTTAGCTCGAACAATATTTCCCCTTAGAGCTTTTCTTTTTTGCTCTTCGTGCTTCCTATTGTATTTTCAATGAATTATTTTTGCATGCTGAAAATAATTTTCGTAGCTCTCGATCTACAATCAATCGAAGGCCAGTGTTTAAGTGTGTAATGTATATCTCGTAGTACTCGAAGTCGTGTGTGTATCTTTTTCATTTACATGTAGGTACATGTATGTATGTAATTTCCACTACATTTGCATACAAAAATTAAGGTAGATTTGGGTATTTTCGGTACGTCGAAACACAATATATTCTTCTTGCCGAGGGGAGGGATCCATGTGATGGTAGCTCATGGGGATCGATTTCGATTTCCATTTCGATTGGGATTGGGGTCTTGGGGTCTTGGGGTCTTGGGGTCTTGGGCTTGTGGCAATTTTCTTAGAGTTTATTTTGGCCATGCATGTGTGTATCTCATAAACATCCAGTAAATATCCACATCCATTTGCAAATGCATGTTTATGCCCCTGTGCATGCCCCTGTGCATATACTTATGTATTTGCTCGCATGTGTGGCGCCTTGCCATCGCCCTAATATCGCCCTTTTTCGTTTCGTTTCGCTGCATTATCATTATATTACTATATTCATATTATTATATGTATGTATATGTACATAAGTATATGCAAATCGCGCTGCTCCTTCGAGTCGATTCTAGTGATGGAACCTTCTCACGTGGATAAACAAATAACAAAAATCGAACGGCCCAAACTGCACTTTAGTCGACGTCTAGCACTCATCGTTAGATGCTAATCGTCCCTTATTGTTTATATGTGCCTCTAATTGTGTAGACTTACGTTCGTATACCTACATCTCGTATATGACTACATTTGTTCGTTATGCGCCCCCCTCATATTCGTGCCCCTCCCCAATCCTGCTGACCTTTTCTAGCTGGCCCACAATATATCTGTCTCATTCCAGCGCTCTCACTTTATTGCGTTGTCTGCGTTCGGGTTACAGTCCGTTTCCGTTTCCGTTTCCTTGTCCGTTTCCGGCTAAGTACATAATCGGCAATCCGCCTCAATTTGTTGCACTCGATTATCGTGTTTGTTCTTCAGAACTTCTGAACCTCATAACTTCGGAATGTTCTGCTCTGTCCTCTTTATATATATATATATATGTATGTGTGTGTGTGTGTGTGTGTGTGTGTATATATAGAAGTTAACACCATATCTGTGTCTGAATTGAAATATAATACTTTCAATATTTTTATACATATGATGAGTAGGTAAGGTATCTATGTATATACATGTGTATGTGCATGCATAGTGTCAGCTGCATACAAATATACGTATGTACATATTATGTATGCATGTATATATTGTATATATTGACAGATTTCTCTTCTTATTTAGTTGAGTGTCCTCTAACATATGCTTAGGAATAATGCGCATGTGGCTGCTATGTATGTATATCTATGAGGATGAACGCTTCTGGGCCATCCGGAATGCTGGCAAACTTTTGGCACTGTTACTCTCCGCGAAAGAGTGTTACGAGGGGTGCGATGGGTGCGATGGGGGGAGGGTGCTGATGATGTCACATCTACAAATTAAAAGCAAACAAACTGAACGAAGCACACAAGATGCAGACATACACGTACATATGTATCAATGCGTATGGGGCACATTAAGTTTTATTATAATGGGACAAAAAAAAGAGAGATCTAAACGTAAATAAACGTATTGTATTGGAATCTATCGCGCATCTAATTACGCTGCATACGAATCGAAGTATGCATAAGACTACGATTTTGTATCAAAATATTGCACTACATTGGATATCATGTAATATATGTAATAATTATGGGCAGAGTAGCTTAAAACCAAGTTCGCCTTCCCTTGAGCAAAACTGTGTGTTTCGTGGCCAACAGAAAAGAAAAGATTGGAGCTAAAAAAGCATAACTATGTATATGTTTGTGTGTGTATATGTTTGTGTGTGTGTGTATGTTTGTGTGTGTGTGTGGAACTGCTTTCAGTTTTACTTAGTTATAGGTGTAACTTGAATATCTTATAGTTATTGTTAAGTACATTTGCTTTGTTTGTGTTCTTGTGGTTGTTGTTGCATTTCTATGTAGCACCCAGCATTGTGCATGCTCGCAGTAAATTCATGTGATTTGGTTGTATTTAGGCCAACTCTTTCCCCGCCTTGTCTGCTGACAAGTTCATCAATCGATCAATTGTTACTCTAGAGTCTGGAACAATAACTTAAAACTCCTCTTTGGATACGGCGTAGCATTGAGTGAAATAATTCCACAGGTCAGCAATACTCGTACATACATATGCGGATGTGTGTAATATGCATATGCATGTTTGACATCTGATTATAATGCGAATATTCGTAAACAGGCTATCGTAAGGTTATTTTTAGTCTTGGCAACATCTCGGCCGTGCCCCCCTATGCCCACTAGGCTCCAGCACGTACGCACACACCCACACACGTCCATCACACACATACAAACACACACAGTCAGACATGTCTGAAACGCGGAAACGGCTTAGGCTGCACAGAGAACAACAGGGAAGGAAATGACTAAGGCGCTTCCTAGGATCAACTCACGGGCAACTGAAATCAGCCAATAGGATTGACATGGAATCGCTAGGCGGTGCCGGGCAGGCGCTCATCTGCCGCTGCCGCCGCCGCCGCCGCCGTCCATACCGCCGCGACCCAAATGCACTGAAGTAGCTGACAACTCGACGCGTTGACACTGGCGGCGCTCGACGATGACCGCCGCTGGCATCGACTATTCGAGCGCGGGTCATACGTTCATCGCGTAGTACACTGATCCCTGTGCATGTGGCTGGGCCTGAGCCCCAGCTCCGATTCCGCCCTGCTGCTGTTGTTGTTGCTGCTGCTGCTGCTGCTGTTGCTGCTGTTGCTGTGCCGATGCTGCTGCTGCTGCTGCTGTTGGGGAGACCATGGCGTTGCAGTCGCTGTGCGAGACAGTGGCGGCTCCCTCGGGTACGCCCCGTTCGCTGAAGCCCGGAATGCCACCTTCCGTCCCAAACTGATAGTGTTGTGGCATCAGCCGCTGTTGCTGCTGCTGTTGCTGCTGCTGCTGCTGCTGCTGATGCTGCTGTTGCTGCTGTTGATGCTGCTGCTGATGCTGGCCGTAGTGGGCGGCGTGGCCGCGACCACTGACCACATGCAGCTGCATGCCGGGCAGGGCGTACCCGATGGGCACCCGTATCGTTTGCTGCGTGACCTGCGAGCGGACAGAGCGATAATGGAGCGGTGGCGATGATGGAGGGGAGGGACACTCACCTGCTGGTACTCCAGGATGTTCTGGCGCTGAATGTGGGCTAGCTTGGGGTCCACGCTACTGCTTGTGGCGAACTGGGAGTACGTCTCCGCGTTGTACGGTATCAGCACCATGGTTTGGTGGTAGTTCCTCAGCGGCGGCGGCGACTCCGGCCGCCGGGTGGGACTACGTGCGAAGTGGCTGCTGTAGCTACTGTGTTTGCTCTGCTCGATGGCCGTGGCCGTAGCCGTCGCCGTGGCCGTGGCAGTGGCCGTGACGCTCTGACAGTTCTGGGCGGCAGCCGCGGCATAGAGCAGCGAGGCTTCATCGCCGGCCGCGCCTTGCTGGATCATCGTTTGGCGGAACATGGTGCCGGCAGGCAGGGTCTGGTAGTAGGTCTGGTGAATGGCGGCCGCGTCCATGGGAAAGCGCTGCTGCTCGCCGGTCTCGCTGTAGAAGCTCCAAGTGCGCTGCTCCGTCTTCTGCTGGGCAATTGTGTTCGACTGCATCGCTGCCGCCATCTGCTGTTGCAGCTGCTGGTGCTGCTGCTGCTGCTGCTGTTGCTGTTGGTGTTGCTGCTGTTGCTGCTGATGCTGCTGTTGCTGATGCTGCTGCTGGGCCTGCTGTTGCTGCTGGTGCTGATGCTGCTGGTGCTGGGGAATATTCTGGGCCGAGGGATTCTGCTTGGCAGTGTTGGGCATAGCGTAGCCCTTTACCGCCTGCGGCACCGGCTGGCTGTTGACCACTATGGGGATGGAGGCGTTGAGCTGCTCCTGCATCTGGGCGAGGATCTCGTTGGTGGAGCTGAACTTCGGCTTGATGCCGCGCACCGAGGGCCGCTTGTTGAACCCGTAGTCGTTCTGCTCGTCGTCGTCGCTGCTGGCCTGCGACTGGTCTGCCCCTCCCGTGTAGCGCTTCTTCAGCTGTTCGGTTCGCTTCGCCTCCGCTTGGGCGAAGACGGCCAGTTCGTCCTGCTCGGGACGGCTGGCGGCCTCCTGGCCGGGTGTGCCGGCGATGACGTCCGGCGCCACCTTGCGCACCTCCTCCGCAACTGCGCTAGCCCCAGCCCCAGCCCCAGCACCAGCCCCAGCACCAGCCACAGCGCCAGCGCCACCTGTTCCTGCCCCGGCAGCCATGCTGCCCAGGGTTTGTGCTGCCATGGCCGCGGCGTGCTGAGCAACCGGGTCCCCGGAGACGGCTGCAGCTGTGGCCGCGCCCAGCAGCTGGCCCATATGGAAGTCGGCTGCGGCAGCGACTGCGTAGGTGGCGGCATGGGCGTGGCTGTGGCCGTGGCCGTGGGTGTGCGTGTGGGCGCCGGCGGCCAGGGTGTAGTAGGAAGAGAGGTCGTCCTTGTTGCCAGCCACGCAGGCGGTGAGCGGAGCTAGGGTGGAGGAGAGGAACTGGCGCTTCGGCTCGGTCTGGCGGGGCGGGGTGCGGTGGATCTGGGTGTGGACCACGGGCACCTGGATGCCCATGCCCAAGTCGGGTGCAGCCGGACAGCGACACTCCTGTAGAATGCAAGTAGAGAGGATCAGCCAGAGCTCCTAGAGCTGCGACAGAGGAGAGCACTCCACCCACCTGTGGTATGATGACAATTGGGTTCTCCTCCAGCTCCATGATCTTCTCTTGCTTCTTGTCGCGGTTAAATATGTCGGCGATCTTCTTGTAGGCCGACGATCCACTCGAGGAGCTGGACACCGAGCTGCTGGGCGAGAAGCTCTTCTCCCCGTTCATGAACTTCTGGCCAGCGGCGGAGCTGGGGGCGGGATTGGGGTTCTCCTCGCCGGCAGGGCTGTCGCGCTGCGCCAGTTCGTCGGAGCCCCGCCCGCTGGGGTCGGGCTCCTCGTCGACGTCCCGGGACAGCTCCTCTGCCAGGTCCTCGTCAATGTCGCAGGTCAGCTGCTTGATGCGGTCCTCCAGCGATATGTCCGACTTGACGGCCTTTTTTCTGCGGGCGAGAGGGAATGAGGGAATGAGGTGGTTAGCTCCAGCAAGGCGACTGGCGCGTGCGAGTCGCGTGGCAGTCACTCACTTGATCAGTGAGCGGCGGAGGATGTTACGCTCCATGCTGCGGCGCAGGGTGTCCGAGTCGCCGCAGCTGCCGGGCAGGTGGGTCACGAGGCAGCCGGCCCGCTTCGACTCGTCGAAGGCTCGCAGCGCCTCCGAGGTAAGGACGGGGGCCTGGTGAGCGGAAACGCTGGGGAACAGCTGGCGCACCGCTGAGTTCGGCCGCAGGGCGTTGTTAAAAAGTGTCGAGTGCTTCTTGATGGGGATGAGCTCGTTGATCTGGTTCTCGCTGTCGTCCAGATCCTCAGCCAGGGACTGGGCGTCGCTGTCGCCGCCGGCATTCGCCTGGTCCTCCGTCACAAAGCGCACCGAGCGCTTAATGGTGCCGCTCTCGTCCTCCGAAGTGTTGTTCTGGTCATCCGACTGCTGCTCGATCAAGTTTGCGGCGGTTATTAGATTGGACAGCGGCCAGCGGCCAGCGGATTGGATTACTCACCTGCGAGATTGAGTCCTGCTTCCAAAGCTTGCCACCCTTCAGTATGCCGCTTATCTGGGTGGGCGACGTCTCCTTTGGCGGTATGGGCGGTGGCATTTCCTCCTCGAACGGCTGCGTCTCTGGTGTGGCAGACGCTGCTGCGGCGGCGGCAGAGGCGGCTGCCGCTGGGACCGTAGTATTCGTCTTGGCTGGCAGAGCGGGTGGCTGCAGGTCCGCGCCTGGGGTAACAGCCGCGGAAATGACAGAGGGAGCCACGCCCCCACTTGCCACGTCCTCGTGTGCCTCCCGGATGATGCGCCGCTCGGTCACTGTGGTCATAGTGGTAATAGTTTCAACAACAAATCGTTTATTCTTTGTCGAGCTACTGACTCCCGCAACTGGAGGTGGTGTTGGGCCATGGCCGGAGCCTGAGCCTGAGCCGGAGCCTGAGCCGGAGCCAGCGACCGAATCCTTTCTAGCTTTGACTGATTAATGGACAGATCGCATGGTCAAGGACACGGACACGCCCAACACAAAAACAAACCGGCGACGAGCGGCATTCGTGGGTCAAGAGAGAGCATTGCATTGGCATTGAGAGAGTGAGAGAGAGAGAGAGAGAGAGGAGAGAGAGGAGTGAGGGAGTGAGGCGCTCATGGGATCGATGTCAACGAGGCGATCGGTATGGATTGTATGTAAGTATGGTATGCACGCAGGTGTGTACATGATGGATGCTACACAGCACCAATGCAGATGCAGATGCAGATGCAGATGCATACGAAACCCGATGACGATGTTGGGCAATCGATAACAGAATCTCGAGTCAGTTTCGAGATGGTTCAACTGGATCCACATGATCGAAGGAATCACAGGGTATGCCCCTTCAACGTGTGCCGTCCCGATCTCCACGATCCTGCCTCCAGTCTGATTCGCCGAATCACCCTTCACAGAGGGCAAGGGAAAAAAGCAGCAGCTTTGTGCACTGCTTTCTCGTTCTCTCTGCCCAAGAGCCAAAGGGAGTGTGGGAGAGAACAGTGAGAAAGAGAACTGCTCGGATCTGACACGGATCTGACTATGAGAAGGCTGACCCGTTGATTCCATCGGATCGGACGAAGCGAATGCCGAATCCCTCCGAGTCGAGCCGGGTGTCCGTTCATGCAGGGCTCTGCTCAGGTATGTGTGCTGCAAGTGCTGCCCATTTCGCACCAGATACTCAGAAGTCTCGCTATCAAACCAGATGCCCAATAGTTACCAATAGGGACCCATGATTTCCGCTAACGAACCGCTCTTTGATCCTCCCACCAGCAGTATGGAAAATTTAGGGTTTGTTGAACCGCAGAGACAAGCGTCAAGAGGGGAAGAGGCCAAAGGCAAGACTCAAAAGCACGCAGCAAGAGGCAAGAGGAAAAAACGCCAAACTATGCCTACAGCAATCAGCCCTCAGTGTGGCTCGGTGGGATAAGTCCGCACTTCTGATCCGGGGTCCTCGGCTCGAGGCCTGCACTGGGGATTCTCTTCTTTTTTTCTTAGACTAATCTCTTCTTACGCCCACTATCCTTTTGCTTTGCCCTCCACCCACAGGAGCCCGTACAAATGGCATTTCCAAGTGGACCAGCCAAACTTGGTTCGGCATGTTGGCCGCATTGTCGGTTCCAGCAACTCTTTTTGTTGTAAGTGCACATCCCCTCCAAAATGATCTGCGAGCGAAGCCGCTGGGGGCCTGCTAGTGCAGACATACATACTATACATACTGTACATTGTATCTGCCATGGAGTCGATGGATGTACCCAACATGGCATGTTGGGCAGTGCTAGTATGTGTCGTTCGTTTTGTTCTGCCTCGACTTTCATATGACAAATGGCATTTGAATGCAGCGCACTGCGCCAGCTGCATAGCAGCTAACAGCCGACACTGACCTCCACTGCCCTCCACTGGATGGGATGGATGTGATCAATGCCACGACACCCGGGTCCAGGCTGGACCACCAATAATCGCCGGAGGTCGCTCATGCACTGCGGCCAGGGGCAGATGGCAAATGGTGGCGTGGCGTGGCGTGGCATGGGGTGGCGCTTGCTAGCTGTGCATTTATGTATGTACATATTATTTGCGCGTAGGCATGTGCAGATATGATGTAGGTGAGGAAGCTAATGACCAGAGAATGGTGGGATCCGGCCTGAGACTGATTGGGGGAGGGCGGACTGGGCATGCATGGAGGGTACTTTACCTGCAGTGGGCGATGCCTTGTACTGGGACTGCAGCACGTACTTGGGCCGCTCCTCGCCGGCGATGATCTCCTTCTGGGTAATGCGCCGCTCCGGTGAACTGGCATGCAGAGGCAGCAGGGCCACTGCCGGCACCCCCAGTGGTGTCATCTCCTCTGGGCACTGCGGCGTGCTGCACTCTGAAAAGCGGCAAGAGTGGGGCATATTACATTCGAGTAAATATGTATGTATGTATGTTCATATCTGTGTACACATATCCATAAATGCTTATGTCAAATGACGGATCGGAAGTGGAGATTGGTATTTGTGCAGACGAATTTCCGCCGCTTGGTTGCTGCTTTCTCCCGGGTGGGGGAAGCGGAAGTGCGCTTGAAGGATCGGTGTGGGCAAAGCTATGGGTAGCTATGTACATTGTACATACACACACACACACACAATGCATACATGCATACACACATACATATGTGCACATGTATATGGGCTTGTTGCATTCGCGGTTCGTTAGGCGCAACAATTAATTAATAGCTCCCCCAACGGACTGACTGACTGTCCCGCTTCCCCCCCGTCCGAACTGCTCCGTTCCGTTCCGTCCCATTCGCTTTCAGGTTGGCAGTCAATGAAGCCTAACCACCGACATCAATGCCACTGACTGCGCTCCTGCACTCCGCTCTGAGCCCCCGTTCCCCGCTAAGGTAGTATCCCTCCAGGGGCTCGGCCCAGACATGACTGAAGTCGAGCAATAAACTCCAAGTCTTCGCTTGCCATTGCAATATTTAACCCAGTGCTCAACAGGGTATCCGTATGCTGCTCACTAATCAGCAATCGCTTCTTCCTGACCAGTTTGGCACACTATTCGCTAGCCCCATTACAACTCGCCGCCAAGCTCTATTATCTCAGTGTCCGTACCCGCAGGATCAATACGCATTCCGGCATTCAGTCTGGTTCAGACGAAGCATACATACATATGCATGTACAATGTACACACACCCACTGCTCACTGCTGCATATTGGTGTCCTCCATGCAAGGATAATTTAATTTGCGTTAACCAATTCACCAATGCAGATCCGATCCCAGTGGAGTCCCTTTGCGGTATCTTCCCCGCATTCGTGCATCCCATTCCCCTTTTGATGGGATTCCATCTTTACGATCAGTCAAACTAGTTCCACGGGCATTTTATCTAACAGACGAAAATACGTGGTGCACGGCTCATGTAATACGAGGGCTGCTGTCTAAGTTTCTGTCCTGGGGCACTTCTAGCCTGATCAGGACCCAGTGGTCATTTGCGTTAAAAAGTGTAGTCTTTTCTGGGACAAACCCAAACCTCCAAGCAGCATTTTCTTTCATTTTCTTTCTTCATCTCAGGCAAAAACTGAAATTTACAAATTGTTTTCATTGTGAACTTGCACCGGCGAACATGGGTCCTTAATCCCTTGCCAACGCTTCAATAGGATTTGGGCCTTGAACCACTTGCTAAAACTTTGCTCTGGTTGACGGATTTGCAGTTGCAGCAATGCATTTGGTATTCCAGCATAATATTTCGATGAGATTAACATCCAGTTGGACAGTTGGCCATGGCAAAACGTCGATCTTTTCCGATAAAAATCAATTCCTAGCGAGCTTTTCGGGGTGTTTCAAGTCATTATCAGGTTAGCAGGAATTTTTCAACAGTAGTGTGAATGTAATTTATTCTAAAGTATACCTGCATACACACTTTCGCTCAAAACCATACTATACTCAAATGCCAGACTAAAAAGCACTAGCTCATATGAGCTGGGCCCCATAAGGCTCAACCTAGAATGCCGAATGCTATTTTTTTCATGATTTTAGGTGGTAATCGGACGTCTATGTATGCCAAACCCATTCTTTTGAGTCTATCTTACCATATAATATAATTTTACGATCATCAGTCAAAGGTATTTTCGTCACTGTCACCCAGTCCATTCCATATGCGTTTTTCAAACCTGAAGCGTGCACCCATGTACTCTCAGACCCAAACGCAGAGCTTTCTGGGACTTCTTGCATTGAAATAATATGTAATCGACCGTCTAAAAGCTGTCACATTAATGGCAGAGCGAAATAATATTGTTTTCACAATATTTGAGGATATTGAAGGCCTGGTCTTGCTTCGACCATCGCCGAACATCCTCTAAAAAATAAGTTTTTCGCATCCAAAATTGATTTTCAGTCTAATTCTTATAGTTGATTGGGTTAAATACAATAATGAGAGTGCATACAACTAAGTTTTCAATCCCATTATACCTCCTGCCTCATGTTTTTAGTCTAACTCTAAGGTCACCTCTTCTGGGCCGAGAAATGATTTCTTCAACGCTCCAAAATCAAAAGTACCGCTATGTCCGAAACTTTCTTTCATCCAATTATTCGATAATCAAATTGAGCTTACGGATGGTGGCTTATTTAAATTAATTTGCTGTGTTTTTTCATTCTTAGAAATTAATTTAACCCAGCACTACTATTTCATTGAACAACAGGTATCACGGGTAGTTGTCTAAAGTCAAGAAAAACAAGAAGATGGAATGCAAATGTAACAGGGTTTCTTCGAGTTTCTAATGCTTACATTCCAGGCTTTACGTCAAGGTATCACTTGTTCCATTTGAAAGACTGGAAGTATGTCAAAAAGGGTTTTAAGAGTAGTGAGGTGCGGCACTACTATTTCATTGGACACAACTGTATGTGCGGCCGTCCCGCCCGTTATTCTGGCGCCTCCCCCTTTTATTCGCACTTTATTGCTGTTGCTCTCTTTTAACTCAAATAAAATGATGAAAAAAATACAAAATGATGTACTGATAGGTACATAACAGGACGAACAGTGCACTGGCCGAATGTCAATCAACTCTGTCAGCGACGCTCTCGCCGTCGACGGGGCTGAGCCTCCAATCCATTTAAAAATTAAATTAGCCAGAAAATACACGTGCCAGTGCTGGGGGACGAGGAGAGCGCACTAGCGAAATAAAAATCAAAATGGCGTCTGATTTAAGGACTCAGCCCCGCGTTGGAGCCTCGCCAAATTGTCAACGGGCTGCTGTCGGAGTAGCGGGCTGAGCTGAGCTGTGGCTGTGTTTACATAACTAATTCATAAGCAGATTACACAAGGGCAAACGAAAGCGTTGGCAAGACATGGAATGAAATGAAAGCCCCCACGGGATGGCCCTAATTGCAGTGAGTCTGCCGGGACCTGAACCTGGACCTGGACCTGGACCTGAACCTGCCAACTGCCAACTGCAGTCAGACCATAGCCCCGTGAATGAAGCGCCTCCAGTTTCCGCCCCGGCTGCTTACCCGCTTCCTGTAGTTGCTTGGCGGCACATTCTGCGCACTCGGCACACTCCGTGCAGACGCCCTGCAGCTCCTCCTCCGACTGCGGCTTCTGCTGCTGTGGCTGCTGTGGCTGCTGCTGCTGCTGTTGCTGTTGCTGTTGCTGCTGGGCACTACCCACGGGAGGCGGTGGAGGTGGTATCTGACCGGTGCTGTTGCGGGCGGCCAGCATCGCTGCACGCTGCTGCTGCAGGCGCTGGATCACCTGCAGCTGTTGCAGATGCTGTGCCCCGAAGATGTGGCCACTCAGCGCGCCTCCGAGCGTGTTCTTCAGACTGCTGTCCTTGTAGCCGTCGGGCGGGCTCAGGGCAGCGTCGTCCACAAACTCGATTGGCGGCTGATATTTGGGACTCTGTAGAAAGAAGGAACGGGAAGAAAAGCACATGTTACTCTGCACGTACGGGGAATTAGGTATTGTGATTGTTTGCCGGATTAACACCGCAAATCTAATTGCATATTTAAAAGCAGTTCAATTTGTTTATATTTATGTATGATGATGACAGGATGTGATGTGATGCTATCTTACAAGGTGGTGCATCCCTCACTTTCGGGTCTTACTCATCACTCTCCCACATGCAGTCACAGCTCAGAGGCCTTGCAGTTGAACGAGAAGAACAAGTCCCGGAAAGAGAACGCGCCATACAGACTATACTCACACTAAAATACATATGTACATAAATAAATGTAGTTATGTGTAACCGTAAGTATGGAATTTCGAAAGCAAAATCAAATATACATGTGTATTCACATGAAGTACCAAAATAAGCAGCATCGATAATTGTATTTGAAGTGCAGCCCTTCAGAAATCAGCTATTCTGGACACATGACAAAGGGAGCAAGTTTTAGCATCAAGCTCGACCTCTGCTTCCTTCTTCGTAAGAGGCATTTGTGCCTCATTTTCACTATTTGCAGATTGCTTTATTTGTGTCCGTTTCGCGGTGGCACGTCCAGTTCTTGAAATCTGGTTGGCGTACCCATGAATATCGATATTTTTGCTGGCAAGCTTCTTTGGGCACAGTTGGATCACCTTGGCATGTGGAATGCCACACGAGAATGTGCAGATGCAAAAGATGCAATAGATTTCCGGACGGGGATGTTTCATATTTTTGAGGCAGAAGCAGTTTTAAAACGGACAGATCTTCCCGGAAAGGCCTGAAATGGTATCCCTGATGTACGGAGTATGTTCGTATGATGTGCAGTTGGTCAAAGGTTATGGGGCAAAAAAAAAACAATGTCTACACCGCTATAACAAAGCCCTGAAATTCGAATATTTTCACTTAGGTTTTAGTATTTATGCCATTGATTTTCATCCAAGAGTGGTTGAATTCCAATTGAATATTTTTCACTTACATTTTGATATAAATATGAAACTATTTAAATTTAATATATTTCATATTTAAATTTAAAATGTTTCATATTTAAATTTAATATATTTCATATTTAAATTTAATATATTTCATATTTAAATTTAAAATGTTTAAAATAAAACATATTTAAATTTAATGTGTTTTATATTTAAATCTAATGTGTTTCATATTTAATTTACAAATATTTTATGCTTAAGTTTAATATTTTCTATTTTTTAATGAGTATATTTCATTTTTGAGCTAATTAGCTATTTTTTTGCCTACGCGGACTACATTCCAAGTCCTCTAATTAATTTTACTATGTCTGTATTTAAAAATCGCCTTTTAAATTCAAATATGATTGTAGTTATTTTTATTATGCCTTTTTTCTATCAGTGTACAGCCGGCACCTTCCCCTACTGTTTCGTTGTTAGCTTTGATATTCGAATATTCCTTGAAGAACCCGAAGACTGTGCTTAGTTTTTTGCTTTAGTTAATAAGGAAACCAGTGCGCACAAATACGTTTTGTTGTTTAACCTAACCATACGCCCAGTTTCAGGCAATCAAACTAAGTTAATGGGGGGGTAGGAATACATTTTGAGTAATTCGATTTGTGGAAGATATCAATTTAACAGCCGGTGTCGCTTCATTTGACTTAGCTTACGATGCTGCACATACCGGAGCGTGTCAACATGTGTCATTTATGCTGAATAACAGGTTACAATTTGTGCTTGTACATATGTACATACATATGCTATAAAGCTCCGAGATTCCTTCCCCAATTTCGAACCAAGAGCGACAACATTTTGGCTTATTTGAAAAGTCGGGACTGGCCTTTTTAGCGCAAATGTGGGCCAGAGTCGGGAACTTTGCATTGAAATGGGAGAACTTCTGAGTGAATGGGATTTACTTTTTTCTGGGTTAGCTATGGTTATGCAACGCCTTCAGCAATCTTTCAACATCCACTAAATGCATATTAAACTCTTCAGAGAGAACGAGCTCAGAGATGGCAAAAGAACAGGGCCAGACATACGGATGGATGGGGGAGAACATGCTTGGACAGCCCCAAGTCAGGAGCCTTGCGCGTCAGAAATTGCCCTCGCCCTCGCCCTCGCCCTCTCACTTTCACTCTCAGACAGGAGCAGCCGAGGAAGGCCCCTACCGGTAGGAGCCGAGCCGACCCGACGCCGACCAGCGAAGATAAGCAAAAAGCGGTGCACTTAAGTGTCGCTTATGTGGCAGCAAATTGAAATTTAAACGCAACTCGAGGGCCGCTCAGGATCGATCCGTGTGTACATCCATACACACACACACACATACTTTTATGTATATGTATTGTATGCATGTGTGGAGCAGGCCGGAGAGGAGATAGCGAGGGAACCAGACAGGAATTCCCGAATCAAGGAAGTATCAGCCGCTGTGGCGGCACCTTTCCTTTCCCGATGTCCTTAACATGTAAATGAGTCCATCATGATAGCACGTACCCACTCACGGAACAATTCATAAAACAATACACACACACGGAGAGATGTGCAGCGTGAGAGGGAAGGAAAGAGAGAGGGAGTGGGAGTGGGAGAGGGAGTTCGACAATGGCAACAGCGATACTGTCGCTGCAGTTTCGAGTTTCAGCCACTGGCACAAGAAAGCATTTTGAACAAAAGTTTTTAAGTGATTTATACACACTCGCCTCCAATAGAGAGAGATGTGAAAAACTTGTACATGGGTGGCGGGACGCATTAGGAGTGGGTGGGTGGGTGGGTCGTGTGTCTTGCGGCTTGCGGCTTGACCCCCACACTGCAGCGGGGCTTGCAGGCGAGAAACCAGGACAGTCCTGGATATGGAGCTGTGCGTTTGTTGCTTCAATCGTTCACACATTGCTATTAAAAGTTGGACGGCGCTTGCAGTAATCAACACGAAATGTGGCAATACTGCAACGTGGCAGCTTCAGCATCACAGTGTAAGAGGCTACTAGAACGAAGGGCTTTAGAACGAGGCTGCAACAGAAAGCCACTGGCAATCGGTCCCATTTGCAAGCACCAAGCACATCGAATTCATTTGAGCGAATTCGAATTCCTCTCTGGTGTCCTTCTTGGTCCTTCGAGCAGCGCCTTGGAAAGGCGTACAATCAAACTATGGATGGACTATGGACTATGGACTATGTACTTGTAGCAGTATGATCTGAGCTTGGGCCATTGCACAAATGTGTGTGCATACGAGTATGTACATGTACACACACATTGAAGACGGGGAAAACCTCTTAGAGAGGCAAAATGAACTCTAATTGAGCTCGACTAAGGTAAGTTAAGAAGTAAATAAGAAACGAGTGAACTTTGTGAGGTGTTTGCGTCGTGGAATGGTGTTCTGCACTACCCACGAGAAGTGATGCAAATATTCCGCTCATAAAAAGGAGTACGTTGACATCTTGTGCACGAGCAGCATTCCGTGCTGAATGGAGAGCTAAAGTCGGTGAACAAAATACATACAAGCGCTAGAGGAGTCCGTTGGGAATGGCGTGCGGAAAGTCGCTGGCTGCTGGTTCCCGCTTCGGGGTGCAGGCTGGACGGGGCTCTGGCCCTGCGGGTCTGGTGGCAAGCTGGAGCTAGGCCCCGAGCAGTGACTGCTAATGCGCTTATACTCGTCGTTGCGATTGCGTTTGCAGTTTCTGTTGCTGTTCGAGTGGGAAATCGCATCTCTTTCCTTTCCCCCAGTTAAAGTTGCCTGCCCCCATGCACGCATGCATGGGCTGGCTCTTGCACTCACCTGTGGCGTTCGTCCATCGCCTGCTTCGGCGGCATTGACCGCGTAGTTGCACTGGCATCCCTCCTCGCAACAGAGCCGCACTAGCTCGTGCTCGCCGCAAGTGCACGGCTCCTCGTCCTCCTCGTCGTAGGCACAGTCCTCGCGGATCAAAATAATGTAGTCCGCCTCAAAAAACTCGTTGCGCGTCTCATCGAAGACCACACGGTTCTTGCGGGCCGGCGGCGGTCGATTGGGTTTCTTCAGAAGGCCACGCAGTTGACCGTTGACCTCGCGCATTTTCAGGCCGTCTCCGGATGCTGGCTCCGAAGCAAAGACGGATGGGGTGGGTGTGTTCCTGGCTGTTATTGTGGAAGTGATGCAACTGCTATCTGGTGTCCCTCTGGCCGTGTCCTGCTGGCTATCCTTGCAGCTGGCTAGGCACTCATGGCACTGGCATGTGCTGTCTTTGTCGTTGTAGTTATCGCTATTGTTATCGCTATTGTTATCGCTATCGATGTCGCTATGGCTGTCGCTATGGATGTCGATGTCGATGTCGTACTCCTGTTGCTCGCTCACGAACTCTGCCAGCAGTTCGTCGTAGCACTGAAAGTTTGCAGCCTTCTTATCCACCTGACTATGGCCCTGTGACGTCTGCCTCCGATGCTGGATGGGGGTTTTATTCTGCTCCTGGCTTGGATTCTGATTCAGGCTCTGGATAACGGCAATGTCGACCCCCTGCAGTTGACGGGCTGCAGTTAGGTACTCACTGAACCGCTGCACATCGAACTCGCTCAGCGGTGTCGCAAAGGTGACGCCGGCGGCGGTCTTCTCCTGGCTAATGCCGAAGCGGACGCCTTCAGAGGCTTGGGTCGGCACAAATGCGCTCCGGATGGATGTGTCCGTCGTCCCCGTCCCCGTCTGCTCGTGGGTGTCGATGTCGATGTCCGTGTCCGTGTCCGTTTCGATTTCAATAACCACTTGGTCGTGGGCAGCTGCCAATGTGAGCGCCCCAATCTGGCCCGCACTCTGGCTCTCTCCGCACCGGCGCAGTGGCGACTCGGTGCGCGTATTCAGCGAATGTTGCTTCTGCCGTTCAGCTGTTTGTCCAAGCGCTGGAGTTGGCTCGCTCTCACTTGGCGATTGCTCGACTCGAAGACAATTTACATTTAATTGAATTGCACTTGAGCTTGCCACGGCCGCAACTTCATCGGCGGCAGTCTCCTTAACTATTTTATTGTCTCGGGCGGGGTGACATTGGGGGGGGGACTGGCGTGTCGTCACTGTCTCGGCTTTCGTGCCTGTCGTGCCTGTCGTGCCTGTCGTGGCTGTCGTGCCTGTCGTGCCTGTCGGACTGTAGCTGGGGCTGGGGCTGGGGTTGGGGTCTACTCCTGGCTCTGAGGGTAGTTTCTTTGTTATGCCTGTTGTTTTCTGCTGTTGCTGTTGCTGTTGCTGTAGTTGTTGTTCGAGCATCAAGGATGCCTTTACACAATCAATGTTGCTGTTGCTGTTGCTGCTCACGCGTCCCTGAAAATTGTATTGCAGGCGCTTCAGCCGCTGACTGGCTACAAAATCCTCGCCCAAATCGTCAAAATCAATGAGATCGTGCTCGCTGCAGCTTGTTGCTGTTGTTGTTGTTGTTGTTGTTTTTCCCCTGATGCAGTTCTCCCTCGAGCTAATTGCCAAATTGATAGCAGATGCATGTGGCTCCAATGATTCACAGTCCACGAGCCTCTCGTTTCTCTCAAGTGCTGCAAATGGAGCCGACTCCCCGAGCTCCAATTCCAGCGATGCTTTCTGCTCTGCCGCGCCGCTTACATGTGCCTCCTCGCGCCGTTGGCTCCTTCTGTCAGCTACTTCTGCTGCGGGGGGCTGCTCCGACGGCTGGCCTGGGGCGGCCTTGTTGTTTGCGACGCTTTTCACGTAATCCACGTAACCACAAGCAACAACAACGGGGACACTTTGTGGTGGTCGGAAAACAGCAACACCAGCCACATTATCAGCACTGCCAGCCAAGGATGAACTGGGGGGGTCTGGCTGCAAATATGGCAATGACAATGGCGCCTGCCACTCCTCTTGCTGCTCCTGCTGCTGCGACTTGTCGTGGCTGTGGCAGCTTAAGGCTGCTGCTCTTACAGCTGCTGCAGCTTCTGCAGCGGCACTTTGCACATTTTCACAAATATAAAAAAAATCACCTACCACACAAGCAGACAATGCGTTTTGCCCGACTTTTTCCACAAATTTTTCTGTACGTCGCGCGTCGTCGTCACATTTGCAGTTGGAGTTGGAGTCCGAGTTGGAGTCGGGGTCGTGGTCGGGGTCGGGGTCGGAGTCGGGGTCGGAGTGGGGGTTCGCGTCGTGAGCACAGATTCTTCTCTTTGTGGCCCGTTGGTGCTCTTCCGTTTCCGTCTGTCTGGAGCAGAGTCCAGCACGCGGATTACCCTGATTGATTTCCACACAATTTTCACCAGAATTGGACAATTTGCACAATTTTGAGGATGTGGAAAAATGCTGCTGCTGCTGGTGCTGCTGCTGCTGATGCTGGTGCTGCTTCTGCTGCTCAGCTGCGACGACTGCCGCTGGTGCTGCTGCTACAAGGTTGGCTTTGGAAAGCTCACTGCCAATTGTAGGTATTGAGCAGGCGCTGCACCCGCTGCCACTCTTTTTGTTTCCGTTGTTTCCGTTATTGCTGCTACTGCTGGGTGGTTGTTGGCCAGCGTCTGCGCTCACGCTCACGCTCTGGCTCTGGCTCTCACGCTCGACTTGCGCGTACTCACATTTCGTAGCCACTTCCGTTGCTGCTTTGTTGTTGTTGCAACTGTATACAGCACGCGCATGCGCGTGCGTCAATATGTCACTCGGTACGTCATCCGCTCCCTCTGTCGCTGCCTGGCCCGCCCCCGCCCCCGCCCCCGCCACCAGCCCCTGTCCGACCAACTGGCCGCTCAGCTGTATCCATGGCCGCTGAAGCGACTCGCATGGTTCGTCGCCAGCAGCATTGTCTCGGGAGCTGCGTGCCCTGCATGCCGAATGACCATCGCTCGGGCCTAGTCCACCATTAGCCATGTTGGGCGGCACGACTGCTCCTGTTTCCCCGCCACTGCCACTACTACTGCCACTGGCACTGGCATATCCATATCCATTTCCATTTCCAGTGCCACTTCTATCACCGTTATTGCTGCTGCTCTTGCAATTTGCATTTTCAGTGTGTTGCTGGCTCTGACTGGACGCCTTATTGGCCACGTTAACTGTCATTTTGCTGCGAATTGAGGCAAGGCCATCCACCTCCCGCTGCTGGCGGTCCCTGTCCCGCTCCCTGTCCCGCTCCAAGCCAGTCGCTAGTGCCAGCGTCAGCATGTCCACAATCAGCATGCTTATTATTGACGTCCGATCACAAAGTATTCCATTAGATCATATTTTGGAGACATCGGCGAAGAGAGCCCAGCCAGCAGCCAGGAGCCAGGAGGCAGCAGCCAGGAGGCAGGATTCTAACAGCATACCCCTGTGGATCGACTGGGAAGTGCAGGCGCATGGGAATTTCCCTCATTGGCGGTTCACACAACAGGTTATCTTCACCAGTTGAGTTCTGTTTTCATTGAATATTGAAATTTTCTTCGTTTAGTTTTGCTTAAATTAAAACACTTTCTGCTTTTAGGGTTTGGGGTTGCGAGTTCAAAATTCACAATTCACACACACACACACACACACACACGCTTTGGAGTGAATATTCGTGGGTAGCACTCGTCTGTGTCGCTGTGGGGAGAACAGGTGCGGCAGGGCAGTGAAGCGCATCCTGGGAACAGGTACAGGACAAACGCGGTCGCAACTCCGCTAGGGGCCAACTCTGTCCGTTACGCGCCACTGCGGACACTCAGAGGGCAAAAGACACCACCGAACGAGCACAAAAGACACTTGATGAAAACAAAAACAAAAACAAAAACCGTAAGCCGTAAGCCGTAAACCGTAAACCGTAACTACATATGCTCGAGCTAGTTGCTGGCTTCCTCTTTCTCAACTTCTTATTCCAGCGGCAGTTGTCTGCTGGCAACACTACGCACGTCCGAGCGCGTTTCGTGACGGAAGTCGACTGAGCGAAAGTAGACAGACGCAGCCACGAAACGAAGTTGCCGTCTTCGACTCGGTCTTCGTCGCGATCTCGCGATCTCGTGTTCGTGCTCTTCCATGGTCTCTGCCGTGTCCGCATGCGCAACGGCAGACGCAGAGGCAGAGGCAGAGGCAAAGAGAACACTGTACATAGACGACACAGGGGACAGCTCGCATGTTCGGAAGTACTCGTGCTCCAGGGGTCGGGTCGGGGTCTGAGCATAGCCCAAACAGAAGGTGACACCACGCGAGGGGGCCTGATCATTTTATGACCACACCTCGGCCAGCACTCTCAGCCGGGCCGAGACGTGCTCATCGCGCAGCCATAGGAAGTGGAGATCGGACAATCGTGATCATAATGAAAGTGATTAGACACCATCGCTCACTGCATACGATGACGATAATAATTACTAACGCACATTAAACTACCAAGATCTGGCACGAACCAGCGACCAGTGTACACTGTACATACATATACATATACATATTTGTCTGTCATTGGAAAAATCGAACGCGGCATGATTGGACGCTACATGGCTGGGGCATGTTGGGGTTCGCGTTGGGGTTAACTCTCAGTAGTGTAAGTTTTAGCAATTGAGTGTTGGTGAGCAATAAGATCAGATTTACAGTTTGTCAGCAATTGAGTAAAGTCAACGACGTGATGGAGATCAACAGGACTCGAGAGGGAGTGGAAGTATAAAGTGATATATGGGCAAAGCTCTTTGGCAGTGGACTTCCAGGATCAGCAGAAGCGGTCCTATCCTCAGCCTGGAAGAAATTCGATTTAAATCTTTTTTTAGGCGTGAGTATAATGCAGACTTCCACTCACTTACTAGCCCCACATAAACCAGACTCATTACCCCAGCGACGGTGGTGGTGATGATGATGATGATGGTGACGATGACGATGATGCCAGCCAAGAGCAATGGCTCTCGGCGCTGACTCCGGTTCTGTTTTAATTCCAGGCAGAGAAAAACTTATTACCGAGTAGGAACAGATCGCGAGCAAACCGAATGAATGGAAAATTGTGGGAACAATGGGGCGCAGAGCGTGGGAAATTGCTACCGCCAACGCGTCCATTTCTGGTGGTGATTCGCAGGTAGAGCAGGTCTGGGATTGTTTAGCACATAATGCCGCCATTAAGGCCGCAGCGGCCTCCAGTCTCCCAAGCTATTCACCGAGAAACTCAGCTCCACACGCCGTGTAACATGCATACAAGTATGTATTGTCTGCATTCTCGAAAGGTTGCACAGATCTTCCGCCAAATCGCCGCATTTAAGTTGACTAAGTTTCATTTTCAGCCGCTGAATATTCCGCTCGGCACTTGTCTCTCAAATTCGTAAGCGCCATTGTAAGAATAAGCGTATGTGAGAAATTTTCCCTGCCTAAACCTAAACCTCACCGCATGCATGTCTTCTTGCCGAGTTCAAGGCGAGACGTTTGTCGTGCCCGCGCGCGGTTCAATGTCTCTCGATCCTCGGTGCATCACTCGGCACTGCAAGCACCATTCCTATCCCAGCCGATGGTTAATCAGCGGAAAACCTACACAGCGGACTTAACCATCCCGCGACTAAGACAACGGCACTGGAAATTCACCAACATTGATTGATATGGTTTGATTTGTACATTCGAGTGGAAAGAACCATATCCGACCGACAAATAGTTTTTGCACGTAAATTGTATCAACCTTTACACCCGTCCTCAAAAAGGAGTTAAGGGGTATACAATTGTATTTGTGGTAGAAGTGGATGTGTGCAACGCAGAGAGGAAACGTTTCCGACCCCATAAAGTATATATATTCTTGATCAGCATCAATAGCCGAGTCGATATACCCATGTCCGTCTGTCCGTCTCGATGAGCGCCTGGATCTCAGAGACTATAAAAGAATGAAGAAATTTTTCTATTGGCTCCCCTGCTTACTTCAGCCAGAGACCCGTTACTCATACGCTTTCTCGCTCGCACACTCTGCCTCGTTAAGTACGCGAGCGCCCTCTAGCGGAGGAGATGTAGAATCTAAATGGTACATGTAGAATCTACATGTTAGATGTAGAATTACATTGTAAATTTTAACTTAGATAACAGATGTAGCAAAAAAATTCTAAATTCTAAAATTCTAAAAAATTATATGCTCAAAAATTAAATTAATGCTGACTGAGTACGGCTATAAGTAGAGTCGCGTCCCCAGAAGCGACTCACACGTTCCTTCTGGTTGCATATAAATTCTTTATAGTTCACGGTCTACCAACGGTTTTTTTGTTGTTTTAGTATAGACTTCTGAGTTAAACATATTCCCAAATTTTGCCTAACTTGGCCAAAAGCGAATATTTTGACCACGAGGCCTCGATAGATTCACATATGTATGTATGTAGGTACAAATATATCAGTAGTTTCTTGTCAATTGTTATTTTTACTCAACTAGAACCGCAATATATTTTGATTTTATTTCGTTAGCCCAACAGGAAATAACAATAATAGTAATTTTATATGTGTAAGTATTGTGTACACACATGCTTGTATATATGTATGTACAGCTAGTAGCTACACGATGAGGCCATTTCCGAAACATCTCACTTTTGGCGCACTCCAAGCCAGCTCAGTGGAAAGGGCCCACGTGAAACGAGATCATTAAGCGAGTTTCCACGAAATGGGAGCCATAAAAGCCTTTTAGTTAAAAATGTAGCTTTAAAAATTGTCATTATAAGGAAATCGCTTACAACACGACCGAACCGACACCGACCCAAACTGAACCCTACCGACCTTGCCCCGAATGAACACATTTATTCCTAGTATTGTTTCTTTCTTTCCTATTATATGTACCACTGGTACCACTTCCACCTAACTGCCTTTCAATTGTTAGCTAGAAGATGAAAGAGAAAGAGAGAGCGAGAGAGAGAGAGAGAGGGAGAGAGAGAGAGAGTGTGTGTGTGTGTGAATGAAAGGGTGCAGTGCAAGTGATGGTGGGGGGATAGGTTTCGAATGACGAACCAGAAAGAAAGACTATCGATCGAACGTTCTATTTAAAGTCATACTATCCAAGGCAGCTGAATGTCAGCCGAATATAAGGATGGTACAATGATAGACTAATGTGCATAAAAACAGACATACATCAAATACATACGTATGTATATCGACTCAGCTAGTCATCCCGAACATATGTACATATATGTAAAATACTTCCGTCTGTGAGTTAAAAACACCTGGTTCAAGTAATAAGACCCTCAGCAGGCGTATAAAAACTAACGAAACTCTTTCCAATGTGGACTTGCAGGGTGGCTAGCTGGCATGTAACTCAATTTGTAACTGCAGAGAGTCGCCCTTCGTTGTAAACCGGAAAAGTGGTCGTGTTTACCTGATGGCCTTATCTCTATAATGGTCTGAGTCTCTTCGCTCGCCACAGGTTTCCTGGTAAGTTGCACGCACTATAAGCTAGACATAGATGGACAGACACGAGATCACGGTGCGCGTACAGAGAAGCAAGATAGAGCAAAGAAGTGCGCAAGATGTACGAAAAAGTGCGCAGAAGTGGCTCGTTCTGCGCATCTACGTCACTCACAATTGTCAGCAGAATGCATATTATTCACCCAAGTTTAAGCAAAGCTACAGCCTATTTGTAAAAAGTCCTTGCTCTCCGTTAGAATATATGTATATAGAGCGAGTACAAATAATTTAATATAAATACATTGTATGTACATTTTTTAATTCATTATTTTATTATTGCCACATCTATGTATGTACATATATAGTACATCAAATGTTTGCCATACGATGTGAAATTTTGACTTTGTTGTCGGTTGCCGGTGCATATCCCCGTTTGTAATATGCCTATTTGTATTGTTTTGGATCGATTAAGTTTGAATAAAGTCTCCACCCTTTTCAATTAAGGAATCGTCAATAATTTTGAAGTTTTGCATAATTTTTGGTGTGGTGGTCATGGTGTGGCGGTTGCTGTGACACGTGCGACTAGTTGACGTTGCTACGATCTCCTATGGGTCGGCAAGGGCTCGTCGGATGGGGGGACTCTTTCTGTCGACTCTAGCTTCTCACATACCTGAGATGTTTTGAGCTAGCCCCTGGCCGATAGGCGTTTCCAGTCAAGTCTAAGTGTTCACATGTACTGCCGCTGGGATGTCAGATGCTAAAAACTGCAACTTACCCACCCCACAATGTTTACACTGATACCTTATCGTGTTAACCCTTTTTCTTTTATGTGCTCCTCTCCCAATTCCCTGCATGAGGAAGAGTGTGCGAAAGGGAGGGAGCGAGAACGAGTACGCACGAGAAAGGCGTAAAGCAACGTACCCACTGCTAATTGTTTGTTCATTCTAGCTTGAATAATAATTCGACCTGATCCAGATTCGACAACCTGGTAGGTATGGTCATTCTCTACGATATATCCTCAAAAGTTTGGATGCCACAGATTTTCGTCCTTTGTATTGGCGGGGCGAAATTTGGATATATGTTTGTAACAGTGTGATATCATAGAAGTCTGGATACAAAATTCGGTTGTGCTAGCTTTATAGTCTCTGCGAACTAGGCCGGTGTCCCCTACAGATTTTTCGGTGTTCAGGATACTTTTTTAGTAAGTCAAGAACAAGTTGCAAAATACCCGAGAAAATAGATAGTTTGAAAACAGAAATTTTGATTACAACAGTAGATTTTTATTTAACAATTTATAACAACGAATGCGCATAAAACGAGAAGGAACGTGTGAGTCGCTTCTGTGGACGCGACTCTACTCTTATACCGTACTCAGTCAATGTACATATGCATAAATTTGTGAGCTAATGATTTATGTAGAATTTTAAAATATATTAAACTTTACATTGTTTTGCTACATCTGTCATCTACAAATACAATATATATTATACATCAACAATGTATATATATTCTACATCTACAATGTATATTTTACATCTACAATGTATATTCTACATCTACAATGTAGATTCTACATTTCCACGGCAGAGCACGATTGGACACTATCCATGGCAAGGTTTGTGCGAGCGAGAATGAGAATAGGTAGCGACTGCAGCGCCAGAGGAGGTGGTGGATAGCAACTGATAAAATGATTTCCTCATTCTGGCTATAATAATGATCCGATCTGAACCAGATACGGCAATCTGACTATCACGTTACAGAACAAAGACAGAAATTAATATATTCCTGATTAAATGTTTTATTTCAAAAGTATCAATAGGTGTCTGGTTGGACATTGTGTTTTATGATACAGGAAGAGCAGCAAACAAAGTATCAAGAACCATCGAAATTGTAAAAATTTTGGTATAGCTCACTTTTCATGAATGATAGGAAAAATATAGAAGAAAGGGGGGATTTACGACCATATTACAAAATGGTCCTCACTCACCCTATTCTCTGGACTTAGTCCCTAGTGACTATTTCTTGTTTCCAACCCTGAAAAGTGTGTCCAATGATAAGCCTTCTCTCAAAACGAGAAGGAACGTGTGAGTCGCTTCTGTGGACGCGACTCTACTTGTATACCTGTACTCAGTCAGAATATAAATTTGTGGGCACATGATTCGTAGAATTTTAAAAAGTTTAACTTTTGGCATTTTTTTGCTACATTTGTTATGTACATCTATAATGTCGATTCCATATCTGGAACGTAGATTCTACATCTACAATGTAGATTCTTCATCATCTCCGCAAAGGTCGCGCATTGCACAGGGCAGAGCGTGTGCGAGCGGGAAAGAGAATAAGCAGAATAAAAATAGCGCCAGCAGCGCCGAAGGAGGTGGGGGAAGAAACTGAAAATTGATTTCTTTATTCTGGCTAAAATAATGATACAATCTGATAGATATGGTCATTTTCTATGATACTGCGCTTTTATCTTTTTTGTATCTTCAAAGTTATGGCTGCCACAGATTTTCGTCCTTTGTGGGGGTGGCGAAATTTTGAAATACACTTGCAGCAGTGTGATATCACATGAGTCTGGAAACCAAATTTGGTTGCCCTAACTCTTATAGTCTCTGAGATCTAGGCGCTCATCAGAACGGACAGACGGACGGACAGACAGACATGGGCTATATCGACTCGGCTATTGATGCCGATTAAGAATATATATACTTTCTATACATATACCTTAGAAGGAAACGTTTCCTTCCCTGCGTTGCACACATCAACTTTTACCTCAAATCTAATGTACCCCCTAACTCTTTTTGAGTACGGGTATGATTATTGTGTATCCAAAGACCTGTTTCTAATCCAAAAGATCTCGGACTTATTGATCCGCCCTCGTATCAATTCCCCTGGATTTTATAGTTTGTGTTATATTTAGGGTTATTTTTTAATTTAATATTCCAGGACTTCAAAATTCGGAGAATCTAATGAATCCCACAATTTTGTCCGGCTGGTGCTCAGACTGAGTGTGTGACTAACACTCTTTCGGATTGTATTGCATGTACATAGTACCATCGAAGAAAAAACTGGAGCTAAAGTGTACACACATTCATACATACATACACACATATGCATTCATGTACAAACATATGCATGTATATATGTATGTAGGTCGCAGCAGCCCGTGCCACAGCGAAGGGCGAAACAGTGGCAGGTGATGGCGATTGCAGGCCGGCAATGCCAGCCGGTTACTCACGTGGCCCAGATGCGTGACTGACCCACAAAAATACTCTCACTCTCACCCGCACTACGTACAACATTCTAACACAAAGTATTCTCAACGTGCCTTCGAAGCAGCGCCCATCCAAGCTCTCACCCTTCGGACCAACCACACACCCCCAGTGCCTAATCGAAGCCAGATGCGTCGGCTTCTTTTCCCGACTGATTGCGCTGCTGCTTCTTAACCCCCTGGCAGTGCCCGGGGGCTACCCAGCCACATGCCGTAGAAAAGAGGTTTATGCAAGTTGATTACGGAACGAGAACTATTCAGTTTTGGGGGGGAGGCGGAAATATTGATTCCACATCTAAGAAAACGTCCACGCAAAAGCTGCTAAATTAAATTTACAGTAGGTTAATAATATTGCACCAGTCGCCCCAGTGCAATGCTCTTCTTGAACAAGGCCAACTGGACGCTGCCTAAGGGTTAAGGCGAAACCAAAACGTTGTATGTACACACATACATATGTACGCGCTGTATATCGAAGCGATGAATGAATGCCGAACCGAACGATAAAAGCCGAAGCTGGCAGTGCAGAGCAGAGCGAAGAGCAAAGCTGCGTACGCTGGCGCCGCAGCGCTCGTTTGCAACTCTGGTATCATTCAGTACTCGTTTGTATTTCCAACAAGTAGGTCGAGCAAAATCGGAAAACGTCCAGAGCAAGAGCAGAACACCAACTAAACACGCTAAACACCGCGCAAGCAATCTATATATGCATTTATTTTGCACATCTACACTCTTTTTTTATTGGTGTCTTTATCAGTTCTGAAGCTGATGCAGTTCAAAGTGAAGTAAATATACGTACATACATACATGCATACATTTATGTGTACATACATATGTGTATGCAGATGTAAATTCACACCGATCAGCTCCCTGAAGCGCATGGCAAATAACTATGATACAGGGAGCACCAAAGCGAGAGACGGAGATGTCACGTTGTTGTAAAAAAAAAGAACCCTTGGCTGGAAAAATTAAAGCAAAAGCGACAACTTACATAAACTAAAGTCATTATTTTTCCACTCGTAACATGTAATGTGTGTATTATTAAAAGCGGTAGGCGATAGCGAATGGCTGGGGCTGAGTGCGAGTTGGGACAACGGCTGTCCCTACCGGCTCCCGAGTGGCACGTTGCAAAAACGACATAATTATACAATGCATACTTATGCACCTACCCACAATACACATGTAGCTGCATACTCGTAAAGAGGAATTTATATTCTTATCTTACAACAACGAGTGTGCATCTGTGTATCTTCGTTTTTCGGCAGTCCTCGCCAAATAAAACCGGTACGGAGCGCCATAATACGCATTGCGCATACGTCACATTAACGAAAGAATGATTGGTGAATAAATGGAAATCTAGGATCGATGCCCAAAGTACCCTCTCTATTGGGGAATACCCTTCCCGAACCAATCTCAGCGGCTCATTAAGGCCATTGCAACAAGCATTATTATATTCCTACAGCACTACTCGAAAACATTTAACTTGTTATTTACGCTTCCATCCAAGCCGACCTTTTCTGATTTGATAGATTTGGGGCTTTAAGTTTTATACCCGTGCTCAAAGAGTTAAGGGATACTTATACATATTATATTTGCGGTAAAAGTGGATGTGTGTAACGCAGAGAAGGAAACGTTTCCGACCCCATAAAGTATATATATTCTTGATCAGCATCAATAGCCGAGTCGATATAGCCCATGTCTGTCTGTCCGTCCGTCTGTCCGTTCTGATGAGCTAGAGCAACCAACTTTTGTTTCCACACTCATGTGATATCACACTGCTGCAAGTGTATTTCAAAATTTCGCCACGCCCCCATCCACCATAGAAAATGACCATATCTATCAGATTGGATCATTAATATAGCCAGAATAAAGAAATTAATCTTCAGTTGCTTCCCCCACCTCCTCCATTCTCTCTCTCGCTCGCGCACATTCTGCACCGTGCAATGCGCGACCTTTGCGGAGATGATGAAGAATCTACATTGTGTATGTATAATTTACATTTTATAGCGACTCACACGTTCCTTCTCGTTTGTGCTTTAAAGAATTTAAAAAAAATTGTATTAATTTGTATTCTTAAGTATCTTACATCTGGTTGTAATCATCTTTGCCATTCCGAAAGGCTAATTAATGCAGCTATACATTAGACCTGAACTTTTTGTACCTTCTGAGTAATATTAATATACTATTAAATATTAAAATATTAAATTATTAATTATTAATATTTTAAGATGATAAATGTATGATTTTTGTGCGTTTTTTTTCAAATTTAAAACTGAGGAAAAATGAAAAAAAGTATATCCTGAGTCTTTAAATCCTTTTTTATAGGTGCAGTTTATTAAAATCTATGGAAAGCTTAAATTGTTTGACCAACAATCAAAAATCACATTTTACCGTTTGTAGAACGTTGCTGCTCTAACATGTTGGGCCCTTTCATAATTTTTACTCAGAATCTGCTCCGCGGATATCCACAAAATATAATAAAATGACAACAAAAATTGCACCACCTTTCACAGGATTTTTGATAAGATACAACGATACAACGACTCAAAGTTGAAGTTTTTTTACATTTATAATGTTCCTTCAACTTTGGCATTTTTTTTTGTTTCGATTGGTATTTTATTGTCTGATTGTCAGACATGAACTGTTTAGAGGCATCTATTCTTACAAAAATAAGCTAATAATAAATCAAATTGTTCAAAGAATGCAAAAAGTACAATATTTTTAGTATATTTTTACCCATTGCATAAATGATAAGCACTCAAAAATGCCAAAGCAAGCAGGAGGGTTGGTCAACCAATTTTAGATACGCTGTCTCTCCATAGATTTTAATGAGCAACACCTTAAACGACGCCGAATTGATTCACCTATACAAACAAAATATAACGACACAGGATATATGTATACATATTTTGTCGACTTTTCCAGAGTTTTTAAAGTCAAACATTTTGCACTTGAAAGCTTAATATTACTCAGACCGTAAGCTGAACCCACAATGTGTGGGTTGCGTTTAAAAGTATTTCTGTAAATAGTAATAATTGTTACCTCTGGAAAAGGCATTAAAAAATACCGGTTCGGAAAAATTATTTTAAAAAAGTTCTGCCGTAGAAAAAAAACCTAATCTGAATAATTTGAAATCTCCAAAGCTATTAGAAAAAGTGGGTTTGGTTCGTTGAGAAAAAATCATGTCGGGTAGTGCAATATGACGTAGAAACAAAATTATGACTGCAACAAATTGTTTTTCAGGTCAGCGAGCGTAGCGAGTGCGCTAGTGTTAAAATAAAATATTTAGATTAAATATACACAAGTGTTTTAAATTAAGATTTAATATGGATATACATGCAGATATTTACATACATATGTATGTGTGCATGGACACATCAATTTAACTATGTAACTATGTTTGTATACTTCAATGGATGTGTATCTTTTTAGTATGCCGACTTCTCTGAGTGTACCTACATATACATACACGCATTTAATATACCCCTGCACTCTTGGAAAGAAGGGCCCGAGGGACCCATATTTGCTTGCACCAGACTAGAAAATGACGAACATGTTGCATGACGCACTTCAAAGCTGTGTTTCGTCATAGCGTTTTATATCGACCCATTGGCTAGTCTTTAGAACAGTGGTCGGCACGCACACAGTCACATGTTCTGCAGTGCGATTGAGTGCGCATACAGCAGGCAAAACGGAAACTTGTATTGGGGCACCACTGTAATACACGTGTACGTCTCACGTAGCCCCACGGCAGTGCAGCAGCAACGCTTTTCCAAAGCGTGCCGACACCTGCTTTAGAGTATTAATATTAGTATGACAGTTAGCAAACACGCTGACCTTCCGCACTTCAAAGCAAATATTGTTTCCAGCGTTCTTTCAAAGCTAATCACTTTTAACTTAACGCTAATGGAGACCCACATATACACATATGTAACTAAATAGTTTCTGAAAAACTACAACTCTGTCTTGCATGTCTAATTTTGTTTTTAGTATTTATTTATTAACAAATGTTTGCTAATTATGGACTAGGATGAAAATACCTAAGAATAAATTAAGATAAGAGAGGAAAAAATGAAAAATTCAAATGAAAGTTACAAGTTCGCTATGACGTTAAGTGATATTTCAGGGATATATGAAAACACGGAACGGTTCATGCTGGGCGTAGTTAGACCTACATAAGGGTAATCGGATAGGCCGGAAAGAACGGGTTGGTCTGGATGGTACTGCGAAATCTGTCCTTCCTAAAAGAGCTTGGGAGGCAACAATCCCGACAATAAGATTCGGTATAAAAATCACCCCAATGCAAATTCCGCGATGGTGTAAAGAGCAAAGGTCGAGAAGCCTAAGCCTAGATCGGTAAGGCGGTAAGAGTCTGCCAGAGTCCCAGTTCAGGTTTCTAGGGGCGAAGATTAAAAACTGTTTTTGAACTGATTCAATAAGAATTTGTCGCTCTTTAGCTCATGAGTAAATCAAGAAAAATTCGAATCATATTTTTCACATAACTTAAGTATCTTCTATCTGGCTGCACAGATCTTTGCAGCTATAAATCCGACCCAGACACTTGGTAGCTGCAGCGTAACGTCTGGAATAAATTAAGCTTTCAAATACAAATTTGATCATTTTTTGTGGGTATTTTTAGCGGAAATTTTGACTTTAAAAACTCAGGAAAAGTCGAAAAGAAATAATTCTTGGCATGCATTCTAAGTTTTAGGTAGACGCAAAGTTGCCCAAAATTCGCTCCCAGAGTTGAATTAAGAAACCGTGGAATAGTCTAGTCCGACAGCTTCACAGCACAGGCAGGCACAATGGAAGGCGAGTCAACAGAGTCCACACACAACACTAAGGTGTCCGATTCGGCCTATTCCAACAGCTGCAGCAACAGTCAGTCGCAGCGCAGGTGAGTGGCGGCCCCTCGCCTCGTCTTCCTGCGCAAAAACCTAATCAATATGCACATGCATCCCACCCACAGTGGCAGTTCACAGTCCCGACTGAGCGGCAGCCACTCGTCGGGCAGCAGTGGCTATGGGGGCAAGCCCTCCACACAGGCCAGCAGCGGCGACATGGTCATAAAGCGCAACAAAGAGAAGTCGCGCAAGAAGAAGAAGGCCAAATGCGCACAAACCCAAGCGAGCCTCACCTTGTCGCTGGAGGGCGCCGAGGAGCTGCCGCTGCCCCACTCCAGCAGCACCAGCTGCGACCAGCAGATCCTGCAGGTGCTGGCGGGCACGCAGCAGCTGGGCGACCAGCCGGCGTCCTTGGAGCACAAGCTCGGGGATCAGCTGGATCCAAGGCACAATTTCGGGGTCAACAAGTCGGAGCAGTCGCAGTCCTTTTCGCTACCCTGTCCGCTGTCAGTGTCCACCCTGATGCCAGGCATCGGCGTTTGCCATGGCAGCAGCGCAGCAGGTGGCAAGTGGGAGAAGACCTTCGAGGCGTGCAAGCTGGAGACGGGTGCCGCCAAAACGGAGCGCGTGAAGGAAGACAGCTTCTGCTGTGTAATCTCCATGCACGACGGCATCGTGCTCTACACCACGCCCAGTATCACGGACGTGCTTGGCTTTCCGCGGGATATGTGGCTGGGCCGCTCCTTCATCGACTTTGTGCACATGAAGGACCGGGCCACGTTTGCCAGCCAGATCACCACGGGCATTCCCATTGCAGAGTCGCGCGGCAGCATGCCCAAGGACGCCAGGAGCACTTTTTGCGTGATGCTGCGCCAGTATCGGGGCCTGCAGACCAGCGGCTACGGAGTGATCGGCCGCTCCGTCAACTACGCGCCCTTCCGCCTGGGGATGTCATTCCGCGAGGCGCCCGAAGAGGAGCGTTCCGACAACTACATGGTTTCAAATGGCAGCAACATGCTGCTCGTCATTTGTGCTACCCCCATCAAGAGCAGCTACAGAGGTGAGCTCTCAGCCCCTCCGCCCAGCAGCTTCTCTCTGACGGGCCTTTTGCTCCTCTCGTTTCTATTTTTGTTTCTGTTTTTGCTTTTGTTCACGACAGTTCCCGAGGAGATCCATTCGCAGAGGAGCCCCAAGTTCGCCATCCGACATACGGCCACCGGCATCATCTCGCACGTGGACAGCGCGGCGGTGAGTGCTTTGGGCTACCTGCCGCAGGACCTCATGGGGCGATCCATCATGGACTTCTACCACCACGACGACCTCCCCGCCATCAAAGAGATCTACGAGTTCGTCATGAAGAAAGGCCAAACGGCCGGCGCCTCCTTCTGCAGCAAGCCCTATCGCTTCCTCATTCAGAACGGGTGCTACATCCTCCTAGAGACGGAGTGGAGCAGTTTCGTGAACCCTTGGTCCCGCAAGCTGGAGTTCGTCGTCGGCCATCATCGCGTGTTCCAAGGTGAGCTCCTCCAAATGCGTATACATATACACACACACATACATATATATGCCTGCAAGCAGTTTTCCGATCCGATCCGATCCGTTCCGTGGCGCACCATTCATCTTCTAAGGGTTTTTCCTCTGGGGTCGAGTGGCCTGTTGCACTTCCCTGGAAACTACAATATTGATAGGATCTTGCATGCGAGTGTACGTAGATATATTCACGCGCAGAGCGGCTGGGCCCCACTCGATCCGCAACAGTTTGAACCTTTATTTATATCAATTAATTAATGTTTAATTTTTAAAACTCCAAACAACTTTTACGAAGCGTGATCTATGTGTAGAGGCATCGAACGAGAATTGGTACTATTATTATTTAATTGAGGGGTGCAAGCTCGAAGCATCTTAGCCACTTTTTGTGGAGCCAAGTGTCCCTAACACTTTTCGCATAACTTTCTAAATGGCGTCCCGGATGTAGCAGCTACATTGCCAGCAGGGACTTTCCGCCCGGCTGATTCGCAGACCCCATGATTGTCGATAAGTGAACGCTCGTTAGAAGCTTATAAGTTCTGTCCGGCTTGCTCACTTGCTTCCCTTCGTTTTTTGTTGTGTCGCCAGCTCGCATGTCTGGAGATATTTGCGTTTTTTGAGCGATAATTATCGCTAATCACTGTCATATTTGTTGCTGTTTTCGTGTGGATAGGTCCGAAGATATGCAACGTCTTTGAGACGCCGCCCAACGCGAAGCCGAACATCCCGGAGGACTTGCAGAACAGAAACACGAGCATCAAGGAGGAAATTGTGAGTTTGCTGGCCGAGAAAGTATCTCGTCCCTCGGACACGGTCAAGCAGGAGGTGTCGCGCCGGTGCCAGGCCCTTGCCAGCTTCATGGAGACTCTTATGGACGAGGTGTCGCGGGCGGACCTCAAGCTGGAACTGCCGCACGAGAACGAGCTGACCGTGTCAGAGCGGGACAGCGTCATGTTGGGCGAGATCTCGCCCCACCACGACTACTATGACAGTAAGAGTTCCATTGAGACGCCACCCAGCTACAACCAACTAAACTATAACGAGAACCTGCTGCGTTTTTTTAACAGCAAGCCTGTCACTGCACCCGTGGAGCTCGACCCGCCAAAAGTGGAGTCCTCGGATGTGAGCAGCATCCGCGAGGATGCCCGCAGCACGCTTAGCCCCGTGCAGGGCTTCGGGGGCAGTGGCGCCAGTGGCTCCTCAGGCAACTTCACCAGCGGCAGCAACATTCATATGAGCAGTGTGACCAACACGAGCAATGCCGGAACGGGCACTGGCACAGTTACGGGGACCAGCACCACAATAGGCCACTCTGCCATCGGCACTGTCACGTGCGCCTCCGGCAACATTGGCGCCGGCACCTCTGCCGCCGACCACTTTGGAGCCGACACCTCCGCCGCTGACACCTCGGGCGCCTACAACTCTGGGGCCGACACCTCTGCTGCCGAGAACTTTTGCCCCGAGAACTTTGGCGCAGAAAACTCTTGCGCGGAGAACTCGTGCGCCGACAACTCTGGACCGGACAACTCGGGCGCCGACAACTCTGGACCCGACAACTCGGCCGCCGACCACTGTGGCGCCGATAACTCCGGCTCTGGGTCCGGGTCGGGCACCTCCGGCGGCGAAGGGCCCTCCAATGGTGGGCCGGACACCAGACCCACCGCCGCCGTTCCCGATTCGCCGCCCGTCTCACTCACCGAGTCGCTTCTGAACAAGCACAACGACGACATGGAGAAGTTCATGCTGAAGAAGCACCGGGAGTCCCGCGGGGACCGCCGCACCGTCGAGAAGAACAAGAACAAGACGGCCAACACAATCGACTCCATGAAGATACTCGAGTACAGCAGCCCTGGCCCCGGCCCGGGACACGGCACCAAGCGCTGCGGGTCCTACTCGTGGGAGGGCGAGGGCAACAAGCACAAGCAGCAGCCCACCCTCAACAGTGTGGGCGTGGGCACGGGTGGGTCCGAGGCGCCCACGCCCACCGGCTCGGTTTCCAAGTGTCCCCTGGGCGGCAGCTCTGTCGGCGGCGGCGGGGGAGGAGATGGAGGCAGCGGAAGTGTCGGCGGCAATCCGTACTCCTCGAGCGGGATATCCTGCACCCAGAATATCAATCTGTGGCCCCCCTTCTCAGTGGGCATCACCACACCCGTGCACACCACCCACACGGCCGTCGCCCAGAGCAGCTTCTCGACGCAGCACAGCCTCTTCCCCACCTTCTACTATATACCGGCCACCCCGCTGGCCCCCTCCACGCCCGCCGCGGGAGCGGTTAGCCCCACGCCGCGAACCAACAAGAGCAAGCATCAGCATCAGCATGCGCATCAGCATGCTCCGAAGATCGCAGACCAGCCAAGCACCTCACAGCAGGCGGCGGCAGGAGCAGCTACCATGCCTCTCCAATACGTGGCCGGCGTGATGTATCCGCACCCGTCGCTCTTCTACACGCACCCGGCGGCGGCAGCCGCCACGGCCATGATGTACCAGCCAATGCCCTTTCCCGGAATAGCCAATGCGATGCAGCTGCCGGAGCAGCCTAGCAAGACCGTCTTCTCGGTAAGTGCACTCCCCCTGGAAGGTCTCCCCACCGATTATAACTGGCATCGCAACCACTGCTTCGGTAGACTCAACAGGTCATAGTGGCCCCACCAACGCCGACGCCGACAACAACGGCGACGCCGACGCCCAAAACACAAGGAGCCTTCCACTCGATCACACCCGCCCAGCTGCAGCGACCGTCGCCACAGGACCCATCGGTCAAGACGGAGCCCGCCTCGAGTGCGGCTCCTTCGCATTCGGCCACCACGAAGGTAGCCAACTCGGACATCCCCTCCGGCATAGGCGACTACGCCTCCGACCAGGCTTGCTCCAGGAACCGAGCCACCGTGAAGGTAATATGCGCAAACCCCCCTCCCTAGCCTCTGCTCAATAATCTGACATACAAATCCACAAACGCACAAAGAAATACACAGACAGCAATGGAAACAGCGACGACATGGACGGCTCTAGCTTCTCGTCCTTCTATTCGTCGTTCATCAAGACCACAGATGGCTCCGAAAGTCCGCCCGACAACGACAAGGAGGCTAAGCACCGCAAGTTGAAGGTGAGTCAGTGGGCGAATTGGCCGAGCTCCAGCGGGAAATGGGAATGGGCCACTCACTCTGTTAGACCAAGGATCTGGTTTTATTCTTGTGAAGAGTCGGGCGGGGGTGGGCTGCTGACAGGGTGACAGAGAAGCTGATTTTGGTAGGGCCGGCAAAGCAGACTGCGACCTCTCCCAATTTAGCTCGCACTTGTCATGAGAGAGGGACACAAACATAGCGAGAAAGCGAGGAGCCACGACCGCTACTTGCAACATAACATAACAGGTTAATTTTGGCACTTGGCGCCCCTTTCCACTCCCATTGCACCCTAAAGCCTTATGGTCCTGAATATCTCACTTTCTCACACGAACTACCATCCGGCCACAGCAATGATCCGATCTAACACTGGTGGATCCTTTAGATATGGTCAAGACTCTGCGCTTGCAGTTCTCTCGGATCTAGTCGTATTGTGGATGCCACCGACTCTCGCCTTTGTTGGTGCGGAGGTGTCCTGGTGCGGGCCCTTGCTCGTGACTTAACGATTTTGAATGAAAATATCTGGACCGATTTGTATCACTCGCAGAATATAACCCGGCTGAGCAGCAAGATAATGGAGCACCCGGAGGAGGACCAAACGCAGCACGGAGACGGATAGCCAACACCGCAGCTGCTGCTCACCGACGTGCACAACCGGGTACACAATGTGACCGACGTCGACCCGTAGGCCGAGCGAAGCAGCATCAGCTAGAACCCGTCGCGACCAGAGCAAGGGATAGGTAATCCAGAAATGGCTCACGATTGAAGTTGCCACCAATTCTGCTACCCTTTCAGTTCCCATTATTACAGCAAGCCAGTTCACTGTGCTCCCCAGTCGGAAGAAGATCCCCGCCTTGAGGGGCACTGCAGTTCGTCGGAGTTGCATAAACTAAAAGTCTTAATCGTTATTCCACATTGTTTGATATTTACATATGTATGAAAGGTCCTTTAAAATAAACAATGCGATCGCAACCTACCGCTATTCTATTGAGTTTAAATTTAAATTTCGCGATCGCCTGGACTGGGTGTGGGTGTGGGTGCAGGTGTACATATGTACATATACTTATGCATATGTGTGTAGATATATGCACTCAGAGAAAAGTGCCTGTACTGGCGGTGGCGATTGACCCTGCCGAACTACCCACTACGCTGGTCCGTACATGGCACCCACCGAAGTAACCGAACGCCGAACCACTCAAGGAGTAGGAAATCATTTTACTGCAACGTCAAGGTAACTCAAAGCAACTTAAGTTGAATATGTACAGCAATCGGGATTCACGTAGACTTGGGAAGGAAACTAGCGATAGATATGCTAACCAACCAGAACTTGTGAGGGCAGAGACAGTGTCGTCCAGTGAAACAGAAAAGGTTGAGGACCGTGAAACAAGTGGTTTAGAGGAATTGCAAGTCGGAGACATTGCAAATGAAATGTAAGTGATAAGTACGGAAACTGTACTGTTTTTTCTAGTTGTATTTCTACAGATTGGTGCGATAAAAACTATTAACCTGCCGAGCGGTATGTTACAACTCTTCAAATATTCTTGCCAATGCCGTTGTGTTAGCCATAACGTGGACAGATCTTAGGAATTTGCATGGAGTGTTGCTTGGCATGCATGTCTGTTTTTCTTTATAATTTAAATTTTCCTGCCTATCAATATGTATTTGAATTTCATGTTCATATTCATGGATGCTTTAAATGTAGAGGCAGGGACTGGATCTGCGGATCTACAACTAAGAAAAGCTCTTCAGCTGCAAACAAAAAGGACATTTCAAATATATAAAAGCAACAGTAACTACATAGAAATAATTGATACTAATAACTGACAATACTGGAATTTAAAAATAAAAACACGGAAATTATAAAAATTAAATACATGAAATTTTACAACCCCTTAGTTGGGTACTTATTCCAGTACCCCTTAGATGGGCACCCATTTTACTACCTACACCACCTGCCAGATGGGTACCCATTTCACTAGTTCAGGGTAATCGATGCGGGAAAGTGGAAATGAAGAATGGCAGTGCTTAGGGCTTGTCCAGTGGGTAGTAGTTAGGGACGGGTCATATCACCACCACCGAACTAGTGCCCAGTACTACAGGGCACACCATTATTTATACGACATAAGGATAAGAGTATGCGGTGCACAGATGCAAACATACTCGTAGTTAAATTAAAAAGAATTCATAAGTAGAATATTTGCGAATAAATGAATAAACCTGCATCGCTACATACAACAAGATTAAATAGGTTAGAAATATAATTCAATGGATTGAATAGATTAAATCAAATAAATATCGCATATTAAATAAATAAATAGGTGTGCACATATGTTCCCATGGAATTCCCCATTGGTTATAGCTGCTGCCGCCTTGCCGCCTTGCCGCCTTGAATACCAACCCCATGGGCAAGGCTACCTCGGCGCAGAGGCGTTGTTGCAAGTAACGAAGCTCTACTGAGGTGCGATTATTGCTTGTTATCCATAGTTTGTTTGCATACATATGTATGCAAAATATTCATATTGCATACCAATTTAATTTCGAATTGTGAGTGAAAGACTTTCCTGTTAAAATTTCCACGCGCGGTGCTGCATTGGTGAGTACTTACATACTGATACATTTTCAAATCTAGCTGTACAAATCAAAGTGCTGTGACTTTTCCCTGGGTGTATTCATGAACTTTCACTGGTATCGAAGAACTCTTCGTAAGAGATGTTGTCCCAGAGGTGCTGCAGGACGGCCCTGAAGGCCCCGTCGCAGGCCTCGTTGATCTTGGGCTGAATGTCCGCCGCCAGGGCATCCCACTCTTCATTAAGGACCTTCAGCGTGCTCTCGCGGATCTGCCTATTATCACTAAAGAGGTTGGACAGGGTAAAGTGGCCCCTGGACATGAAAAGGAGAGCGTCAAGAGGTGGAACAAACTAGAAGGGCTATGGGCGGTATGGTACTCACTCCTTGACCTTGGTGGCTGTTTTAAAGTCGCTGATATTGAGATATGTGTGTCCATCCGCCCGCTTTACTGGGTCGGCCACGATGCGCAACTTAGCCTGCACCTGGCTCAGCTTGATGACCATATCGCCCTTGCTGACGATGGGTAGGACGAGGAGCTTGCCATTGACGTCGTACTTGGAGCGGACCTCTAGTTCAGGCATGTACAGCATCAGGACCAGCTTGAGTGGCTTTGTGAAGTCCTTTGTGAAGCCCTTCAGACTCTTCACCACCACGGAGTTGGCCAAATTGTGCAGCTTGGCATTGGTCATGAGCAGCTTGAACTGCAGCGATGCGGAGTGGCCTCCGCTATCGACCCGCAGCGTTCCCAGATCAATGGGTTCCAGGCTGGCCATTCCACGCTCGGGTATCCCCTTCTTGAAGGTCCGAAAGAAAGTCTGTGCCTGCTCCACATAGCAGGTCTCGTTCCCAAAACGACAGCGCTGCAGGGGCTCAGCTGTGGGTAAGCTTTTGTCAGACTGGCTGCACAGGCTCTGCACTCATTGAACAACTCACGGAACTCATTCACCGCCAGCGACCCGATGAGAATGCCCGCGATGATAACTGGCACTATAATAAACTGCATTTTCTCCGGCTCCGTATCGGTCTCCGTCTTCTGATATCCGTTTTCGTCGAGCAGCAACTGACAAACTTCAGCCAGATGCCGATGCCGGGCCTATTTATGCATCCTCTCGGCCTGACCTGGCCTGGCCTGGTCTGGCCTAGGTGTTAGCTCAAGCGCGATTCTGGATACAGGTCGGCTTAATTGCTCGCCGATACCGGTGTGGCACTCGCTTCATATTTAACGGCCGCGATAAAACGAGTTTCTCACTCTACCGCATTGACATTTTTCATTAGTTAAATTTAGAAATTCCCTTGTGGGGGAAATACATATGTGTAAATGTTGTAGACCCTGGGATTTGCGCAACTTAAGTCTACCCACAGAAGAAAACTAATTCTAGCATCTGGATAAGTGTGCTGACTTCGTGAGTCTGCAACACCGAATCGTAGCCATTTCCATAGGCCGAAAAATGCGGCACTTTTTCGAAGGATTTCCGTACAAGCACCCCATTGAAGCGAGTGGTGTTGAGTAGTTGATCCTGTCCGGAAATTGCCTACCCAGAAAATGCCCAGCAGAGTAGCAATTTAATATACTCTACATACATACATTAACATATGTATGTATGTATGTATCTTCTATCTACATTTAGCAGTAGATCACTTGATAATACTCGTAGGTAGTCTGAAATTACATTGCTTGATTGATGCTGAATGCTAAATGCTAAATGCTAAATGCCAATAATCGTATTCTTGGCTCCCCGAGTGGTCTTGCTATATCACAAATAGTCTCCAAGATACGAGTACATATACATATGCACGAATCACACACGAACCCCCTGCACTCCACGCAGGCAAGGGGATGAGCCAGCATCGATTCACATGCGGATAAACGGCTTAAAATTCGAGTTCCGGCTTCCGAGAATTGTTCGAACACTGGTCTTTTATTATTATTACTATTATTTCAATATTCATTGCTCGAATGTTTTTGCAGTCTTGCCTGGAAAACGAATTTTCAATAATAAATGCTAGACCTCATCAGCTGATAGCATAATGGGAAATTTAAGTGAAATTTGTTATCTTAGCTTTGATTTGTTAGCCGTATTTAAGGATTCATTTAGAATATGTGATGTGTCTGTATCCCGAGATTTTTTGACTTTTCTTTAGAAATCTCCGAAGCCAATTTTCGTTTCAAGCGCGATCCTTCTTCTTCATAAGCTAGAAACGGCCGTCAACTTTTCTGATGCTAGCCAGCAAATATGCGCCTAAGTTGTAACTCTGTTTAAAATTTAAATATACATACAATGACACATACTTCAACATAAACAATATGACCAACCCCGCGCAATCTTACTTCTTCTACTCCAACAAAGATCACTATTTTGAGGTTAGGCTAGAAATAAACATACAATAAAACATCTGCCAATAAAAGCATTAAAGTCAGAACGAAACAAAACAACGTCTAACTAAAGCATTCTAAACTAAATAAATGGTGGTGGAGATGGTGGACCTTCAAACGTAGACAATACTTACAGCCAGACAGGCTGATGCAGCCGACTTTAAAGGGCTACCAAAAAGCCGGGATGGAGGCACATTTATTTAAAGGGACTAATATTAAAATGAAGATAATATTACAACTTAGTTTTGGGGTGAAGAAACAAAAAAGGCATTTCTGCCCAATGTGCAGTGTAACGTTGTGCATACATCTGTACGTACATATGCATGTAGGTTGACTTTGTGCCCAATCAACGAAGCAAGTCAAGTTCTAGGTCAGCGCGATGACTGTCGATCTCTTGACACGTCAGAATGATGACGATGATTCCACTCTAGCAAAATGCATTCCCCCCATCCGTGGCTGATCAGTTTATAATTCCATATCTGTATGTATTTTGGATTTACATTCACCATGCAATGTCTAGTAGGAGTAGGAGTAGGAGTAGGAGTAGTGAGAGTAGCTAAGTACCCTACGTTAGATGTGTTATCACCTTGCTCCAAGACGCGGCTAATTAGCGAGCAATTAAATAGTGAGCACACACGGCTTAGTCATTTAAAAAGGTAAACAGCTTTTATTTACATTTATCGAACATGAACCAAGGGGCGCAAGCGGAAAGGCGAAAAGGCGAAAAGGTGAGCGACTTGGGTTGGGCTGCAGGCGAGTCAGCATGACTGCTCAGATCTGGGGTGATTTCGTATCGTTGCTCAGAGTTGTTAGCGATTTCTCAAACTCAACTGACTCCACCTGACGCCTCTCCGGATCGTGAGGCGGCGGCCCAATCAGTTTAACCACCTCATCGTAGTCCAATGTTTCCCTTTCCAGAAGTGCCTCGGCCAACTGGAACAGCAGAGAGGAGCATGATAGAACGTCGTGGAAAGTTAAGAGACAGAAAATAGAAGAATGTAGCTGACCTTCTCTAGCTTGTCGCGGTTTTTGACGAGTATGTCCTCCGTTATCTGGTAGGCACGGGCCACGATATGGCGCGCCTCGTTGTCGATCAGTGTTTCCATGGCTCGGGAGAAGGGTTTTGCTCCACCACCCGATTCCCCGCTGTCGGATTCGCCCGCATCGCGCACATAGATGGGTCCTAGGGTCTTGTTCATGCCAAACTTCTTGATCTGAGAATAGGCGATCTTGGTGACCTTTTCCAGATCGTTCTGGGCCCCAGTCGTAATGCGATTGAAGACCAAGTTCTCAGCCGCGCGTCCGCCAAGGGCCATGCACATCTTATCGAAAAGCTCCTCCTGGCTGTACAGATGCTGCTCGCTGGGCGTGTACTGGGCAAAGCCCAGGGCCAAGCTGGTGCGCGGCACAATGGTCACTTTGAGCAGGATGTCCGAGTGAGGCAACATCCAGCCAACAAGGGCGTGGCCGGACTCGTGATAAGCAATAACCTTGCGCTCTGCCAGAGACAAGGCATGCGAACGCTTCTCAGTTCCCCCTGCGGAAGAAAAAGCGACGAGGAAAGCGAGAAAATTTGGATTTTGATGAATTGTTAATCCTGCCACATTTGAATGGAGCACCCAACGCACCAACTAAACGCTCGACGGCGTACTCCAGGTTCTTGGTGCTAACCTCTGTCTGCGTGTTTCGGGCCGCATGAAGAGCGGCCTCATTGCAGACGTTGGCAATGTCGGCGCCAGAAAAGCCGGGCGTAAGGCGTGCCAGGCGATGTGAGAAGGTGCTGGGCGGGGAGTCCAGCTTGACTGAGGACAAATGCTTCTCGAAAATTTCCTTGCGTTCCTGCAGCGTTGGCAGGTCGATTAATATGTGGCGATCAAAGCGGCCGGGTCGTAACAGAGCCTGCACACAAGTGTTTTAATAAATCAGTGTTTAAAATAGATCAGCTGCCCGAAGTATTCCCTGCCGCACTCACCTTGTCAAGGATATCGGCCCGATTCGTGCTGGCCAGCATGAGGACACCTTCCTTGGTGGCCATGCCGTCCATTTCGACAAGGAGCTGATTGAGCGTCTGTTCGGACTCACCGGAGCCACCCTGGCCCATGGATTCTGTGCCTGACCTCTGGCGTCCGATGGCGTCGATCTCGTCAATGTAGATGATGCAGGGCGCCCGCTTCTTGCCTTCTTTAAAGAGATCACGCACGCGGGCGGCGCCTAGGCCGCCAATCATCTCTATGAACTCAGATCCGTTCATACTTAGGAAAGGCACTTGAGCCTCTGTAGCCACTGCCTTTGCCAGAAGCGTTTTTCCGCAGCCGGGCGGACCCAGAAGTAGGGCTCCGCGCGGCACTTTGGCGCCCAGGCGCTGATACTTTTCCGGCGTCTTCAAATAGTCAACGAACTCCTTAACCTCCTGCTTAGCCTCGCTGAGGCCGGCCACGTCCCGGAAGAGGACGCCACGTCCGCCGTCGAAAGGATCCACGAGCGTGAACTTAGCACGACCCATTTGATTCTGCAATGTGGGTAGAGATTACTCAGAGATATGCCATGTCAGATTAGAGATATAAACGTACAAACGAGTCCATGCTGAGCGGACTCTTGATGCTCTTCATGCGAGTGGCAATGGACATGAACAGAGCACAGATGAGCAGGAGCATAAGGATGCGCCCCGTAGTGTCCGACTGGCGATCGTAAGTGACGGGTACACCATCCCTTATGCCCAGACGCTTCTCCACGTCGCGCAGCTTCTCCTCGAACTTGGTGGCATCGGCCACAGCCATGTGAAATATGGTTGAGGTCACTTTCCTGCCCTTGATAACGGCCCCTTCGTGAAGTATAATTGTCACCATTTCCATATCGGGGCGTATGATAAGCTCCTTCACCTCGCCCACGGCCAGCATGTGATGCACGAATTCATTCCACGACACGTATCGCGTCGAACCCTGTCCGAAAAAGGTAAAGATCAAGTAAAAAGAAAAGGTTGCAGCCGAAGCGAACAAGTATAAGAGCTTTACCTCGGGTCTTTCCGACCGTGGAGTGATGAGCAATGAGAAGAATGCCACAAACATGTAGATGGTGAACAACCAGAGCACAGCCTTGGTTAACACTGAACGCATTTTCTCATCGTTCTCATTGCCTTTCTTTTTTCCGTCTTCACCCGGATCACCGCCGGCACTGCTGCTAGAGGTGGCATCTGCCGTAGACTCATCTGGGTTGGCTTTGGTGCTGGTGTGAGATGTGGGCGCGGACAATGGTTTCTCTTTGATGGAATCGTCATCACTGGACTTGGACGACTTTGCCTGTTTGCTGGCATCGCCAGTGGTACTGCTTTTGCTGTCAGGGGGTTTCTCCGATGTTCCTGTGCTCATGCAGCGCAGATGCATGTTACGCACCTCGTTCGGCGTTAGTTGCAGAGAGCGTGATATCAGGCCCACAACCGCTTTGTACTCCGCCTCTAGCTTGAGCACCTGGCAAACAAATTTCGCCTTTATTTTACTGTGTTTGCTCTGTGGCAGTCTTCTTACCTGTCGCCGGCTGAGCGGCAAGAGACGGAGCTCTCGCCTGAAGCCACAATATAGTTCCGACAAATTTTGGATGTGTGCATATTGGCGGGATCTACTTTCCAGCAGATTTCTCACATGCCGCAGTCCCTTCAACATAATTGGCAGGACTTTTCCCTCTTGTGACCCCCTTGGTACACGAATACGTAACTCGATGTTATTTGCTTGAAATTACATGCAATGACTCTGCAGAGTTGCCAGATCGCCGTAAAACGGTGACAGCAATACCATCGGTACTTGTATTTATCGATAGTAATTCAAACACCAATATTCACGTATTCCACTACACTTCAGGCTAAAGCCTAGTACTCAGACGCGCTAAATTTTTCATCATCCGAAATCAGGGTGAAATCCCTGTTTTTCGGTAGACCGAAAATTTCGCAGCAGGCATTTCGCAGACCGGTGCTCAGTTTAAAAACATTCGAGAAAAGCATTCTGGTCTCACACTCTTCAATTGTGTGAAGTGGAACCATTATCGTTGGATACCGATAGTTAAGATGGCGAGAAGCAATATCTTGTGCTTTTATAAAATATTGTTTGGTTTTTATTAAAAAAAAATTGTTTGATATATCTTGGCTGGTTTAATAAGTAAACAATTAAAAGCGCCTATTTTTTAAATAAAAAATAATAATAATAGTGCTATACAAATATTACTTCGTACTACGTAATAATAATGTCACTGAATTGAGTAGCTAAATTTGTTAAATGTTTTCACTGTTCATTAAATGGCATTGGATCGCACTGCTCTCAATAATTATTATTTACTGATCCATCAAAGGGACCCATGCTGTCGCCAAAGTCCTGCATCTCCTCCTCCATATTTTCGTCGAAATCATCGCCCAAATCCTTTGACTCGGGACAGTTTCGACAGCGACTCTCGTTGACGCCGTAGTTAATACATGTCGAACCCACGCACTCACAGCAACCGTCGTGGAACCATCTGATTTGTTAGATTGCAATGAAATACACATTCGTTATTATTATTTTTACATTATTTACACACTATTTTTACCTGGTGCTGCTGGCACCCGTAGTCTGACAACTCTTACGACACTTATTCCAGGAAACGCACTGGTCCAGATATATTACCGTGCAGTTAACAGTCACAATATTATCCCGCTCTTGGATTGCTTCATCTAAATTTTTATCATTTGTTCCTTAAATACAACAAGCACGTTTAAAAACAAAGTATTAAAGCCGATTGGTTTGAGAATTACATACTCAAATAATAATGACCATCCTTCTCGAGTTTTGGACCCTTCAAATACTTGTCAAAATCCACTTGAAACGTAAACACATTCCAATTGTAGCCGAAAGTATCACTGTCATCCGGAGTTGTGACCAATACATTGAACAGCTCCGGCACACCATCGAAATCCTCGACATGAGATTTCTTTGACAACGAATTACGCGTGTCGTTCGGCTTCGGACAGAGCTCTGTAAATTCAAATACAAATAGGACAGTTCAAAACGCTCCCGATAAATTAATCTGCATGCTTTATGAAGGAAAAATGTTCCATCACATGAACAGACCAAACACGTAATTGTATCAACTACGTATGTTAGGTTTTCTTGCAGCCCTGCTGCAGACTGGAAGGATCGGTAAGCTGATAGTCGGTAGCTCAATCCACCTATCGATAGCTAGTTGGCACATTGCTCGCGCGCACTCACACCCACACATGCGCGAACACAACACATTTGGAAGCAACAAAAACAATGCGAGCTACGATTGCCATCACCACATATTTTTATCTCGTTAGACCTCTGCTCAACCCCACCCTCAGGAAGGCCAACGCCAGCCAGACGCATTACTTACCTACACAGCTGCAGCACTCCTCGTAGTACTTCTTCCCCAGGCACTTGAGACACTCTTTGCAGCAGGAACAGTTCTTGAGCTCACATTTGCAGCTCTGCGTCAGCATGCACTTGGAAACGATTGATGCGCAGACGACTTCATTGCACGACTCCACATGGCCATAGAAACACACGAGCCCCAGCAGCAGAAAAGCGCCAACTGTGAGCGATCGCCAAATATCCATAATGTTAGATGCTTTGGTGAATTTCATATGATTGCACACGGTGGACAAGGAGATGGCAGAGGCAACAGAGACACAACAGCAGTGGACGGTAGTTGGGGAGACTTTGACTGATATGTAGATACTATATAGTGAATAATAGATGGGGATGCGATCTTTTCTGTTTGGCACGTATGTGCATACATATGCGTATAAGTATAAAAATATGTATCTTTATGTATGTACGGACCAGTTGCGCTTGTGTGATTGCAATTACAAAAAATAACAATTGGGGAAAACACACACTAACACACCGACAGACTGTTTGTTAACAACACATGTAATTGCACGGCATTCCATTCGATTCAGATACTTTCAATATGGATTATTGAAATATGTATTTACATATAAACATATTGAATCAGACTTAGTCTACGAATATATTTCTTAAATTATTGGACAAGCGCGTAACAACAGCAATAAGAAACGGCTCCACAACGTACACTAAGAAGACAATAACTATCGAGCGACAGATCAGATTCGAGAGATCAGCAGCGGCAACTCAACGGCAGAGGCGACAACGAGACAGAGACGACGGCGGCGTCAGCTAGCTTGTTTTTATTATTAGCGCGACCCGCAACGCAGCAGGGCACTACTGTCTTTTTTCTTTCCGATTCCAATCCAGGCCCAGAGGCTAGAAGCCAGCAAGCTAGATACAAATACGAATACGCGAATTGAGCGCACACACAGATTCAAACCCACCACACACGCAACTCAGACTGGGGCTTAGAAACGTAAACACGTTACGAAGCGTTGATGATGCTGACGCCGGCGCTGTTGGCTTTGATTGTTGACAATTCTGGTGCTGGTGCCAACGAGGGGACGGGGAGGTACGGAACGGATCGGATCGGGACACAGAGGCAAGCGCACGCGTACGAGCTGAATGATCAGCTACTACCAACAACCTTTATCAATACATGCACGCATATGTACATGTGCATGGCTATCAAATGTTGACTTAGTGATGAGCAATATTATCCGAAAAGTAAACCTGATGAATTTACTGTTCTTTCATATTACAGAGAAGACATTGGACATTGGACATCTACTATTATTTTAAATTTAGCAGATATCCTGAAGCATAAGTATGTATATTACAAACCACGGCTGTAAATAAAAAAAGGATCTCCAGCATATTTTCCTACGAAGTGGAATGGAAAATATGTCTTAATTAGCTCATACCTTTCTTGTTTATTTATTTATTTCTTAATATTTGCGTTATTTTTAATTCGCAAATATAACATATAACTCTCCTCCCTAGCATTCAATTGCACTATCGCGTATCGATACTCTCTGGGATCAAGCCGCCGCAGCGGTCTGGCAGCACTATCTAAATAACAAAAATACAGAACTAACAGATATGGTGGAAAATTAAACATTTTAAAAATGTTTATGTTTCGAAACTGTGCTATTCTCCTGGTGATTGGTTCGATCTGCTGTTTTATATATGGCATCATTAACCTATACGTAGATGTTGAGCCGAATGCCTGTCGCATGACCTATATGTTTGGGCAGCCGATGTTCTCAGTAAGTTATCAGATTGGATTGAGCATTAGCACACACAACATGTATCTATGGAATATACAGCGTGTCCGGATAAAAAACGGCGAGCTGTTTCCCAATTACAGACTTTTCTACTACTACGAGGGACTAACGGATCCGGTGGACCCACTTACGAGACGCATGACCGGAGCTCCTGTTATATTTGTGCCCGGCAATAGTGGCTCCTACAAGCAAGTTAGATCGTTAGCCTCCGTTGCCCTACGCAAGGCTCTGACTAACGACGCCGGCATTCATTTAGACTACTACACCATCGACTACGACGAAGAGCTGTCCGCTCTCTATGGCGGCTACTTGCATCATCAGCAGCGTTATCTTGAGTTATGCATCCGCACAATCCTGTCCCTCTATAAAGGGCGCAGCGAGCAGCCGTCCATTGTGCTCATCGGCCACTCAATGGGTGGTAAGCTGGCGCAGTCTGTACTCACAGACCTAAGCATTGGGCAGCACATAAATACGATTATTAGCATTTCCACGCCCCTGGACCAGCCCGTGATCAATTTGGATGCTCAACTAAACGCTTTTTACGCACAGACGGATGGAGCCCTCAGCAAGACTCGCACTGCTACTCTACCAACGACTCGGACCAATGTCTGCAATAGCTTGCACCAAAAACCGCCAAGTGTCCAAAACATGGCTCTACGAGAGACGTCGGCAAAGCTGGACAACGTTTTGCTCATCTCGGTGGGTGGGGGTAATCGCGATCTCCTCGTGCGTCCAGGCCTAACAACCTCCAAATTCAATGATCTTCACGCCATGGTAGGTTTCTATATGATTATTTCCTCTCCTCCTCTTCTTTCGCTCTCTATTTAGTTATTTCTGTTGCCTTGCAGACCTCTGCCATACCCCGTGTGAGTCTGAGCTGCGATCATCTGTCCGCTGTGTGGTGCTTGCAGTTCGTTCAGTCCATCAATAGTTTCCTCTTCAGCATTGCCCAGGTGCGAGCCGATCGATCAGTCATCTTTGGCATAGAAAAACAACGCAACCTGCAGGTGGCCCTGTCGCACTTTGTGGTAGATTCTAGTGCTTATACCCGAATTCTTTGTTATTAATTGCAACTGGTCTTTCAGAAGCCCTCAACGCGCCCGCACAACACTATGAGCTTTTCCGTAGCCAACAACTGGAACGAGGAGCGAAGACTAGTCATTAATAAGTATTTCGCCAATGGTCTAAAGACTTCCTACTTTGAGCTGATCGGACTGAAGCGCCACAATCGCTACAAAAACCTGGCCATTGAGGCGCTGAATGTGGGCGAGAGCGATTGGCTATTCGGCTGCACTGCCCAGGTTCACAAAGAGACGGGGGAACCTTACTGGTGAGTATTCCTTCCTGCACCATGCTAGAGCCCAGCCCCATTACATAATTCCTGTGTGCCTCTTTAGCGAAAAGGCCACACCGCTCATCCATCTAGTTCAGCAGCTGCCGAACAGAGAGCGAGAGCCGCGAAGCGTTGCCGTACTAAATCTCCACAACCTGCGCAATACCTACTTGGAGTGGACACATGTGCTAGTGCGCCTACCAGCGGGCAGCGGCCACCTTGGCTACAATCTAGACATCTACGATCCCCGGGAGCGGCACGTTGACATCCGCCTTCCTCGCTGGTACTCCTTTGCCAGGCAACTAGCCGTCAATGAAACGCTTCAAGGCACTCTCCACTACAGGCTGCGTATCAGCGACCTCTTCGATCCGTACCAGAGCCTGAGGGTGATCATTGAGCCCCTGCAGTGCCTCAAACCACAGTATCGCGTCACGGCCAGACTATGTGTTCCTTGGGCGGCAGGCTATGAACGCTTTCAAACGTTGACGTGAGTTTTCATGCTGATTTTTTCATGATTCAGTCAATACTTGATCGTCTATCCGATCCGCAGTTCTCCAGGCGAAAAGCCTCAGCTCTATGCGAACGTTCCCACCCTGCTTCCCAGGCACTATAATACGACTCTGAATCCAGTCACAATAGACTTGTACCTGGATCCCATCTGTCGCTATCGTATCAGGTAATTAAATACTTTCCACCTCTAAATGATTTAGAACAGTGTGGTGTGGATATATAATTCTCCCGCCTTCTCTTTCTCTTTCTCCTTCTCTTTCTCCTTCTTGTTGACGTCTTCCATCTCACTCGGATTCATTTGTTTAATCTAAGCTATGAGTATGGCTACTCCTCAGCGCTGTCCCGACTGGTCCTGGAGTTTTACGGCTGGCTACCGGCCCACCTGGCATGTGTGCTGCTTATCGTTCTGCGTAAGCAGGTTTCAACCTTCCAGGAAGTGGGCAGCTTCAGGAGCCTAAAGCCCTACACCGGCTACCTGCAGTACACGTCACTATACGTGGTCACAGGTTGTCCGAGAGAAATGCTCCAACTATGTACGTAGTCGTACAATGCAAACAAGTTTTCCCTTTTCTTGCAGCCTGTCGCCTGCTGAAGAAGCTGATACTGAGTAGCCGCGTGCTGCCCGCTCCAGAGCCCTTGGACTACAGCATCAACGTGTCAATTGTGATCCACTGCGCAGCGATTGCGCTCTCTTTGGTGGCAGCCCTGGCCACGTGGCTGGCCCTATCCCTCTACGGGAACGCATTTTATCGCTTGGCCCAGCGTCTGACGCGCCACTCGCAGGCCAGCTCCAATATACTGATCTCCATAATGACTCATCTGCCCATTACTTACGGAATCCTAACCATCGCGACGGCCATAGGTACCTGCAGTGGTGTAGGACTGCTGCTGGCCTTTGTTTTCTACTTTCTAATGTTGTCGAATGCCTATAAGGATTACCTGGAGGACTTCCTCTGGCAAAAAGCGGCCAATTTGGTGCGCGGTACAGTGGGTGAACCGGCTGCTCCAGCAGCAAGATCTCAGGAAACTAGAGATCTGCTGTCGGGCATAGATAATGTCCAGTCGGACGAGGATAAGCAGCAGCAGCAGGAGGAGGAAGAAGAAAAAGAGGCAGAACAGAAGGGCAATGATCCAGAGCCCTGTGTGGGCCTGCAAAACTTTCCCTTTCACGTAACCCTATTGCTGATGCTGCTCATGCAGCTTCTGCTCAATGCACCAAGCACTTTGGCCTGGGTCCGAACTCGACGGTAAGTGAAAGTTATAATTGAACTCAAATGAATCTTAGAAGGAATCATTTCTCCCCCTATTCCTAAATAGCCATGGCATCGACCTGCCCGATCCCAGTTTGCAGCCCAGCGTCGTGATCTTGGTATCCCTAAGTTTATTGCTGCAGTTTCGGGCGCCCCAGAAATGGTAAGTAAAGATTACCACTAATCTTAGCCAACACATTCTCACCCGGTCTCTCCTCTCCCCCCCCTTGCCTGCCTTAGCTCTGGCTATTGGATGATTTCCATTGTTCTGTACGTGCTCTCGGGGATTGTTCTGTTGTACTGTCAGGCAGCCATCTACAGGCTGAACTTTGTGTTTGCCGGTGCCTTCGCCTTGCTCACCGCCCACCAAGGCCTCTGGATTCTGTGGCGTCGCCTGGCCTGAACAGGTTTAAGCGCGTGTGTTAATTTCTTATTTATTTGTCCATTAGCTAATACAGCTATTAAGTTAGAGCGGCCAATGGCAATACACGCGTCGAAGTGTGCGGTTCAGTCTTACATAAACACGGCAAGCGACCATTGCAATTTAAATTAAGCCGCTATTGCTCCTAGCGGGAAGTCCAAACTAGTCCAACGCACATTGTACATTGCTTTAAATAATTGTTTTTTACGCTTGCTGCCGGCGATTATGGTAAGCGATATCAGGTATCAGCTGGTAGGCATGCCAATTACCATTTACATGAAATGTGTGAAAATTCCCATAAACAAGGCCACACTGTACTGCCATACACGGGTTTCAGTTCAGTTCAGAGCAAAAACCTATGTTTGTATATTTTAACTCCATCCAAAATTTTTTATTTTTCCTTTTTCCATTTCCCAGCCGATGCTTAAGATATTCGCAAATAAATGTTAGGCTCATCTAAAGACTTTAGCTCTAGTCTATATATATGTATGTATATGTTTTACGCTTTTTTTTGTTCAAATCGTTACCCCTACCCTTTACCACGATATACGTATGTACATTGTATGTATATGAAGGGCAGTTGGTATGTACATACATATATAATATTGCAAGTGCAATTTAATTTATACATAATATAGAGGTCATACATTTGTACATACTGTCTGCAAATGTTATCAGGGACCGTAATCACAATCAGCTATATTTTTAAAATCAATCAATAAAACAAAAATGTAATTTACATTTTCAGTTGCAATCATTATTTTTTGACACTGTTATTAGAAAATACAACTAATTTACTAAAGGTATGTATTCATTTTTTTCTCAACTTCCTATGACCTTTTCATTGTTTAGTTTTGTTCAGTTTTAAAATTAAAATTTTCAAAATTTTTTCAAATTATCGCAAGTTTTGAGATTTTTTTTTTATTTACTCAAAAACAATTATGGATAGCTAATAAAAAGAATTATTATCACCCAGGAATATCCTTAGGGATGAACAATTTTTGAAGATATGCATGGATTATTCTCAGAGCAGCCTGTGGGCATATTCCATTTTTCTGTGCGTATTAAATTCGAAATTAAATATGAAATTAATTCATTCTCTGTACTTAACTGAAAATAATCATTGTATACGTTCCCTGATTGCTATATATATATATACATATATGTATGTATTCGTTGCGTTATCGAAAATAAAAAAATGTCCATTACTTCTGCCAAATCAACAATTGCCTGTTGGAGAGTGTTGGGGGCTTTATTGCCAAAATTCATATCGGTGTGGCTGTAGCTCACAAAGTCCAAACTATGGTCGGCCCACTTCCATCCAAACTCACCATCATCTGTCCTCATGTCTTATTTGGCAAAGTGTTGAATTCCATTTGAAAAAATGCATCAGATGAAATGTCTGTCACCGCTAATGCCGAGTTATGGCACAGCTGGGCGTGGCAAAGTCATGCTGACAGCTGCGATAGCTGCCGACAGCGCCCGATTTGGCTCGATTGGCGGTTGTAGATGGGGTTTCGTTTCAGTTGAGTAGTCGAACACGCTTAATGGAAAATGAAGTAAATAAACACATCATCAGTTTCGTCACTTTCATACTAGTAAAATCGAGGGGGAACGTTGAGTCGCTTCTGTCGCCGCGACTCTACTTTTATACCCGTACTCAGTCAGCATACTACATATATGTATATGTGAGGTTACGGTATGTGTGCAATTTAAAACTATTTTATCAGTGTGCATTTTCTTGCTACATCTGTCTTCTACATCTAATTCACTTCCCACACCAACACGCCGTTCTAACTCGTTCTCCGTTAGAGGTCGCCCACTGAACGAGGCTGATCGTGTGCGCGAGAGGGAGTATCAGTGGAGGGGGTGGGGTTAAAAACTGAAAATTCATATCTTCATTCTGTAAGATACTGATCTATGATCAATAAAATATTGATCCGATCTGATCCAGATTCGGCAATCTGGTAGATTGGCAATTCTCTACGATACTGCGTGTTTCGTTTTCTCGTATCTTCAAAATTGTGGATGCCACAGATCTTCCTTTGCGGAAGGCGGGGCGGAAGGATGAAATACACTTGTAACAGTGTGATATCACATGAGTCTGCAAACAAAATTTGGTTGTTCTAGTGTTTATAGAATCTATAGACAGACATAGACATGGCAATATCCACTCGGAGGTTGATGCTGATCAATAATATATATGCGGTGTATATGGGGTTCGAAGTCCTACCCAACTCGCAGAGTTTTGCAATTTTCCCAACCTCGACAGCCAGTTCTGTTTTATGTAACGCAGCTTCAGGTCATATTCTAGCCATTTCTTTTAAACCGTTATCTCGATTACACTACTCGAAACGTGTTTTCCTCAAGGAGGAAAACCAACTTTTTCTTAAAGATTTTGGGCTTAGAAATGGTTTGATTATATTTTTTTTTTCTATGACAGAACTTTTTCTGAAGAATTCTGGTATTTTTTTTAAAGTTTTTTTCAGAGGTAGCACTCCTTATTTTTCACATAACACTAGTATCTTACGTCTGGTTGTAAAGAGCTTTGCTATTTTGAAAAGATAATTAAAGAAGCTAGAAGACAAGCCCAAACACTTTGTGATTTCAGCTTAACGTCTGGAAAATGTTAAGCATTGAAATGCAAAATCGATGATTTTTGTGCGTAATTTTATATCCTTGAGGAAAAAAAAGTTGGATTTTGTCGAGTAGTGTTATCGACATTTTTTGGTGAGCAGGGTAGACCCACTTACTATTAAACAAGAATAACCTTCTGGCTATAATAATGATCTTAGCTGAACCAGATTTGGCGGATCTGGAGGATGCTGATGAATGGATACATGGTACAACGTATAAGTTAAAATATTTATTATTAAAACCAAATATAAAAAAAAAATTGTTTGTTAAAAGAACATGGCATTAAAGCATCTGCATCTGTACATACGTATGTATGCAGATATAGATTTACGTAGCCTATATGTATGTGTATGTGTGTGTACATTTGTACACCTCGAGCTTAGATAGAATGAGTGGGACGAGTATAACGATGAATGCACTAGAGAAGCGGCGACTACTGCCAATAGCCAGGAACGAGCTGTGCTGGTCCCTGGGCATAAGCCAAATACCCGGGGGACGACATCACATCGACACTGTGAAACAGAGGAGAATAATTTTGAGAGAAAGTTAGCAGCAGTGTTGGGGGGGTATACAAACCGCATGGGCTCCGGCTGTGAGGGAGCGGCGCGATAGTAGCGCGGTCTGGGCGCCACATAGTTGCCAGAGGCGAAGCTGCGTGGATTGGCAACGGGAAAGCGAATGGAAGCGGCTTTTGAAGGGCGACCGCCGACCCGTGCCCGGGCTCGCGAACGCGAACGGGCGACTGTAGCGGTGCGTGCAGTGGCAGCGGCTGGACCGTTTCCGGCTGCAGCGCCGCCATCGGTGCCGGCTGCTGCTAAGCCCCCACCCAGTCCCAGACCCGACAAACCACCAAGTCCGCCCAGACCGAGGCCCACAGATCCTGCGCCAGGCACTGGCGTCTGCCACATGGCGGCCAGTTGAATGGGTACCAATGCTGGCAGCGAGACGGTAACTGGCACACCGGGAGGAGGTCCGGCTGGAGCCTCTTGAGCCGGTGCTGGGGCCTCCGGTTCTGGTTCCTCATCCTCCTCCTCCTCCTCGGGAGGAGGGTTACTGGTTACCTCCGGCACCGGCTCATCCTCCGGCTCGGGTGGTGGTGTCGGTTTGGGCTCCACATCTTTCCAAGCCGCCAGCAGAGCAAGAAGTTCGTCCTTTGTTACATGCGGGCTCGATGAGGGCGGCAGAGGACTGAACCCGAAGCTGGGACTGGGACTGGCCCAGCCGCCTCCGCTACTCCAACCGATGGGTGGACCGGGTGGGCCAAAGAGGGAGCGCTGTTGCCGATGCGGCTGCGGGTGCGGTTGTATCGGTCCGCCCGGATAGCGCAGTGGCTGGATGATCTGGCCACGGACCTGGCTGAGGGACAGCAGGATCAGTGCTAGGCAGCGGGAAATCTTGTAGGCCTGCATTGCTTAAGATCAGCTTGAGTGCGCGATGTTATCTGTGCATCAATTGGCGACCGAAGCCTTTTATATGAGCCAGACCACTCCAGGCCATGCCGTGTCTGGGCAGACCAGGCCAGTCTGGGCCTGATCGAGTCGTGAATTGGGTTAACAATTGTCTACACCACACTGGACCGGCCTGGAGCGGACCGGAAGCGTCGGACCGCGAGGCAATCGGCATTGGCATTTGGTCAACTGGTTCAAATCGTTATTTACGCATTTCAGTGGGCCTAGGAAGCGTGGACCATTTATGGCTCCCATTGCATCACTGTACCGAAGCCTAAACAAATAGCTGCAAATGAAAACGAAATCGACATGGAAAAAGTAGACTCATAAAGAAAGGAAAACTGGTTCGCATGCACGCAGCTACACAACTGTGTAGCACAGTGTTTGCGCCTGGCTTAGTTGGCTTTGTTGATGCCGGGAGCTGGCAAGTTCCACGACTTTTTGTCCTCGTAAAACTGTGAATACCAGTTCGTAGGTAGCCACCGTAGTCGTAGTCTCCACTAGCCACCAGCTGCCTCTCAGCGCGTATCAGTATCAGACGAGGATCCAACTAATGTTAGCCTGTCATCGATCATGGACGCATGCTCACCGCCAGAAGTAGTTTCCTGGTGATGCTAAAAGACTTGAGACCCATCAGGGACATCGATCGCTCACGTGACCACGTCCAGAATGTCAATGCCTCGGTCACGCTGACACGCTTGGCGTTGCAGCTCTCTGCGACTGAGCATGCTCACAAGCATGCGGAAGATGTCGATGTCCCATCAGAGATTACAAAAAAAACGGTCATATGTACATTAAAATCACACACCCAAATAAATAATTATAATTATATATATATAATCATTTTTTAATAAATATATTATTTAAATTATTTTTAATAAATATATTATTTAAATAATAATAATGACTTTAATTTATTAATTAAACGAATAGTAGAAGCTGCGACAGGGACCGCCATTGTGTTTCAACGATTTACGCCTGCGCATAGAACATCGCTGCGTTTTGCACACTAGCGCCCTCCCTGACAAGAAACATCGATATCAGCATGAGAATATATCGCAGGGCCGTCTGCTAGGGCTGCAACGATATATCCAAGCCTAGCTTTGCTCTGCCATTGCACCGCTCCGACAAAAACAAACAGCAGGCAACCGCAGCTCGGCACTCTGACAAAGTGGTGGCAGAGTTATTTTCTCGTTCTTTGTTGTTTGTAGTGTTAGTGTTGTTGTCCATTGCCAAAGAGAACACGAACTCGAACGTGATCGGAGGAGATCTCTTGCGCAGAATCAGCCGAAACAGCTGCAGCCTCAGCATCAGCATCCGCCACAGCTTCAGCTCAGTGTGTCACTGCCAACGTCAGAGCCAGTGAAGACTTTGATAACCATTATTCGAAATATTGTGTACTCTACTCGCGACTTGCCGACGAGTTCTAATACGTGTTTTTACCAATCTATGTGTTTTTTTTTGATTGGCCAAGTGCTGTGCGTCGAGCCAAAATGCAATTACATAAATAATATTTAAAATCGCTTAACAAAGACAAAGTACCAAAGTACCAAAAACACGTTCGGGTAAGCCAAGGCAGGAATCATACCAACAATTTTATGCAATTGTGCAGGCCTATTGTTGTTGCAGTAGGTACACACACGCACACACACACACACACACATGGGATGTACCATAACGAAATGATAAAGAAACGGCTGTTCTGGTTGTCCCTTGTTTGCCTGCCTGAATGTCCGATGCAACGGCATTCGGAATTCAATTCCCACCCTCTGTCGAGCAGCTTCACACACACACACACGCATAAATACGTACACTCGGATCAGCCTTAATCGTGCTCACTAATTCTCTTTGCCCTATCCTTCCGGCTTGTCTTTCCTTTTTATTTATGTACGCAGATCTAGTTGATTCTGGTGCGCTGATTTCGATTCGATTTTAAAACTATCCCCACACCTACATATCTCGATCCTTTGGCCAAGACCCGCTGCACATTTCCCAAACGCATGAATCACCCTCGAATCTACCCTCCCCCCGCCAGCGCACTCAGAAACCGCTTTTTCACTGGCTATCAAGAAATTTACATGTTTGACTTTCGATTAGTCAGCAACACCAGCGAGATACTATATATATTTTCGGTGCAATGACATCAAAGAACACTGAAATACTGGGGGACAAAACGCTATCTAGAAAACATCAAAATTTTTAGTTCCGTTGCAAACAACATACATTTGTATATATGTATTCCTGATCCTATTTGTTGCGCATTTGAGAATGTAAATACGCTAGAACCTAGATTCCACTTATAACGCAACAAAATACTTCTTTCATCCTTTCACATACATACGATGTACATATGTATATACAATCCTCTGCCTTTTGTTGTCCCCAAAATATACAAAATCAAAAATCATTTGGATTAATGATTTTGTGTCCAAAACAACTCAATTTCTAAGATAATTTTATTTTCATTTCTGTAAGAAACACATTTCATACAATTGTATGTACATATATTTATGTATGCATATGTATGCATGTACATTGCCATTTCTATGCCCTTGTAGAGTTAGTTGATTTGATCTGATTTTGGGCAGATGTTGCGCACCAATAACCAATATTTTCACGTATTTAAATCAATCAAGTAGATATATATTATACTTTGTGCACGTTGAAAAGAAATGCATTTTTGATTTACATACATACATATGTATGTATTTGCATCAGTATGCTCATAAACTACATATGTATGAATAAGGAGTAGAGCTGTACGGACTAGATGTTTTCCCCATCTCTCATAAAAAGTGCAAGCAAGTGCTAGATATGCGGTCTGCCTTGCCGCTCTTCTTCTTCTTTTGGATGTTACATAGAGCTACACGATTCTAATGAATCACTCATACTCATTGAGGACCGGGTGTAAAAAAGCTATATATGTATATATATAGCCTTAAGCAAGCTACAATGACAACACTGGTAGGTATGTATTTACATACATATGAATATACATTTGTTGATTGATAATTTTTTGGGCTTTCCTCCGGGTCTCGTCTTGGTTTCCCCAAGAATTTCGAGTGGTGGGAATTCAAGCTTGATAAGACTTTTCCGGGTGTAATTTCATATGCATATGTACATACATATACATACATAAATTTGTATACATAAGCTCCTATTTGCTTAGCTGTGTGTGCACAGTGCGTTTACAGGGGAGAGGAGTGAGAGCATATGTAGTAATCCGCTGATCCCGAGTGGGGGAGCATTATCTGGAATCTGTGCCATCATCATTGCCAACTGGTTGGTTGGGGCCCCCCAGCCCAACTGTATTGTGTACACTCACGCAGTTATGGGAACGGGATGAGATGGAGTGGGATTGGATGCATGTACAGATTTCCATTTGCGGGGACGGTCCCCTTGTCCGAAAATCAAGAGAACTCAAAACAAACACACATGTTGATCATGCATGAAAGCAACCAACCGCTTCGTTTAACCCTCACCCCAGCTCTGTCTGGTGGTGGTGGTGGTGGTGCTGCTGGCGCTGCAGCGTCACCAGTTCCCAGTTCTTCGGAGAGCGTTCCATGCACCGGAAACATACATATTTAAATGCGTAACAGGGCGCATTTTAATTTAGCCGATCCAAATAAAACAAACACAAAAAACAAAATAAATTAAATTGTGTGTGTGCAAAGCAATTTGAGCCTCTCGTTGAACTTATGCATGCGCAGCAGAAAACCTCCCATGATACTCAAACCCCAGCCTAATTGAGATTTCCATTGATTTAGTATATCTGCTCGTTTTCCGTTGTATATACATGCATAGACACATGTATGCATACATATGTACCTATGTATGCATACTGTTTGACGCGTTGTCAAGTTCGTGCAAATTCTTCTGTTTACATTCCAACGATCGCAATTTCATATTAGGTGCGTTGAAGTCTCTGTGTGTGCGCGGGGTGGCGGAGGGTTGCCTCTTGCAAGACGGTTTCCAGTGCGGCGCAGCTTCTGCGCCACTTATCATCTCAAAAAGAAAATTAAAATTGAATTGGTCGTAAAAAATACATTAAAATTGCCGCTGATAACTCCTAGCCAGTCCGCAAAGATAACCATTCAAAATCCAAGCAGTGAGCATTGGAATATGGATGAACACATTATTGTGCATTGTTAAGAGTCAAAGAACATGCGCACACATTTCCCTTTTTCTTCAGTTTTCGACGTTTCGACCGAACTATATACTTGCACTACATACAACGAATACATGGACATATTTATGTACATTTACATATGTATCTATGTACATAGACGTGAACAGTCAGTTGTGTTTAATGAAATAGTAGAGCTGCACCTCACTACTTTCAAAACTCTTTTTGAGAGATTTCTAGTCTTTCAAATTGAACAAGTGATACCGGAACGGAAAGCCTGGAATGTTAACATTAGAAACTCGAAGAAACATTGTTACATTTGCATTCAATCTTCTTGTTTTTCATGACTTTGGACAACTACCCATGATATCTGCTGTTCAATGAAATAGTAGTGCTGTATTAAATTTTTTTAAATTAAAAAACAAAGCAAATTATTTGGAATACCAAATACATTGTTGTAACTGCAAATCTGTCAAGCAGAGCCAAGTTTTAGCAAGTGGTTAAGAATTATTGGCCCAAATCCTATTGAAGTGTTGGCAAGAGATTAATGACCCATGTTCGGCCGGTGCAAGTTCGTAATGAAAACCAAATTGATGAAAAACTAAATATTAAAGCTCAAGAAACATGAAGAACATGAAATTTATGTCTTCATTTTAGTTTCGTTCTTTTTTTCGATTTTCTAAAAAAACACTACTATTTCATTGAACAGCATATTTCATGGGTACTCGCCTTATGGCATGTAAAACAAGAAGATGGAATTCAAATGTATGGATATTTCTTCGGTTTTCTAATGCTTACAGTCTATTTAAAAAGGTATAATTTGTTCAATTTGGATAGTTGAAAGTGTCTCAAAGAGTTTTGAAACTGATGAAGTGTGGCACTACTATTTCATTGAACACAACTGTATGTACTCTTGATTAACCAATTTCATAAATTTTAAATAATATAATTTCCCTTTCTTAAGAATAACATTAAATGAATGCCCGATCCCTACATACGTATGTATATAGACCCCTATCAGTTGGGATTTTCAGTCCAACAATACCAATCTGGATGCAAAATTCACTATAAAAAAGAAAAGGAACGTGCGAGTCGCTTCTGGGGAAGTGACTCTACTTTTATACCCGTTACTCAGTCAGTATATATATACTTTTTGAGCTTATGATTTGTGTAGAATTTTTAAAACATTTTAAATTTTGTTGCTACATCTGTTATCTACATCCACATCTACAATGTATATTCTACATCTTCTCCGCCAGCGGGCTCTCGCGCACTGGCTTTATTCTGGCTATAATAATGATCTGATCTGATTTAGTTTCGGCAATCTGGTAGATATGGTCATTCTCTACGATACTGCGGTTTTAGTTTTATCGTATCTTTAAAATTGTGTCGGCAACAGGCTGTCACGTCCTTTGTGTGGTCGGAAGAGGCGGGACGAAATTTTGAAATACGCTTGAAACAGTGGGATACTGAGTCTGGATACAAATTTGTCTCTGAGAACTAGGCGCTCATCAGGACAGACGGACGGACAGGCAGACATGGCTATATCGACTCGGCTATTGATGCTGGATACTTTATGGAGTCTATGCCTTAAACCCATCCATCTCGACCACAAAACTAATATACACCTGAACGCTTCGAGTACCGGGTTTAAAAAATCTTTAACACATCTCAGCATGATCAGCTTATACACAATACATATACCCCTATATTCTCTTTGAGTATCGGGTATAAATATTCTGCATTCATATCAATTGAATTAGGAAGACTGGTATTCTAGGCTTTTTTCACGGGGAAGTTTATGCGGGAAATGGCAGGAAAAAAAAGCAAGCCATGCAGATTTGAATCAATCGAAAACCGGATTGATCATTGCTACATATACATATTACCAGTTGAAATTTATAACAAGTTCAAATCACATAAATCAAATGTCTGGTTCGTAGACTTCCTCGCTTATCCATGAGATCAAGTTTGTCTGAGCCAATTGCATCCGCAGGATTTTTGCTACTTTGTCTATTTAGTTACTATTCGCTTAATTTCAGGTTTGTATAAGGGTGGATTTGGATCAATTTAGATTCAGTTAGTAAAGTCAATAAAAAAAATCGGTTTGATATTTTGTGGGTCGAAGTAAGGTAAGACACTCATATCTTGATCCTGAGTAAGAATACGTGCACACATGTTCCACCTGTCTGCATACAATAAAACAGTATCCCTTTGCATGTTCAAAAAAAAAAAAACTAAACTTAACATACATATGTATGTATGCTATGTATTTTTTATGGGTAATCGTGTAAGTCGTGTAATCGTGTCCAATAATTGGCTTTGCTTATTTAGCTTATCCGTAGTTCATCAATTGTTTACCAAATTATATTAAACAATACTTCCTTCTACCTCATTTAAAACGTTAAATGACAACTATGTATTTTAGCATGGACATAAACATGGACTTGAGTGCCCCTCCGACGGCATCACAGTCGATATACCCGCATTCGGCAACAATGTTTGCCGCCATCAGTGCCTGCGTCTTTGTGACCGTTGGCGTGCTAGGTGAGTGAATATACATCTAATGAATTTCCTTTAACTGCCATCTGCTAACCTGCTCAACTACTTCTGCCCCAGGAAACCTAATCACTTTGCTGGCTCTACTCAAAAGTCCAACGATACGGGAGCATGCGACGACAGCTTTTGTCATATCCCTGAGTATATCAGACCTGCTATTCTGCTCCTTCAGCATGCCTCTGACAGCAGTTCGCTTCTTTCAGGAGGTGAGTCTGACCACGCACATACATTCCACATTCGGTATTTGACCTGAGCGTAACCAGTAATCGTTTCCACCACAGAGCTGGACCTTTGGCAGCACCTTGTGCAAGATATTCCCTGTCATCTTCTACGGCAACGTAGCCGTCTCACTTCTCAGCATGGTGGGAATCACCCTCAATAGGTAGGAGGTGGCGACTGAGACGCACTGCGAAGGCTCTCCACTAATCCACACCCTGGTGTACTCGTAATCCTCTTCCAGGTACATACTCATCGCTTGCCATAGCCGATACTCACAGATTTACAAGCCTAAGCTCATAACGCTGCAGTTAGTTTTTGTGTGGGCCGTCTCCTTCTTGCTTCTGGTGAGTAAAAATAAATACTAGTATGAGATTGAATCTAAAAAATATCAAACATAATACGAGTATACGTATTACAGTTGCCGCCCATTCTCGGGATCTGGGGAGAAATGGGACTGGACGAGGCGACGTTCTCCTGCACAATACTCAAGAAGGATGGAAAGTCTATCAAGAAGACGCTTTTCCTTATTGGTTTCCTTCTGCCGTGCCTGGTCATCATAATCTCCTACTCCTGCATTTACATAACTGTGCTGCACCAAAAGAGGAAAATCCGAAGCCACGACAACTTCCAGATTGGCGCCAATGCGTCGGGCAAGGGCACATCCGGGGGCTCGTACGTGACGACAACCTGCACGAGAAAGGTGCGCGAGGACAACCGGCTCACCGTAATGATGGTGACCATCTTCCTGTGCTTTCTTATCTGCTTTCTGCCACTGATGCTGGCCAATGTGGTGGACGATGAGCGAAAAACCTCCTATCCCTGGCTACACATAATAGCCTCAGTCATGGCCTGGGCCTCCAGCGTCATCAATCCGATCATTTACGCAGCTAGCAATCGCAACTACAGGCAAGTGCCATGGAAACCCTTTCCTCCCACCCAATCATATTTATCCTTTCTCTTGCAGAGTGGCCTACTACAAGATATTTGCACTTCTTAAGTTCTGGGGCGAGCCCCTGTCGCCGATGCCAAGTAGGAACTATCACCAAAGCAAAAACTCAAAGGAACTTTCGGGCGTCATCCGCAGCACTCCGCTCTTTCACGCTGTTCAAAAGAACACTACCAACCAAATGTGCCAGACATATTCAGTGTGATTGAGTCGATGTCGGTGTCGGGCCTTTGCCTTTGTATTAGAGCTTTACACCATACCAATTACCTACTAATTACTTCGTAATTTATATATGTATATGTACATGTATTCCAACGCATATGTAAGTCGCATATGGAAGCAACCGAAATAAATATAACTTTAGATCAATTGAGAATGCCATGTCTGAATTAACTGAATTTACGGATGCATGAAATGTTACAGAGCCTGGGCAAGGCTTGGACACATGCTGTACTACTATTGGCAACGGACTAGTCCATATTGGATTGATTTTGGTTCAGACCTAAGCCTAGCTATTTATTTCGAAGAATTGCACTCGTTACGCAAAAAGTATTCACGAATGTTGGTTGAGCGCTATGACGCTATCAGGGAATCCAACCACAAAATCACAAATTCATATGATGAGGCACACGCGTTTTTCACTTCATTTCGGGACGCTCCCAAAATAGCGAGCAAAAAAAAATAGTTGTAATCACATTAAAAAAATGGTTTATTTTTCTTTTCTTCTATTTCGCCGGATAACTCTTAACGTCCTCAAGATGTACAACAATTAATTGTTGCAGTTTTTATGCCTTGACGGCATATTTGCGCTGTGGGAAGATGGAACGCTTGCGAATTTCCTTCAGCGTCTTGCGGTTAGCATCGCGGGGCGACAGAGCCTTGCGGATTGCGCGAGTCTTCTTGCGGCGCAGATCCAGGGGCTTGTACTTCTTGTTCTTGAAGACCTTGCGCAAGTTCTCCTTCTGCTTCTGATGCATCACAATGTAGACGCGAGCGATGGCCTTGCGCACCACACGGCTGAAATTGCAAACAAATAAGTCGATCAGTCATGAAGCCGGCCAGGGGAAAGGGGACGTTAGCTAGGCAAAACACTACTTACATCTTGGAGAGCTTGGATGGCGCTCCTCCGGTGACCTTGGCCACACGCAAATTGAGGAGCTCATTCTTGAGCTCATCCAATTGCTTGGTGAGCTCCTTCTTGTCCTTGGTTCTCAGCTCGGAGCACTTGACCTTTACCTAAAATTAATGAGGCAAAAATTCGTCGAGTTATTAGTTATTCAGATAAGCACACACAAAAATATAATTTTCAACACGAATTATGAATTGGTGTCTTTGCGTTTCACACATTTTTTTTAAATATTATACGCGGATGTTTGTTATTTTCATAGATTAGTTTTCAGGCTAAATTCGGCACCAACCATTTTTCTCGCTGGTCACGTCAAAAAAGAAAGAAGAAACGATAACTAGTTGACGTCAAAGCGATTTCGGAGCCACCCAATGAACCAGCGCTCTGGTTCAAGTTCCATGTCATCGAATCAGTGTCGCTGTGGTTCTTTTTGTTCTAGATGTATAGGAATGCTAAAACTAACTTATGTATATATACTCAACTTTTTTTTACGAATATTTAAAACAAATTTGACCATATCCATAATATCCACAATGATAATATAATATTCTTCGACAAAAAGAAAATCGATGCAAAGAATCGGTTCATTCTGAGCTGCAATTTCGACGTATCGAACTAATTGTGGCGTCGAGCCATGTAAACAATCTTGGAACCATCTCTGTCAAAGATTTACTGTATAATTAGGTTCGCAATTGTTCAACAAATAAGCAGCCAATGAGTTATTTAAGGGAAAACAAGAGAAATATTATTTGATAACAATGGCTGATAGGGCTATCAAGCTGTTAGTCATCGGAGAAAGCGGTGTGGGCAAATCCAGGTAAATTATATATGTATTTATTTCTGTGTCCCAAACCTGCTGCGTATATTCCATATACGCACAGATATGCACATATATATGTACTGACGAGATATAGGCGAGAGTTTTAACTGCTTGAATCATATTTTGTAAACAGCTTAATACGGCGATTTGTCGAGAACAAATTCGACGAGAATCATGACGTCACAATCGGCATGGACTTTAAAAGCAAGGTGATGAATGTCGACGGCACTGACTACAAAGTAGCACTCTGGGACACTGCGGGAGCCGAAAGGTTTCGCAGTCTAACACCGAGCTTCTATAGGAAGGCTCTTGGCGCCATCCTGGTCTACGATATCACGAACCGCGACTCACTGGTCAAACTCGAGGCCTGGCTCGCCGAGCTAGACAGCTACAGCGATAATCCTAACATAGCCATAATCGTTGTGGGCAATAAAATCGACCAGGAACGTGTTGTGGATCGCGAGGAAGGACGCAAGTTTGCCCGAAAGCATCGTGCGCTTTTCATAGAGACCTCGGCCAAATGCGACCAGTTCGTTAGTGATGTGTTCAAGGATATTGTCGAGAAGGTAACTGATTCCACGGTGAAGTGGAAGGTATTTTCCATATGTAAACAAAACCAGATATAATCAATTGTTCCCTTTCAGATTGTTTCCTCCGAGTATTTTGGCAATGGAAATGGGTCCAATGGCATGGATATTGGCAATGGCAATCAAGATCGGGAGGAACCTGCATCGGCGTGTTATTGTTGATGACCGTGTGTTTTAGCCAGATTTCATGTGTGCTTTGTCAAATGTTTAGCCTGTATTTTATTAATCGTTTCAATATCATTAGCATAAAGTCAACCCAACCATTCAACTTGTTTCGCCTATGAAGCCCATGTTCGGTTTGCACACTCGAACGCATTTGCCTGTAATGAACGCTATTCTATAAATAGATTTATAGAATAACTCCAATAGTCAGCCCTTATTGTGAAATGCAGGAAAGTTTACATCGGCGGGCCAAAGTTTATTTGCACATGTAGTGCAATAACCAATTGAAGTTATTTTTATACTGGAATCAAACATTTGTTTATCCGTAAGCTTCTTAACAGGTAACGCCTCTTATTACTAGATGGAAAAACAAGCAATTTCAAGCAGAAGCAGCCCACGGCCCATGACCCACTCCTCATGCACTACGGCAACCAATTACCAACCAAAAATACAAACAGACGGAAAGACGAGCATGGCTATTTATGCTAGTCAAGAATATGGCGAACAGGGCATACAATGGTTTTAATATTCATTGATGTTTGCATCTCCTTAACATATGGGCAGTTCCTTTCTGTCGTTACGTTAAATTCGTACGAAAAAATGTTGAAAAATATAGACAAAAAGCCGAAATTGAGAAAAGCATTATCCTTGTTGAATATGAATTGGTTAGCCCTATATTCACCAAAAAAAATGGCAAAAATCGGCCACACGGTTTTAAAGATATAAGCCAAAATATTACCTAAAATTTCGTTACATTAAACAGAAGTGGTTTTCGAGTTTGGGTTACAAAATGGCAAAACTCTGCGAATTGGGTAGGTCTATCTGTATACAAATTTTCTGTGCACGTTTCCTGTTTTTTTTGCTATATGTCCGCGGAGGTATCTGACGAACGTTACTGGCGTGACGTTACCAAATTCCGCGATTATAAAAGCCTAAAAATATACTGTTAGCCGAGGTTGGACCAACGCTCTGATCATTTTTTTAGGTAGTTAAATATGTTAGAAAGACCGTAAGGAGAAACTTTTATCAAGAATCATCTTTTTCCCAGGAGATAATAGTAAAAAAAATATGTCTATAAAAATACCGAAAACGGGAACTTTTGCTTATTTGAATGGGTTTTCGCATGAAAGTTAATGAAATTATATGTCAGTAAAGTGACTAGTTACCTTTCAATAAATTTAGAAAAAAATATCCGGAAAAAATTATATGGAAATCGGTTTTTATTGACTTCTTATGATTTTTGGCCTGGTGGACCTTTTGGCGGAACTGCCCATATGTACTATAAACGTGTGGGAACGAACCCCAGTTGCAAAGTGATATCTGATTTAAAATCAAAAGAATACGTTTGGAATTTTATTAATACCAGTCGTTAAGTGTCGGGAACTCAGTTTGTACATATTGGTATGTATGTATGTACGTATATGCAAAATCCTATGGTTTATGTATCTTGTACCATAGATTCCTGCAAACTTCGATACAGGTCTCTCTCTCTCATCCCACCATCGAGATTCCATTCAGTCGTTATATCTCGTTCTGTCATATTTAGCTACTAGACGCCGAGAGCATGGCAGGGGAGTCTCGGGAAATGGTTCTCTTCATGCTGGCTATTATAATATTCCGATCTGAATCAAAGGTCACATTCTGTTAGATGATCACCTTTTCTTCTCCCTCATAATCCAAGCCAAAAATATATAAAGTTGATAATCGCTTCTTCCTTTAATTTTTCGTTTTTTATTTATATGAAATTTCCCTTTTTCTTTCAAGTCAAAATGTTCTTTCTTGAAGTACTTTATGAAAAAAACAAAGCATAGAGTAAATTGACTTCAATGCCAAAAAAGGAAATTGGGTAGGATGTAGAATAGCAACAAAAGTCCAATCGGCATGACAGCTTAGGGTAGTTTTAAGTTTAAAATTTCAAATGAAGGTGCATTGTTATATATGTATTATACTAGTACGATATCCCCTTTTCCATAAACACGGAAAAATAACCTTAAATGGTAACGCTGACTGAAATTTTCATGGGTTTTCGTACGGCTAGTTTTTTCTTCTGCTCTAAATTTGTGTTTGTTTTGTTTTGCTTTGAGTTAGAGTGTATTTACATTTATCGGCGATTAAATGTAGCAATTACCGCTATCGCTAACAAGGTGGATTGGATTGAGAAATCGTTGAGGATGCGCTATTGCTTTATAAAGAAAGAGAAGGCTTATAAAACACAGCTCGACATTTGGCCGCAACAATTCCCGGAGCTTGCCCTGTATATACATTTTGTAGTCGTATGGGTTCCGTAAGTGTAACTTAAGATCTATCCACGTATATCGTTCGTCTTTCTTACTGCGAAGATCTGATCGCAACCCGGTGGCTGCTTCTACTTGCCCGAAATGCCACTCTTTTTGGCATCCAGTTCGTATATGAGCAGTCGCCACATTTTTACTACAAACACCTCAGCTTCCTCATCCAGTACCTGCAGGAGAAGCAGTCAAGTCAGCACCGCATAAAAGTGAGTGAAAGTGAAAGAGAAAAAACAAGAAAATGAAATGAAGCTTGGATTAGTTTTCAGTTGAAGCTAAGCGTCTCAAATGACAGCTTACCATTTGAACATCGTCCAGGATGCTCTGGGGCTGACTGCCGGCCAAAACTTTGGAACATATAAAGTCCACTAAAGTTGGCTCCGGCTCACCGATATACTCAATGATTTTCTTATTTATCCATGGACGTATTTTTCGTTCCATTAGACCGCTATCGATCTCGTTGCGGTCAAGTTTATAATTAAATAGTTCCTCCTTTTGCGTGGGTATCCTGTCAATAATGCTTTTTATATGGCGCCGTTTTTCATCATACACCTTTGCACCATTCTCATCCTTTTTGGTGTTTGTCGCGGCAGCATCTGCGCTGTTGGTCGCAGATGCAGCTGCATCATTCTTACCGTGTTTGCTACTGTGATGTTTGCCGCCTGATTGGCTGCCGGCATTTGCGCTGCTGTTGTTTTTCCCGCCGCTCCCACTCCCGGACGACGCCGATCCGGACCCAGAGCCCCCGCCAGCTTGGGCTATCTTCTGGCTAACAGCAGCGGCAGCAGCTGTAGCGGCGGACACGGCAGAGCTCTGTCGCTCCGCTGCAGTCATAGCGCTGCTGTTCCCAACGCTGCCGACTTGGTGATCGTTCTCATTGCTCATGTCGTCGTAATCTTTGAGCAGGGTGGAATAAAATGTTAGGGGCAATGATTCTTATATGAAAATCCCATTTTGTCTTGTCTCACCTAGTGGAACCAGCTTGCGCTTTTTGGGGTTGATGTTTTCGTCGTTATCGTCGTCGTTGACGAAGACTCCGGTGGCCTCGATCTTCTTTTTCTTGAGGTTGTTGCCCAGAGTGAGCGAGATGAGCGGCATGGTTATAGGGGGAGTGGCTGAGGGGACCATGACCGAATCGTTTCCAGGGGCCAGGTCAGTCATGGCACTCTGAGAAGGCGTGTGGATGTCGGCCACCGACAGTGAGTCCCTGGACTCACTGTTCTGCCGGCTTAGGCTGTTTTGACGCGACGGCGACTTCTTGTTGTTGTTCTTGGCATAGGCACTGGCATTGGAAGCAGTGTCGGCCATGGAGCCATGATCATCATTTGATATGGAATCATCGTTGTGTTCAGCCATGTCTGGATCGTAGGCCACCATCTCCTTGCGGCGCTTCTCCGCCGATGTCAGGGCCGAGTCCTGATTGTCAGCCCCTGTCGCAGCCCCTGCAGTTGTGGCCTGCTTGGTGAGGCGATCGCGCTGGCCGGTTACCAGCTCTTGGTTAACGGTTACAAGAATGCGCGGTTCGTACAGTTTCTCGATTTCGCGGCGGGCCTTCTCGTATTCCAGCGAAGGATTCTCGAACTCACCGCTGAAGATTTTTGTCTTCAGCTCGGCCAGTTCGTCCGCCTCCTTTTCCCGGTCCTTAGAATCTGCATCCGCTTCGCGCACACGCTCTGCCAGACGCTGCTGGAGCTCCCGTCCTTTGTAGTATAGCGGGTCGTCGCGTTCATCGTCGTAGTCTTCGACGAACTCTTTCAGGCGCTTGGCATCGCTCTCGCGCTCCTCATGACGCATTACCTCCTTCAGGCGGTACTGTGGAAAGAAAGAATGAGACCAAATGAAATATTGCAAAAGCGTGTGGTGATACTCCGTTCTACCTTCTCGTTCTCCTTGGACTTGCGCTTCTCGCGCATCTCCCAGTTGGAGAGGCGCTGCTGGTAGGCGATTTCCTTTTCGCGGGCTTTCTTTTCAGCCTTCTTGCGCTCACGCGTTTCTTCCTCCATTTCCTTCTCGCGCCGCAAGTCGCGCACTGGCTTGAGGATCTTCTCCTCGCGCTCGCGCTCTCTGTCCCGCTCTCGTTCTCTTTCGCGCTCTCGCATTTCATTACGCTCCCGTTCCCTTTCTCGCTCCCGGAGCTCGATACGCTCCCTCTCGCGCTCCCGTTCACGCTCCCGCTCGCGTTCACGCTCCTTCTCACGGAGCTCCCGCACCTCCCTCTCCCTGTCTCGCTCTCTCTCACGTTCGCGCTCGTGATCCTTGGAACGGGACTTGGAGCGGCGACGTCGGCTCTCCTTCGCTTCGGGACGTCGCTCTTTCTGTGTTATATCGATGGTCACGGGCTCCTTGCGGCTGCTGCCACTGCGCACCGAGAGAGTGGTGGAACTGGAGCCAGTAGCAGGGGCAGACGAGCCAGTGGCAGCGGCGGCTGAACTGGGTCCAGTAGAGGCAGGTGTTGTCACATCCTTTTCAACGATCACGACAACGTCGTCAGCTTCGGTGGCGCTGGATTTTCTAGTGGAAGATTTGCGCTCGCTGTCACGCTGCTGCTTCTTCCGCTCCCTGTCACGCTCCTTCTCCTTACTGGCGGCCAACTTCTCCTTTTCCTTCTCTTTCTCCAGCTCCTTGCGATGCTCATCGGCTTCCGCACGTTTGCGAAACTTGCCGATCTCGCTGCTTATCAGATTGCGTTTCTCTTCCTCCAGTGCATTTTCGTTGAGGACCTTGATCTTGATGTCATCCTCCCGACGCGTCTTCTTGTTGCGGTTGCTGCTGCCATAAAGATCACCGCGAGTGCTGCCATCGAAGCCTTCGAACTCGTGCTTGTGCTCTTCGAGCAGATCTTGCATCTGGTTGACGGCGCGCTCGTCTTCAGTCTTTTCGTCCACAGCATTCGCTCCCTCCCCATTTTTGCATTCTTTCTCCTTGTAGTCCTCGATGAGTACTTTATTCTTCGCATCCACCTTGGCCACCAGTTTCTTGCCGTCGATTTCCATCTCGCTGAGCAGGCGAACGGCCCGCATCGCCGCAATAGGGCCACTGAAATGAGGAAAGTTTCTGTTAGAAGTGTATGTATCAGATAGCACACACCAATCACCAATGACAGACAGATGAGATAGAAGTGAACTTTAAGTGTTTCCATTAAGGAGCAAACGTGCAGTTCACTGCTACCTTGCGTTTGTCGAATCATTGCGACAACATACTCAAACTCGCAGAATCCGAATGTAGAGACGCGCTTCCAGTTGATGACCATGCCGCATGTGGCGAGGATTCGTTTGAGTAGAGCTTCAGGGACCCGTTCACTTATGTTGCCGACGAACACGGTTATTATTGGTCCACGGAACTGAGGCTGTGGCTCCGGCGGGCGGTGATATACTGTCGGCTGAGAGCTGATTGTGGCAGAGTTGCGAAAGCTGCGGGGCGGATTGCCCATGGACTGCATCATCTGCAAACACAGTTGGAATCAACCATATCAGTGCTGTTGGCCGCAATGGTCGATGGAACTACAGGTTCTACTTACGTGTGGCGGCGGAATTGACGCATTCATGTAGGGCGGCATTGGAGCACGAGGTGGATAGGACATTTTGCCGACTTTTCTTTGCTTTTAGCTATTTTATATATTTTCAAAATGTTGGCGTGCGTGCAAATATAAGCCGACAAAATACACACACACACACACACACACACACACAGTTAAATGCAACCACACACAGTCACACGACAGCGATACGCGCAAACGCCACACAAGAGAATGTGTGTTGTGATGTCGGAAAGCTTTACTCCACTGTATAACTGAAAGTGGGGGCAAATTTAATCGGCCATTGACTTTAAACTAAATTTCTTATAAGTGAGCAACTTTTTTGTACGCATACAAAACTAAACGTCAAATTTATTTAATTGATTTTCGCTCAAACGTTGAACTGAACCCAATTTTTTGAGTAGTAGCGACTCACTCAACTTACTTTAATTTACAGCTGTACTGTACTACAGCGACGCCGGCAGCGCTGCCTTCCGTGACTGCGTTGATATATTCCTCGATTTTGATATTCGGCCGAGGATTACTTGCTATATGGAACCCCCAGTACCAAACATATAATTTTCTACGATAGATGAATCAATTTCCCAAAAGATTTACTAATTTTATGTACTTATTTTTATTGAATTATTTATAAAATAAGGTTAAGTCAAAAAAGGTTTGTTCAAACATTAATTTTGACTAACATGGTAACTATACGTTAACTACACATTTGCTACATATTAACTACATATGTATATGTATATTTCGACAGAGACACTGACGAGGAAATGTGTACGTTTCAAACATCCCATATGGATGATGGAGTTAAGCCTAGTACTCAGACGCGCTATATTTTCCGTCGACCGATATCAGGGATGATATTCGTATGAAACCGATAAGAAATCCCTGTTTTTCGGTAGACCGAAAATTTCGCAGACCGCTACTCAGTTCCAAAAAAGGGCCATTCGATAAATAATAGAAAAACAGCCGATGTCATGGTTTCCCTTCTCGAGCGGAACATAGAAATATTCTATCTTTCGTCGTCCAAAAGGCAAATACACACACACCCACATTAAAAATGAAGGGAAACAAGTGCAAGCCAGCTACAAAAGTGCAATATACATATTAAATTTAATTATAGAAATATATGATATATAGGACTTTCGGTCGACGGAAAATTTAGCGCGTCTGAGTACTAGGCTTAAATGGAAAATTTTCGGAACGTCGAAAAGCTCAAACTTTGCTATAATTCTTCAAGTTTTATTATATTTGCGTCATATATACAAATGATCAAAAATACACTGGTCGACAATGGGTTCATCGTTCTCTGTACAAATTCTGAAATTATATTCCTGGATTTGGATATTCGGCTTAATATTACTACCAAGTTAAGACTCTCGCCCTGAAAATATAGTTTTATCCAACTGATGAATAAATTTTTCACAAAATTGGCTAGTTTTCCCGACACCCTTTAATTGGATTTCTTACAAAATATTGTTCAATCGAGTGAGGTCAAAATCTTAGAACGCCAATTCTGAGTTATTGAGTTAACTCAACAATCGATATGTAACTCATGTCAGTGTAAATAGCCTATTACTCTCAACTCTACACTTTCTACAGTTCAAGTGTATTTATCGATATATATCAGTGTTATGTGATTTTTATAATACGTTAATAAGCCTATAAATATATAAACAAAACAAAATGCGAGTTAGTAACTTACTGAGATTTCGCACAACTTCTCTGCAAAGGTGCAGCATCAAGCATCAATACGTGCCGGAGCACAAGCCTGCGCTGGACGATGATATAAAGCGGCTGGAGGATTTTTTGCTCTCGAAACCAAATGTTGTGGTATTGACAGGAGCTGGAATCTCAACTGAATCAGGTGACTTGCTTATATTAATGAAAAATATTAAATTCTAGATGTAAACCCCTGTTGCTTTCGGCAGGTATACCCGACTACCGTTCCGAGGGTGTAGGCCTTTACGCCCGTACCAACCACAAGCCCATACAGCACATGGAGTTCCTAAAATCCTCGAACGTACGCAGACGTTACTGGGCGCGCAACTTTGTGGGCTGGCCGAGTTTCTCCAGTAAACAGGCCAATGCGACACATCACGCTCTGTCTCGCTTCGAGCGCGAACTGCGCATTCAGTCGGTAGTCACCCAGAATGTCGATCGTCTTCACACCAAGGCTGGCTCCAAGAACGTGGTAGAACTGCATGGCAGTGGTTACGTGGTAAAGTGCCTGTCTTGCGAGTATAGCACTGATCGCCATGAGTTTCAGAACATATTGGCCTCCCTTAATTCCGCGCTCAGCAATGCGGTTGAAATGATCCGCCCCGATGGTGATGTGGAGATTCCCCTCGATTACATAGAAAACTTCCAAATACCTGACTGCCCGCAGTGTTGTGGCGATCTTAAGCCAGACATTGTGTTCTTCGGGGACTGCGTGCCCAAGCAGCGCATCGATCAGATCGCTAAAATGGTGTACAATAGCGACGGATTGCTGGTGCTTGGTTCTAGTCTGCTGGTTTTTTCCGGCTACCGCATCGTTCTGCAGACCAAGGACCTCAAGTTGCCGGTGGCGATTGTAAACATTGGAGACACACGGGCCGACCACTTGGCCGACATCAAAATTTCGGCAAAATGCGGCGATGTGATACCTAAACTGTTTGACTTTCGCAAGAGCGGCTCGGCCAAGAGCCCTAGCTAGTATATGTTCTATCCGCCGCCACAATAAGCTTAGAAGGGTTTGTTGGTGAGAGGGACACTGTGCTATAGTATCAAAAATGTTGTATGTACATATGTATGTATTTACCCCGAAAAATTACAACACCTTTATGTTTGAGGATCGACTTTGGCAATAACGGCGAGATCTGTATTTGCCATCAGCTGGTTCTATAGGTCCCCAGGAGATCTCGTAAATGCGCAGGGTGCATGATATTCCGGTACTGTAGAAGAATGGATCTCTCGGACAGGACTGCCGCACTTTACTTTTATAATTTAAATGAGTATTAATAATATTGCAATGGTTGTGAATGTGATTCAGCAGCAAAACATATTCTTGCAAAAACTAATCATGTTGCTGGACATGGATGATAATAATGCGGCTAACATAGACGAGAATTTATTGGAATAGATATATGTTTTGAAAACACTGAAGCGTGGTAATTTGTGACTGATTCTACTAAATCCAATCAATGCATTGCAATGTTTTAAATACAAACACATTCTATGTTTTCTGAGAAGTGGTTTGGGACATTTTGGGAGAAAGATGTACCCGAAAACAAGAGGCGTTTTTTAAGGAAAGTTTTCTATAGCCACAGCTCTTTTTCCGAGTACAGAATAGTCGGAGAGGGTGTCAGCCAAAAGTGGGTGCCATATACTGCATGAGTTTTGCAGAGCATTCATAAAAGAATTCCCAGAGAAACCAAGTTTTTGGGCCTGAGACAATTCTGTCATATCAGATGTTTTGTCGTTGTTTACATTTTCGTAGTGAATTCCGATTTTTTCGTTGTGAATTTCAAATAGTTGCATTTGATAATTATCGAAAAAATATCGCACACAAACGTGTGAATTAGGAAAGTGGAATAGCTCGGAAATTTTCGGAACTGAACAATCTTGCGGACCATCCCAAAAATGAATGGTGGATGGTCGCCAGTGTGAAAAGGCTCTTACACGTACACACATACATCAGAGCCGAAGACCTGGGAACGTACACTGAAAACTCAGCTGCGCCACTTTCGTTGTATGAACTGGCACATCTATATCTATATACTCTATATGGTTAGTGGCTTAACGCATCTTGTCGTGTCCGTCAGTATATTTACGGTATATTTTGATAATGACAAGATATATTTCGCTATATTTCTGAGGGTCAGGCGGTATATTTTATCGATAAGTCCACGGTCACACTGGCCGAAACTAACAAGAACAACAACATATTTTAGGTTGTTATTAATTAAAAACTGAAAAATGGCATACGACTTAAAAAAGGAGTCAGATGTGAAGGAGTATATCGACAAGCTGGGCGTAGAGTATCGATTTGGCTGTTATTCGGAGAGGAAACCGGAAGGTAAACACATAAAAACAGTAAAAACCGCTCTGCTATAACCTATATTACTTGGCTTAACTATTTTAATTACAAAACAAATCGTGACCTGAGATAACACCTACATATGTATTTGCGTACACTTTAATCGCAGCTTGCCACCTGCTAGGCGACTATCTTGAAGGCATCAAGAAGGACTTTGAAAAGGCATCAAAGGTATACAAATCAACATGTGACGATTATGGTTATGCAAAGTCGTGTTATAAGTTTGGAAACTATAGCATTTTGGGCAAAGGTAAAAGCGGCAGCAAGGGCGAACCCCGAGTGGCGTACCAGTACTACGAGAAGGGATGCAACTTAAACGATTCCGATGCCTGTCTCCACTCCGGCCTATTGCTTGTCTCGCGCTCCATGCCTAAAGAGATCGACAGAAATGTGCCGAAGGTGAGTTGAGTACGATCTAAAGATGATGCCTGACTAACGCTTACTAATTATTCAGGGCTTGGAGTTCCTCACAAAGAGCTGCGACATGAACAATGCAAACGCCTGCTTCTATTTATCCGGTATGCACATCTCTGGCGTTCAAAAAAGGACAGAGCCAGGTGCCGTGGCTGCGAGCAGTGGACCCACGCCTGCCAAATCGCTCATGGACTCTGATTACATTGTGCTCAAAGACATGAAAAAGGCATTTCAGTTTGCCTACAAGGCGTGCGAGTTGCGCAACGTGTACGCGTGTGCCAACTTAAGCCAGATGTACGCCCGCGGCGACGGCATCGAGAAAAACGAGAAAGAGGCCGAGAAGTACAAGAAGCTAGCCCTGGAGATGCAAGAGGAGATCAAGAAGCAGCAGGAAACGCTCGGCTTTCAGCAGGGCGTCGGCATGCCAAACTGATTCAACACTAAATATCTTTCTATGCGTGTTTCGTACTGCAGTAAAATCGAGCACTCCACTGTCTATTCAACAGTTAGCAATTACTATGCTTCTGTTTCTTCCCTCACTTAGTTCAATGTATCGTTTGTGTGTTTTTTGTTTTTGTGCCCTTCCCTACCTTCCTATTCAATCTGACCACTGTGGTTCTACAAACTAGCAACTGTTTTTAGTTTCAGTGTACATAGGCGGCATGTGCGTTTTTGGCATGTGTGCGGAAATGAGCGCGAAGCGGACGACGGAACAAGATCGGCGCTGAGAATCGAAGACAACAAAATATTATTTCCTAGATTTAATTGTTACTGTTATCAAGAATGATACTAAAACCCTTATATAATTCTGTTGAAACCCTTATATTAAATACAAAAAAGTCCAGCCAGGACCATAGACCAAACTTCGAGGTAAACTACATTTTCCGTGTTTGTACATATTCTATCTGCTCTCCACAGAAATATATACGATCAAAAAGACAACAAAGCACTGGTGATTTATGGAACGCATGCTCAATTATCTTTATTTGCGATCGCCATTTGCCGTGACTGTTACGCGTGTTCAATTTAAAATCTATTTGAATGTATATGTGAATACAGTGCGACACAAAACTGTACCACAGATCAAAGCCAGCGGCGATATTTATTATCTACTAAGAGGTCTATTAACTTTAATTATTTTTCAAGTTATTGAAAAAGTCAAGAATCGTATGTTTATTAAGCTCTGCTAAAATAAATGGGTTTTCCGTATATCAAATATTAAATTACATACATATGTACGCAGATATCAATTTGGAATTTAATTTATAAATTAAAAATCTCTATAAAATCAATGAGACCAGTTTAAGAATTTATGTTATTTTAAGTGCACTTTTGAAACGAAAACATTGTCAAACAAAAATAATATTTATGGAACAAATTGCATTACCCAATAATACCCACATGGTAAGGAATAATCTATTAGCAAATGTTAATAGAAGTACACTCCAATGCATATCTTCTATAAATTCCTTATCCTCTATGTACACTTAAATAAGCAGATATTGGATACAATAGAAGTTGTCTAAATGTAATATGATTTGCATAGTCGCAAATATATCCCGAAAATCGCTACGTCTGGATGTGGAGTGCAGTATTTTCACCTTCTTCCGCATTCTGGTTGTGCTAGCCTATCGGACGTATTAAATTTAGAATGCTTAAAACTGAAGTCCAAAGACTATTATAAGCCAGTACAAATTTTATGTTTCTGTTATTATAATGGATTTTTTTGTAGCCTTAGCGCTTTTTGAATTGGGGAGAAGTGCACAAAAAACCACTTATCAGCATGATTTGAGTTGAGCAGAAAAACATTGCATTCAAACATTGCATGTATTGTTTTTGCATTCTCGGTCTGGAGGCTAGGCTGCGCACAGCTGCGTGCAAACATGGTGTTTTGTGTTTGGATTTCCGAGAACGAGCCTTGGACGCAAAGACCGATTTGTACAGCTGTCTTACATTTTTGAGAAGCACTGCCTTTTTGTGTATATTTGTAACCTTAGAGAACCTGACAATCGTCTGATCCACTGTCTATTTTAATAGATTGAGGCTTAATTAATAACGCTTTTGTTCAATTAGTGGCTGCTTAGTTAGAGGCGTCTGCCAACATCCTGAACACGCTCGCCCTAGCTGCTCGTGCGTTTATTCATATCTCGCGGCAACGGTAAACACAGACAGTGGAACCTGTCACGTAAACCTAAATAAATTTGGAAAGCCAGATATAGTACGATTAGTAATCTGTTTGGGGAGCCCTTCTCATGTCCGAGATTCCTGATAAGGTTACATGGGAGAAGATGATGTGGCGATCAGCAATCGTTATTTGGAAAGCCCTGTGGAAAAATTGGCACGAGTTGGCGCATAACTCCAATTAGTTGATCGCTCTAGCATGACTCGACCTCTGGCTATTGGATGCCATAAAAGAGATGAACGTAAATAAATACATCTGTACATGCAGGCATACATACATACATACATACATACATACATACATACATATGTATGTACATTCCTACTCTGACAAAAGGTAAAAAGCTCACGAACAATGCATTGGAGAATCCCGCCCCCACAAACACACATAAAAAGCCTTACACACATCACATTTGAATACCATACAATCTGTTCTTGAATGAATGTTTGTATTAGTCTAAAGTTAGTTAAACGGTATTACAGTTGCCCATGCCTATAAACATTTGCCTGTTCATACACATGTACATATGTATGTATATATGTACCACTCAACGATTGCTTGCTTTATAGAAAAAAATCAGGCTTGGCGCTCGGCTTGGACTAAAGCGCTCCAAACACCGATTCAAAATCAGTTTAACGTCAACGTCGGCGGCATCAAGACAATACACACAATAATATAAGCCAAGCCAGATTCAAACTACAATAAAACTGGGAAAAGAACAGAAACAAACTAAGGCAGAGTCAATTTGGACACTAAATAAGTGGATATTTGTGGATAGTGCCCGCTCTCAAAGCACATAAGAACGAGTCCGAGATTGATGCTAACGAGTATCAACACGCGAGTGCGCGCCAATTACGGAAACGGGCAACGGAACGGAGAGAATCCAAACGAAACGAGAAGCTTCGAAACGGGATTTGTGATTGGAGATCCGCAATTTTCATATTTTTGTTGTTGTGCGCTAGTCAGTGAGAGTGTCAAGAGCAATAAATCGCGAAACAGAAAGATCAAATAGAAAAGGCAAGCATTATTTCAGCTTTATTTCTAAATTTTCTTTCCATTACTGTTGTTTTTTGCCTTTAAAGCAGCGATGACCAAACCGAAGCAGATCGTCTGCCCACTGTCACGAGCCGAACGGCGAGCCGAAGTGGTGGGCAGAGAGAAAGCCGTGAATCTTTTTGCATTCTGCCTTTGGGCTACACTGGCAGATATTTTCCCACAAACTGAGATTTGAAATGCATGATTGAAGAAAATCAATCGACCATGTGCCCAGTCATATTTTCCGGCAACTTCAATGTTGTGTTGAGTTAAACCAAACCAAGATTTGGTTAAGATTAATATTTAAGATTGACCATTATCATATGGCTGTACATACATATGTTCATGCACACGTGTGCTTTCAATTAGAGATCGCTTTACTGGCCGGTATGATGGCTAAGTCGCATTTTGATCACAGTTTTGGCTGCTCACAAGGACTTGGGGCCGAAGTAATTGTATCGTCATTGATTTTCCTGAATTTCTCACTTTTGTGGTCATCGCTGCTTTGCATTTCGCAATTTCGTATCAAATTGTTATTGTTATCGACATTGCCCCCTACAGATCGACCGATTATCGAATAAAGCGAGATGCATTAAGCGAGCCAGAAAACTTCCAGAGTTGTGAACGAGTCCGCGTGCGTTTCTGCGCCTGTGTCCGTCAGCGTCCGAGAGTGGGCAAAGTACGTTCCAAACCGCGCCTTCGGTCTTAAATTTCCTGCTTCGCCGCCTTCCGCTCACCAGAGTGATTGTGACGTGCTTTTGGATCATCAACAACAATTGAGACACATATGTACATACATACATAGCTCTCGCTCGCACTGTTTGTCGGTCGTCGCTAGGCCGAGCTGAGTGTGTGCCAAAGGCAAAAGGCGGAATCCAACTATGTAAAAAAAAACCAAAAGTACAGAAAGGAAAGGAAAGCAAAGGAAAGGAAGGGAAGTGAAGGAAAGCAAAGAAAAGAAAAGAAAAGAAAAGAAAAGAGAAGGAACAATACGAAACGAAAAGAGAAAATCAACACCATTGAAGTGGGAAGTGACAGAGATTGAGATTGAGATTGCGCTTCACATAACGGCGCATCGCAGTTTACGAGTGTCCATCACCACTACAACACCGTGCAGCAATGGAAGACTATTGGGGTCTTAGCAGCACTACGGGTACATACTAATTAGCCAGCTTTCTAAGCCTTACTACACTAATCCTCTAATCAGAGGAACCAGCGGCAGAGCGCCGCTGCCGGATAAAACCTACCACAATTACCTGAAAGTGCCATCAATTAATTAGCAAATTTATTGAGCTTTATAACTACGACTACGACTACAGTATAACTATAGTGACTAAAAATGTCATCCTAAAATCATTTACCGCTGATTATGCCAATGGGAAAATCTTTTGTTTTTTCTTTCTGTTTTGATGTTTTTTTGTGTTGGGGCACCAGCAGTGGCTAAGAGGAAATTATACAAAAATCACTTAAGTTCAGATGGAATGGAATAATTTTAATTAAGTGTGTGTGTCCCTGTCGTTTTGTCTGTGTCTCCCTGTGAGTGTATGTGTGGCTGAATCTGTGACGTCATATGCAAATACATAATTACATATGCATGTATGTATGTATGTATGTATGTATGTATGCTACATGCAAACATGTGCTGAAAGCCAAAGATCTAGCTAAGCTATCTTCGCCCCCTTCGGTTTTTGTCTGCACATTTCTCTTTGCCCTGATCCCCCTCGCACTCGCACTCGCACTCGACTCACATACACATGCATATGACATGCATATGTTCATGCATATTTATGCATGTGTGTATTTACATCTGTGCACGGTGGTTTGCATGCGTGTGCGTATGCATGTGGGTGTGTTTTTGTGCTTGTGTGCTTGTGTGTGTATGTCGCTGGTCGCGTAAACTAAGGCATATGGATCAATTGTCTAAATTGGCTCATTAAGTGAATCTTAATGACATTTACTATGAACAGCCACAGCCACAGCCACAGCGACATCAACAACAACATCAACAACAAAAACAGCAAAAACTACTCGTGCCCTGCCTCGGTGTTGTGTTTTTTAATGGTTATTGTCTGTGTGTGTGTGGTTTCTGGTGGGTCGGGGCGGAGGGGGGCGTGGAGGCATTACCAAAGGCTGTTTTTTTTCCACAAATTTCAAGGAAAGTTCTTTTACCCTGGATGGACATCTTTATGTGATGTACGTTTGATGAACAGGTAAAAAGTAGTCGTTCTGACGAACTTATCCTTCGTCCACCCATCTAGGGCCCAAAAAGGTCTTCAAATGTAAAATATTTCTTTACTTTTTTGTTGTATTACTAATCATTGTCTAGCAACAAAGTTTAACATCATGGAAGAAAGCATCCGCAACCCATTGTGACAACTTTTATAAATTAATCCAAAACCAGTATGAACGCAGCAGAAAGATTACCATAAATGCATAAGGGCTAGCTGAATCCGTAGAGCAGATACTAGTACACTATCACACCAAATTGCACGCAAAAGCAAAGTATACAAAACAAAAGAAAAAGAACAAACGCAATCGAATGCGTCTGTGTGGGCTAGCACTGAAGCGTAAAGCCAAAACAAATTCTGGAGCAGAAAAAGCTCACATTTGTGCGGCAGATGACTGTCAAAACAATAATAACCAAGCAGAATAATGCAAATATTGGGACACTAGTTTTCCCCTATTTTTCTGCTCGTAACATTGGTTTGGTGCAGGTAAACGAAAGCCTGCAGCCAGACTTAGGGATGGTATTGAGTAAGACTTGCTATCTAAAAACGGGCTCACTCACACAAAAACCGAGCACAGATATTTATGTATGTACGTATGTATGTATGTACATACATGTGTAGATACAGATACAGATACTTGTGTGGTTCTGTTAGTTGAGTTGTGCCGAGCTCGCACTGAATGTTTCCTTAAACGGTACACAAAAGTCATATTAAAAGGCATTGTCGCCGCGTTGATTCTTCCTTACTTATGTACTGAAATGAACTTACATATGGGCATTCACATGCGACACAAATAAGACACACAATTTGGTCACTCCCTCTGTGTGGGAAGCGAGAAGTGGTGATATTTTTCTATAAAACAATTGTGACGACGGGGCGTATACGTAATACACATTTATGCAGCCGCAGTCGAATTCTATTTAACATATATCTGTTCAACTAGCCGCCAGTACTCATGGAGATCTGTTAATCAGCTTTGTTGTGCTTGCTATGAGTAAACCATATTTTTGGTCATCACAATCATCCTCGAATTACTACAATACATATACATATGTACATATGTACATACATGTGAATATCTTTTGGGAAATCCGAAAAATTGGAATTCGTTTCAAAATATCTTCATTTAAGTATTTAAACGGCTTAATTTCCAGAACTTTACTTGTGCGGTACGCGAATAAAGTACAAAGCAACAAGAAACTAATCTATTTAGACTTCTCCTGACTCTTTTGGTTCCAAATTTTTAAAGCACGAAGTTTTCATTTATAAACCTCACCAGACGGGCAGCTTAGCCCCTGCCAATGTTTTGCTTCATTCTGGCTATAATAATGATTCGATCTGATCCCGATTAGGCAATCTGGAAGAAATGGTCATTCTCTACGATACTATACTGCCTGTGATTCTGCATTTCTCGTATCTTTAAAATGAGGGATGTCACAGATTTTCGACCTTTGTGCGGGCGAAAGGGAGTGGGCGATATCACATGGGTATGGAAACAAGATTTGGTTGCTTTAGCTCTTATGGTCTCTGAGCACTAGGCGACAAACAAGACGGACAGACGGACAGACAGAGATGGCTCTATCGACTCGGCTATTGATGCTGATCAAGAGTCCACTTTGACCACAAATCTAATACACATATGTATTCTGACTCTTCGAGATGCACCGCCTCTTTTATCTCTTCCCGTGAAAATGGTGTTCTGAGCTCAAAAACAAATTCATTTAATTACACCTTGTAGATCTTCGTCAATTTTTGATCCTTTTGAATGAACGGACTCTCATTTTCCCTTCTAGCGGTCTAGCGGGGGAAACTTAATAGTAATTAATTGAACTAGTAAACGCTTTCCGACACATGTACGAGCATGCATGTACATATATTTTCGGAATTGTCTTCCTTGAGCGTCTGCTTCAAAAGAGATATTAAATATGAATACAAGTAGCGCTAAAGTTAAAAAAAACTCACTTGCCATGAATTCGATACAGCTCTACTATTTATGCGTCTCTTATTCAATTAAAGTGAACTTAATTTACTGTGATTGAATTTTTTGCTGATTGTTATCCACGATGAATTGGTTACACTGTGCAACAGCTAAAACAGGCCCTCGCATCAAACCAACCTTCTCTGATAGATTTTTGAATCCACTATGTTCAACGAAACATGTTTTTTTTAAAGATAGGGCGTTTTTAATTGTTAAAAATGGTATATTTTGTGTGTATCATGTATTTTTCAGAGCCCCAAATATATCAGATATATATATCGGTTTAGTGCCAAGAAAAAAATTCAGCTTTGTTGCATAGTGTTATCATTAACAGCTCCACCCGACACCCTGTCTATCTCCCCCTCTCCGTCTGCCTGCGCCTCTCCCTGTGTCTGTCCCTGAACACATAATCATTTTTGTTGTAAGAGCTGTGAATGTTTATTAAGTATTATTGCATTATGCGGGTTGATGGTTACAAAATGCATTTGTCTCAATTGACCCAAGACTCCGACTTCGTCTTTGTCTCCTTGTGTCCTCTCGCCCTCTCGCCCTCTCGCCCTTCCCCGCCCGCGCTCTCGCATGTACATGTATTTGTGTGTGTGTTCATCTCTCTACCCAACTCCGACTGAAGTCTGACTCGAGCCCCTCTCGCTCTCGCGGTTATGTGGAAGCTTGAAGGGCCAATGGGAATGGAGGGCCCTGCAGAAATGGCCCTGACTCAAATATTGTATGTGGAGAAGTGTCCCACAGCAAGAGCGCCGTCTATAGTTGGTGTTCACCCGTAAACATTGTGACTGCCAATAGCAGATGATTTCCAACAAGCCAATCTTCTGGATCTTGCTGAATCTGAATCTTGCTAAAGAGATATTAAAACAAACAACTATTTTTTCTATTTTCATCTGCCAATGCGCCAATAAGTAATTATTTAAAAGTGTCTTCAGATGCATAAATTCATACATACATAGCTTTGCATGTATGTATGTACATGTGTATGTACCTTGAGCTACCTAGTTTTAAAGAACTTTTCAGTTGTGGGCTAATGCATATATGCATCGTTCAATTGGCGCTCAAAACCTTGCAGCTTAAGCTTACAGTCTTGACGTCTCGACGTCTTAAGCTTAAGCTTTAAGCCTTGAAGGTATGGGATGTATCGTTATACACCAGTGTTGGGTAAGCATCGTTCAATATGCGATTTACCGAGCAAGTTCGTTCGTTCATTTTTATTCAGTGAACTAAGCTGTTCTTTTAGTTTGTTCTTGTTGGTCCGTCGTTCGTTTTTCTTCTTAGTTCAGTTTTGAGCTCCTATTTCTGTTTGTAAGTGTAAATTAGTGTAAATAATGTACTAGAATTTAACTTCATAAATCTAAAACTTTGCCACAACAGCTCTAACATTGCTACAAAACGAACTAAGAGGAGCAAAAACGAACCAATAAGATGAACTGCAGGTTGTTCAGTTCCGTCAATACTCGTAGTTATATTTTGTTCGGCGTCCATGAAGGACTCAACATACCGTCTATATACCGTTCTACTATTCTGGGCCAAAAAAACCAAGGTAGTGTTCCGAGGAAAGTTTATGCGGAAAAGAGCAAGCTTGGCTCTGGAAAGAACATTGAAAATCATTCCATACGAAAGACTGGGTTCGTTCCAGTTCGATTCGCTGTCTAGTGTTATGGGAATGTTTTTGGTATTGCAATGATATCGATGGATTTACAGGCTTCAAATAGTACAATCGAAAATTAAGTGCTTGATGTGAAGAAACTGGTAAAATGCCAAAGAAGTTTCGAGGTGGGTAGAGCTCAGTCAGGGATCGGCACAAAGCCAAATGGATATAAATATAAATACATAATATGTAGGCCATATAAGCCATCGCCATCGAGCATACCCCAGTGTTGTACTTCAATGGACGATTCGTGGGCCGCAAACGATCAAAAGATTCAATTGATGTGTGCACTCAGTCATCGATTAAGCGATGTCCAATCGATTTTTGAGGGGTACAAAGTAATGCTTAGCTTTGATCGGGGGCTTCAGCTCATTAAACCGGGAATTAATCGGTAATCTATGACCTGCGTTAAAGCAAACTCATACCCGTATTCTCGTACCAAATTGAATTTTCGAAAACAATTCGTTTCATTGGATGAGCCACACAATGGTATTCCATATGCTTGACTGATTGTTTGGGTCCAGCTTCCTAATTAGTGAGTACATACATACATGTGTGCATACTACATATGTACATATAGTCTATAGTCTATAGTCTATAGTCTAGACCCACCGTCGTCTCTAGGTCTATGACTCTATCAGCATATGCCGCGCCATCGATTGTTATTATTTGTGCTGTCGCTGGACAGCTGGACAGCTGGGCAGCTGGACAGCTTTTTTTATTGTTTTAATTTATCCGACCAAGTCGGCTTTGCCTCTTGTTCTCGGCACGGGCTCGTACTGTAGACCGAGTGACGACTCTGGGCGTGGGGCTCGTCTCAGGTGGCGCTGATCGGCTGCTTCGGCACTGTGTCCATTGGTCTGTGGTCTGTGGCCTTGGTCTCAGTTTCGGTTTCGGTTTCGGTTTCGGCTCCAGCCTGAGACTTCGTTTTGTTGCTTAGCAATTCAATTTGATAACATCAAAGGCGTATGCGTATTTATTGCTTCCGTTGCAAATTAGTCGCCGCCGATGATCACTGGCCACCGTTGGGTAGTACATTCGTCGCATATTTGATCGATGATCAAGTACGAGTACTGGGCAACGGCGGAGATCGAGACATGGCACAGCCACAATGAGCAAGCGGGGGCAAATGTTGCTGCTGCTGCTGCTGCTGCTTAAGTGTCAGCTTCAGCTTCAGCTCCAGCTCCAGCTCCAGCTACTGTGTCTGTTACTGCTACTGCTACTGCTACTGCGACTGTGACTGTTACTGTTTCGGTTTCGTTTTCGGTTTCAGCTTCTGTTTTGTCGACTCCTCGGCTGGGGCCCGGGGTCCGAGAATGGCACTCTGGCCCGGCCAGTCTTGTGGTCGTTCTTGCAGCAGTGCTGGTTCAGTTCATTACTGGCGCTTGACTCTGACACAAAAAGAAAACCGCATACCGGGAGCGGCGCATTCGGGAATTTCGGAGCATCTTCCCCCCAGTTGATTGTTCTTTATTAAGTTATTTTCGTGTCTTTTTTTTTTTTCTGTGAATTGTTGCTGCTGCGCGGCGACCCAACAACATGAAATGTACGCCACACGAATTCGATCTGCCCAGATTATTCAACATAAATGTGAAAAAGAAACTGATGCCCATGCCCTCAGCATCAGCATCAGAATCAGCACCACCATCGCCATCGCCATCGCCATCAGCGGAATAGACGATTGACCAGTCTTAGTCATATCTTGCACACCTTTCCCCGTTTCATCATTCGTTCCACAAAGCAAAAGCCTTCCAACTCACCCGCCCGGAGTGGCAAGCGCACGGTTAAACTAAATCACAAAATACAATAATAATTGAAACCCAAATCAAATGGAATCGAGTTCCACCCCAACCTGACACCCTTGAGGAAGAAGGAATAGTTTTGTTCTCTTACCGGTGCCCACCACTTCAGGGACTATCAGAATCCACCTAAAAGTGGCGTTAGGTGCAGGGCTTGTCATAAGAATTGAGACATGTATAGCACAAAACGGAAGGATGTCTCTGATGCAAGAAGTTTGGCATATGAATGAACGAGTTTGTATTTTAGAATACATATACATACATCCGAATACACACGTAATAGCTTTAGGCGCTTGTTGTCTTATTGCCACTCAAGACCCAAAAGTAGGCAATACAAAAAGGATTTAAGTTTGCGGCTAAGGACCAACCAACCAACTAATTAGCTAATTAACCAATTAACCCATTAACCAACTAATCAACTAACCAACGACTAACCAATGCGCATGCTCGACCTTTATATGGATTGATTTGGATGAGCGTGCTTCCGGAATCGTTGCAGATATAAATTGCACTCAGCCCGCCATTGATGACTTCCCCAGAGACCTGTTCTCGGAGGCGCAAAGACAGTCCGGTGCTGTTGTACTTCATGTTATAGCCAGTTTATATTTATTTGTAGCCTTAGCAGTAGTGTGTGATGAGTACTTTGTTCCAGCAGTTGAGAAAATATGTGCAGGTGAGTGCAGTGCATTCCCACTCAGGCTTGACTCGACCCCCAACCGCATTCGATCTAGCACTCAACATGTCCAACGATGTGGCGGGGGCCACGTTCATGGCCGCGGCCACTTCCGCTCCGGAGCTGTTCGTCAACGTGATAGGCACTTTCATCACGGAGGGCGACATCGGAGTGGGCACCATCGTGGGATCGGCAGTCTTCAACATCCTAGCCGTGGCCGCCTGCTGCGGCATCGGAGCCGGCATGGCAAGTATTCCCAACAGCAACAGCCAAACAGCCAAACAGCAAAACAACAAAACAACAACCTATTGGCCAGTCCAACTGATCGCTTTGCTTGCAGACCATACCGCTGGACTGGTGGCCGCTGACACGGGACAGCATCGCATACGGCGTCACCGTGGCCATCCTCATCTGCGTGATGCACGACGAGCGCGTCGAGTGGTACGAGGCCCTCATTCTGGTATCGCTCTACGCCGTCTACCTGGCGGTCATGTATTTCGACAAAACGTTCCAAAAGTGTGCCAAAGGTGGGTACCACACTTGCCGCCCAACACCCTCTTATTCAGTTCCAAGACATGTACAATCAAAGGGTTGGGTTGGGTTGGGTTGGGTTGGGTTGGGTTAGGGGAACCGGGGATGTACCTTGATTGTTTTACTGATCCTGCTGGAGTGCACGACGGAGTGAAAGGGCTGAGTCGATCCCTAAACTGGCACACATACGAGTGAGAGTAGGAGTACGAACCAGAGCGCTTTTGGTTGGCATACCCAAGTCCGACAATACGTACATGTTCAGCGGACAGTGCCTATGCATGTGTGTACCCATGTGATTACACTTATTGTGGCGGGCTAGTCGGAGGAGTGCATTGCATTTATTCGGACCAGCAACACGAACTGTGCGCACAGCTGTTTGTCCAGGGCGAGAAAGTGAAAGTAAAAGGTCCTCTGTTCCGTGTCCCGTGACCCGTGTCCCGTGACCCGTGTTCTGGGTAATTATCTGTTCTTGAAAGATAAATCTAGAGATCATCATTCCCCATCGAATCAACTCGAAAAGACCGACTTTGCCCAACAAGGGCCGCCATACTGCACAGCGACCAATGGGCGACGACCCTGGATAGGTGGATCTAGGGTAGGGTTAGCCAGGCTTAGCCCCAGCCCCAGCCACAGCCCCAGCCCCAGCACCAGCCCCAAGACCCAATAGACCCACTAGACCACTCCACTCCACTCCATCCACAGAAACACTGCCTGATTGAGAAACAAAGACATACATACAAGTACACAGCTACCTACCTACATACAAACAAGTACAAACCTCTAACACACAGGTGGCGTAAAGCAGGCGCGCACGCGCAGCCGGTCCTCCAACTGCAGCATCCACACAAAGAACAGCAATGAGAAGGAACCAGGTACACCATAGATCTACCACACTACCCAGCACCCTCTCGACACCACCTTGTCCATCCCACCCCCACTCTTAGCTTGCGATAATGGCCTCAGCTCGTTTCTAATATCCCATAACACCTCTCTGATTGCACCCCTCGCAGACCTCGTGGAGAACCGCATCTGCCAGAATATGGCCAGCATCCAGCTGAACGGGGGCTTGAACAATGACCAGGCCAAGACCTCAACGGGAACTATAGCCATTACCACAACCACAACCACAACCACGATCACATCAGCACCTGGAGTCGCAACCACAACAGGCGGTGGTGTTGAGAGAAGCGGTGGCGGCGGCGGTGGCGGCGGAGGAGGTAACGCCCAAGGTGGGGTCGTAGCTGACATGGTACCCCTGGATAATGCCGAGCCCGAAGCGCAGCCAGTGGTAGCTCCTCCTGAGCAGCAGCAGGAGGAGGGCTACTCCCTGCTGACATATCCGAAGGACAAGAGCTGCTTTGCTCAGTTCACCTGGCTCATCATTTGGCCAATACATCTGCTCTTCCGAGTCGCCATTCCCGACTGCAAAAAGGCCAAAAACAACAAGATCTTCCCGCTGACCTTCATCATGTGCATTGTATGGATTGGATCCCTTTCCTACGTGGTGGCGTGGATGATCACCATAATTGGTAAGTCCCAGACCCAGTTCGTGGCCCAGTTCCAGTTCCAGGCCCAGGCCCAGGCCCATTCATTAGTTAATCTTTCTGCATTCTTTTGGGGAAATCACCTCCCTATAACCATCCAAAGCCAATGATTTCCGGCTTCTTTTTGCACGACTTGTTGGTATCTGCAATCTGTAATCTGTAATCTGTAATCTGAAAAATGTCTCTCCCGTTTGCTTCCACAGGCGACACACTTAAGATACCTGACTCGGTGATGGGGATCACGTTCCTAGCAGCGGGCACCAGCGTGCCAGAGGCCGTGTCCAGTGTGATTGTTGCCAAACGCGGTGAGTTCTCCACTGTTCGGGTGCAGTGTGCCATGCTCAATGTTATTGTTGTTTGCTAAATGAGGGCTGTGAATTGCATTGCAGGTCACGGATCGATGGGTATTTGCAACTCGATTGGATCCAACACCTTCGATATTCTTCTGTGCCTGGGCGTGCCCTGGCTGATCAAGGCAGTTTTCTTTCCTATTCAGCCGGGCCAGAACTATGTGGCCATCAACTCGGCCGGACTGGAGTATTCGGCGATCACACTGCTGTCCACACTATTCCTCCTCTACTTGACATTCTCCACGAATAAATTCAAGCTGGACAAGAAGGTGGGCACCGCGTGCCTAGTCATGTATTTGGTCTTTATGGTCTTTGCCTCACTCATCGAACTAAATGTGTTCTTCCGCGTCAATCTACCCACCTGCGGACGGTCATGATCTTGCACAGATGGATGGATGGATGGATGGATGGATGGGTGGGTGGGTGGGTGTATGGAAGCATGGATGAATGGATGGATGGATAGATCCCCCTTCACCGCACACTGATGCTGATTGTGGTTCTGGCCCTGCTTCAGGTTCTGATTCAGATTCAGATTCAGCTTCTGCCTCCAATTGGGATTTGGATTGGATTCGAATTCTGATTCTAATTCTGGCAACTGGCTGGAATCAACTATGAGTGCAGTCGTTTAATTAATTAATATGTATTTTCTGTTCTATTCTATCTACCTTGATAGTTGGTTATACGTTATACGTTATGCTGTTATTGTAATAATACTTTTTTTTTTATTATTATTATTATTAAAGTAGACTCTGTCACGACATTCGGTCGCAGTCGCAGTTGCAGCGCAGTCGCAGTCGCAGTCGCAGGGACCATGTGAGCAAAAAGGCAATAAAAACAAATGAAAAAGAAAAAGACAAGAGATGAGAGATGAGAGAAACAACCCAACCAAAAAACCCAACAAATTCAATAATGTATTTTTATGATTAATATATGAGATTTAACAAAGAAACCGTGCAACTTGGATTTTTTTCAACCCCAGAACATACATAATATATGTACATTGTACAACATACTCAAGCATACATATGTACACAGATACATATGTACCTTAGTTTATGTATGTAGATAAACTAAGGCACAAGCGCATCACCTTAGCGAACGAGAGCCCAGCGGGAAATCGCGCGCTGAGGTAAGCTGAGGATGTGGTAAGTGCTTCCTTGCCTGTGTGAACTCTGATTACATCGTAGCCTCCTTTTGTGTGGGCGTGGCTGCTTATTGTGAACAACAAACTAAAAATGAATCACTCGCAAGATCGCATTTCTTTCCACAACGTAGACTACTTTTTAATAATGGTCATTGCATGCTGTTCCCTTTTCTCATCGATTACATCGTCGAAAAATGTAGCTGAAAAGTAAGCTGCACTATGGGCAAATATTTCAAAGAAATGTATATTTATTTGTTAAATTTAAAACACCTTCATCACCCTTCCTCCGTCTTCTTTTCGTCGTACGTCTTTTTGTGGGGTCGGCTCTTTTGGCCACGGAATGCGGCACGGGTTTCTGCTCCGTACTCCACCTTGGCATATCCATTTTGCTTTTGTACATCGGTGAACAAAATCTAAGCAATTATGTAATAAATGCAGAAGTTGCCAATTGTTATTTTTTAGGAACGCGAAATGGGCCCTGTTAATATTGGAACTATCGCAATTATACCCCAAGCGAAGTTGAGGGCCTCAGGCCACCAGGCTGCCACCTTGCTATCTGTACAGCCACAACCTTTATTCGAGTGGATATGGAAGTAAAGTTTGTTATTTACTTGCATGTACGTCTTTTCCGCTTGCCATCTCCATCTCCATGTCAATATTCATGGGGTTCTCAGCCTTCATTATGGGAAATGTCATTCCAGAAACATCTGGATTGGTCACCAACTGGTTCAGGACGGCTGGAATTTCACGTTGAATTCCATCTGAACGTGCAGCTTGCTTCTCATTGGTGTGTTTTCCGTCGGATGCGAATTCTGTAGTCGACGCCCCAAACATTTTGTGTGCTTGAAGTTCCTGAGGGAACAGCTTGGCATTGTACTTATTGCCTTTGACATGACTTACCCATACAAATTTTCAAAAATCCAAACCAGAAGCAAAACACATCGAAATTAAACAGGCCATTTTTGCTTGGCACATTTGGCCACACATTTAGGGCGCTTGCATGACACCAAGACCTAGAAGTCCCCTCAGTCGCTGACATCTTCAACGAGCAAGCCATCAGATGCCCAGCCAATCTGAGGAGCCACCCGAACGTCCTCGCGAGAAGATTGGCAATTGCCCCTGAGCCTTGGCACAAGTTGCTAATCAGCAGTAACAGTGGCAGTGGCAGTGGCAGTACGTTCAGTAATTGAACTTCATTGTCGGTGGTAATTATAATTATTCACATGCTCCCCGCAGGCACTTGGCTGGAAAATCAAATGTTGCTGGGTTTACAATTTAAATAGAAAAAAACTCAGAGCTGAATAGCTCGCCTTTGGGAGTTCTAAATTTAAAGGTTCTTGGAGTAGGCCTTGAGACCAAATTTGTCTGGCTAGGGGCTAGATTATTTGTTTGTTCTCAGTCAGTAGCGATCCGGCTTGTGTGAAGTTCATTTGGTTTTCGTGTAAAAATTCGTTTCGTCGTGTTTATTTATTATTTATAATTTTTTAATTTAATTTTTCGTCGTGCGCATTATGTTTTTCGGTGGAGACTCGGACTTTCAGAGGCTGCTCAGGGAGAGCGGATTTGGTAGGCGGAAGTGAGGGCTCCATTCAAATTTACTGACTTACTTCGCATCCATAGACAGCAGTGATCTGCGCGGTGAAGCTGCCCTAAACTGCACTCATCCCGCCATCCTGGAGTTTCCCAACTTCATGCGAAGGAAGAGCATTGCGTCGGCGATAGCGTGCTTCCTGATCTGCTTGTATTTGTTCATCCTTCTGGCCATTGTGTGTGATGATTATCTCGTGCCCTCGATGGAGCGCTTGTGCTACAGTAAGATGCATTTTTAATTCTTTCCTCTGACTATTGAACCAGCTCTCGTACGTTCAAAGTCCACTGAATGTTTGAAATCGCAGTGTGCCCTGACACATCGCTCGGCCAATAGTCAAATTCAAATTAGGGCACTGCATTTTGAATTTAAATTTAAATTTAAACTGGAATCTTAATTTGAATTTGTAGCTCTTCGCTTGACCTACGATGTGGCTGGAGCCACTTTCCTGGCAGCGGCCACCTCAGCCCCAGAGCTTTTCGTTGCCTTTGTCGGCACTTTTATCACGAAGGGCGACATTGGGGTGGGCACCATTGTGGGATCTTCGGTGTTCAATGTACTGGGCATTGCTACCGTCTGCGGAATCTTCACGGGCGTGGTACGTATCATTCAGCTCTGACTTCCGCCTCATCCTCATCCTCATCCCCATCCATTTGTGCCCTTACTTTGCTTGCAGACGGCTAAACTGGACTGGTGGCCCATTACGAGGGACACCTTGTGGTACTTGGTGTCCATTACACTCCTCTTCCTTGTGCTCCTTGACTCGAAAGTGCAGTGGTGGGAGGCGACCATCATGCTCAGCTTATACTTCGTCTACCTGATCACTCTCATCTTCGACCGCAAGTTGCAGAAAATGTGTCGATGTAAGAGTATTAATCAGCAGCTGCTCTGCTGCGGGCAGGAAGCACTTTGAACGCTCTTTAAATGAGGCACTAAATTGATCCACTTCTATCTACTTTTATTACTTTGCAGCGCTGGAAGGCGAGCGGGAGCTGATGGATGAGGACCCAATGATCCGGGAGGAAGAACCACTCATGACATTTCGCCAGCATGTGTGCAGCAAGCCAGAGAAGGGAGCTCCCTGCATCGAAGTCACCTGGTGGGTGATCAAGTATCCGGCCATTTTCATACTGGCCATTACCACGCCCAGTGTGCGGACCATATTCTTTTTCACGATGATTATAGCCGTGTTGTGGATCTCCGGGATTTCGTATCTGCTCGCCTGGTTCCTCACCGTGGTCGGCTACAACATTGGCATACCAGACTCGATTATGGGCCTGACCGTCCTGGCCGTCGGCACGAGTGTGCCCGAGGTGGTGTCCTCCTACATAGTGACCAGGAAGGGTAAGTCTTGTGCACATTGTTCACCTTCATCCCCTAACATCCCAATCGTCCCTCCCCAATCCTCCATATGCTCGGACGACTCTAGGGTACGGCTCCATGGCCATGTGCAACGCCATCGGCTCGAACACCTTCGACATATTCATCTGCCTGGGACTGCCCTGGTTGCTCAAATCTATCATAGAAAGCACCTTCGTTCTGATCCATTCTGAGGGCCTCACGATCACAGTGGCCATGCTCGTCGCCACGATTGTTATGCTGTACGCGTGCTTCCTGTTGACCAAGTTCACACTGGGCAAGACAGTGGGCTGGATGAGCCTCATCACATACGTCCTGTTTCTCACCTGCGCCATTGCCATCGAGATACTCGAAGAAAAATTGAACCACTGCGACCTCGAAGACGATGCCTATACACATCTTTTGCACAAGAATTTTTGATCTCGTTTTGATCCCTTCGCCCCGCAAAATTCTCTAAGAAATTCTCAATACTAATCGCCAGGCTCCTGGGCTCCTTGGCCCTTGGCTCCTCGGCTTTACGGCTTCTGCAAGCCGCTGGTGATATATTTCCAATACAAATTCATCCGTATTCTAGAGTAAGTCCCAAAGCGAGCACTGTGTATTTTATTGGGGCGGCCTGGTCTGTCCATCACCGATAGTCACCACTCGAAAGACTTATCAGCATGGCACGCCGTTCGCTTCTTGTGGTCTGGTCTGGCCTGGCCCGGCCTGGCCTGGCCTGGTCGTAGGTACAAAACATTCACCAGATAACCATCGTAATTATAATCGAGCCAGCTGTGCTCCCTGTGCGATGACTCGTCTGGGCCCATGCTCGTCCACCTTCTGTCTCCTCGAGACATCGAGATGTCCCTCAAAGGGCAAGGAAAGACGAATTGCGGTGCTGGCTGGAGTGCTGGAGCTGGAGTGCACTTTGGCGGTAGCGGTAGACAGGGAGAAGCATTGCCAAGGAAAGAAGCAGCCGAGGCAAGTGTGCCACATGCCTACACACATGTGTACACACTGTGCACTGCAGAGTGTACAGCAGTCTCCGTCTCCAATCACGAATGATGACGTCAATCAGCGGTGCTATGACATCAAGGAGCCAGCGAATGAAGATACTTGAATTTCACTTTGTGATTGATAATTCACATCTGTATCAATGTGTGTGCGTATGTATGGTATGCATGCACATAGCCTCGAGCAATCTATAGTTACTTTTGCCGAGTGTCCGAATGTGTCTGAATGCTTTGGCGAGATAGCTATGTACGCATATGCATTCATGAAGCGGTGCATGTCCAGCGGCGAGCCCGCTGAATTTCCTTCAGAATATCCCCAGCAAAGCATCCCCGACCAAGCCGCTTTCATTATCGGAGCGGAGCGCACAACACCCGCGACAACAATCGGAAACGGATGTGGGTGCGGCCCCAGCCGAACCGCCACTGGAGCTGAAGTGTGCGCAAATCTTGATCAAACTCTCACTTACCATGTCCAGAGTTTGATTGAGTTGGTTCGCTGTGTGCCTGACGGCTATCAGGCCGCCCACTTGACGTTCCTCGTTACCTACTCGTGTCTTCATACGCATGTACATACGTTCATATGTACATACAACATTGCCAAAAGGAGCAATCAATAAATGGAAATCGAACCTGATTAAATGAAGCCACATATGTACATACTACGCAACACTCCACATGTGTACAGGTGAGCAGAATCTCTGGGTAAGAGCTGTGAGTATGTTTGCACTTCTGAACCCTTATTTGAACACACAAATGACTGGGGAGTCTTCGATCCTGCAACCAAGCCCGGATGGTTACAAAACTGCAAGCTTCATTTGACTTGCTGACACTCCATACTCCATACTCCATTCTCCATACTCCGCCAGATCGTCTCCCGTCACACATCTCATCAGGATGCTCGTTCCTCCCCTTTCCCATTCGCATGGCATCTCTCAGATCCTTCTCTGTTGCTACGAGTGCGGCGAGGCAAGTTCGAACAACTCTGAGATGGGACTGACTGTACTCGAATTTGGTATTTGAGTCTTCCAGTCGATGTCGAGTTTTTCTGCAATTTTCTGCGATTGTGAATCGTCTGTCTACTTGGGTCCTCCAATTCCCCTCGATAGCTTTACCATTAAGTCTGCCTAAATACGAGTATTTGCACGGGAAATACTAGAAATACGATACGGACAGACAGAGTATTAATGGCAGACCGTCAAGGCGGCCGTGTACTTGTACTGAATGACTGACCATTCGTGGTGCAGAGCCACATCCCACCGAGGTCACGGCGACAGTCGGGCAGGCACCAGTGGCTCCTGTAACCAAGAGACTGGGAATGTCGAGGTCAACACTGCAGCACAGGCTCAGGAGGTCGCTCTGTCGAACTCCGAAGCAGTCCAGGAGATGGCCGCAACTTTCCGATTTGAACTTCGGCAACGGGAAAACTGCTCTACCAAATCTACCAGCAACAGAGATGTCCCGGGCTGTCTACGGGCTAAGGCAGGCAAAAGCAGGGAAGCTGTTCAATAATTATAATGGGCGAAGAATGGGCGAGCCGTGACTTAGTTTAGCATTAACTGGTCAGCCCCTGTATCAGTTTTCAGGTGCAGTCCGGCTGCCACTGAGGAATTATCTCAGAGTAGTTGACACACCTACACACCTACACACCTACATACATATCAGTAGGTATATAATCTTTGAAGCAACGCCAGCGCTACGCCATTGTTCCGCCCATGACGTATGATTGGCCCCCAGACTGCGTCACGACCACAAAGAAAAAAGCACAGGAATCGGACTCAAAATCAAATTCAGGGGCGTGCTGATTCGGTTGGCCGGCAATCGGTGGCACCGATATGATAAACGCACAGAAATAACTGCGGCCCCGCGAACACTATCTTTCTTACAAGTCAGTATAAATAAAATTTAAAAGCTATTATTTACAATCCTTTGTGGGAACACACATATCACATATCATATGTGTACATACATATGCATAAAGTGTTGCATAAACAAGAACACAGGAAAGAGTCAATGAGTTTCCCAACAATGCATTTCGATCGCTCCTACATACTCCAATATGTAGTCCAATTTTGAATATTGCTGAGTGATTTATGCATCCACATATGTACGGACTATGCATGACTGTACAAAGCTATACTAGGTGCTTGTTCACATCCACAATACTGATACATACATATGTACATATGTACATCCATAATAATGAAGTTCGCAGCACTTTGCGAGCTTCGAGTAGGCAGCCAGGCTGTCAATTCCCCAGTAATCAAATCACAAGACGCCCTCAAGATCCCCCATTCGTTCTGGCGTCAAACTAGAAATTCATGCCGTTCTTTGCCACTAACAGCTTAATACCCTGTACGATTTATTGGTGAGTGAGCTTTGACGTGTTCGTAGGCACTCGCCTTCATAAATTAGCCATCAGACGAGAATCTTCACAAAGGGAGATCATTGGGTATCTGGACGTTGAGCGGCAAAGTGTCGTTTGGCTTACGTACGAGTATCTGTTCCTTCTGCAATGACTATTTGACTGACCTTTTTGAATGCTCTTTTGGCCTGGAAAGAGCGGATATATTGCACGAACCTCTGTATATATAGGAGGAGTGCGAGCAGGAATGCAAATAATGTTGTTTAAATTGAAGGGCGCACTGAAATCGAATGAATTGATAATTATTTCAAAATTCACTCCACCACAAAATATCTGAAAGGATAGCCATTGTTGGTCCGCCCAACTTTGGTGGCCCGTTCCAAATCTTTCCAAATAAAAAATGTTTTCTTCCAGCGACGTTTTTTAGCCGTTTTTTCATTCAAGTGGCAGCTACAATATGGAGCTCAGATCCGGCCCAACCAATGCTGATATTACAACAATCCCTCACAGAGAATTCAAATGGGTTCCCCAAGCGACAGTGGCATTCGAAATGGATCCTGTACGCATTATTTTCTGGTTATTAAGGGTACGACACCGAAGCGAAAGGATAGTCAAAACAAACCACAACAAACAACGAGTGTGTGGGGCTGAAATGCTCCTTGATAATAAAACGATAGATAGACGAATCTCGAAGTAACCATTACCATCTGTTGTGAGCCGCACTGCACTATGGGACCAACGACCACTTTTTCTGGCAGAAAGTCGCATTTTTATATTGCTTGCTCAGCAAAGGAGAAACGGAGTCAGATGAAAAGAGGAAAAGAGGATAAACGTTCAGCGTACGTTAACAGTCCAGCCAAAACACCCCCCTGTCGGCATTAATCAACCAAAATTCAGAGAAAAGGGTCCATGGGGTAATCAAATAATGGGGCTATGGTCGGAATGGGTTGCATGTACTTTTGCTTTGTTTTTGGTCTGTTTTGTAGGCCTTTGGAAGAAATATTGTACTGCACTGCATTACTCGTACAAAAATGGCACCTAGGCTATTTCATTTTACACTTTGTGCCACTTGAACAGCTGATAACCCAGCTGTGGTGTGCTGCAAGCACGAGTGTGTACACACGAGTATGTACTGCTTGTGGCGTTTAAAAATTGATGTATTCCTTTGGCGTATTTTGAAATGTGCGTTTAGTTACTGGTCCCATCGTGCACTCCATGAAACACACACATTTGGATGCACATGTATGTGTGTGTGTGTGTGTGTGGTGTGGTGTGTGTGTGTGTGTGAATGGACATATAAGGAAACCGATATTCGACATGTCATTGAACACTATCATACGGACATCAAACGAATACATCCATATGTAGGGGTACTTGCGTAGCTCGGTTAGTGACTACTGCCAATAGATTGATAAAATGTCGGGCAATTGTTTTTTCGCTTTCTTATCAATTAATGACTCCACGCACAGATGGAAAGGGAAGGCGAACCCACGTACACACATACCCGTATGTGTGTATGTATGTACGTACTTGGGCACATTTGGGCAGCAGCTTGAGCCGAAACGCTCGACTGTCGGATACCTGGCAAATGTTCTGCCCAAGATTGGATACGAAACTCCTGCCAACCATCGATTCGGAATTCCAGATGGCCAAAGCTCCGATAGGGAGAGCAATGAAAAACCCCCCAGAAGGCTTCGGGCAGATTGGGGCAGAGAGCTTTGTCCAGGACGATTCCGAGAATGTTTCGGGAGTCCCCATGGCCACATCGCGCTGCCTCTATAAATTGTGCAATCTTTGGAATCCCCCAAGCACCCTTAACTTCTGTAACCGACACATGCACGCGAGCAGCCGGTGAAAAACTTAACCCGACGGAGAGTCAAAATAAAAGCACACCTGAATCAGGGTAGGGAAACGGGCAAATGAAGCTCTAAGCAGCGTAGGGGAGAGGAGAAATAAAACATGTAATAAAAAATAAAACTGACAACGTGAAGTGAATGACTTGAGGTGACTATGCCTGTACTTACTAGAGAGATATCTTTATAAAACCGCCAATACGAAAAGACGCTGGCGCGGGTGATGGAGTTGGCGTTGGCGTTGGCGTTGCCAGTCGACGCTGCCACTGCTGTGTCCGTCGGCGCTGGCGCTGCCACTGGCGTCGCCGTCGCCGTCGCTGTCACTGTCACTGTCAGCGTCGACGTCGACGTCGCAGTTTATTATTAAGACGGGCGCGCGCTGGTCGCTCTTAATTAGTTGTGCGATATAATTCTAGCCAAGCGGTTTGCTGGAGGAACCGACGGGAAGCGCAAAATCAAATCGAAGTAGCCGCAACTCGATATCCGCACGTTGCGCATACGCCGTGTACTCCAAGCGGTGCGAGTGTCGGAGCAAATCTGAAAGCCAGCATTGAATAAATGCTAAGACACTTGTTCCCGCAGGCGCATACGCTACGCTATTTTTTTCCGTTTTGTTTTTTGAAGTGCTAATAATGTTGAAAAAAGTCGGCCTTCTGCTAGGCCTATTCGTACTATTATTTGGCAGCCTCGCAACGAGTACCCACGCAGCAGGTGAGTCAAAAAGGCATTCACCGTTCAGTGGAGGGGTGTCGTGCACGTGCATACGAGTATTCGTACAAGCCACTGGGACTGGGAATTTTGTGCTCGACTGGGAGCCCGCCAAGCTGCCGAGGAAGACTTTGGTGAGGCGGCAGCACAGCAAGCAGTGGCAAGCTTTTTCTACGGAATTTCCACACTGGGTCCTTCTTTTGTTCAAGCGAAAAGTATGAGCAGAGAATATGTATTCTCACATGTTTGTGTTTCCTTGTTTGCCTTGGGACATGTGTCGAGGGTCGGGAAACCTGAAGCCCATTTCCGGCCCACTATCTTAGCTTGGTGTCACTGCAGATTACAGATCAATGGATCGATCGATCACTGCGCTGGGGTGCGGACAGGGACAGTGACAGGGACAGGGGCAGGGACATGTCGTTGGTCACTCTGGAAATGGATGAATGCTCTGCACCAAATGCCTTTTTAGTGGACTTATCGTTGTCGGGCAGGGCTCCAGGCAACGGCATTGACCGCCATTTGCCTGGACACGAGCTACTATGTATGCATGTACATACGCATGTACGTATGCAGCTTTTATCTGGACTCCCAGCAGCGATGATTTATGCTCACTTATAGTATTGGGCGGGCCACGGCAACATGCGAATCATGATGGCTTTATGACACATACAGAATGGGATTTAGATTCGGAAATATACATCCATCTATTTATATGGCTGATGCCATTAACAAATCAGGGCTAGCCACTCACTATCTACATACTTCTCCTGCCGCTTGCCGCTTGCCGCCTGCTGCCTGCTGCCTGCTGCCTACCGCTATTTGAATCGCCCACTTGGCCCATTATCTCCGAAAGTCGATTTCCTTTCATGTCTCTTGATTGCGGCCAGTGGATGTGGATCGACTCGAGGTAGCACAATCATTTATTTCCATTATCAGTTTGTCGGATCTATGCCATGATCTGCAGATTCGAGCTTATGGACTCCGTAGACTAGCGAGCTGCGGCCATGGATTCGGCTGCACTGTGAGCCTCTTCGGCGATTGCCCTATGTACTTTATTGCACATCCATACATATGTACACAAGTGTATTTACATACATACATACATACATATGTATGTCCTGTATGTACTGTCGGAGATGCTTCCTTCTGTTGTGCGTTTATTTGAATGCCACAGTTTCCTAGCCACTTTGGGGGTTTCTGGGGATATAAACACCAATTGTTATTGCCTCTCTACACAATGTACTCAGACTTAGCCCATAAAAGTGTGTAGCCATGTGGGCAAGTAGTTAATGCATTTGCTGAGCATGTCGCGCTCTTTTTATCTGAAACACAAACCGAACGAGATTCACGGCGAATGTTTGCGCATGTTTGATTGTCGATCGGTAATCGGGGAACGAAAGCGGCGGCGGCGGTGGCGGCGGCATGTGATTCCCGGATTCTTTGGAAACGCAAATCCCAGACACTCACCGCTGCCATGCCTAGAGAGAGATCCACAGTCCATCGCAGCCTCAGCACCAAGCCCAGGTCTATAAATACGCTACCCATGTACGAATGTACCCATGTACGATTAATATGTGCATTTGGCGTTTGGTAATTCCAAAATGCGATTTTCGCTGGAATAATGAAAAGGAACTTGTTCGATTCGCAGTGACCTGTGTTCGAGTCCATTAATATTTGGGCGATGGCTCTTCCCAATCATCCGGTATGGGGGACTTTTCGATCTCGCCTTTGTCTCTGTCTCTGTCTCTGTGCCTGTTCCTGTTCCTGTCCCTGCTCCTGTCTCTGGTCCTGATTCGATTCGATCCGATCCGCTTCAAGCTATCATCAAAACTGCTGCACAAACAGTCCAAAGTGGCGGCATTCATTCATTCATTCACTGTCCCCACTCCACAGATCCGACTCGCTTCTGCCTCTGCCTGTGCCAATGGTGTTGGTTGGTCTTGGGGGCGCCGTCCACTTCGAGCTTGGGTATTATTGTCTATGTTTTTATTACTACCATGTTATTTGTATTGTCTTGTTTGGGCTCCAAGCACTACAACATACAACATTGGACGGCACCATGCAACATGGTTTCCACTAGCCCGCCAGCTCACAGTTCTCACCTTCTATTGGATAAAGTTTATTGGATTCTATTGTATTTATTCTATAAGTCCATTGGATTCTGGCCACTCGGTCGAGGCTCGTGGACACGAGCTTATGTACGGGTATACATATGTATACATATGTAATTATATTCAGCATCAATTTGTTAAGTAATTTGTATTATTTCCATGTACTTGTTTCATTAAAAAACATTCTTCCTCTCATCGTTCTGCTTTCATGTCCTCTCCTCCCAAGCGCATCACAGAAGTCTTCGTCGGGTAAGTCAGGATGCATCCATTTCTCATTCACATATGCACATCTGCCACTAATTAGCACTCTGTTGGTCTTCTGGTAGCTGGTTACAACATTGCTTACCTCATGCCCTGCTCCTGCTCTCGCTCGTTTCAGAAATATTCTCCGCTTCCCGAATACGCGTATTCGTAATTATTCATGATATTTCAGATGCATGTGCAACAATGTGTACACAACACAATGTATGCACATATGTACATATGTATGTATAGTATGTACATATGTAGTTTAGCAGTCAGTGGTATTTAAATTTGTTTTCTGGATGAGAAAACGAGCAAAAACGCTTTACGGATTTCTGTAAATTTACTTTTTTTTGGTCGAAAGCCAAGTAAATTGTAGTTTGTAAGATAAATTATTGCATGCACACACACGTGCATACGTACATATGCACAGACATACTATATGAAAAACAATACAGCGGTACGTACCAAGCGGTACGGTCATAAAGATGAGGTGTACGTATGTACATACCTACATACATACATGTATGTACATATGCATGTGGGTGCACTCATTCGTAATCACTCATATGCATGCATATGTACGGCTGTATCTATTCGAATCAATTTATTAGCCACACTTTCATTTAATAGCCAACTTTATATTGTGGTATTGCCATTCAGCATTAGTTCCCTCGGTTTCCGCTGTTCTTCCTTCTGGGTTACTTAAGCCCAAAATTATGTTGTGCAGTGCAAGTAGCCAACTCCGCGCCGAGCCGAGTCGAGAGCTGAGAACGAACAGCCGCAAGGTAGCAAGCCAATGAATGGCAATAACTTAACAATTGCTCGGGTACTTTGGAGTCAGTTGGATGCCAATTGGTTCGATTTGCTGCCAGTTCGCTTTGCTTTGGGCCGCAACAGGCTTTCAACAATTATCGATTGAAAAGCAAGCAAAATACGCCAAAGAGCATATCGAAGGGCGGCAGGTGGGCAGGTGGGCAGGTGGGGTTTGGTGTTTGGTGTTCGCCTAATTGCTCGCTCAAGCACACTGCAACATCAACAACCTATGCCAACCACAACAAAAGTCATCGAATTCGCACAATGTCCGTAAGCGGGAATGACTCTCAAGAATGGCTCTGGCTCGACCAGTGCTGGATGGGTGGCTTAGGGCTGCGACTGACACTGACACTGACACTGAGACTGAGACTAAGGCTAAGGCTACGGCTACGGCTGGAGTGTTCCCAACTTGTGTGTTTGGCTGGGGTGTTTCAATGCCTCTCATAATGCCTCTCTGCCGGGCAGCTGGCACCAAGTTCAATAAACTTGTTTGCCGGCAAGTCAAGCTCAATTCGGAGCGGAGCGTTCTCTGTTTTGGAGCTTTGCTTGGCTTAGAATGGAGCGACACGTCTCAGTTCGGTTCGGGCCTGAGCTTGAGTTGGGCCTGGTCACTTTTGGAGCTCAATGCATTTCGTCTGCACAGCCAACGCGACTCCCAGTGAGCAGCGCTAACCAGTCCGTCCATTGGGATGGGCGCTTCTTTTCGTGCCGTGTGTGTGTGTGAGTGTTTAAGTGTTCGCAGCCTCAGAATATACACCTGCATGTGCATGTATTTACATGTGTTATATATGTGCATATATGTATGTACTTATGCCTATGGCACATGCCTATGACATGACCCACCGATATCGGTCGCTGGCAGCCTATGTTTACTCGCCTCGATTGTCTTCTGCTTGCCGCGTTTCCATTTCCAGATGGCAGTGCTCTTTTTGCTTTTTTCTGTTTGCTGTGCCGAGTGCATCTAATTATTCAATTATGACTGATTGTGCAGCTCTTGTTGTATGTCGCTGCTGCTGCTGTTGTTGCTGCTGGTGGCGCAGGTGCAGGTGCAGGCATTTTGGCACGCAATTCTCCACAGATAAATACAAACAAAGCATAAACGGGGGAAATCCGCCGAGCGTATCGCACGTGATGAAGGAATTTCGAATCTCTGAAATCGGGTCAAGAGGTCAGTGACGTCACAAGCGCGTCTTTAAGCGCGTCAGTCCCAGCACAAAACCCACAGCCGCCAGGGACCAGGGACCAGGGACCAGGGACTTGGTTAACAAAACGAAACGAATCGTAAAAGCCAATAGTAATTAATGGGCTGCTTTAAGAGAGGGTGTAAACCAGAGAGCGCTGATAACCGTTAACTGTCCCACACATACATACATACATACATACGTGCATGCATAGTCAGAAACCTCAGACAAGGTACCAGCCCCCAGCCACCACCCGCCGGTACCCCGGTACCCCAGTACCCCAGTACCCCAGTACACCACCTTCGCTTGATTTCTGTGTAAATCTGACTAGATAAAATAATCACCGTGTCCCCGTGCCAGTGAAAGAGATTATAGTGAGCTATCGGGGCTAGCTCGGGGCCGAACCAATTAATACCCTCACAGATCCAAGCCTCTGCTCAACTATATTTCAGCCTGTTAATGCATCTTCCCAACGGAACCAACTGCCTATGCCTATTCGTTGCTGAGCTACCTTCATTTGTACATACACACATATGTACATACATATGTACCGTGCATTTCGTAGGTCTGGTAAAAGTCGTACAACTCCCAGCAAGGGCACAATAATTACACGAAGAAAAAGCAAAACAAACACGGGCAAACGACCGAGACGCCTCCATGACTGTCCCATTTATTTCGGACTGCCGATTCAACAGCCGCTTCCCGCTAAGCGACGCCAAAATGCACAACAGCCATAATTCTATAATGCTGTAAAACTCCAATCGCATTGCCGATCACAGCCAATAATGGCCCTGGCCACGACTGGCGGGGGTGTCTTGGTTTGAAGGCGCATTAAACTGACATCCAGCCTAGCTACATATGCATGTACAAATGTACATACATATGTACATATGTATGTATGTATGTATGTATGTATAAGTGGTTATCTGACCACGAATATGAATGGAATATTTTTGTTTTTCTTGGCATTCTGCTATAACCTTTCGCGAGAACTGAAAGGAATCCCAATGAAACCAAAACAATGCTGAAAATAATAAATACGTTGGCAGTGAGTGACGAATACGTATGTAGTATGTGTAGTATGTATAGTATGTATAGTATGTACATGTGCGCTCTTTGGGTAGCTGCTACATGCATATGCATGTACGCGTATGTATGCGCTTATTGTGGTACAGATGCATCCTTATATGCATCCCCCAAAATCGGAAGAACCGGTTCACAAATGTTGAAGATACGAGAATACCGGTTATTCAGACTTACACAAAATTATCTTATCTACTACACCCTCAAAGTTCGTTGCGATCGGATATAGCCAGACATGATGCAAACAGTACCCATGCACTGACTAACTCTTTCTCTCTCTCCCAGTGTGGCTTAGCAGTTCCCCTCCTCCCTCTTGCATGCATACATACATACATATATGTATATTTATCTAGGACATGTGCTTGTAAATGCATAAAACTTAATAAACGTTGCGACACGGAGAATCAGAGTCGATGCGCGAATCAGAGTGCATAGAATTTTGATTAATTCGGTTTTTGGCCCGTTTGTTTTGCAGCCGGCAATGAGAGTAACTTTCTGGAGGCATCCCTGAGATACTTCGACGAGCAGCTGTTGTACGACATCCTGCCACGAGCCTCCTGCCCGGGCGACGATGAGACCTCACCGATGGACGAGTTCTCCGACCTCTTCACAGGTAAGCTTTCGATGTGGGACAGTCTGTTGTACAGATGCACCATGCACACATGTACAGATGTACAGATGTATACATACATAAGTAATTAACCAGGATCAAGTGTTATCCGATGCAATCATTTTACGCGGGCCTTATCGGTCCACTTTGGATAGACTTGAACTTGCCCGTGTGAGATGCGGTGAGGTGAGGTGAGGCGAGGTGAGGCGTCCGTTGTTTAGACTCTTCGGGCAATGTCTTTCCTGCTTCACACTCCATATTATCAGCAGGTCCCCCGATAACGGACGATTGATTCAATGGGAATAGAATAGAATCAGGCGAGCCACGAATTTCTGTTCATAGATTCCGCCTACATGTGTATGCACATATGTACATGTGCATATGCACATATGTACGTATGCATAGTTACACTAAAAACGTACCCACACAGGCGCACAGCGACGACAGTCTATGCCATGCGGAACACTCTGCTCTGGGACCGTGCTCTTATCGCGCACAAGCTTGAACTGTACCAAGCACTACAGAATGCTTACTACGTACTTACAGTTTAGATTCAGATAGCTCTTCTGGGGAATATATACATATGTACATGCGAGTATGTACCACCTATGGTAGGGTGTCTAGATTTCAATAAGAACAGCGATAAGACTTACACTCACTGTTTCTGCCTCAACTACATCTTCAAAATTCTGTTTTCGGGGTAGAATTTAGCAATGACAGCGATAAATAGATTTGTTTTGCACACACTCGAGGATAGGATTCAGTTCCCAATGATAGTTCTCAGAAGGCATCCAAAGTGTTGCCTACTTTCAGGGCATTCTTACGCTCGACATGGATACAGGCACTCATACATAAATACACACATGCATATGTACATGCTCGCATGTTCCTCTGCTCCTCTCTTGCAGTGGAGCAACTGCGCCAGGGGTGGGTGGTGCTCCATGTCTTCGCCGCGATATACTTCTTTATACTGCTGGCCATAATATGCAACGACTACTTCCTGCCGACGGTGGAGTGCATCTGCGAGGACCTGCACCTGTCCAAGGATGTGGCGGCGGCCACCTTTATGGCTACGGCCACATCGATGCCGGAGTTCTTCACCAACACCATCAGCACCCTGATTCTGGAGTCGGACATGGGTCTGGGTACGATCATCGGCTCGCTCATGTTCAACACCTTGGGCGTGGCTGGTCTGGCGGCGCTGTCCATTGACAAGGTATGCATGCCCGCCCCTCCCATTTTCCCGTTCCCACTGATGTACTAATCCACGCAATTACAAATGTTTGCACCCATTTTTATCGGTCGATCCCCCCATTGGCAGCCGGTTCAGCTGGACTGGTGGCCAATAGCGAGGGACTGCTTCATCTACATATTCAACACGATAATCCTGCTGGTACTGGCCTGGGGCGGCAGCATCAGCTTCGTCGAGTCCTGCATCATGATGGGCTTTCTAGTGCTCTACTATCTGATCACCTTCAACAATAATAAGTTCATGCCAGCCATTCGCGTGTTCATAGAGGACCGCATGAACTGCTGCTTCTCCACGCGTTATGGTGAGTCCGCTGCTCACATACATAACATACATACATATGTACATATGTACATATGTATGTATGCACGCATAGTACCTGGAAGGGCTCCATTTGTATCCTGAATGCCTTGCAGATCTAACGGAACCTCCGGAAAACAGTGCCAAGGCACAGCTGCCGCTGAAAAAGGACCCCCTTTCGGGCGACGGCCTCTTCGTGGTGAACTTGCCCGAGAACACCTCATCCATATCCTCCACCGCGAATCTGACTCACTCGAAGCATTGTAAGCGCTATCCCTCGCTCCATGCCAACTGTTTCTCAGCATCCCTCTATCACAGGGAACGGCGATGACAGCGATGAAGACGACATGCCGAGAAGTATCTACGCCTATCCTCACGACGCCTCCCGCTTCATGAAGTGCTGGTGGATCTTCGTTTTCCCCATTAAGTTCACCCTCTCGTGGCTGATCCCGCATCCGATGAAGCATCGCCGCCTCTACCCACTCTCCTTCATCATGTGCATCCTCTGCATCGGTGCCAATGCCTACCTCATTGTCTGGATGCTGACGGCTTTTGGAGTGGCCATCCATGTACCAACTATAGTAATGGGTCTGACCTTCCTGGCCGCCGGCTCCACCATGCCGGAGGCCGTCTCCAGCCTTATATCTCTTAGGAACGGTAAGTGGAACGAGCCCTGTTCCGATTATGATTCCAGTTTGACTACATTGTCCCAAACAGGTGAAAACGGAATCGGAGTCTCAAACTCGCTCGGCGCCAACTCACTGGCCATTCTGCTGTCCCTTGGCGTGCCCTGGTTCATCAAGAACTGCATGAACTATGGAAGTGGGGAGCCGCAGCAGGTCGGCACCCAGGGCATCGAGTACAATATCATGATACTAATCGTTTCAACCGTGGCCCTCTTCGTAATACTCAGCTTCAGTGGCTACCGCTTGACCAAGCGGGTGGGCGTCGCTCTCTTCGCCGTCTATGGCGTGTTCATCGTTCTCCAGATTCTGATCGAGATGAATGTGTTCTTCCCCAGGGACTGTAGTAGCTAGTGGGTTGTGCATAGTTGGGTTGCGTTTGTGGCATGTGCTTCTGGTGCTGGCATCAGCAGAAAACCACATTCAAAATGCAATTTCTATAGGAGTTTTTTTTTGTTACGTTTTCGTTGATTTGTTGTTTTCTATTTCATGCATTGATTTTTGCTCAAGACTGTCTTTAGGGTTAAAAACAACGAGTGCAGGAGCAAAGCTTCAATAGAATGATTAAAAATCATAAGCTCTGAAATTTCCTATTTATTTTCCCGTGTATACATACATATACATATGTACTTGTCTGTTTGTAAATATTTTTGTGTGTATAGTCCCATAGTTGTAGGCATAAACCGACGACGATTCACAAATGTTTGAACTGTTACCAAAGCCCAAAACGAGATACTAGGAATTAAGCGAAGTGAAGGGAAGCCCTCGAAACCAATCAAACCAAATTTAGTAGCCACATACAAGTCTAGATGGTCTTCTGACTTAGTGCCCCACGATATTTCCAGTCTGCAGCCTGGGCTCCGGGGAGCTCTGTCATTCTTCTGTTGGTCCTGCGCTAATAAGTGTTTAATAGGAGCACTAGCAACTATTGTTAGCGTTACATAAAACCCTTGATACCACTGTTATTAATTTATAAATAAATTCTAAGAACAATTTTACAGAGTGTGACTTTCATTTAAATGGCGCGTAGCTCGGATATAGCGGATTAGCTGATTGGGTGGCTCGCCTGTTGTTCCCATGCATAAAACAAAATAAAACAACAGCTGTGATCACTTTTCGTGTTCGTATTCGTTTCTGTTTAGAGGGATTTATAGCCCTCCGCAGTGGAAGGGGGTCGGTGTTTTCTAAAAGTTACATTACAAATCACAAATAAATAAGTTGACAAATGAGATCAAATATTTTGCGGCTTACAAGGATACGTTATACATACACATAAATAAAAATACGGATTCGATATACATGTACATCCACACATATTTACATATTTTTGTACATGGAAATACAGTGGAAATAAAAGCGATTTCAGGGGCATATTTTATGCTAGTTGTTTTGTAGGTTCTGTTTTGTGTGTGTTTATATAATCCATCTTATAGATATCTATATATTTATTTGTATAGGCTTTTTCCGCTTGAAGGGGCGTCTATGTTCTTTCTTCAGCTAACCAAATTGAATTTGTAATCGATTAAAAAAATCTTTTATGTTTCCACCTACATACATAGGTTGCAAACTGTCTTGGGGATTGGGGGATGGGGAATGGGTTAAGCGAATGTTGTCACAATATATGTTTGTTTGTTGTATAATACAGAAATACATACTTAGAACTAGATACTTGGATTTCACACACACACACATAAATATGTGTGCATATTAATTTGGTATTTTCACAAATGCAGCGCATGTACATATACAAATATATGTATATATTTATATATACATATACAGATAGATATCAAGGAAGTTTTAAAAACTTGCCACATTTTTTGTAACAGTTGCCAATCTTCCTTACCTCGGGCAGGGTGGCAGGGTGCAAGGTGGCTTGCATGCCGTCTGCTTTTCCTTGTGTTGTCCTGTTTCCCTTATTTTTTTAAACAAATCAGTCTGAGCAATTATAAATCAAATGTGCTTGCAAATGCGAACCGGCAGCCAGCAGCTTAAAGCTGCTTCCTAACAACATGTCGAAGCAATTGGCACAAATTTCAATCAATATTCACACGCATTCTTCATAGATATAACGACGACGGTGTTGCACTGATCATTGTACACGCAAAGAACTGAGTAGGTAATATAACGCTAAGCTGAGCAGCATCTCCCAGCTTGGGTCTGGGAAATCTTGAATGTGCTGATTTTAGGCTGGCCATTAGGTGCAGCAGTGGTGTCCGTTCTTAACGTAGTAATTGTGCATGGCTACAGTGCCGTTCTTGCTATAACTGCCGTTGCTTCCATTGTACATGTTACTGGTCATGCCTAAATCCGTGCCGGTATTGCCTTTTCCACTGAGGCCGCTTCTGGCTCCAGAGTTATAAGGTGAAGGGAAGGGTGCTGCATTGGCAGCATTGTCGTCGTCGGTGCTGGTGCCCGCATCAAAAGCTTTTATTGGATTCTGTATGATTTTGCATGTGAACTGGCGGTGGGGTCCCGGCTCCTGTGGAAGTGAGCAAGCTTTAGTTGGCAGCCTTGGGCTTTATCAGATTAACCACTTACCTTTGGCTGAATGGGAAAGCAACACCAGAGTATGAAAGCTATGAATGCTACCAATGTACCGACAAGCAATATGAAGTCCTCAATGGTCTATGACATGGACAAAATCAATGCACGATTTCAGTTTCACGTACATATGTACATGCACACATACAGATGCTCGAGTGTCTGCTTGCTTAAACATGGTAGGCCTTACTTACCGGCTCTTCGCCTAGCAGCACATGATTAATTAAATAAACAAAGTCATCGAATGGTGTCATTGCGAAGCTCCGCTGTTAATCAGTTTCCACTTTGTTTGGGTGCGACGTTCGGCCGACATTAACAGCGCCTGCTGCTGCGGATAAATCTGTTCGTACTTACAAATGGCGCTAGGCGACAGAAAACTACATACTTTCAGAGAATATACTAATAAAGATCATAATCACCATAATTAAATATAATGTTTTCTAATTTAGAAATCGCAGTTATTCTACTCTGCTACGCTACCCAACGCATTGAGATGAGCTGAACATGGCGCGATGTTGTACTTTTGTACTGTATCGATTAGTATCGACTCAAAGTATCGTGCAGCTTTAAGTTGACATAGTAAAGTGAGCTCTCCCAGAGATGTAACACTATCGCACTAGCCGATGAGACAGATATCGATCAACCCAACAGCTGATGGAGTATCGATATGCCATCCCTATCCAAATTTCAAAGCCATTTAGTTTGTGTTTTTTGTTAATTGTAATATTGGTGATTTTTTTTAATAACAGCAATGGGCAAAAAACGTAGCACACCCAGTGACCAAAAAGAAAACTCCGGAAGTAGCGACGAGGACCCAAAAATGCCCGAAAAGAATGCGCCTGACCTCGAGAAGAGGAAACGAAAAGAACCACGGTACAATTCGAGTTCATCTTCCAGCAGCGGGAGTAGTAGCAACAACGACGTATCAAACACCTCGGCGGACAAAAAGCAAAAGCGCACTAAAAAAACCAATCGCAGCACAGAAGGCACTGAAGAAATACAGGAAAAACGGATCAGAAATATAGAAAAGCAGTCTGAGCCAAACAGCCAGAAGGTGCAAGAGCAACGCTCGAAGTGGGACAGTCCCGACCGTGGCAACGGCGGACAGCGTCCCAATTCCCACAGAAACGCAAAACAGCGCGGACACAATCGTAGCTGCTCGCGAGAGCGGGAAAGGGAGCGCGAGATAGGAAGAGAACGCCACAGAGAAAGCGACCGTGACAATCACATGCGCCGCGATCGCATCCGACGGGATCAAAGGCAGCGTTCCCCTGTGCAGCGGCAACGAGCACGCAGCAATGAACGGAGGGAGCGACCGCGACGTTCCCCCGAAAGGCGTCCAGAGCGGCAAGTACATATGTACCATCCTCCGCGACGCCCCTTGACCAATTCCCAATTTTTTTCCAGGCGCAGTCGTAGTCGTAGTCGCAGTCCCCGCGATCGACCAAACAGAGACGGACGGGACTTTGTGCGTCGTAAAGAGCAGCGGCGCGAAAATCGTAGCCGAGGTGACGACGAACACTTTGAGTGGGGCAGGAAGGGCGAAGACAAGGCGCCGCCGGATGAGGAGCCTGTCGAAAAGGAGAAACCCAACTTCGGTCTCAGCGGAGCTCTCACCGAGGACACCAACAAAGTTAATGGAGTTGTTGTCAAATACTCCGAGCCGGTCGAGGCTCGCAAGCCGAAACGTCGCTGGCGCCTGTACCCATTCAAGGGCGAAACAGCACTGCCTACCCTGCACATACATCGCCAAAGCTGTTTCCTGGTGGGCCGCGACCGCAAGGTGGTCGATCTGGCGGTAGATCATCCTAGCTGCTCCAAGCAGCATGCCGCCCTGCAATACCGGCTGGTGCCCTTTGAGCGCGAGGATGGTAGCCAGGGAAAGCGTGTGCGTCTCTACCTCATCGACCTGGAATCTGCCAACGGAACGTTCCTAAACAACAAGAAAATCGATGGTCGCAAGTACTACGAACTGATGGAGAAGGATGTCATCAAGTTTGGCTTTAGCTCCCGCGAGTACGTTTTGCTTCACGAAAACAGCAAAGAGGACCAGGAGGATGATGACGTGCATATCAAGGAAGAGCGTTTGGATGTACCACCTGAGGAAGTTGCTCCCTAGAGCAGCCCCTCAGAAATTGTCTCGGCTCATAACTTTTCGTTAGGGCCGAGCATTTGACCCCTTCATCATGTACAATTTTTATTTTTTCGCACCTTGGCTGAGATCAGTATACATTTATTGAGATAACACGGTTTTGCGTGCCCACTGCCAACATAATCGTAAATAAATTTCAAAACGAAAGTTCTCTGAATTTTACCTACCCAAAATGACCAAATGGAAATCATCCAACCTAAAGCGACACCAATAAGAGAAGAGGTCATGCTTAAAGTGCCAGCACAAGCAAAAACTCCACTTCACGACTCGAAGCGTTGCCTCGCTCCAATGGAAGCTTTCAATGTGTGTTTGAACCCGAAGTGGGCAACAGCATGCGGTGGCAGCTCTCGATTTTGCTGATTGGCTTGGCGGTAGCCGCTGCCCACCGGCTGCGTCGTCAGGTAATTGCACCCACCTGGCTAAGGGATCCAGTGCGACCGCCTGCCTTGCAAGTTTCCAAGGTGGTAGTGACGCCGCAAAACCTGCGGGAAACGGCTGCCATACGCACAACAATACAAAAGGCCGTCCAAGAGGACACTTATGTGGTAGCTGCCCGTCCACCGCTGGTAAGTAGATTTCAGCAAGAATGGAATAAATATGTATATTTTTGCTAGATATATGTATGTAGACACGACTGATTAGCAATCTAGCATTATGTACTTCTTATGCATATTTGAATAAGAGATACCGATCGCCAATATTCCAACTATGTATTAAGTTTTATTTTATCAATAACGAAGTGCCACTGAAGCATTAACAATCTTTCTTTCCTCACCAGGAGCTTCGGACCTCACTTGGCAGCGGCAGCATCTGGCCAATACCAGTGTCGTTTTCCCCAACACCACTGTTCCAACCATGGAATCTAACGCTGCCAAATTTGGGCGCTTTCAACCTTTGGCCCGAAATGGGCTAAGCGTTTTTGACAGAGTCAGAACTCGAATTTATTACTCGAGTGATAATAGCAATATCCAAATATAGACATATCGTAATATGTACATGTGTATATACCTAGTAAACCTAGTATTTCCGACACGCAGACAAGCCACTCAGCGATCGAAGATTTGCGGAAGCCTGAGCAACTTCGAGCTGCGCCTCTTGAGAAACTGAAAGGATAGATGATTATTGGTTACGATTGGCTTAGAATTTAATCAAACTGCAAGCAATAATTGGGATGGTTTTTGAATGGTTTTATTGTTGTTTTCAATCAAGTCAAACGAGGGAATAGCAGCATCAGATTTTTTAGAGTGTCGTATGAAATTACTACAGTTTAAACAGTTTTTGAAAATATGTATGTTACCTTTTGTCTGTCCTGAGACAATTTCAAATCTCTAAAACCGCTTTTGGCTGTACAAAACATTTTATTAAATAATTACTATCCATTTAGGTTTAGCTCTATATGCAAGCTCACTATATCCATAAACAAAAAAATTACTCTAAAATATATGTATGTATGTATATAGAATAGTATAGTGTGTTGTATGGGACCGCAAATCAAATTTAATTACATATGTATAAAATTAGTTTTGGGGAGAAACAATTATTTCGTGTTTAAATATGTGTTCTATAACTAGACCATGTATGTATGTACTTCATGTACATATACACTATAGAGTATCTGCACGTACATATATGCATGTATGTACATATATTATTCCTATACGCAATATATCATTTCAAAACATTTCTTCGACATGTGTTTTATAAATTTTGTTCCCTTTGTAATAAAAAACGAATTCTAACTAGATCTCAATGCCTCGATACATGAATACACGATAAAACAGAAATGCTGAAAATGCCATGGTCGAATGGAATTTAGAGAGAGAGACCATTTATTGTGAATATCTGAATACTTGTGCACTCTCTTCCAAGCAGAAGATTTTTAGTTTATATATCAACTGCAATGACGAGTGAAGAGCCAACACAAGACAATTTCCCCAAGGAATGTACAAAAGACGCACATAAATATACTGCCATACATATCCATCTCATATCCGTACTGCCATACATATCCATCTCATATCCGTACTGCCATCATAACTTGTTGTACTCCCTATTGGCAATTGGATAAAGGATGGTTTGTATTGAATTATGAATAGCCTGCATGGTAGGCTTTGGCATCTGCATCTTACGCGATCTGAATATTTGGAGACACAAGCAGACAGACGAATAGATGCACATATATGTATACATATGTATGTATGTAGCTATCTCAGCTAAATTACGACTGGCACTGGCGGGCGCAAAAAACAATGCGAGCTTAATACAAAATAGTTTTGTTTTGGTTTTTGTTTTAGAAATACATTTATATAGTTAATATGTGTATGTGTGTGTGTGTGTGTATGTATATGTATATATGTTTGTTTAGTGGTATGTGAGTATGTTGCTGTAGTATTTCAAGTTCAGCTTGAATTCACATTAAGTTTAGCTTAAGGGGTCGTAGAGTTGTCGGAACAGTTTATACATACCAGTATATGTACATATGTATGTAAGGCGTCTTCTCAGAGAGTGAATTAGGTGATGCAGCACTCGGGTGCTTGCCTCGGACTACGGAATGTAATGTAATGTTTTTTTCCGGATTTTTCCGTCCGAGTCCGTCTCTCACTAGGTCTGTTACAGGGTCAGAGGTGCACAACATACGGAACTAGCACAACAGATTAGAAGACTAGCCTTTTGGTTGCTTTGATCTTGGAATAACGGTATAACGATGACAAATATCAGTTAACAATACACAAATGTTACATGTGATAACAAATAAGTACGAGAAGTTCAATTTCTAATTAAAGTTCGACTCAATCAGCAAGGAACGACATTTAGCTTGGCTGGGGACTGTCTTGAACGATTCCAATTTCGTCCTTGTTTGGTCTATTATTTCTGCGGCTGCTGCGGCAGATGTTTCTGTCCATGGCCCATTAGATGTGTGCGAAATGTGCGTGCATACATGGGTACAAGTATGTATGTACACATGGATGTCTGTCTTATCTAACCTCGTCGATGTCCTCGCCCTCGGAAGAGCTACGAATCGTATTGTACTGGGAGTTGCGGCTGCGCAACATGCGCAGGAAGCTTCCCACGGCGAAAATGGTGCGGCGATGTCGGTGAAAAATACCCTGATATAAAGCGTCTCGTAGCGTTTTCCGATCCTCGACGTCCACCGATGACGTCAATGATGTTTGATGTTGAACACGGGCTGTGAATACACAATATGAATGCGACTAATAAGTGATAAGAAACATTCGTTGATTACGGTGGCATTGAATATACAATTGAATAGGTTGAAAAATGGGTCTCGAGAAGCAATTAGTCGAATTTGAGAAGGGGCGAATAAAGTGGCTACATGAGCATAAATATGTATACTAAATCGGAGAAAAAATGCAGATAAATTAAACGATTGCAAAGGGAGTTGGTTATTTTATTTTTAGTGGACCAAAATATATCTCTCCAAATACTTGGCTCATCGAAAAAGGCATATTAGATTTTGCCAACTTGCATTTACACCGCATTCTTGCCTGATTTTGCGGCACAATGTAAGGAGTCGCCTGGCTACTGGTGTGGTCACGCTATAAAACCTTCCTTTTATATTTTCATAAATACATACATACATACATGTCCTAGAGACCGAAAACTTTCATGTTTCATTAAAAATTAATCATTAATCAATTAATCAATTTACTTATAAAATAATGATTATTCAAAATCAAAAGTTTGTTGAAAAGATAGATAGATAAAATTGTTGAACATATTTAGTTGAATCACTGTAGGACTATTAATCGTCCGACAAGGTAGAGATTGCTCTTGCCTAAACAAAAATCGAATATAGTTAAATGAATAAAAGAAAACAAAAAGAGGAACTTGACCCAGTTTCATTCGACTCGCAAGATGAATTGTCTAAAACAGTGTGGAGGACATTGCATAGTTAATTCAATTATAATCTTTGTTGGATCAATCCTGCTGAAGTTCTGTAACCCATCTAACATCTGGTGTTTGGCCCAATTTAATTTAGTTTCACAACCTTCATAGGATCTTTTACATTGTGCTCAATGTTGAAGCAGCGAGCATGAGGGACTCGTACCTAGTATGTACATATGTACATATTTATGTATATATTCTGTATATGTATGTATACTAACCAGCTATGGGCGACTTGGGCGACTTAAGTGAGTACTCGTCCAGGCTCTTGCCACCCAGATCTAACTTTAACACCTTCTTGGTCAGCTGCTGGGCGGCGGGATCCATGTTAGCTGTCTTCTCGATCTTGATGTCCACATTGCGCTGGCTAACGGCGCTTTTTGTGGGAGCTGCCTCCACTTCGGGAGCGGCCGGCACTACCGCTTTGCTAGAATCGCCGATAGAATTGCTGCTATTCCCCACGCCAGCATCGGTCATATTGTCGCTCGTTTTAGAGGTGACAGGCGTGTTGTTGTTGGCCTCTGCCTCCTGGGGAGTCGTTGGGGCGCTCTTATCAGTACTATTGTTATTGGAGGCCGATGCTTGTGTACAGCTAGAGCTGCGTGCCGTTAATTCCGCAGATTCAACGCTGCTGCCGCTGCTGCTCTTTTCAAAGACGTCGACGGCAGCAACAGCAACAACCATTGTTCGAGCGCGAGCCTCGGCCAAGACGCAGTTACGCTTCCCAAATCCGTTTGCCGCTTGTTGTTTGTTTGTCGTTTGCATATAAACTATTTCCGCTGACGTACGCGCGATTCGGTTTGGCTTTGTGTGTTGTACCCTCGTCTCCCTCTCCCTCACCCTCTCGCTGCGTTTGTTTTTGATGAGTTTGTGGGGATAGGATTGTTTGCCCAGCACACCTTCGCTTTTGTATTGTTAGTTGAGTATTGTATCTTTTTAGTTTGTTTCTATTTAATTGCAATTGCTGCGAGTATTTGTTGCTAGTTCAACGTTGCTTTGACTATGTTGGTGGTCTGGTCAGGGGTCTGGCTTCGATGGGTATCTGCAATTGATTGACGGCGGCAATATCAAAACCCGCGCTGTAAAGCGCCACCTTGTGGGTGCAGTCGGTAAGCGTGATTTGCGGTAGTTTGAGCTGCGGATTATCGATACTGTTACTATCGCTCAAGCTGAGATGGCTTAAGTTATCGATGATCTCGTATATTTTCAGCTGATCCAACGTGCTCCTCTGATCGTTGCTCTTTGAATGACTGCGATGCTGGGCATAAAAATCACACATAATCCTAGACGCCGGCCCCACTGCTTTTGTTATTTCCGAGCTGCATTCACCTACTACTGCTTCCCCAGCATATGACTTATCGGGTGCTATTTTCAAGGGTCTTATATGCACGCTGATGGGATCTGTCGGACAGCTTTTCCCTCGCTTCCTCGAACTACTGGCCGCCTTGCGCCGCAATCCCTTCAGTAGCGTAAAAAATCTGGCGTTCAACTTCTGATCCGGTGCCTGCCGCTCCCCAGAACTGTCGACTGTGCCCAATACAACGCGAGGCGACGACAAAGATGACTGCGATTGCAACTGCAGCGTGTGCCTTATTGCATTAAGCTGGCCAATCGATTCCAAGTACTTGATGTTGGCGTGCAACCCTCGCTCGTAGTATCCGCTGGCCAGTTGCAAATATGTGTAGAAGTCCAATCTTCCTCTGTGGGGCTGTCGTTGTAGGCTTTCCACCTGGTTATTAGAAATATTTAGATTATAATTGACACGGCTGCCGCTGTCGCTGCTTCTGCCATTGCCGTTGCCGTTGCTGTCTCCGTCGTCTTCTCCACTGACATTATTGCGGGTCCTCGTGTTGTGCCGACGTCGCTGCCCACTGCTGCTGATCCATAGGGCTTGCTGTCAGGCCAACTGGCATTGAACAAGCTTCTTTAGCTGGTCGAAGCTTTGGGCCCTCTTTATTCGGCGCACTGCGTCGTTGTAGGTCTCATCGGGCGGGTCACCTGAGCAAATTGTTGCCCGTCCACGGGCTGCATACGTATCGTCGAATCTGTAATTAGTGGAAGCACCACAACAAAAATAGATAAAAAAATGTAGATATGTAGAAAGGGAAACCAAACAAAGCATTAATTACAATGGCGAAAGCAAACACGTACGACAAACAGGCCAGCAAACAACCACGGCCCGAACCACGAATCCATGCTCGTTCGGAGCTGACCGGCGGGTAATATAATAAAAGACGAATGTGCGGGGTGCCCTGACCCATGCTGTGTGTGTGTGTATCTACGTATGTCTCTTTCTTTCACAAACTCTACCCCCAAATATTAGGCAGGCAGGAATATTGCCACACAATCCCCAAATATGAAGCCAACGAGAGAGATGCACTTTGTCCATCAAACGCCACCCTTATTATGCTTGCTCTAGGATCTTCCTTACTTTCTCCTTCTCTCCTCTAATACGAGTAGTGTCATTTACGTTGATCTTTGCTTAATTTGTCTTTCAGGATTTTCCAGGCAGTTTTCAGTCCAGCATGTGTCCCAGTTAGTCCCAATTAAGGCTCGTAAAATTTACAGTTCCTTTGCTGTATCAAATCGTATCAGTCAAAACTCGGACGTCATACGCTTGCAGCCCCGCCAAGGTCGTGTGACTCGAGCCGCGAAGATGCAGCGGAAATCCCGCATGTGACACAAAAGCTATGAACTAGATACCCCTGTCAAGCTCCCCTGTCAACCCAACCTATATTTACGGCTGCAACTGTCAAGCAGGTACCCATCCATACCACCCTGCCGCCACATATGTATATAAACATGCTCCATGCACACGAAACACCCACAGAACTTGGATGCAATGAAATTACGGTGGGACGGTGGGATGTATTTAGATGTAGGTGTACCTTGGGAAGTACTGCACAGAGGTGGGCCAAACATCGCGAAGCTGCGCATATGTTGGCGCCGCTAATGAGATGGACATTCTAGATGCCTCCGATGCTAGTCCTAATCCTGCGACCCCAATGAATAACTGTCGATGACGCCTCTTTTGGTGGCGGTGGGCAAGCGGATGCTTCTGACGGAGATGGAGGTGCTGCTGTATCTGGTAGTCGCGATAGTGATTGCCGATCTCATGACGGTAGCGCTCCGTGCGAAAGAACTTGGTATCGAAGACGCGTCGCATGGTCAGCCGGGGCGAGTACTTGTTGCCCGTGCGAAGCGGAACACCCACGACCACCAGGGCAGATGTCCCTTGAGCTGTCGCCATGGACATGGCTGAGAGGCTGCGAGAGTCCGTGAGATTGACAGCCAAGCAGACAGGGCACAACGACAGGGAAAACGAGACAAAGGAAAAAGTTAGCCCGCGCCGCAAGTTGAACTGGTCCGCTGTAGGCAACAAAGCGAACTACGGCAATTGACATTGATGAGTCTGCCATTGTTATTAGGAGCGGCTGAGCAGGAAACGAAGGAGGTGATGACGGGGTTTGCTTTGGCTTGGTTTGGGTGCTTTAAATTATGTACCTACATTTATTGAACAACAACAATTCTGTTAGCAACAACGTTTGTGGTTATTTGTTATCACGTCAGGCCTCGATTTGTTGTCGTTTGTTTGACATCAAAATGAAATGGAATAAAATGATGAGCGCGAACCCGAACCCAAGCCCGATCCCAGCCCAATACCCTAGCTCCACCCACTTCAAACCAAACCAAACCCAGCCCGACCCTACCTCACCCGAATCACCGAATACCGAATCAGAATCATTTAAGTTAAGTGGGTGTGGGTGTGGGTTTGGGTGGTTCCCAATAAAAAAATTAGTACGAGCAGTGTTCATGTCGTTAACTATTGTAACTGGTACATTTTAGGAGGAGGGGCTGCCCTTGCCACTGCTACTGCTACTGCCACTGTCACTGGCTCCCACTGCCGGATTCCATTCGAACCATTTGCATATTTCGACTCACGATAAGTAACAATAAAATACGTCAAGAACAACGTCAAGAAACGATAGAAAAATAATAATGGGACAAGCAGGAACTATGTCCACAACCGCCACCTTTCCCTTACATAGGCACATACATACATATGTATGTAAGTATGCATATCCGTCCGCTGCACAATGGGCCAGAATCATTTTTTTTTGGCATAAAGTCTAATATTATAGCTAGAGAGTTGAACTTTTGTGGAATTGATCATATTAGCACTTTAAATAGAAATAATACTATCGTTTTTTTTTACTTCCAAACCCAAATCTTAAATATCGCAATTGTACTATTACATTTAGGTAGATTTTGTATAAGTTTGTATTTCGACTCTAGAAAACTCCTTTTTTATACCCGTACTCAAAAAAGAGTTAAGGAGTAATATTAGATTTGTGGTAAAAGTGGATGTGTGTAACGTAGAGAAGGAAACGTATCCGACCCCATAAAGTATACATATGTATATATTCATGATCAGCATCAATAGCCGAGTCGATATAGCCATGTCTGTCTGTCCGTCTCTCTGTCTTGTTTGACGCCTGGATCTCAGAGACTATAAAAGCTAGGGCAACCAATGTCGGTTTCCAGACTCATGTGATATCACACTGCTACAAATGTATTTCAAAATTTCGATCCGCCCCTTCCGACAGCACAAAAGACGAAAATCTGTGGCAGGCACAATTTTAAAGATACGATAAAACTAAAAAAACCGTATCGTAGAGAATGCCCATATCTATCAGATTGCCGAATCTGAATCAAATCGGATAATAATTATAGCTAGAATGAAGAAATTTTCTGCTGCTTCCCCCGTCCCTTCCAGCAAGAAAACAACCATTCATTCTCTTTCTCGCTCGCACACTTTGCCTCGTTCAGTGCGTGAGAAACCCCTAGCGGAGGAGATGTAGAATCTAAATGGTACATGTATAATGTACATGTAAGATGTCAAATATACATCGTAGATGTAGGTAACAGATGTAGTAAAAAAATGTAAAATGTAAAATCTAAAAAATTGTATGCTCAAAAGTGTATATACTGACTGAGTACAGGTATAAGTAGAGTCGCTTCCCCAGAAGCGACTCACACGTTCCTTCTCGTTTCGTACTATTTTTGTTATTTGTAATGATATAAGAAGACATTTCTTTATTCTCAAAAGAAGGCTCATAAATATTAAAATGACCATCTAAAAATTGGAGCTTGTTGGAAATAATTTGTAAAAACCTCGACGAAACTGAATAAATTTCATAAACGGCAATTAATTCGCAAGTACTGTTCCGCAAGTCGAAGACATTATCATATCCGATGCACACTCATCAGAGCTTTCAGAATTATTGCCTTCTCTACCCACAATATATTCTTCTACATGTGCTCGGATTTCTTGGGCCCTAAATAATCGAGAACCGTCTCCAATCATTTCCACAGTTTTTTGTTGGATCACAGATCCATTAATGTTTAGCAAATCAACATTTAATTGGATTCGAGAATCGGTTCCAAAGGGAACCATTTAAAAAAACATCAGGTCGTTGGCGCCAAGGGTATAAGCAGTGCGTGGTTGATTCCACAAACAGGCCTACACAAATATGGCCACGTCCCTCCTTCCGTCTGTCAGACTAGCTGCTGCATGAGCAACAAATGCCCATTACATTTTCGATTGACGATTCATAGTAAGGGCGCTCGGAGCTATTTCTTCAATTCTCTTTTCATCAATGCTTAAGAGTTTGACGCGGCAAAGTGGGGACTCAGCCGAAAGGGGGTTGCACAAGTAAACAAATTTTGTAAGCGCTTTGGATCAATTAAAATACGCATCTAAAAGAGAATTATCCAGAGTTGAAAGCTGAAATGGCCGAGTTGGTATGTTGGTAAGCAAAGACTTTAGCTACTATGAAGAGGCTGAGCAACCAAGATATCACACTGAAACAAGTTCGTTTCCCTCAAATCGCAAAAGTGTGTGGCATGCACAATTTTAAGATGCATGCATATGAAAATTGAAAAGCTATCTGCTTGATATTATGGCCATAATAAAGAACATGATTTTCCGTAACTAAGTCCTCCTGGCACGTGTGTCGCGACTCACAACTATGTCAGGACTGGTTTTATTATTGTATGAAGACATGCAAGCTGAAAGGGGAGGCGGAGGCCATCCGATTTCAGTGAAACTAATGAGCCTGTGGGTGCAGGCTAGGAGTGGTGGCGTGGAGGAGGACACGAGTTCCAGTTTCTCCAGAAAATTGCCATTAATCAGATATTGAACAACCAGCGCTGCTCTTTTTATTAGACTGAATGGACGGGAGCAAAGCGATTCCTAAGCTTATTTTCGCCAAACGGGTATGCTGTTTAATTGGATTCAATTGATTTCGAAGATGATGAGTGACAGAAGAAGTGCGCATTGCTCAAGTTCAGGCTCAAATAAACACATTTATTTAACATACTTTAATTTAAATCAACATACCCTCCTTGTGGATGTTTTATTGTCTGATAATAGAATACGTTACAACGCAATAGTCATCAAATTGATAGCAATATTCAGAGTTGCATTCTTTTTGGATGAATTTTTCAACTAATTAAGAATATAAATAAAATGTATACACATATGTACATATGAATTTATGTATGTGTACATATTTACATACATCTAGGATCGAAAGCGATCTTTCCTTGCTTTTCAAACATCTGGTCCAGAACGTATACCCTTAGTAAATATAGGTACGTATGTATATATATGTACATATGTATGTTGAGGGGGTCGGCTTAAGTTCTATAAAAGATGCACCTATGTATTCTAATACATACACGTATGTATGTACATATATACATTTGTACATATGTAAATATTACATTAATTCTTCCTATTTGTGTGGGGTCATGGAGAACGTTCACAATACAAATCATTGGCGTGCTAGTTATTCCACAGAAACATGCGCAAGACCCAATGAATCCAACTGCGCCCAAATGTAGGCAACGACGCGCTTTTAGGAACGAGGAAGGGAAAAGGCACTCCTCGCGCCAGGCTCGTGCCACTTGTACTTATGTATATATGTTAGTAGAAGGATATACACAATTAAGAAGAAAAGTAAAATCTGTCGGCAGTGCGGTCTGTTAATGTGCCTTTTCCAATGAGCGACAACGTGTGACATGCATTTGCCGGTGTACATGTGTATGAACGTATATGTTTATGTGTATGCAAGTGGGTGCACACGTGAGCACACCGCTGACAGAAAATGCCTCCACTTTGCAATAAGAGCCAGCTACTGATGTGTGACACAATTATTATACGTTATCCTTTATCCCACATAGGTACATACGCGCAATTTCAAACATAAACAAACATAAAACGCAAGGAACGCAAGGAACGCGAAGGCCTCGCAAGGTGGTCCTGCTGCACATACATATATGTACTATGTACGATTGTCACTTGGTTGGGGTGTTGGTCAATAAACAGACAGGAATCAGAAATGATAAAGTCGTCAGAATATAAGCATCGGAAACAAACAACAAAAAGGGCACCCACATCTGCAGCAGCACCACTAACAGTAATCATTATCGTCAGCGGCAGCACTTGCAACGGTGACAGTGAACAAATCATTCAAATGCGTTTATAAACCGTATTGATTGCTTACCAAGAATGTGAATGTGAATGTACCGCTATCGCTTCGTAGTCGTCGTACCCACAACAGCTGGTCGGTCCAACTCCTGTTGTCTGTCGCTGTTTCTTAGTATGTTCGTGTGTAAATAAGAAACGGAGCTCGTACTCTTTTTACATATTTCTTACTTCATCTTTCTGCTAGTGGCGATCTTAGTTTCTTAGCTTACACATGCACGGTTCGTTTTAAGACTAAAGTTCTAACATAAAAAAAAAATCGTCAAGCGTTCTAGTGTCCTTATTTTATTGAATCTGCTAAATGCGTTTGATTTGTTTTGTGTTTGATTGTCACGATTGCAGAAACATCGATGTCATCGATGTTTGGGTGGCTTGCAGTATTTTTGTTTAGTATTTTAAGGAATTAAAAAAACATTTTTGATCACATTGGGCTCATACTAATTCAAAAAATAAAAGTGTGCATGGACTTACTTAGTATTTGGCTTTCAAAGGAGAAAAGTGTTCTTACTTCAAATGAGCCCCAGTACATGCCTGGTTCGGCATATTTCGTCAAATTAAAAATATAGGTTAATGTCTGGTTAATTAAAAAAATATATATATACATATATACAAATTTTTTTAAAAAGATTCGCTAAAAGATTGTGCCTAACATGATAGGAAAATGTGTTAGTTTTTTTAATAGATTTAATTCCTTAAAATACTAAAAAATACTGCAGCCTGAAATCTTCTCAGCGGGAGCTAGGAATTGATTTTAGACTCATAGTTTCTTGATGAAATATTCTTAGAATTCTTCGTAGATTCCGATTCTGATGGACGCTATTCACATTTTTTTTGTCCCATACAAATTTACCCGCCCTAATGTACATACATTCACAAATTTACACAATATATCCCATTAAGGACCGCTCCTAAAAGCCTAGTACTCAGATCAAAAACTGTTTGCTAGCAAAACTATGTCATATTTTCTTCTAGCGGCCAGTGGTGTGACCAGAGGTGTGCACTGCATTCCGCACGGTTACACTGCTCAGAAAGCTGCTTGGTTTTTTTAAAATTAAACAAAGTTAATAAAATGCACTTCTTCGGCTGAGGTCGCTCTTCCCCAGGCATTACCTGGGCTCCACAACATTTTATTAGCAAGGTAATGTGTCTGACTATCAGCAACAATATTTGCTTTATATTCATGAAAGTTAATAAAAATAATAAATTATAATATCCATATAATTGTCATTCATATAGCTGCCTTAATTATATTCTATTTTTCTTCACTATTTAAATATTTAATTTGGGTTTTTTCTCACTTTGCAATTTCTACGTTCGAGTTTGCTTATTGAAGATATAAAATTTATATCTTTTTCGAGGGGCTAGCAACATACCAACGAATGCTAGAAAATACCATCGGATACTTTTCTAGTATCTACCAACCTTTTTTTTGTTGAGCTGAGTACTGAATTCCGTACGGAGCCTAGAAAACAGTTTGTGCCCGAACAAATATCTTATAGCCATTTGACATTAGACTTTGCTAACTGACTAGCTGGAAAAATTAAGATGGCCTTATGGGAAATGACTGCAGTCAGAGCGAGAGAACTATATGCGTCAAGCTGGCTGTCCAGTTGAGCTGGGAGCAGCGCTGCCGCTGAATTTATCGAAAATTTTACTTTGCGGATACAATTTTGCTGGCTTGGTGTCTGTGTTCTGCTGGAAAACATCATTGTATGTCAAGTAGTGCCTCAGTTGTTCTACTAAAAGCCATTAGACGTGTCCAGGGACGGCTACGACGGCTACTATCGGCTATTATACGATAATACGGCAAAACTAGCATTTATAAAAAAAAAAAAATTAAAACATGCAAATTTTTAATTATGTGTTCCAGAATGATATTTTCAATATTTAATATATTTCAATTTTATTTAATTTAACGAATTTGATATATTGAAACACGATGCTTTGCTTCTGGATGAGCCAGGGCTGCCACCACGTTGGATAGCAGCGACTGGTTAATATCGATGGATGGTCATCGATACGCTATAGTTAATTAAAATTATTTTTATTCGATGTTAAATGTGTTAATGCCCAATCGAATCCTGGACAAAATATAATAGTATAGTATAGCCTAATCTTCCAACGAAAGATATCAAGTACACATACAATCCCATACCATACCCATAACCGATAACACCAGGTATGCAATTTCTATATCAACTGGAATAGCGTATCGAAGCCAGCCGCATTGCTAAATTTGGAGTTTGCAAGTGGATTTTTTTTACGTGTACGTGTTGTCTGTTGCAGTCAGGAGACTTGCAACAGCTGCCTAAAAGACGAAAAATAGGCAAAACGGCGCAATCAAAGGCCCTAGGCCACCCGACATCTAGTCGCGCAGCAACAACAAGTCAAAACACAATGACGTCTGCACGGGATCTCATAAAAATTGACATAGTATGTATCATTTAAAATTTAAATTGTTTTATTCGACTAATGGTTCCTCTTATAAACAGGAATGGGGCATGGAACGCTTGGTGCGGGCCCAGCAGGTCGTCGAGCTACGTCCGTACAACATTGAGTCTTGGTCGGTGATGTTGCGTGAGGCTCATTCCCGGCCCATCCACGAGGTGCGTAGCCTTTACGAGTCCCTTGTGAGCGTCTTTCCCACTACGGCTCGCTACTGGAAGCTCTACATTGAGATGGAGATGCGGAGTCGCTACTACGAGCGCGTGGAGAAGCTGTTCCAGCGTTGTTTAGTTAAAATACTCAATATTGATCTTTGGAAATTGTATCTGACGTATGTGAAAGATACCAAGTCTGGTCTCAGCACACACAAGTAAGTGGGAAGAGTGAATGCATCAACATCAACAATTCAATGATATAAATTATGTAAAATAGGGAAAAGATGGCACAAGCCTATGACTTTGCGCTGGAAAAGATTGGCATGGATTTGCATTCGTTCAGTATATGGCAGGACTACATTTATTTCTTGCGCGGTGTGGAGGCGGTAGGCAATTATGCGGAGAACCAAAAAATTACCGCTGTGCGCCGTGTCTACCAGAAGGCGGTTGTTACGCCCATCGTCGGAATTGAGCATCTTTGGAAGGACTACATATCTTTCGAGCAGAACATTAATCCCATCATATCCGAGAAGATGAGCCTGGAGCGTTCCAAGTAACACCCTTTTGCGCCTCTTGTCCACCAAGCCCTTTCAAAATGCTCACTCTCTTTTCCGTGCGGCCCACCAGGGACTACATGAATGCACGCCGCGTAGCCAAGGAACTGGAGTATCATACAAAGGGTCTCAACCGTAACTTGCCCGCAGTGCCACCCACACTCACCAAAGAGGAGGTCAAGCAGGTGGAGCTGTGGAAACGCTTTATCACCTACGAGAAGTCGAATCCACTGCGAACCGAGGACACCGCCCTGGTCACTCGTCGCGTTATGTTCGCCACTGAGCAGTGTCTCCTGGTGCTTACCCACCATCCGGCCGTGTGGCACCAGGCATCACAGTTCCTGGACACCAGCGCACGCGTCCTCAGCGAGAAAGGCGTGCGTAGTAGTGTTATCAGCCTGATCTGTAGTCAAGCAAATAGAATAGAGTGGATTCGGCACTTGACTTGCCAAATCAAAATCCAAAAGCAAATTACGTCTATTGTTGCAGTTGCTCTGAAGTGTCGCCCCTTGGGTAATGTGGCACGCAATGGTTCTGTTGCTGGTGCTGGTACTAGTACAATGCAGTCGCTTGCCCCGTTGCCCTTGGCCCTGGTCGCACGCGTTTTACTTGTCTACTCAATCAAAAGTACCAATTACAGCTACTAATCCATTGTCTATTGCAGGATGTACAAGCAGCAAAGATATTTGCTGACGAATGCGCCAACATACTTGAACGATCGATCAACGGCGTCCTTAACCGGAACGCCCTGCTTTACTTCGCCTACGCCGACTTCGAGGAGGGACGTCTCAAGTACGAGAAGGTTCACTCCATGTACAACAAACTGATCATGCACCCAGATATCGACCCCACTCTGGTAGGAGCGCTAGGATTCTAATCAAGTCCATGAAAGATGATCTCTGTTTTTATCGTTACAGGTATATGTGCAGTACATGCAGTTCGCCCGTCGCGCTGAGGGCATTAAGTCTGCGCGAGGCATCTTTAAGAAGGCGCGCGAGGATGTGCGCTGCCGCTATCATATTTTCGTTGCCGCTGCGCTAATGGAGTACTACTGCTCCAAGGACAAGGAGATTGCGTTCCGTATATTCGAGCTGGGTCTGAAACGCTTTGGCGGCAGTCCCGACTACGTCATGTGCTACATTGACTACCTCTCGCATCTCAACGAGGACAACAATACCCGTGTCCTTTTTGAACGCGTGCTAAGCTCGGGCGGCCTGTCGCCACACAAGAGTGTGGAGGTTTGGAATCGTTTCCTCGAGTTTGAGGCAAACATCGGAGATCTATCAAGCATCGTCAAGGTGGAGCGTCGTCGCAGCGCCGTCTTTGAGAATGTATGTTTCCGAAAGACTTTTTTCAACTGATCTTTATCTAAGGAATCAATTCTTATGCAGCTTAAAGAATACGAGGGCAAGGAAACCGCCCAGCTGGTGGACCGATATAAGTTCCTCGACCTGTTTCCCTGCACCCCCACTGAGCTAAAGTCCATAGGATATGCCGAGGTGAGTACTCTTAATTCCTCAGCTTGATAACTTCTTACATACATATTTTCGGTTTTTTCAAATTGCAGATTGGAGGGATCATCCTTAATAAGGTTGGTGGGGTTCAGAACCAAAACAATGGCGACGTCGAGGGGGATAGCGAGGCGGCTGCACCGCTTCCGCGTCCCGATTTCAGACAGATGATACCATACAAGCCACGTCCGTGCGCCCATCCCGGCTCCCACCCGCTGGCAGGCGGTGTGTTTCCCCAACCTCCAGCATTGGCCTCACTCTGCGCTGGCCTGCCACCGCCCAATTCCTTCCGCGGCCCCTTCGTTAGTGTCGAGCTTCTCTTCGATATATTCATGCGCCTCAATTTGCCTGACTGTAAGTTTTACTTGGTCCTCACCTTGATCAATTTGGCTAACGAACTTATGGGTTACCATTTCCATCTTAAAAGCGGCTCCCTTACCCAATGGCGACAATGAACTTTCGCCCAAGATCTTCGATCTGGCTAAATCGGTGCACTGGATTGTGGACACCAGCACATACACAGGTGTGCAGCACAGCGTGACGGCGATACCACCGCGTCGCCGTCGCCTTCTGCCAGGTGGCGATGATAGCGACGATGATTTACACCCTTCCGCCCCGCCCGCACACGACATTTACCGCCTACGCCAACTGAAGCGTTTCGCCAAATCCAATTAGGAACTGAAGGCCGCGCTGCTGCTGCTTTTGCTGCTCCTGCATAGTTCCAACCATTTTTTTAACTGCTGCATTTACAACAAATACAAAAGCAAAGCGAGAAAAATATTTATATTCAATATTTATGCGTGCGTTATTTATTCTTACTTGGAGAATGCTTGGAACGCCGCTTACTGCACCAATGTATTTTAGAAAGTGAACGAAATTCCGTATAGAAGTCAAGGCGGGCAAACTGAATGTTGAATAGTTTCAATAGTGTCCCATCTGTTTTTAGTCTTCTGTGAACATTTCGAATTTCTATTGAAAACCAGCTGAAAAATATCCTAGCATGTGCGAAAAACATCCAAAATGTTCTTCATATATCTTGAGGCTTAAAATTAAGTTTCTTGTTCATTTTATTTTATTTACGACCTTGTACCGGCCAGCATGGATCAATAATGTCCTACCAACGCTTCAATAGGATTTAAGCCAATAACCCTTGAACCACTTGGCGAAACTTTGGTCTGATTGACTGATTTGCAGTTGCTACAAAGCATCTGACATTCCCCCATAAGATTTCGATGAGATTAATGTCTTTTCGGATTAAACCCAATTCCTAGCGAACTTTTGTCAGTTTTTCAGGTCATTATCGGGCTAAAAGATCCGTTGAAGGCCATTTTTTCACTGGAATAGGATTGTAAAGTATTCTCAAGTTTGAATTTATATACATTTTGGCCAAAAATGCCAAACATATACTTTGGCGTCTATCTTACCATATAATACAACTTTACTATCCTCAACTTACTGTGACACAGGCCAGCCCACATGCGTTTTTCCAAACTGAAGGAGCTTTCTGGGACTTCTTGAATTTAAAGAATGTGTAATCAACACTGTCACATCCCTGAATAAGGGAAATTAAATTAGGGGATTAATTAGGGAATTAAATTTGTTTCACAAGAACTGGCATATCCCTTTCATAATTTTTGAGCATACTTGGCCTGGTCTTACCTTCGACCATCCTCTAAAAATAAGTTGTTCGCATACAAAATAGATTTTCAGTCTAATTCTTTTAGGTGATTGGGTTAAATGCAATAGTGAGTGTCCTCCTGCCTTTAGTTTTTAGTTTAACTCTTAACTCATTTCATTTACGCTCCAAAATCAAAAGTAGCGCTATGTCCAAAGCTATTTGTTCATCAAAATATTCAATAACTGAAATAACTTACTGAGGCTGACTTTTTCAAATTACTTTGTTCTGTTTCTTAATTTTTGTGAAATACTACAGCGCTACTATTTCTATGTGCAGCAGATTTTATGGGTATTCGTCCAAAGCCATTGTCTGGTTTTCCAGCCTGAAATTCCCCAACGAATTCCTCAAATAATAGCCAGTGGTCACTGCATATATATATTGTAACCGCTTATAATTACTCACTGCTCTTGTATCTCCTTCTTCATTTTGCTACTGCATGCTGCATCTCTCGCATTCTCTCTCTCTCTCTATATAACGCGCGTACTCGGCTCAGCAGCAGCCCCAGCTTCTATCGCTTCTTTCGTTCTCTCTCTCGCTTGGATTGGGGCACGGGCGATTCGGTCCGCCTGCCCTCTTTAGTCTTTGATTGATCGTCATCATTATCGCACTCAGTTTCCACCGTCTTGATCTATCACTCATCACTCATTTGTTCAATTTGGATAACTGAAAATGTCTGAAAAAGAGTGAAAATGCCTAGGTGCGGCTCTACTATTTCATTGAACACAGCTGTATATGTAGCAATCCTATTATCTTTCCACTCAGACACTCAGTATGGTGCGCATGTATAGGATCTATCAAAGTTATGAGAGCATCTAAGCTTCGCTTTCGACTACGAGAATAGTGTGCTCGCGGCCTTCAACTGGCCGATGTTAAGAGAATCTTCCTTGCTGGCTTCCACTGTTGACCAAGAATGTATGCCACTGCGCATATATTCATAATAGTATAACTTTGAACTCTTAAATATATGTACAAAGAATATCCAAGATCCAAGAATACTTCATTAGCAATAAGCGAGTGGAAATGAATTTTTAATTTCTGGAATGAGATATCGAATTTAACTAGGTACGAGTACAGGAAATATCTAAAAAACTAACAGGATTCTAGTCATAAGGGTTTTGGGTACATTCCAATGGTTTATTCTGGAAGAATTGACCAAGGTGGAGGCGTCGTACGGATCCTGATCCCTGATTAATCCTCGGCCTGTACATCAGTGTGAATACAGCGTCGGCGGTGCTTGTACAGGCCAGCGTACTGCGCAAAGCGGCGACCGCAGTTGGCGCAGGAGTAGCGCTTCTCGCTGCGGTGGAGGTTAAGGTGGGAGTAATAAGCGCTGCCCACGACAAAGGCCCGCGAACAGTGGGGGCAGACCTTGTCGCGTATGTTAAGGTGGGCGCGAATATGTCGGTCGCGCTCGTGGGCAGTGTAGAACGCCTTGTCGCACCGGTTGCAGGGGAAATCGCGTTGGTTGCGGTGCCGCTTCACGTGCTGGTTTAGCTTGCTGGCGTTGACGAAGCCCCGAGCGCAGTGCTCGCACACATAAGGCAACTCCTTGCTGTGACTGCGCTGGTGAACGCGCAGGGCCGTCGAGTTGAAGAACTTCTTGGGACACTCCGAGCAGATGTGAGTGCGCTGGCCGAGATGCCGCCGCAGATGAGCCAGTAGACTGTTGCGTAGCGAAAACTTTAGGCCGCAAATGTGGCAGACATTGGATAGGTCATTGGGGCTGTCTTTGTCCGTTCGACATCTGCGTCGCCTCACGAATCCATATTCGCCGTTCAGGGCCTTTTCCTGATCCAGGTGAACGTTGCGCTCGTGCTGCAAGAAGTCTGTTCGACGCTTGAATGCTGCCGTGCATCGGGGGCAAACGAAGGGCGACACGTGCAGCTCGAGGAAGCGGAGTTGCTCGTAGTACTCGTACTCCGGAGTCCAGGGTTCGGCCTTCTTGAGGGCCGCTATCCGCGCTTCCTTGCACTGCCTATACTGGCACCGAAAATCGATAAGCCGGCCCTTGAGTCGCTCCACAGTAATCTGCAGGTTGCACTCCTCCTGCAGGCGCGTGCAGAGAGACTCCAATTGGCGCTGGCGCTGCCGCCGCTTCGTGTAGTCCGGGTGGTCGGTGCACCAGAGCTGGGCATAGCTTTGGTATACGTCGATGATCTTGAGGGTACTGTCCCGCTGGTTAAGCGTCTTCTGTACTACACAGCTGATGGGAAGCACGTCGTCCAGGAAGCGGAATTCTTCGTAGAAGCTCCATCTGGTGGTCTCCTCCCCGAGCTTCTTTTCCTGATCCCTTTGTCGCTCCCGGCGGTAATACTTTGTGTAATCCGTGATCTTTCGGTGTAGCATCTGCCAGCTGTATCTCTGGCCCGTGTCTGTGCCCTCGCTCCTGTTTAACTCTTCCGTGACTCTCTGCCAAGCCAGGCGGCGCTGCTTGCGTGTATGGTAGTCCAGGTGGTTGGGATCCCACAGGCACATGTTTGCTCGGTACAGCTTGATCAGCTTTATTGTCTGTTGCCGGCTGAGGCGGACGGGCGAGCCCTCCCTGTGCTCCGACTCGGATTGCACCACGGATGGCAAAGCTTCCAGATTGTTGGCGGAGCCGGCCTCGGACAGACTGGATAGAGAGGTTTCCCGCTCGCGGTCAGGCGCAGACCTTACTGTCCTCTCCACGACAGATGTACGATTATCCGCATCCACCACCCGGAGATCTCCCATAAGGTTAATCCTTTGCGGGATATCTTCCACCTTTTGGAGATCTTCATTATTCTGCACTTGTGGGGTATCTGGAAGCTGCTGGAAGATTATCGTCGTGTGAAGGTCCGCTGCAGGTGGGAGATTCTCCACCTGCTGAAAGTTCTGTTCCACCTGATGCGGGTACTCAACGTGCTGAAGATCCTGTAGTTCTGCCCGCTCCCCCTTCTCATCCACCCCCTCCCCCTCTTCGGCTTCTTTCTCTTTCTCTGGGCCAACATCCATTTCCGTCTGGACATGGCAGTTGCTTTGCACGTGCGCCTGGTGACTCGCCAAATTCTCAAAGATCTTGCCGCAGACAGCGCACACATATGGATCAATGTGAATATGAAGGAACTCCATCTCCTCGTAGTGCTCAAAGCCGGCGACGAACTCCGCTTGCTTGCCCTCCACCACGCAGTGCAGATAGCGGATCTTCTCCAGGCGATATCGTTTCCTCAGAGACTGCAGCCGCCGCTTAATAACCAGCGAGGACAGATTAATACCAGAAAGGCGCAGGGCCAGCTGAAGATCACGGAGTGCCTCATGGCGCCCCCTCACGATGTCCGCACAGCGCAGCCGCTTGTGGACATTGTGCCAAAAGATCGGGTAATGCTCATAGAGCTCGATCAGCTTGCGGTTCTCGCGAATGAAGTGCTGCTGACGCTTGAGCAGCGCCTGCTGCTTGCAGAGAAATCCCAGCTGGTCGTAGTGGACGAACTTGACAGCGTCGTCGAGCTCGCCGTCAGCTTCGAGGCGCTCGCGCTGTTTGATGAAGCGCTGGCACAGGGTGGATACTCGTATGCGCACATCGGTGACAGTGAAGCGGCGGCCGCAGTGCACGCTCCAGGTGTCCGTTATACGACGCCAGGACTTGCGACACAGGTCCGTATCGTGGAACTCCGCATGCGATTGGTTCCAGAGACGTGGCTCCGCGCGGTACAGCTCGATAAGCTGGTTGACATGCTGAGTGGTCAGCCGCTGGCCCTCAGGCACGGGCGCTGGATTCTGTGGGCATAGGTAACGTAACGTAACACTCGTATCAGATTGTACTTTGGTCCCATCCTGCCAACACTAACTCACCTCAAGGGCGAACTTCATTTGCTCACTGACAACGATCGGTTCTTCTGCTGCTGCTGCCTCTGCCTCTGTTTCTGCCACTGGCTGATCCATGGCATTTAACTGCTGGACCAGCTGCTGCTTTAACTCATTGTCGGCTTCGCTGGTACGCTGCTCTGCCAGCACCTCCTGCATCAGCTCATCTACGGCGGCTCCAGGTGCAGTTGAACTTGCCTCGTCATCCGTGGAAGCTCCTGCCGCCTCGGCCCCCCAGTCGGAGTGCCAGACCACCATATGCGTGGTGAACTCATTTAGCGTGCAAAGGGGCCGCTCCTCGCAGAGGGCGCACTCGATGGCATACAGTTCGCCAGCACAGTTCCAGGTGTAAACGGTGCCGCATTTCTGACGCATTCTCCAGCGCTCAGAGTCCGTCACCCCGTTTTTAGGTTGGGCTCAACGCAGGTTTCACTTTTTAATCTGAATCGTTGCAAAGCAATTTTTAACCTCTGTATCCGCGAGCCGCCGCGAGCATCCGAAACAGTAACGGTACGTGTAACCACAAAATATCTTCGATTGTAGCTGGGACTGGGAGAGCGACTGCGCAGCGTCTTTCTCGGCTTTCTGACGTTGTGAAAATGCCAAAGCCACCATCGGGCCAACAAACTCGCTCTTGGCTGGCTCAAACATGGCACATAAACACGTACGGACACACACATACGTACAGCCACACCAACACCAGTTCCAGCCTCGGAATCTTGTTCAAGCCGTTCTTTGTCGGCCAGCTGCTTCATCTTTGGTCTCAGCAATCCCCTGCTTATACCGCTGCTTCGTTGCCTTTCTTGTTTCCCCCGTTTCGTGTCCCCTTCTAACTTGAATGGGTGTGAGTCTGTGTGCGCGCGTTTGTCTGTGGGCGCGTATCAGGTAGATTCTCAGTGCTTTCAACTTAAGATGTCTAATGACGACGTTTGTGTGACTTGGGTTTTGCCTATTCATTGTGATGAAAATTTATAAAGAAACTAGCAGACCCGCGCGCTTCGCTGCTTACTAAATGCATTTAATGTTTATGAATTCATCGAAATTAAACAATGACAATCAAAAGCAATGAGAAGGAACGTGTGAGTCGCTTCTGGGGACGCGACTCTACTTATACCCGTACTCAGTCAGTATATACATTTTTGAGCTTGTGCTTTTTTAAAAATTTTACATCTTTTTGCTACATCTGTTATCTACATCTACTATGTATATTATACATCTAACATGGAGATTATAAATGTACCATTTAGATTCTACATATCGTTATCGTACATAACTAGACAGTGTGTGCGAGCGAGAAAGAGAATGAGTATCCGGTCTCTTGCTGAAGGAGGCAGGGGAAGCAACTGAAAATTTATTTCTTCATTTTGGCCATAATTATGATCCGATCTGATTCAGATTAGGTAATCTGGTAGATATGGCCATTCTTTACGATACTGCGTTTTTAGTTTTATCATATCTATAAAATTGTTGCTGTCACAGATTTTCCACTTTACCACAAATACAATATACCCTTTAACTCTTTTTGAGTACGGGTATAACAAATATACTTACAGAAATTGAATTTTGAAAAAGGGATAAAAACAAAATCTACCCATTCAATTATTGATCCAATACATTGGATATAGAACAAAATGTGTGCCTCCGACTATGTAAATATACTCTACAGTAAAGGATAAGACCCGAATTACATCTAAATCCTGACCAAGAAATGGTTACTGGACAGTAAAGTTTCCCTCATGGATTGGCGTGATGGAATATCAAACCTACATCCCATAGATCCCACCTTTAAAAGATCTTAATGAAAAGGACAAGTGGATATAACACCAACAAGAAGGAACGTTGTGAGTCGCTTCTGTATAATTTAAAATGATTTTATATTTTAAATATTTTAAATACACGAAATACACTTTTAGCAGTGTGATATCACATAAGTCTAGAAATAAAATTTGGTTGCTCGAGCTGTTATAGTCTCTGAGGACTATGCGTCAAACGAAACGGACAAAGGGATGGACAGAGAGGCATGGCTATATCGACTACACTACTCGACAAAATTGAACTTTTTATTTAGGCTGTGAACCAAAATGACTTTTTCTGATAGATTTCGGGATTTAAAAATTTTTGTAGTAATTTATTATTTTTTTTATAGTGTAATTATTTTTTAAAGAATTTTTAAAATCTGGTATTTTTTTCATGGATTTTTTCAGAGGTTGTGCTTCTTATTTTCACATAACTTAAGCATCTTATATGTGGTTGCAAAGAACTTTGCAGTTTTTGCTAACAAATCCAGCTATAAATCCGACCCAGACCTTTTGTATCTGCAGCTTAACGCCTGGCAGATATTATTTCAAATTCAAATTTCATAATTTTTTGCGGTATTTTTTTTTTGACTTTAAAAACTCGGAAAAAGTCGAAAGAAAAATAATTCTTGGCAGCAAGCCTTCGTGTGGCTTCGGCGATGAGACTTCGAGAACGAAAACCGAGGTCACGCTGCGCAACTTTTTGATACGACACTGAGAGAAAACATGTTTAATAAAAATTGGGAACAAAACTTTTTATTCATCGAAAATATGGATGCCGATGCGCAATGCGTCATATGTTATTGTTGCCTGTTATTATTAAAGTTCAATTTTTATTTCACACGAAAGTATCAGCACCAAATAATTGCAACGATTAGTACAAATCGTTTATCGCAGTGTAAAACATAAAACGTTTTCGGTCGCAGGCATATTCGGGCTTTTCTACACACACAAGCGTACTTTTAAAAGTGCGTGCCGAGCACTGCATTACAGTATAGAAAATCAGCCAAAATGTTAAAATTGAAAAAAAAAAATGCCGTTTGTATTATTTTTTCATTCACTGTATTAGCTTTTTGGTCGAAGTGGATGTGTGTAATAGCCTTTTTTAGCCTTTTTACACTGGGAGCATCTGCTATCGATATCGGAATAGACGCAATGAAGCAGAAAAGGCGTTTACATTGGCAGACGTGCGTCTTGAATTTGGATTTGGGTGTTGATGACAAGGAAAGAAAAACAAATTTTTGAAAATCAACAGAATTATGCAAGACGACAAGAAAATGGACGAAAGAGAATTGATTCTCATTTTAATTTATTATTTACAGACATATCCTTGTAGAGTTTGTGGGAGTTCTTCTTCAAATTATGAAAACCATCGAAGTTCGTCTCCAGCAGTGTCTTAATGGCATCAGGGGGTCACAAAAATTTCGTATGATAATAATACAATCAGTTTCAAGTATTTTATTGAATGATTTTATGTATATTTTCACCTTTTTGATTTTTGATCTACAAGTTTTTGTTGTTATTAGTGGTGATAGTTGCGCTGATAGGCAGAAAAGTGCAAAAATGCGCTGTTAAGCGCAAAAGCAATCGAATATATCGAATAGACGCACATGAATCAGAGACCGACGCAACTTTTTGCCACCAATAGGGCCTTATGCTTAACCTATGTAAAAAAAACTGCGTCTCTGGCAAGACGCAAAGAAGCATGACGCAGCCCCAATGTAAACAGCCTATAACAAAAACTATACAATACCAAGATGCTGCATGAGCAACAAAAAATCTGTTCTATGCGCGGAGTTTCATCAAGCACAATATGCTCCGCATTTCACTTGCTCTGGCTTTTTAGGTTTTCAGCAAAAAGTCATACTTTTCATTTCACTTTAAACAAAACCAAGCAGCGGTCTGAGCAGTGCAATCGTTCGGAATGCAGTGCACACCTCTGGTCACACACTGGCCGCTCGAAGAATATATGACATTTGTTTGCTAGCAAACAGTTTTTCGATCTGATTACTAGGCTTAAAAGTTAATAAAATGCACTTCTTCGGCTGGGGTCGCTCTTCCCCAGGCATATCCTGAGCTTCCAAATACTTTAGTGCCAAAGAAATGTGTCTGGCTATCAGCAGCAACAGATGGCAACGCCTCTCGTGCAACCGCTGCGACCACTATGAAAAAAAAATATTGTTTGAAAACAATATTTGTTTTATATTCGCTAGCTATGCCTGCAGTTGTAGCGGTGGTGTACGGAAAGAGATGTAGATGACAGATGTAGAAAAAAACATATAAATAGATAAAATTATTTTAAAATTCCACACAAATCATAAGCTTACAAATTTATATACTGACTGAGTACGGGTATAAAAGTAGAGTCACGTCCTCCGAAACGACTCACACGTTCGTTTGCTTCGTATCCGATGGTATTTACTGGTACTCGTTGGTATGTTGCTAGCCCCTCGAAAAATATATAAATTTTATATATTCTGCTAGCGAACACGAACGTAAACATTGCAAAATATATTATATATATATATATATAGTATATATATATTATATTTATGAATTTTTATGTTTAGATATAAATTTATTAAATATATTGGGTATATATTAAAATTAGTTTTTAATTATATAAATGTAGACGTAAGACCTCAGCGGAGTTGTTTATAATTTTTTTTCCCGATCATACAAATTTTTTTTTAGGTGCTATGTGCAATTCGTTTTTAAATCGCGAACTCACAAGCAACCGGATTTAAATTGTACAAATTTTGTGAATTTCGAAAACTGGAACACACATTTTTGCGATTTGACTTTCAAATCATATATGAATATATATAATCAGGAAAGCTCTGGCTTTCACCTACTTTTGCGTTTTACGCATTCGTAAAAGTGTGGTTTATTTCCTCCTGTTCTGTTATGTCCAGTTCTCAGATCCGTTTTTTTGTCGACAAAAAGTGCTATATATTTTGCTCGGTTTCCAATGTGACCAAAGTAGGCAAAGTGTATGATAATCTATGGTTGCACTGTTTTGTGCTTGTTAAAGCCTAGTACTCTGACCCGAAAAAACACCTCGCGAACAGAATCAGGGTTGATATTCGTATGAAATCGATTCGAAATTTTTTTTGGCCAAAACTGTTTTTTAGGCTCTGTACGGAAGGTACAAAAAAAAGGTCGGTATGTACAAGAAAAGTATCCGAAGTATTTGCTTGTATTGCTGGTATGTTTCGACCCCCCTCGAAAGTTATATCAATTTGATATCGGAGTAGTACGCTGAAAGCCTATTACTACCCAAAAAATTGTTTCTAGCAAAAAGTGACATACGTACTGTGACACTGCTGAGACAGCTGGTGGGGTGGGCATATCCTGTGCCTCCAATATTTTTTTGGCAGATGGTGACGCTTGCCGTGCAACCGCCGTGAAGATATGTTTTGAAAACAATCTTTGCTTTATATTCATAAAAATTAATCAATTATAATATCCAGTTAATTGTCCTTCATACAGCTGCCTTAATTATATGCAAATTTTTTGAATACAAAAATCGTTTTTTACATATTTGTTTATTTAATTTTGTTATTTTTCCAGCTCTTTATTAAAATGCGTTGTGTGCCCAAATACAATTTTTTCCTCTAAAATATTGGCATCACTGCTTGTCCGAGTAGTAGGCTTTTTGAAAAAATTCTTTTACTCCGAATAAATTGTCGGGGAACTGTGACATTACATAGATTTGTTTTGTGAATTGAAGTAGTCGCAATTGGTGATTTTAAAAATATCTGCGATAAGTAACAGACACGCAAGTATCGTCCATCCCTATTGGAAACCTGTGACTGTGATGAGCAGGGCTACAGCTCAACCTGGAGCACAATAAACAAACAACAACGCAATGGGTTTTCCGCGCATTCTCAGCAAGAATAACAAGATCTACACCAAATTAGGTGAGTTCTGTCTCTCTGGCGATAGCTTCTGGATAGTCTGCCACACATGCCAGGAGGAACTACAGACGCAGGATCAGTTCTGGAAGCACATACAGGACGAACATAATTTTCTCCATGGCGTTGCCAAGGTAAGGTGATGGTTGAACACCCTTTAGTCGTCTATTACTGATTTAATAAATCTCGACCCGCTCCAGGAACACAGTCGAACATCCAGTTACTGCTTGACAGATGTGGAGGCGGCAGCAGCCACTTCTGGTGCGACGACGTCCCAGGGCGCAGGTAGTGTTACTTCTGTGACAGTTCCCTTGGCCCTCTACCACTGCTCTACCAAGTACTCCGAGGACGACCAACGGGAAATGGACCTTCACGACGCCCAGCAACAGCAACACCAACAGCAACACCAGCAGCAACAGCAACTGCAACAACAGCAGCAGCGGGATGTGGCCAAGGAGCTGGCCGAGCTGCATGCGAATGCTGTAGCAGCCGCTGCTGCAGCCGCTGCTGCTGCCAATGAAAGCAGTACTCGTAGCAGCAGTGGTATAGACATTAAGATAGAGCCTCCATGCCTTACCCTGCCGCCGGAGATGCAAGCAGCTGCGGCCGCTGCCAATGCAACCATATACCACTTGCCACAGCTGGGGCCAGCGGCGGTACCACCACCCCCGCCTACGACGGGCTTCGTCAGCGCCAGTATAGGCACATCTACTGCAGTCAGCACCACCCCGCCAAATATGACGGGCAGCCACTCGGTCATGCAGCAGCAACAGGCGGGGATTCTTACTGGTAGTGGTCTCTCCACGCTCAGCATGACAGTGGGGCCCTCGACTGCGATGGCAGCGGCCCTGCTTTCCACCCAAGAGCTGCCCAAGGACTCGAACAGCACCACGGCCAGCGCCGGGAGCGCGGTCTCCTCGGATGACGGCGAGCGTTGGTACATCTGCGACTACGAGACGTGCGGTCTGAAGTTCAAATACAAGTCGCGCATGGAGCTGCACCGGGTGGTTCATAGCAAGGAGCGGCGCTTCAATTGCGAATTGTGCAGTGCCTCCTTCAAGCAGTCATGCAACTTGTCCACGCATCGCAAGAAAAAGCACGCGCTCAGAGGTATCAAGAGCGAGATCCTTCCGCAGCGGTTCTAGACGTGGCACATGCTTTTCCACTCCATAGGCTACCTCTCTTCTTGCACACACTTGTTTAAAACCTTGCAAGTCCTTGCAGAATCAATCTGACTAGATGCTAGTTTCTCCTTTCCCCTTACCGGTCTATGCTTAAGCGCTACACTACACTTAAAAAACAAATTATAAATACATTTATTTAATTAAGGCTCAGGTCCCTGATCACCGTTTAGCCATTGTACATGTAGTGTTAATGTTCTGCGAGGTTATGTTAACCCCCCGATGATCCGGCAGTGCGCATTAGCGGTTAATTACGATCTAGATATACATACATATACAGTCTTTTATATAGTGGCTAAGATATTGCAGTTACAGTTACAGTTTAGTGTCTAAGCCCAAAGTTACAAATAGGTAAAGCCACAAAACACAGCAATTCCCTTTTGAGGCCGTTAGTGAGTTGTTTCAGTGTTGCTGTGGCTATTATGACGTCAAAATACATTGATACTCCGTAAATGCGGTGTATATATGTATGTATGTGCGTGCAGTCAACTAGTCAGCAATATGTATTAGCAAAATTCAAACCAGCGAATTCAAAAGAAAAATACATAAAATACTTTCAAATCTGTTCAAAGCGAAGCTGTATAACATCTGGAAAGAATGGTAATATCGACGAGCAGTAAGAATTTTCTTTTCCCTTCAAGCGTGACAAGACCCGAAGGTTGGCCTTTAAGGACGAATCTCTGCAGGATCTTACAGAGCGATGTATGTCAGCAATATTCGACATTTACAGATGTATGTATGTATGTACATATATACATATGGCATAGCGACATCTCTGTATGTGCTTATGTACATTTTTCTAACGGAGACATGTCTCTAAATTTCTGGCGGAAATATGTTGTCTTCAAACAAATCCATAACTATGCAGTTTACTGCTGTTTTAAAAGCTTTTCATCTCTATTTTTTTTGGGGAAAAATAATTGTATCCGACAAATAAATCAATTTTCCATAACATGTTCTAATTTTTACGTTAAGTAACCATGTACTTATTAATGAGCTATTTTCGTAAAGTTTCGTCGATCTGGTCCCCTTGTTTTAGAAAGTCGCACTAGCGCTCACCGTTAGTTGTAATTCTATAATTCTATACATTGCAAAATTAATAGGTTAGGTTAGGTTAGGTTGAGGCGGTTGTCGGGATCGTTAGTGATCGTTGTGATACCGCATAGATCGTTCCCTCTTCCCTTGTGAAACAGTAGTTATCTATTGTCCCATCCGGTTGCCCTTATGAAGCTATTAGCTATATTAGACACGTCCGATATGTCGTTCATGAACGGAATTCCCAGGTATTGCAGCCTCCTTCTACTGAGAGACAGGAGCAGAATAGATGTTCCACCGTTTCTTCGTCGTCCTCATCTCTACAGCTACGACAGAAGTCATTGTAGAGGGCACCCATCCTGTTGGCATGGGTGCCTATCAGCCAGTGTCCTGTGAGGGAGCGTATGACTGTGCTGCACCTTTTTCTGCTGAGCTTGCAGAGCTCAGTGGTGCGCTTCTTTGTGATATTAGGCCATGTTTGACGAGTTATACGACTATTGTCTGTTAGTAGCTTGAAGTGCTCTTTTATAATGTGCGTACAACTGGCCATTGGCATACGAATGTCCTCCTTATCTTGGAGAAGGGGGATTGTAGTTCCAGTTCTGGCCAGCTCATCTGCTATGCAGTTGCCTTCAATGTCCTGGTGTCCAGGGACCCATATTAGGCTGATGACAAACTGATAAGCCATTTCATGGAGGGATTTGCGACAGTTTGCCACGGTAGCCGAGATTGATGTTATCGCATTTAGAGATTTGATCGCAGCTTGGCTAACACTATAAATATTTATGCGTTGCCGTAGGGGCACATTCGTGAAGGCAGCTCAAAGCTTCCCCTTCCGCTTGGAAGACACTGCAGTGATCCATGAGCCTGAAAGAGTGTCTTATGTTAAGCTGTTCGGAGTAGATTCCAAAATTGCAAAATTAATAAAGAATTAAAAAATCCGAAGCGTACAGACCGATCCAGAACAATAAGAATCCGTGAGTGCAGGAATATCATTAAAAGGTCAAAGTTTGGCAAGATGTTCACTACAATGATCGCATTGCTCCACTCAAACACCTTGTTTCTAAAGTAAACCTAAAAAAGGGCTCCGCATGTTCCGAGGAGTCGTCGAAGCAGTCGCCGTTGTTGACCAGCAGGTTTGGTTTAGCAACCAAATATTAAAGTCCGCGAACACGATGGGTTTGTAGGAGGTGGGCGAGGTGTGCTTGAGAACTTTTTTGTAACAAATTTATTAAAACGCAATAACGTTGGTCAACAAAGTTTGTCTTTTTCTACCCGGTACTTTTAGAGTGAAAGTGGATGTGTGGTGTAACGCCCTGAACGCAGCGTTTCCGACCCCAGTATACATATAAATACATACATATATATATATTTGATCAACATCGATAGCCGAGGCTGCCAGTATACATATAAATACATACATATATATATTTGATCAACATCTATAGCCGAGGCTGCCTGTCCGTCTACCCGTCCTGTTTGACGCCTAGATTTCGGAGACTATAAGAGCTGAAGCTCTTGTGAGCAGACTCCTGTGAAATCACACTGAATCATGTTTGTTTCAAAATTCTGCAACGCCCCCTACCGCCCAGACAAATTGCGAAAATCTGTTGCATCAATAGGTTTAAAGATACGAGAAAACCGAAAACGCCGAATCCTAAAGAATGACCTTTTCTAACAGATTTCTGAGTCTCGAAATATTTTTATACCCGCACTCAAAGAGTTAAGGGGAATATTAGATTTGTGGTAAAAGTGGATGTGTGCAACGCGGAGAAGGAAACGTTTCCGACCCCATAAAGTATATACATTCTTGATCAGCATCAAAAGCCAAGTCGATATGGCCAAGTCTGTTTGTCCGTCAGTCTGTCCGTCTTGATTAGCGCCTAGATCTCAGATACTATAAAAGATATAGCAACCAAGTATTGCAACCAGACTTCTGTGATATCACACTGATAAAAGTGTGTCTATTTCAAAATTACGCCCCGCCCCTTCCGCCAACACAAAGAACAAAAATCTCTGATACGAGAAAACTGGAAACGCAGTATCGTAGAGAACTACCATATCTAGCAGATTGCCGTCTAATTGAGATCGGATCATAATTATAGCCAGAACCCACGCCCCTTTCAGCGCTGCACCGTTACTCACTCTCTCTCTCGCTCACACACTCTGCCTCGTGCACTATGCGCTCTATGGCGGAGAAGCTAGAACTAACGGTGGCACGTTATCTCGTTTTCTCAAAACACATTGCAAAATTAATAACTTTTGAACCCGGCTAGGAAAAAGTCTGAAATTAAGTATATAATATAATGCATATAATATAAGTAACGGTCAAACTCGAACTTTCGTTTTTTTTATTCTAAATAACATCATAAAATATATAAATAAAATTGAACAACAGTCAAATTGATTATTTTACAACAAATCTTAATTTTCTATATAAATTTTTACTAGTTAAATTGTTACAACAAAATTTTACGTCCAAACAACGGCAAGTAAACACATTGAACAATTAAACGTAACATAATAGAACTGTCTTGCTATCGAATTTTTGTTATACCCGTACTCAAAAAAGAGTTAAGGGGTATATTAGATATGTGGTAAAAGTGGATGTGTTTAATGCAGAGAAGGAAACGTTTCCGACCCCATAAAGTATATATATTCTTGATCAGCATCAATAGCCGAGTCGATATGGTCATGTCTGTCTGTCCGTCCGTCCGTCCGTCTTGTTGAGCGCCTGGATCTCAGAGACAATAATAGTTAAAGCAACCAAATTTTGTTTCCAGACTCATGTGATATCACACTGTTACAAGTGTATTTCAAAATTTCGCCCCAGCCCCCTCCGCCTGCACAAAGAACGAAAATCTGTCGCAGGCACATTTTTAAAGATACGATAAAACTAATAACAGTATCGTAGAGAATGACCATATCCACCAGACTGCCGAATCTGAATCAAATCGAATCATAATTTTAGACAGAATAAAGAAATTAATTTTCAGTTGCTTCCCCCGCCTCCTCCAGCAAGAGACCCACTCTTCATTCTCTTTCTCGCTCGCACACTCTGCCGCGTTCAGTGCGCGAACAACCCCTAGCGGAGGAGATGCAGAATCTAAATCGTACATGTATAATCTACATGTAAGATGTGTAATATACATCGTAGATGTAGATTTAGATAACAGATGTAGCAAAAAAATTTAAAATGTAAACTTTTTTTTAAATTATAAAATTCTAAAAAAACATATGCTCAAAAATGTATATATGTATGTATGTACTGAGTACGGGTATAAGTAGAATCGCGTCCCCAGAAGCGACTCACACGTTCCTTCTCGTTTTAAATAAAAATAGTTTTTAAAAATAAAACAAATTTAGCTCTTCAAAGCTTAATTTATATATATATATATATATATATACATACTAGCGGCCCAGTACGTGCTTCGCAACGTATAATGTGAAATAATAATTTATTAATTGCTAGCACTTTTAAAACTTAATCCAAAACATTTGGATAAACAATATTTTTTGTTTTTCCATTTTGAGCATAAATAAACAAACGGCTTGGGGTACGGACTCTGGAACAGGCAACATAAAGTTGGCCATGTGAAAAACATGATTCCTCCAAATTCACACCACAAAGTGAAGTGTTTGCCCTTGGGCCTTGTTGATGCACATCGAAAATGATAAACGCACATGGACAAGCACTCGAGTGACCTCAGAATGGCATCTGTCGAAGCAATCGTCAAGAACTATGGAGTCAATAGAAGAACCGAGGCAGGAGGATTGGGGACTGGACCCACTGCCACAACAAACACGACGGCCTCAACTACGGCGTGTGCCACTCTGACAACGACAGCTTCACACAGCTTCCCGCGATTCCCAACAGGGATGGCCCAGGGTTGGCGAGCAAAGCCCCAATGCACTTGGCCACGGCTGTCAACCAAACTCCGGCAACTGCCGAAAATGCAGCAGCCTCCCGCAGCCAATCCCAATCCTTGCCCCAATGGAACGGGGCCACCGTACAACCCCCAGCTTTCCAGCCTGCTTTCGTGGATTGGCAAAAGGAATTGGAATTATTGGCTGATATGCCCAAGAAGGGGAAGCGCTGCTAAGATCCTCCTGCTAACCCCTTACAGGGCAGTAGATTTGCCATCTTACGAGAGTAAGTCTCTTCAAAATATGTCCTGATCGCGGAGGCGGAGGCAATGTTGGGTCCTGAGAGCACTTCCGCTCCGGCTCAGCCAAAGCAAACTGAACAAGGCCCGAAAAAGCCCAGGAAACCAAGGCCAATTACGATCCCCGGGGTTCTGGACATTGCTTCCGTCGAGACTGCCCTGAGCCCCCCGATCCCTGAAGAGGATTACGAATTCCGCTCGGCTCCCTCAGGGGACGTCAGAATCTATGCCAAGGACGCTGCCACTCACAGGCAGGTGATCAGGGTCCTCTATTCGCTGCAGATGCAATACACCCACTTCTGTCTCTCCGAAGACAGGGCCTACCGTGTAGTGGCTAAAATCTAGCAGGTTCCACCCCAAAGGAAACTATAAACAAGACCTTTGAGGAATTGGGGCATCGGGTGGTAAACCTATATAGCCCGAAATCCAGAAGTCATCAATGCCGACGGAGTCAGGCAGGATACTCCAGCAATTCCCGAAGATGCAAGTGGCAATGCTATTTTTTGTTCCGATCGAATAGTCAATGAATAACGAACGGTTTGCTGGTGGCACAGGTGCATCCAAGAAATATAAACCACCTGCATTATTGGAAACGGCTTGCATGATTGTGACATATACATGTTTTTGCTGAATATTCAATTTGGTTATATTCGATTGTACAAATAAACGTAGATCATTGGAATTGAATTCCTGCTCCGTTGCAATTCACGATCAAACAATATGCATATGACGATATGGTGCGGTCATACCCAATTGTCCTAGTGCTTTTTCTTCAATTATTATCAAAGCTTCGTTGCACATTTCCAAGGTAATCAACAAAACAGGATTTCTTGCATATAATTTCTGCCATATAATTTATATATTTGTTCCATAATTTAAGTGGATTTGATGGCACACATGTTGATAACATAATGGCAAATAGCATTCGTGTTTGTTGAGGATGAGCTGAAGTAGATGCCTCATGAAGTGTTGAATCCCAATGTGCATCATCCTCCATCAAATGCAAGAGTTGACATGCTTCACGATATGTTTGACACAAATGACCGTTGACTGTTCTCAATTCTTGAAGTGATTTTGGGCCATTCACGTTAACTAATAACAATCGCAAATAAAAAAACTCAGCATTCTTTGGATTTACTGTATTTAGTGATTTTGGGCCATTCACGTTAACTAATAATCGCAAATAAAAAAACTCAGCATTCTTTGGATTTACTGTATTTATTCTCCCAATTGCATATGTTTGGAAAATGCCTGGATGCCTATCGAATGCTGTTCCTTGTTTACGTCTTTGAAATTTTTTCGAAAACACACAAATGTATCAGTTTGGCATAATTTGAAAAAAGCGGTCAATGCCTTTCCAATGCCATATTCGGTATTGTTATGCATCGTAGCTCAGATGGCATACGATCGAGAGCAATTTTGAACAATTGAACTAATCCGTAATGCTGATGGTTTTTGAATCATGAAATAGAGATTTAATCGAAGCGGTTTTAAAAACTGTGAAAGAAAAGTTTTCCAGCAAATAGCTAACACCTATAGTTCATAAGAAAAGCAAAACGAAGATTTGTTCGACTTGCTGTTAGCTTCCCGGATGAGAGCCGTTCCGGACTTAAAATTATTATATTCCTCTGAAATGGTTGCCCCATTTGAAAATAGGAAAAATTGCTTCGTTAAATATGAAAATATTTAATTAAATGCATATGTAATTATCTATTCAGCAACGGGGCGTGGCTTGGCTAATGTAAAATTTACGCACTCAGACCATATGGAAGTGTTTGTTAATTGTTAGCTAGTAAGAATTTGAAACAAAGAATATATTGAGCAACATCTCTGCTGCGTTCTCTAATGGCCGACTACGTAGGCTCGTTTAGATAGCATGGGTAGGAATGGAAAATAACCAATATCTCCTAAAAGGTGCAATTGTGGTAATGGTTTCTTTCTTTTGTTTGTTTGCTGGCCCCCTTTTTATATTCCGCTAAAAATTGAAAATAGTGCAATAAATGACGTTTCTTAAAATAATCCGAATAAAATATAACCGCAAAAAATTTTTCTTTTTTTCTTTAAATTCATAATTTACATTTGTTTCTTAAATTAGGAAGAAAAAATTGTTCTCCTAGTTTGAGTACTTTTTGAGAAAAATTCATTAACCTTTGCCTTCTAAGCACGTTTTTATTCATTTTTTCAAAAACTAAAAAATGGTCCAACTTTGAACAACGATTATAAATATTAAAAATTGGTTGAAAACTATAAAATTTTGGCTTTGAATAGCTGATCAATTCCTAATTGAAGTGTAAAAAATGATTTGGCAAATTTCGGAAAACTAGCCACTGCGGCGGTCGTTTTACCGATCAGCGTTTTTCGAAATCCTTTACAAAATTGTTTGACAGCCATTTTGGCTGGCTCTCGGTTTCAGTTTTTTCGACAGTTTTTTACATTTTTAATGATTGTTAATAATGTTTGCTTTGTCAAATGAAAACAAATCATGAATTAACAGCTAATGAATGTATACAATGCACAGTGGTCGATTCTGCCTATCTGGCAGGCAATAAATCAAAAATTAAAATGTCGAATCTTGTTAATTTTTTTTACTTTTTGGAAATAAACAATCCCACTGATATTTATTGCTATATTTATATATTTTCGTATCGATAGTCCAGAACCTGCACGCGGTTGAATCATAAAAAACTTTTATGTCCATACCTAAGTACATTTTGGAGAGCCTTTTTGGCTTTTGTAAAGCAAAATAAATATTAATGTTTTGGTGAAAATTGTATTAAAATTACCATCCATTTTGATCATAGTTAGTAAGTATTCAATAAAAATATATGTGTTGGTCCTTTGCTTGATATTGTATTAGTGGTAAATCGTTGTAGAACTTAACATTTCCTTTAAGTGTGCTATTAATATCATACCCGACACTTGCATGGAATAGATCTTTTGACATCCGTCCCCTTCCGCCATCAATCTTTTTTTATTTATGAAACCAGTCTTTTTTGAATATTCTGTGATAAACAGACTGCAACTACGTGCAACACGTTAATTTATTTGATATTATAGGACAAATGTCAGTTTCGAAAAACGCTTTTTGCGATATTGCGCGCATGGAAACTGATTAAGAAAAAGCTAAAGCGGAGTTGGATCCATGTTTTCACTCAATTAATTGATAATTGATAAAAACGACCTCAAAGAAAATGATTGTTACCGAATAAAAAAAAATTTACAGTAATTTTGCTTCTGAGGTGAAGTGTACCGCAGAAATTTAAAATACTTAAAACAACAAAGCAAATTTTTATTTTTGACCTATACCTTTTTTGTATTAATATAAAGTGTTTGTAAAACATTTTAAAATATTTTAAATACAAAAAAAAAAATATTTTTTTTAAATTTATTTAAATACTCCGCTGGCAAATAGCATTCGTGTTTGTTGAGGATGAGCTGGAAAAGTAGATGCCTCATGAAGTGTTGAATCCCAATGTGCATCATCCTCCATCAAATGCAAGAGTTGACATGCTTCACGATATGTTTGACACAAATGACCGTTGACTGTTCTCAATTCTTGAAGTGATTTTGGGCCATTCACGTTAACTAATAACAATCGCAAATAAAAAAACTCAGCATTCTTTGGATTTACTGTATTTATTCTCCCAATTGCATATGTTTGGAAAATGCCTGGATGCCTATCGAATGCTGTTCCTTGTTTACGTCTTTGAAATTTTTTCGAAAACACACAAATGTATCAGTTTGGCATAATTTGAAAAAAGCGGTCAACGTAGTCGCTGGTGGTTGTACTGCTCTTTCGGATACATTTGCTTCATTAAATTAAACACGTTGGCCATTCTCAAGATGCACAGCCAAGTGAGAAACCACAGGATGTCTTTCGTGCATTGGAAACGACATAATCCTCCAGACAGCTTCATTACTACCAATATAGCGCCCCATTTGATACTGAGTAATTTCATCATTTCTATTATCACCAGCAAACACCGAAAACAGCCATATCGCTCCCTTTATTTACATACTGTATTTACTGGATTTGACTGAATTACAATACTCCACATTGATATGAGCAACGATTATCAACTTCAACGTCCTGGTTACGCATTGTAGTGGTTGTCATTTTGCCATTATTATTAGGTGATCAACGTCGATACAACGGATATCCGTCATTGCCCGTTATTGTTTCTGAAGTCAATCGCCTTGGGTATCGTTTCGAACACTTTCCATCAATCATGCATGGCGAGTTCATATTTAGTTCACCGCTCGGACCATGTATCATGTTTTTAACGACAACGTGAAAAACTCAGGATCCACGCATTGATCAGGAATTTCAGCTGATATAACGTTATCTATTTGATCCGGAGTGCGGCAATCTCCTTCTTTGACATTCGATGGAGTTCGTATAATAATAATTTCACAATTAAATCCATAAGGTCTTTCAATTTTTGCCGAAAAACACGTGCTGTAATGTCATGACGATCAGGTGTCGACTGTCCTTCAAATAAATTGTTTTTGATGTCATCCCACTGCGGATTAGATGTAAATGTAATGAACAGTTCCGGTCGATCGTATTTTCGAACATAAGACATTGCGTCTTGTGCATATTCGTTCATGTGCCGTGGACTACCAATATAAGAATATGGCAATATAGTTAAACGTACGATGTCATTAACATTAGCATCATTCGCTATCGCATCTTCCAAATGAATATATTCTTCGGATCTAAATGTTGCTTGGTTGAAACGAATAATTTAAGACGTTCAGTTCATATCAACGATGTACTGATGATATAGGTTACCACAACTCAAGATATAATTTTGTTCTTGTGGACGAACCATCAATCGACGCGAGTAAAAATGTATGGCACTAACTTTTTTCTGTACATGTTACCCGAAAATAAGTGCAAAATGTGACTTTAGAAAATTATGCAAATGAAATGCCATCACACTGAAAATAGGTCACCTTTCCAATGCCATATTCGGTATTGTTATGCATCGTAGCTCAGATGGCATACGATCGAGAGCAATTTTGAACAATTGGAACTAATCCGTAATGCTGATGGTTTTGGAATCATGAAAATAGAGATTTAATCGAAGCGGTTTTAAAAACTGTGAAAGAAAAGTTTTCCAGCAAATAGCTAACACCTATAGTTCATAAGAAAAGCAAAACGAAGATTTGTTCGACTTGCTGTTAGCTTCCCGGATGAGAGCCGTTCCGGACTTAAAATTTATTATATTCCTCTGAAATGGTTGCCCCATTTGAAAATAGGAAAAATTGCTTCGTTAAATATGAAAATATTTAATTAAATGCATATGTAATTATCTATTCAGCAACGGGGCGTGGCTTGGCTAATGTAAAATTTACGCACTCAGACCATATGGAAGTGTTTGTTAATTGTTAGCTAGTAAGAATTTGAAACAAAGAATATATTGAGCAACATCTCTGCTGCGTTCTCTAATGGCCGACTACGTAGGCTCGTTTAGATAGCATGGGTAGGAATGGAAAATAACCAATATCTCCTAAAAGGTGCAATTGTGGTAATGGTTTCTTTCTTTTGTTTGTTTGCTGGCCCTTTTTTATATTCCGCTAAAAATTGAAAATAGTGCAATAAATGACGTTTCTTAAAATAATCGAATAAAATATAACCGCAAAAAATATTTCTTTTTTTTCTCTAAATTCATAATTTACATTTGTTTCTTAAATTAGGGAAGAAAAAATTGTTCTCCTAGTTTGAGTACTTTTTGAGAAAAATTCATTAAACCTTTGCCTTCTAAGCAGTTTTTATTCATTTTTCAAAAACTAAAAAATGGTCAACTTTGAACAACGATTATAAATATTAAAAATTGGTTGAAAACTATAAAATTTTGGCTTTGAATAGCTGATCAATTCCTAATTGAAGTGTAAAAAAGATTTATGCAAATTTCGGAAAACTAGCCACTGCGGCGGTCGTTTTACCGATCAGCGTTTTTCGAAATCCTTTACAAAATTGTTTGACAGCCATTTTGGCTGGCTCTCGGTTTCAGTTTTTTTCGACAGTTTTTACATTTTTAATGATTGTTAATAATGTTTGCTTTGTCAAATGAAAACAAATCATGAATTAACAGCTAATGAATGTATACAATGCACAGTGGTCGATTCTGCCTATCTGGCAGGCAATAAATCAAAAATTAAAATGTCGAATCTTGTTAATTTTTTTTACTTTTTGGAAAGTAAACATCCCACTGATATTTATTGCTATATTTATATATTTTTCGTATCGATAGTCCAGTACCGATAGTCCGGTTGAATCGCCGCAAACTTTTCTGTCCATACCTAAGTACATTTTACCGCCTTTTTATGGCTTTTGGTAAAGCAAAATAAATTTTAATATTTTGTATTTTGTATTAAAATTACCATCCATTTTGATCATAGTCGGTAAGTATTCAATAAAAAATATATGTGTTGGTCCTGTGCTTGTATGTATTAGTGGTAAATCGTTGTAGAACTTAACATTTCCTTTAGTGTGCTATTAATAACAAACCCGACACTTGCATGGAATAGATCTTTTGACATCCGTCCCCTTCCGCCTTCAATCTTTTTTATTTATGAAACCAGTCTTTTTGAATATTCTGTGTTAAAACAAACTGCAACTACGTGCAACACGTTAATTTATTTGATATTATAGGACAAATGTCAGTTTCGAAAAACGCGCTTTTTGCGATATTGCGCATGGAAACTGATTAAGAAAAATAGCTAAAGCGAGTTGGATCCATGTTTTCACTCAATTAATTGATAATTGATAAAAACGACCTCAAAGAAAATGATTGTTACCGAATAAAAAAAAATTTAAGTAATTTTGCTTCTGAGTGAAGTGTACCGCAGAAATTTAAAATACTTAAAACAACAAAGCAAATTTTTTATTTTTGACCTATACCTTTTTTGTATTAATATAAAGTGTTTGTAAAAACATTTTAAAATATTTTAAAATACAAAAAAATATTTTTTTTTTAAATTTATTTAAATACTCCGCTGATTTATATTCCAAAATACAAAAATATTTTTAAAAATATTTCTCATTTATTTTTTGAGTTATTAATTATGCCCGCCAGATTAGGCAGAATCGACCACTGTGCAATGTATAGTATACATTTAATACATATATGCAATTGTACTATGCTCACATAGTTGGTACTCACTGTACCAACCAAACTTAAAGAATACACACTGTAACACTTTGTTGCAGTTACGTAAACAATTCCCAGACATAGCTCGGGTGAAACATAATACGATCACCCCCCAAGTTGTGCCTCGAGCGACATAAATGTATCGTCAGCATATTCTCATAGCTTGACGATACGTAAAGTACACGCGCATACGATTCCCCTCGCAGCTGCGCGGCTTTGCAATAAGCTTAAGCTACAATAAGAAGAATACCTAAATCAGTGAATAAAGATATATCAAGCAAGACGGATGTCTTCGGGCTCAATCTCTTGGAACCTATTTCTACACAATACAAATATTTCCCGACTGAATTAGACGTTTTTTAATTCGCGCCATCGGCTTAAAGTTAGCTTACATGAGTACATGAGTGCCCGGACTTCTTTGTCCGTTACTGTAAAATGAGTTTTCAGCGTAAGCCCCTCAATATTTTTTTATTTATTTGAATAGTTAGGTGCGTCAGCTATTGGAAGCCCAAACTACAAGGGGGGTAAGGATTTTGTTAATAGTTTATTCGTTGTTGATTGCTTGCACCCTAGCTGTGGGTAATTGTAGAAGGGTTTATTCATCTATGAACAAAACAAACGATTTTTTCTTTAAATATTCTCAACTGTTTCCATTGTAAATTGTCATTATTTTGAAAATTTCGGATTCCTAAGTATTTTAGATGGAGCAGGCAGTATCTCCAATCACTTCGCCATCGACTCAGATTACGACAGATTTCATACAAATTTTACACGAGGAATGAAATGGCTTACATTAAGCCTCCAACACACGTCAGAGAAGCCGCAAGCCGGAAGGAAATCTTCGGCCGCCGATGGACGCCCCAAAAGTGTCGCCGACCAAACCAAATCCAAGCAGCGTCTGACCCACAATGGGCGGCCGCTTGATCTGCGTCTGTATCATATTGATCGGCAGTAATGAAACCTGGCAGAAGGTATAAAATGCGAATGGATTGGTATATAATGTCTTCGGACAACACAACTACTCCAGGTGGAACCAAACACCGCCACACCAACTAGCAGCCTCAGCCTCTGCCAATGAAACAAAGCTCGATGCGCAGCTTTGCCAGCCAGCAAAGAGGCCGCTAGACGCCCCCACTCCATCGAGCAGTGTGAGGAAAACTGCCCCGAAGAGAAGCAGGATCAGCGCCCAAGACATCGACGAGATGGGCTCAATATTAGACGATCTTCTGCACCAGATGAATGAGAAGGGCCAGAGGTCGATTAATATGGCCATCAAGAAGATGATCGGACGCATGAAGGAGCTGCAAGTGGAGGTCAGGTCCCAACTGAAGGCGCCATCGGAGGAAAAGGCACCGGCGCAAAAATGCCAATGCCACTGCCATGCTGCAGCCGCACCTGCCCCGAGCACAATAAGGCCATGTCTAAGCTAATAAGCTAAGCTGCCGAACTGCTCAGGACCTGCTGGCTCAAACAGTCCTGGAGCAGAATATTGACCTATCTATACTTAGCGAGTCTGGCAGCAAAGCTCAGACGGTGGAGCGGCAATCTGGAGCTTTGGGCCCCAACCAGACCAGCTCAGTCACAGAGCATCAAGGGTGGACTACGCAAGAGCCAAGCACAAGGGCATGTAGGTATACAGCTGCTACATAGCGCCACGCCACACGCAACAGGAGTACGAGGCAGTAATCCGCGACATCGCCAGCGATGCCCAAGACAGATCCCCGGTCCTAATAGCGGGCGTCTTCAACGCATGGGCCACGACCTGGGGCAGTACCAGGAATACGGCTCGAGGGACAGCGCTCCTGGACGAGTTCGCAAACGTAAACATTTGGAAGCGGAATTAGCTGAGCAACACGGCCTTTCCGACCCTTAATTTGGGTTTCGGAAGCAGAGGAGCACCACTGACGCCATCAAGCGACAAAAAGTACTGTCTAGTATGTAGGCTAGACGTACGAAACGCCGTCAACTCGGCCAGATGGGTGCACGCTCGTCGGATTCGCAGACGACATAGCGCTCGTTATAGTAGCGAAGGGCGTACAGGAGGCAGCAGCGAACTGCAGCGCAGCTATCACGAAGATAGTAGACTGGCTCGCACAGAACGGACTTTCCCTGCCCGAAAGAAAAACGGAAGCTGTGCTAGGGTAGGCATGCGTGAGGGTAGGAAACGTCGCAATACGGACCTACCAACCCTGAAGTACCTAGGGATACGCCAGCGCGAAAGCAGCTACAGCAACGGCGGCCATAAGCAGGATGATGGCCAACACTGGAGGACCACGGCAGCGCAGCAGACAGCTCATCGCCGGGGTGGTCACCTCCATTATACTATATGGGTCACTATACTTACAGCAGAGAGAGCAGGAGTGCATACCGACGCTGTGCTCTCGTGGTTGCATGCTGCTTCAGGACGGTGTCCGCAGACGCCGCACTGGTTGTGGCAGGCATGGTCCCACTGGATCTCCTGGCGGATGAGCGCCAAAGTGGAATGGCGGTAGCCAGCGAGCGGAGAGAGGGCAGTATAGCCCTGTGGCAAAGGCGCTGCGACCAAGCGGACAAGGGGAGGTGGACCAGACGGCTCATCCCCCAGCTTAGCACATGGCTGCAGAGACGGAGAGGCCAGATCGATCAATATCTGGCCCAACTACTAACGGGGCATGGCTGCTTCAAGCGGTATCTATAGCGGTTCAAGCATGCCGACGACCCCTACTGCAACCACTGCGGGCCCGGAGTAGACGAAGATGCGGAGCACGTCTTCTTTTCGTGCCCCCGGGACAGACCCGTTCTGTGACCTTTATTTTTTTGTGTATAGGTGCGTTAATTAGGCGTCGTTTGAGGTACTTTAAGGTTCAAGCTAAAAATTGAAAAAAAAAATAATAAAAAACCGAGAAGGAACGTGTGAGTCGCTTCTGGGGACGCGACTCTACTTACCTCTACTCTACCCGTACTCAGTCAGTATATACACTTTTGAGCTTATGATTTTTAAGAATTTAAGAATTAAAAAAAAAAGTTGTACATATTACATTTTTCTGCTACATCTGTTATCTACATCTACAATGTTTAGTCTACATCTAACATGTAGATTCTACAACTGAAGCAACTGAAAATTAATTTCTTCATTTTGACATTTACCACATATACAATATACCCCTTGACTCTTGAGTACGGGTATAATTAATAAAAAGTACATATGGAAGGTTGCGAGCCCAACTGCCAATTGGGAAGAAAGCAAACGAAAAAGGGTTGTACATTTGGTACCTGATCGCGTTCCTTTGGTATGAAATACATAATGGAAACCAAAAGCCGTCTGTTCCCATCGCCCATGCTGTTAATATGAAGGAAACATATCTAACAATGGCCAAATTGTTTGAACTACATATATATGGTGCCATACCTCATTTTAGTCCGATGTTTTTCTTTGGAGTTGCTGAGCTGGATCATGTGGAGGGAGAAGGAGAATACAGTCTCCACGTACCTTCTAGGTATTATTCAATTAAATTAATTTAATCATTATAAAGAAAGGGAAACTTTTTCATATAGATATATGTGTATGTATATATATGCGGAAGGCAAGACTTAAGCAATTTGTATTATAAAACGGGATTCATTGGCACTCAGATTTTAGAGTTTTCTCTTAAATTTTATGGAAACTAAGACTAAACTAAAAGCATTCGTATTCATACTGTCCGGCATGAACACAAATTGTAATACAATTACCACATTCTTTTGTTTTTACTCAATCCGCCATAAACCTTATTTTCCGTATCGTTGGGCCCAATGAAGACTTATGTGTGGTGTTGGCTGTTTAAGATATTCAAATTAATTAAATACTTAAATACTTATTAATTTACGTTAATAGTATTATTGTATGATTAAATTCTACAATTTAAAAAAAAGGGGGACTTCATGGTGCATTTAAATTGCACGATTTCTAGCCATTAGCAAGGAGTGCTTTTAAAGTTTCACATTTACTGAATCACAATGCTGACATATATGCGTTGGCAGATGTTAATGGGACTATGAATTTCTTGGTATTTGGTATTTATATAAACTTAGACTGCGTGGGAATCCAATGATGAATGGGTTAGTCCGGGTTAGTCTGCTGCGTTTCAGAAATCGTCTCGAGGAGATGCAGATGGCACTTGGCGATATATACGACTTACCTGTATACCGGTTCACGATGTAGACTCTTGATTAGAGACGAGAGCCAATTCTATAGCCGCGGCCAGCCCATCTGCTCAAAGTGGAAGGGACATCCCCTTCAGTAAGACTGTACACAGGTATTTGGACCATAGATGATCCACGAAGGGGGATGAAAATCCGCCAAGAAGGTTGCAGTTGGACTAAACTCGACAACTGTCTACCTCAGTCTGCTCCCCGGTTAGTCTTAGACAGACTTCACCGCGGTGGAGGTGCCCCACCGGCCTGCACCATAGGCCAGCACCATAGGTTATCTAAGCACATGGGCACTGCACGAGCATGGTAACATACCTTTGGCAAGAGATACACAGCAACCACTTCAATATAATTTCTCAACAATTATAAATGGAATATGTAGTTCGCTTGTTCTTCTAGGTAGGTATCTGCACGTCTGCACATTCTCATCAAATTTTCTCTAATGCTCGCAGCATCAATAGACGATCGTCTAAGCGCGTTTTCTTCGGAGCTTTAAGTTCTACATTAACTGTGCACATTAACTGTGAATCGTATGTTCTCGAACCTTTGCAGCAGCATTAGGCCGTTCTTAACGGGGCAATCGTATTGTCGTTTACGCTCCCCACTGTTCGTAGCTCGAAAGTAAGCGCGACTGTAGTAAAAATAAGAGCGCTAGAGCTGTGAATATCGTTTAAGAGCGGCTAGAGCTTGGCATTAAAACTATTGGGGTGCCACAAGACGTGAATGAACATAAAATAATTTTCCCCAAATGTCTGCTGTCTACTACAGGTGTCCGACTAACTGTCGGGAGACTCCTCCTCATATCGGGCCTCGACGTTTCTGAGACCTCTGGTTAGGTCACTAATGTCGGAGGTGTGACCCTCCATTACCTCATCCGACGTCACGGACGCTGCCTCTCTGAGGATCTCCACCGACTCCTCATTTAATAAGAGGATACCCTGGCGCCTTTGGCCAGTTGCCTCCTCCACTTTAACCACCTTCCAGTTGTCTGCAGGAAGGTTGTCGGTTGCCGGTTGCCGGTTTGCCGGAGACATCCTATCATTTAACCACCTCCAGCTTGGCGCCTGAGCATATATCTCCAAGTGCCGCCACCGACCCCTACAGTCGACGATAGAAATCCTGTATAGCTAGATGAAGGCCCTCCTCCTGGTATTTTGAGGCTGCATCGCACAGTCGTTGGATTTTTAAGCTAAAGGTATTTATTTTAAGTTCCAATTTTAATACAAGCTAACTTGTGTTGTAGTTATTATGAAATTAGTTCTTTAGTTTATTATTTAGTTTACCTTTTGTATGCGTCTTTTTTTTTACTCAAAGCTTTATCTGTGTTCCTCCCTCTGCACCATTGTATGTTTATTTTAGTGTATTTGTGTGTTTTAGGGTAATAAAGTGTTAATCTTAACTGCAGGTATGTCGGACATGTGCATAATCAACAATATTTTAAGCCATCTTTTTTTCTTGAAGGTCAAATGTGCCCTGCAAAAGAGCTGTTTTGCATTGTAGTTTGTTTTTGTCTTTGCGTTCGTCTTTCGTGTTTTTTGTCCTTATTAAGTTCAAGTGCAGAAAAATTACGGAAGGCGATCGATGAGGTGAAAAGCAATATTGAAAATATTGGCTACATGCCCGAGATGAGCGAGATAACGAAAAGTATTGGATGGTTAGGTTACGTTGAGGCGGTGTTCGGGATCGCCATGAACCCGACACACTTGGGCCGGTTACGGCCTCTTCCCTTGTGAGACACTATGTCAGCAGTTGTCCCATCCGAATGCCCTAATGAAGTTTGCGATCCTTCTTGGACTCATATAAGACACGTCCGATATGTCGTTCATGAAAGGCATTCCCAGGTATTTCAGCCTCCTTCTACTGAGAGCCGGACAGGAGCAGAATAGGTGTTCCACCGTTTCTTCCTCGTCCTCATCTCTACAGCTACGACAGAAGTCATTGTAGAGGGTCATCCTGTTGGCATGGGTGCCTATCAGCCAGTGTCCTGTGAGGGATCGTATGACTGTGCTGCACCCTTTTTCTGCTGAACTTGCAGAGCTCAGTGGTGCGCTTCTTTGTGTTACTAGGCCATGTTTATACGAGTTATACGAATTACTGCGGGCCATTGGCATACGAATGTCCTCCTTATCTTGGAGAAGGCGGATTGTAGTTCCAGTTCTGGCTAGCTCATCTGCTATGCAGTTGCCTTCAATGTCCTGGTGTCCAGGGACCCATATTAGGCTGATGACAAACTGATAAGCCATTTCATGGAGGGATTTGCGACAGTTTGCCACGGTAGCCGAGATTGATGTTATCGCATTTAGAGATTTGATCGCAGCTTGGCTAACACTATAAATATTTATGCGTTGCCGTAGGGGCACATTCGTGAAGGCAGCTCAAAGCTTCCCTGATCGCTATGACTTCCGCTTGGAAGACACTGCAGTGATCTGGAAGCCTGAAAGAGTGTCTTATGTTTAGCTGTTCGGAGTAGATTCCCCCTCCGACCTTATTGTCCAGTTTTAAGCCATCTGTGAAGATTTGTATGGCTCCGTCTGGGCCAGGTGGTCCCTCGATCCAGTTGTCTCTGTGGCGGATTATTATCTCAAAAGGAGTATCTATGTACTCCCTCGGAACACAGTAGTCCGTTTTAGTTGGGACAATCACGTTTCCGTTTAGGAAATGCGTGACCAGTGTGCTGCGACACCCATTGGTCGGAGTCTCCCAGACGAATTGCTGCCATCTCTGCCTGCTCCCTGCCTGCAAGGTCTAGGCTGTGGAGGCATAAGATGGCATTTAGCGCATCGTTTGGTGTTGTGCGTAGGGCTCCACTGATGCATAGGGTGGCAGTACGCTGCACTTTGCCCAGTTGTTTAGCGATGGTCTTTTTTGATAGGGCAGGCCACCACACTGCGACTCCGTAGAGAAGTATTGGCCTAACTATTGCTAGGTATATCCATTGGACTATGCTTGGGTTCATGCCCCATTTCAAGCCAATTGCTATCGTAACCTTCTTCACTCTGTCTTTGATATTCGGGTTCCAACACAGCTTCTTGTCAATTACCAACCCTAAGTATCTGGCATTGTCGCTGAAGGAGAGCCTGCATCCGTTTAGTATTGGGGGGTTGAAAGGAGGAGCTTTGTATTTGGTTGTGAACAATACAAGTTCCGTTTTCGAGGGATTGACTCCCAGTCCATTCATGATGTCACCGTCCTGCATGTGAGCAATTGATCAATGAGCATCACCATGTGACGATACACTCCCAGGTCAGTCAGGGCCTCTGTGATGGCTTCTGGTATGACGTTGTTAAAAGCTCCCTCAATGTCTAGGAAAGCGATTAAGGAGTATTCTTTGACGTGTAGGGATTTCTCTACCGTCGAGATTACTTCATGGAGTGCCGTTTCCGTGGATTTTCCTTTTCGGTAGGCATGTTGTGCGCCTGACACTGAGGATTTATGGTTGTTCTCAGATGTAGTCCGACAAGTCTCTTAAAGGTTTTGAGAAGGAAGGACGATAGACTTATTGGTCTGAAGTCCTTTGGGGTTGAGTGTGAGGCTTTCCCTACCTTGGGGATAAAGACTATTTTAGCCTTAAGCCAGGCGTGAGGAATTTTTCCCACTACCAGTATCTTCCTGAAGATGCATTGCAGCCAGTTAACGGCTCTCTCACCGTCTTTTTGTAATTGAGCCGGAGTGACCTGGTCGGGACCAGGTGATTTGAAGGAACTGAATGATTTGAGTGATTTGTGAGGATGTGCGCCATCGATGTTACCGGGCCATCAGTGGGGGGGGTCTGCCGGCTCGATGGTTGTGCACCCTGGAAAATGTGTCTCGAGTAAAATATGTAGGGATTCCTCACTGGAGTTAGTCCACGTACCATCCATGCTTTTGAGGTACCCCACCCAGGCGGCTGCTTTTGAGAGGATCTTAGGGAGCCTTGCAGCTTCCGACGTCTCCTCAATGTCAGAGCAGAATTTTTGCCAAGAGGCTCTTTTTTGCTCTCCTAGTTTACCTCTTTTATAAGCCTAGCTTACTCTTGTAGTTTGCCCAGTGCTCCTCCTCGTTGTGGCTTTTAGCTCTATTGAAAATAGTCAAAGAGTCAAAGAAAAGAGTTAAAAGTGCTGAACGTGGACGTCCGACTTTAGTGAGTCATCAAAAGAACTAAGCGACGAAGAATTACTGAGCTTTCATAAACCGATGAATCTGCAGCTTGTCTTTTACGATCGTACATCTTAAAAAAAAATTCAAGGTGTACCAAAGCTATCGTCGATTAGGTCCTATCGCTTCTCATAGAGGCAAACATGAGCAAGCTTCAATATTCTCTTATTCAAAGCTACACCGATAGAAAAAAAGCCCTGAAATTTTAATATTTTCACTTAGATTTTAACATTTATGCCACTGATTTTCATCTAAGAGTGGTTGTATTAAAATGGAATATTTTTCACTTAAATTTTGATTTTAATATATTTCATGTTTAAATTTAATATATTTCATATTTAAATTTCATATGTTTAATATTTAAATCTAATATGTTTCATATTTATATTTATATTCATTTTTAACTAATTGGTTATTATTTTGGGTACGCAAATTAACCAATTCACACCATGAGGACTTCAAATGTAAAGTTTTCTACTAGAAATAATCGCAACATGAGTAGAACTACATTGGTTGTGATAATGCCCCTGCGCAAAGATAATTTAACTTTGTATTCAAGGCGGCAGCAGCGCGAACCATTTGGGAATTCGAGGGACATAAAAAATAATATAAACGTAGTTAAAATAAATACAAAAAATATTTGATTTCATTTAATATGGAATATTTAAAATAAAAAGTTTTTCCTTTGGATTTTAAAACAAAAATTTTTAAATCAAGTCATAATAATATTAAATTTAAATATGAAACATATTAAACTACAAATTTAATATATTGTAGTTATTTTGAAGTGTTTTGTATTTAGATTAAATATGTATCTAAAAATCGCATTTTAAATTCAAATATGATTGTAGTTATTTTTACTATGCCTTTTTTCTATCAGTGTATGTGAACTCTAGGACGTCCTTCGAGCTTCTTCCTCAAATGCCGTCAATACGGCCAGAGCGCTTTTCAGCAATCCGATATTGGCAGCTGAAATAACAGGTATTGATGAAGACATTATAATCCGGTGTTCAACAGTGCAGTGTTTGGCATCAGGCTACAAAATCAGTGTGGAGAAATTTGGAAAATATGCACTTGACACTGCCAGAAAGCTGATTAACTTGTATCCAAAATTGCAGTTAGTGCTCCAGATGTAATAAAGAATGCACTTGTGCCGATTGGAGAATTATCTGAAGAAGATGCAGAGTATAAAAATAAGGACAATAAAATGTTTAGAAGGCATTGTGTGCTGCCTTGCTTACGGATTACTACAAATACAGATTTAATTAATAGATTTTCTATGGTAGCTCTAGGATATAGTCGTGCGATTTGACCAATTTTTGTATTATGTAATTAAAATATTTTCTAGAATTTTGGTGAAAATTTCGTAACGATATAACAACAAGAAGTATTTATGGCCGCGGCTCCATACAATCCCAACCACTGTGCACAATCGCCTGCAGGGGCTTTCATTTTTTGAGCGCTTGCCAGCCGCGATATCGCTCAGTTTGGTAACCACCCGGTAGCTGGTCCCCGTTAGTCCCCCTCTATCTGCCGATGGCTGAAGGCCAAAAAACAAAACTCACTATAATTAGACAAACATTTACAATGAGCAATTTTGTTTAAATTTCTTAAAAGAAATTAAATTAAAATTAAAATACTTAAATATTTTTTATACCGAAATTTACCATTAAACATCGACCAAAAAATTACAAATTTATCAAATATGCATCGGCAACAAAGATGTCGAAGTAAACTGAAACGGCAGAAGATCCCACCGTGCGACGGAAATCGAAGCCGACGGATTTCTGTTTTGCAGTTGTAATTTGCTTATGGACTTTCAGAGCATCCAGTCAGGAATAGAACTGCCAGACTTGTAAAAAAACGCGCGGCTTATTTAAGATTATTTTTAATATGGTTTATTCAGTAATATATATTTATTTTTAAATATGATGCAGATACATTAATATGTTGAATATATCTCAATCTGATTATTATCGGTATTTTGCTTTGCAGTGCAAAGCATGGTAAAGATTCCATTTTCTTTTTTACGATTTTTGTGCTTGGGTTTTGGTTAGTTATACCTATATGAATCTGTATCGCATATGCTGTATGCATTTGCGCTTCAACGTTTACAACAAACTTTTAATTAATTACACTGCTCAACACGATTTTGCCTCAACGAACCAAACCAACTCTTTCTGATAGATTTTGGTCCTTGAAATTGTTTGATGAGAATTTTTTTGTTGCAGAACTTTTTTTTATTTTGTTTCTTGCTTGGGTTAGGAGCTGCGAATATAATAAAAAAATGGGAACAAAAAAACAAAAACCGAATTTTAATCATTTTTGAATAATGTTAGTGTTTTGTTTGGTCTCTTGGGGAAAATGGCTGTCAGGTCCAATAGTTATGACACACGCCATAGGCACCCTGGATTTTTTGTATTTATTGCGTGAACAAATTTGTTTGAGAAACGTTGTTGGTCTTAAGGTTACGTAGGACCACACCGAAACAATCATTTCATCTAGAAAAAATTTAATATTGCGCTTCTGATTGTGATTAGTAATGGGAAAACGTCTCGTCTTGATTTGTTCTTTATGTCAGTAAAGGCTCTTAAAATAAATAAACTCTTATTTTCTCGTTATTTGTGGTGATTTCTTTAATTTTATTTTTATTTTTTATCGGATCAAGGGTGTCTACAACAGGGCACAACATTTTTTTGTATGAAGGAATCAATTTAGCTCCTGCACTGACAGTTACGCACCTTGTTGTTTCAGCTTGCCGTCTGAGAAATTTTAAGCTTTCAAATGCAAAAATTATAATTTTTGTTTGGAGTTTTTTTTCAACATTTTTGAAATTAAAAAATTTTAAGTCCTAAAATCTATCACAAAAATTCGGCTTGGTTTCTTGAGGAAAAAAGTTAGATTTTGTTGAGTCGTGCTATTTATGTTAATAACAATGTTTTTTTTTATTTTGGTTTATATTTTGGTGTCTTTTTTGATCTTCTTATGATTTTAAAGATTTCGTGGTCTACTTGTGAGTCTGGTGTTTGATTTCGGTTTAAATCATACCGTTTATAATTATAATTAATTTTATATAATTCATTATTTTGAACCTATTTTTTCATATTTTTTATGTTACTATTCCTATTTGGTGTTTTTCTTTAAACTTGCTATGATTTAAAGCTAAATAAAATTCTGGTTTCTTCACGTTTTATGTGGGCTTGTTTACCTTTTTTTCGGCGTTTTATTCCTCTTCCAACCATCAAAAATATTTTTTAGCTACATACATATATACATATATTATACATACATATATATGTATGTATGTATTTTATATCATATAAGCATATCGAATGCGTTTAGGTAGGTAAGTATTCGTATGCAATGGAACTACTTGCAATATAATTTCTGTATTTGTATGTACATATGTATGTATGTGTACTGTGTAGATAAATATTTATTTTCATTATTCACAGGGTAATTGTTCAGTATTCCGCCATATATATATGTACATACATGTGTACATATATATACATACATATAAATATTTGTATTCATATTCCATGTTGTATATGGTAGTTTATAACATTTTTATTATGCAATATTTTAACAAAAACATAACCTCAACATTCTGTATGTGCAGTGATTTGTGATTTGGATTTCTCCTTAAATGATGTGGGGGTGGGGGGTTCCCATTTCCAATGCAGCGCCAGAAACGCATCGAAGGATCTCAAGATCTCGTTGAGATCTGAACACTCGCAACCCTGCATGGCGGTGGGGGTTCCTCTTGTGGTTAAGTGGACTTATAGATGTAAGTACATATGTACAATGTATGTTTTGTTGCGTCAGAAGGGAGGGGGGAATGGGGCTGAAGTCGATTTTGTAGTCCAACCCCAATAATATTGGTTACAATTAATTTTTAAGTATGTATAGTTATTAAGTCACTACAGCGATTCTTTTTCGTCTTTAACTACAATTTTTGGTGTTTGGATTGCTATTTTTAGTAAAGTTTGATGTCTTGTTTTCCTTCGGTGTTAATGTTAATATTGATATCAACATCGATATTTGCGCTATACTCGCAATTTTTGTTTTTTTTTATAACAATGTATGTATATGTAATTGTAGATTCATTTTAAAGCGTTTCTCAACTGTTGGTTTTATTGCTCCTCCTCCACTTCGTCATTGATTTTGATTTGTTCTTATTGATCCTAAAATATCGTTGTTATTCTTGTTGCATCTTGGTGTTGCTTATGTTGATTGGCTTTTTGTGCTTCTGGTTGTGCTTTGGCATTTTCCACATTTCGTCCGTCGTCCTATTATAAGTCTTACCATATTCAGTTCCGGCTTCCATATCTCCTTCCATATTCATCTCTATAACTACTGTATACAAATTTAACGAAAAAGGTTTTGCTGGGCAGGGGCTGAAGCATTGCTTCTGTAGGGTTGGCTGGGGAACTCAGGATCGATTCAAAGTATAACTGGACTGTGACTCACATTCTGATCCAACTTCTTATGGGCCACTAAGTCGCCGCGAGAGTCGAAGCCAAGCTTCGACTCCTTGAATTCGAATAATCGTATTATAGGCTAACTAACTACGAGTATATGTATGTATGTATGTACATATAATATAATTTTTACCCGCTGCACATGGGCGTGTCCAGAGACTTTACTCTAGTTATGATGGTGAGTGGGTGATGGAGCTACCTCCTAGGACCTAGGCTGATGTCAAGGTCTGGGGCAGTTCTGGGGTTAGAGAAGTTAAGATTATAAAATGAAGATTTGGTGGCTGAACACTTTAATGCTTATTGTTAAATCGTATTTGACCTGTTTTGTGCCAGTTTATTCCTCCTGTTATATTGCTTTCGCTCCTCGTTATCGGCTTAGTCCAGACTCTAGACTCTAGAGTCCAGACATATCGGTGAGGCTTAGGAGATTCAATGGACTTACATACATATGTACATAACATACTGGCTTATTGCTTCGGTGCGTTTCGTTTTATTTTGTGTATTTGTGTTCCTCTTTTGTGATACAGATTCGTTTGGTCAGTTTTATGTACATATGTATGTATGTTCGTTTGAAGGCTTACGAGGTACATGGAGTACAGTACTGCTTAAGAGCTATGAACTGCGGCAACCGGCCAGGGTACAGGAGAGAAAACAAAAAGTGGGGAGATCAGATGTACCTTATACATACATATATATCTACATACATGTATATGAATGTAGGAAACATTAAAAAAAATGAGCCATGCGCATCAAGAACTGAAAAGTAAAACGTTCAGAAATGATAGATAAATAAATATGTATGTAGGTCCGTTTATCGCATATAAAATGTTTTATTTGATGTATGTCCATACATATGTATAAATAAAAATATAATTTTGGTTTCTATTTAGTGTTTTTTTTTGCGTTTTTCTGTTTTGTTTTTGTTGTTTTATTTTTGTTTTTTGTGTGGTTTTCAAGATCAAGATGAATAAGAATTTAAAGCACTTACAAAAGCATTAGGTAAATTACGGTAAAATAAAGAATATACATACATACATGCATACATACATATGTTAAATATTTCATATTACTTAGATTCAGGCTTCTACACAACTATCCATATCTTATCGATTTGTGGCTGCTTTCAAAGGTGTAGGCTTATCTTTCCTATATACATATAGTATAGGGATTTACTTATATATTCTCGTTGATTTTCAGTTTCTGATCTCTCTTGATTTTCGATTTCTGTTTCAGAAACGGGGCAGCGCTCAAGGTACACACATTTTACATAATATATAGAGTTTGATTCTGTTTCAACTTTCTGTACTTTCTCTTGAAATAAAACCTACAAATAGAACTGAACACTTGAACATAGACAGCAAAAGCGAGAGAGAGATTTGTATAGAGAGACAAAGAAAGAGTGTGTGTGAGATGAGAGAGAGAGAGAGAGACAAAGAGACATAGATAAAGATAGAGATAGAGATAGAGAGACAGCGACAGCGACATAAATATGCGCAACTGGAGTCGAATTGAACACCATCCTTAAACCTTATAAATTATTAACGAATACGAATATGTACAACACAAATAGAGATATCATAGAAAAATATGCAGTTGCCCACAGCTCACACATACACTAAATTATGCATACATACATACATATGTATGTACATATGTACAGTGTAGTTCGCTTAGCTGACTACTATTTCGAAAATGTCAAACAATTGGTATCGTAACTGAAAAAAATAACTGAAAAATTCTGTTATTTTGTTTGTATTTTTAGTCAATTTCAGATAAACGGAGCAGTGTTTGGGTTACCCGCTGCATTTACAGGAGGTATCGACTAAAATGTATCAACGAATGTACAAATTAGGATATCAGCGATATTTATTGGGTAATCTTCAGGCAAGCTTAGCTGCTATGTTTAAAAATTTGCCCAATACCGGCTAAGATTCATACGGAGCGATTTAGTTGTTGCTAAAACAGGTAAGTTAATTAAAAATGTTCGTCTAGGAAGCTTTCGTGCAAAAAATATTATTATATAATATAAGTTTTGCATTTTTGCTTATAGCCGGTATTTGCACATACGGACCTTGATGTTCAACGGATACCAACTGTAAAATGCGTTGAATAAAAGTTCCTAACTAGAAAACCATAAGATTGGTTCGTTATTCGGTTTGAAGAAGCACATTCTCGGCACAGACATACATATATGTACATATATACATACATACATACATGTACATATGTAATATTAACTAAACAGCAAACAGCAAGAGAAGGAGATGCGGACATGGCTGTTGGTGTGGGTGTGATTGTACGGTGAGGGATACAGGGTGGATAAACTATATACAAAGATTTGTAGATAGAGCTATCAAGCGTTTGCCATGCAAATAAACTTAGGCTAGGGACATTATACGAAGCGATGCTATGACAAAAAGGACAAGCAACGTTTCTTAGCTTTCCTATTCCTACAGCGTATACTCCTCCTGCTCTCCAGTTTGTTGTCCTCTGTTCATGTCGGTTCATGTCAGTTCTCGCCGTTACTGAAATCACAATCAACGCTTTTTCTTTTTTAATGTTGTTGTTGTTACATATACATATATATGTATGTATGTACATACATATTATTATCCTTAATCGTTTTCGTTTCCTTTTGATTCTTCAACACTTGAAACCCTAAAACTTGATTATCTTTCTACTCATTCTTCTGCTTCGTCTTCTTCTTTGTTGGTATATTTTGCGATTTTCCTCCATACTCCATACATATGTACTTACAATACATCGGATCGATGCAGCTCCGCTCATATATGTACATATGTGAGGGTTTCTTTTCTTGTTCCTCTTAAACATCTACTATATAAATATGCCTTCGCAGGGGCGGGGACTTTTCTGTGTGCAGGAAATGCATTTTTTTGAGGACATCAGTTTTTAATGGGAGCGGTGGTGTGGGGAGCAGGGTAACTTACAACATAAAGCGAGACAATTAAATACAAATACATACAATTATACAAATATAACTAAGAATTACACACGAATTAAAAAATATATATAAAGTTTAAACTATTACAAAAAAAAAACACACACACACACTAGTGTACATACATTAGTAAAACGATTAAAAGGGGCTGAGGGGGGGACTTTCTGTGCGCGTCTTGTGTGGCTGGTGTGGGGGTAGAAGAGCGGTCGCGGCTGCGGCTGCGGAAGCGATCAGGGTTTTTCGATTGGTGACGTTCGTTCTCGGCTGTCTATTGCGACATGAACAATTTCGCGGGCCCGGGAATTCAGAAATTCATTTGTCATGTCTTTCGCGGTGGCGGCGTCGGTGGCGCAGGCCCGGACTGCGACGCGCACACAGGCGCTGACTGAGACGCAGCGGTATAGGAGGACGCATGGTTCGGCTGTCGTAGGCCGATCATGTCTTTGGGAATGTTTTTGTATTTTGCTGAAAGATGATGGGACTGGTGAGCAACTTGAGTATACCGGGCGGGGGTCGGACCGGCTGTGTCTGCTTACCTGATACCGCTGGAGCCGTCGCCTGCTCGTCGCGCTGGTGTTGCTGCTGCTTCAGCGAGTCGCTGTAAAAGTGCGACTTACGCATGTTGCAGTGCCCCAGCCCCAGGCCCATTCCGAGTCCGCCCAGCAGGCCGTTCAGGTTGCCGTTGCTGCTGTAGCCGCTACTGCAGATGCTGCTGCTCCCACTGCCGCTACCGCTGCCACTGCTGCTGCTGCTATTGTTATTGTTGTGGTTGTGGTGGCTGACCGATACTGGTAGCGGGGGCTGCTGCTTGGAGCCGTGTTTGTTTCCGGTCATTGCCGTGCCCATCCCCATCGTCATGCCCATTGGCTCTCCTGTCGCCATCAAAGCAGCTCCTGATCCTGCTCCCACGCCAGGCGTCGTTGGTGCTTTGCTTGGCACTAAGCTTATGCTAGATACCGCTGGTGGTAATGGAGATCTTTGTGAATCGTTGCCAATCTCGCCCGTGTACCTGGACCAATGAGGGAAAATAATCACTTTAGTAAATGGACTTCCGGACTTCAGCTTCAGCTTCAGCTTAATGGACACCCACTTGATGTTGGTGTACTCTCGGCCGACCTGGAGGCTCTGCTCCTCGGCCCGCTTGCGTGCGATCAGCGTCTGGATATAATGCTGCACCGCGTAGTAGACGAACTTGTACTGGGCCTCCGTCTGCACTAGACCCGATCGCTGCGACCGCACCATTTGAATGGTGCGCTGGATGTCTATTTCTGTGTCCAGTCCTGTTTATAGAGGCATGGAAATAGAATGAGTTGTGGGCTTGCTGAAGGGGAATATCTATCTCTGTGTCTCACCGTTACGCACGATCTGATCCAGGATCATGTCGATCACGATGAAGGTACCCGTGCGTCCGATGCCCGCCGAGCAGTGCACACAGATGGGACCCTGCCGAAGAGAGAGAGAGAGAGAGAGAGATATATATAGTAGTGTCCCTTCTCAGGTAGCTGCACCTTAGACTTACCGGCTTTTCGCCGGCCTGAGCCAGATTGCTCTGCTTCGTATTGACGTCCTGCAGGAAGTTGAGAACACAGCCGGGGTCCGCAGGCACACCGTGGTCGGGCCAAACCTGGAAGTGGTAGTGGTAGATGCGCCGCTGTGGCTGCTCGCGCCAGGACACGAGGAACTCGCGCAGCGTGTAGTCACTGGTGGAGTTCTCCGAGACGCACTGAATGCGCGCGGACCCGAACTGCTCGCACTTGCCCTCGTCTGGCCAGTAGCGGGCGCACTTTTCTTTACCCCGCTCGTACTCCTTGGTAGTCATTACAATGACGCGCGTGTTCTCCTGCCACACCATGTTCCAGAAGTCCGTCACCGTGTTCACCTGCTGCGTCAGCAGGCACCCCTGTGTAGCGATGTACGTCTTGAACATCTCCCGCTCGCGTTCCCTCTCCCTCTCCCGCTCCGCAATCGTCATGGGCCCCACGTAAGTCGTCTCTCCGACGTGCTTCTGTTTCAGCAACCCAGCCAGGCAGCCGGAATTGCCACCAGTATGGATAGTGGGGGTCCCCGGAGCCGGACTCCCGTTCATGCTGCAGCTCCCCCCGATGCCGTTGGCGGAGAAGGGCGAGGACTCATTACGCTTATGCTTGCTGAGGGAGTCGGACTTACGGGTGCATGTGGCGCAGTTGCTGTACGGCAGCGTGGCGGACTTGACAGCGCACTGAACGCAGGTCTTGTTTAGCAGCTGACAGTTGGGGCAAGTGCGCTGCGTCTGAGCCGCAGTGCAAGCCGGGCACGAAGGAACCGAGCTGTTGAGGCTCTCCGACGAGCTGCTCATGTTGTTTAGGTCGCCGTCAGTGGGTAGTCGGATGTAGTTGGCATTGATGTACTCCGCCCCAGCCACGCTGTGCTCGACGTCCAGCAGCTTTACCCGCGTGTGATCATCTGTGGGATGGGATGGGATGGGCAGAAAGAGTTTTAAACTATAAACAATTCATCAGATGGGCTTCATGTAATGTTCACATACATGGCAATATGTTGCGGTAGCGGTTCTTCAAGCGGTTCTCCGTTTTGTAGCCCTCGTTGCGGGAGAAAGTGTCCCGACTGTCCTGCTGCAGCGACTCAAACTCCTCCCAGAAGCCGCCCTGCAAGTGCAAATATATCCATATATGGGTATAAATTTATGCTCCAATATCCTCAGCTGCTAACCAGGACTCACCTTGACCAGCTGTTCCACACGGGCATTGATTCCGGCTGCCGTGATGCGGGTGGCGTTGAAGGGCTGCCGCAGGTGCACCACCGTTCCGCACGTCTCCACCATTGGATTACGCTTGTAGTGCTCGATCAGTTCCGAGAGTGTGACAAAAGATTCCCCTCCGCCCACGTCGTACTTCTTGTCCTGCAACAAATGGGGATGAGGCGATGAATGCAGTGCAACCTCATGATAGTATTGGCTAATATAAACCCAAACGTGACTGCAATGTCCAACAGAAATAATAGGAAAAATTGTCGAACATATGTACATGTGTACAAACATATGAAAAGGCCAGCTTGTCATGTAAATGGCTGAGACGATAGCAGCCATTGGGGTTTGGGTGATTTACATGACAGCTTACACTGCTTGTTAGAGATGCTTCTTCAGCTTTAGTTCTGCAGCACTAGAGAAAAGCTACGGTGTGCTGGATCAAGCTGAGGTAAGCCAAGGCTTTTTTCGGTTGACATCAGCGAATAAACCCTTAGTGCGACAGCGAGTGCAGAGTCTCATAAACGTGTATGTAGAAGCCCCTCGAGGAGACAGCCTTTTTTTTTGAATGGACAGAGCCAGGAGTAGGCAGCTATGTGAATGCGAAACGAAATGTCTCTTTTCACTTATGACGAGTATTCATATGAATTGTGCATGCCACATGCAGCCGTTTCCGTATATGTACATATGTATGTAAGTCACAAGGTCAGAGGTCAGGCGTGAAGGAACTTTATGACCCGTTGTTTTTGATTGGGTTTCCACCGATTTGCAATCAACTTTGTTTTGCTCTTCTTGAGGATATATGTATGTATGCATGTACATATTTATGTATGTACTAAATGTGTATAGTATGTATGCATTTATATACCTGCCATCGAATCATGACATGCGTCACTTTGTCGTCCGTTCGAACGGAGAGAACGAAATCACCAGGTTTGCTTTGAGATTCACGGACAAGAAAAGAACCATTCTTGCCCCGCTCCAATATTAATTTTTCCGCTTCCTTGCCAGAAAGATTGCCATGAAACCACCTGAAACGACAAACAAGCAACAGATTCAAGGATTATATTACTGATTATTACCAGGATCAGTATCAGTATCATTTGTGCAAAAGGAGAAGCAGGGCTAAGATGCGGGCGCTCTACCTAGTAATGTCGTATCCACCGCACCGAGTCGACTGAACCACTAACTGACTGAGCGACTGATTGTTTGACTGCTTGACTGCGTGACTGAGTACCTGACTAGCGACTACGTGCGCGCTCGAAAAGCAATTACAAACTATACTCTCGCCTTTATGAGAAGCGTGCAAAAGCAGAAAATGCTAACACCTCCAACAGCAGCAGAAACTATAGCTACGTAGTAGAAACCAGGCAGTGCAAATACGAATCGAATATAAGTAAATACATACTATATATGTACATATATGTACGTACGCGTACTCGTATACCGACACAAGCATACTCTGACCGAAACCGACAGACTCAATCGAGCAGCAGCACGAAGAAAACAGTCAAATGCTTGGCAACAATAACAGAAAGCCCAGGCAATCTTCGGGAGCTGAAGCTATGCATATACACATACGTATGTACATATGTACATATGTATCTAGATACCCTTTAACGCTATCCATCCTATGGCAGCTACATATTCTCACACGATTATTCTTTACAATTAGTTGCTCGCATTCATGAAAATAATAGTGGAGCCATATTTGCGACTTCCACATACATAATATGTATGTATGTACATTTATATGTACATACAGGTGTTTGCAGGAAAATAAAGTTCTGAGCATGGTTTCAGGATTAAACGGATAAGTCGACTTTTAAGAAAAGCGGACAGTAAAACAAAATTCGAAATTGACTCTATTGTTCCTGCTGATCAAGAATATTTATTTAGTTGTTTAGCCTCTGATTCCATATTTGAATTAAAACATACATATGTATTCATTCTACCCTTTGAAAGGGTATTATACGAGTAACCACATTAAAAGTGGCAGCAACACGGATACACTACTATGTGGAAAAGTGCAAGTTGAATTGTTCTATTTGAGTCTTGGACTTATAAGTCGACCCGCTCTGGCCAGGCCTGGCTTGTGTTTACAGACTGACATATGTACATACATATGGACATAGACGTAGACATGACCATGGGTATGGGCAGAGGGGGATGTGTTGGGTACTCGGTGAATTTGTGATTGAGCGTTTGCTTTGCATGTGACATAGAAAACAAAAGCTGGACGAATCCACAAAGCCACAGTTGCGGGCAACTGATGCGCTGCCCTAAAGAACTGTTCGTTGAACTCCTTTGCAAGTTCAAGCAGTGGACACGGTTTACTTTTGATGGGATGAGATAATTAATGAAGGACTAGAGGAACACAGGAATGTAACAAGGGGTTTCCCATTCATTTCAGATATTGTTTGAGGGTATTCTTTATATGATTTGAATAAATTGCTCTAGCTCAGCGGTATGCAGCCTTTTTAACTTTCGCAGAAGTCAAACCACAACAGAACAAACCTTATCAGCGAAACTCGAGTCTACTGCGATCAGGCTCCTCAGGCACGCGTGATGTATGTTGTTTTTATTTTCTCGGGCCTAGCTTTGGTCTACAGCACTACACTCACGCAGCATCAATAGCCGAGTAGATATAGTCATGTCTGTCTGTATGTCCGTCCGCCCGCCTGTTCGTCTGTCATTTCAGTCCTGATGAGCGTCTAGTTCTCAGAGACTATAAGAGCTAGAGCAACTTTTTTTGTTTTGTTTTTGTTTTCTGACTCATGTAGTACCACACACTGTTACAAGTGTAGTTCAAAATTTCGCACCCGCCCCCTTCCGCCCCAACAAAGGATACAAATCTTTTACGTCCACAATTTTAAAGATACGAGAAAAAAAGACGCAGTATCTATCAGAGTGCCGAATCTGGTTTGGATCGCATCATTATTATAGCCAGAATGAAGAAATTGAATTTCAGTTGCTAACCTCACCTCCAGCGCTGCAGCCGCTACTCATTCTCTCTCTCGCTCCCACACCATGCCTTGCCTCTTTCAGTGTGCGACCTCTGGCGGAGAACGAGTTAGAACGCTAGCGAAAATTTTAAAATTCCACATAAATCATAACCTTACAGACATATACATAAGTAGACTGACTGAGTACGGGGATAAAAGTAGAGGCGCTGCAACAGAAGCGACTCACAACGTTCCTCCTCGCGATGTATGTATGTATGTATGTACATATGTATTTTCAGAAAGTTTTTGAAGGTGGCAGAATTACATTGTGCTTCTGGGATTGCTTGTGCGTCAGGCTGGCGTCAGTTGTCGAAGAATAAAACTCGGACCGATCAGAGCAAGGACGTGCTGCTCTAGTTTATTGGTGTGGTTTTGTTTTGGCATCGTCTCCTGGTATTTTGCATAGGTAACACTGACTTAAAAACTTGCGCTCTGCTCTGTCTTAGCTCTGCTCTCGAGTTCGTCGCCTTTGAGCCACATTCGTGCAAACAAACGAACAGAGAGGGAGCCAGATATGTAGCTACATATATATTTATGTATGTATGTACATACATCTGTAAATCTACATATATAAACGGATGTACAGACATCAATCGACTGTCCTTAAGCCGGTTCCAATTTGGGGTCATAGATACAATAAAATATGTCATCGAGTGAGCGAGGGAGATAACAGCTCATGTATTATGTATACGGCAACATAGAAGTGCTCAGTTGAGCGTCGCCGGTATAAATACATATGTATGTATATATACACATTTGCATACATACATATGTACCTCCCCCGCCCCACTAGATATATTAATTGCTATTGCTTGCTAAATCAATTCATCTTCCGTGTGTCTGTGTGTGTGTGTGTTTGTCTTTGTACTATTAATAGAAATTCATGTAGAAACAATTAACATTACATTAGAGCGTATCATACACTGCCGTGAATTTCAATGCTGTTTCTCTGTCTCCCTATCTCGCTCTGTTTTGTCAGCCTGTTACAGATTCAAGGTGGCCTCCAACAGCAAACGAACGCTCGGTCTCGGGCTGGGTCTGGGTCTGGTCCGGTCGGATCTTGAGCGGTGGGTTTGAATGATACAAATGAAAAGTCGTTTATTTTTAACAAAACGAAAGTTTCAGTCAATATAAAGCAGTACAAAGTTTTCATGTCCTGCTTGGAACCGCAATGGATCCGACCCGAGTATAATGGCAGACGCAGCTGTTTGGAATTACTGCTTTTAAAAGCTTCTAACAGAGAAGCCAATCGTCAACTGGCTTAAGTTCAGACAACCTGAAATTTTAAGTAACATTCTGTCCCTCGAAATGGTCAAGATTATATCCAGCTTGAAGTCCCACGTGTTTCATTTGATTGCATCCATAGGGCCTAAGGTAATGTACATACATATGTACATACCTATTTATGTATTCAAATTTTCGTTCTTGCCAAACGAACATCTCGAGTAATGGAATGCGCACTCTTCTCGATCATTTAACATTATCATATGTATGCATGTATGTAGAACATATGTACATGCATACGAATATAAGTAAGTATGTTCCCATCACCTATGCATGTACATCTATGTATGCATGTACACATGTACATGTCCCTGCAGTTCTGGCGGTACACGGCATGAAAGTGTCATAGGAAAAATTGTTCGACGTCAGCATGAGATTCTGTCCAGCTTCAACTGCTGCAGATCGAAGCGGACACGTAAGAAAGAGAAGCAGATATCCATAGATTTCCCTCTCTCTCATATTTTTAGTTTGCTCTACCTACATTAGACCCTAACTGTTCTACTCTCGCTCATTTCGATCAGGCGAGCGCCTGTGATTTTTATACCCGTACTCAAAAAAGAGTTAAGGGGTATATTAGATTTGTGGTAAAAGTGGATGTGTGTAACGCAGAGAAGGAAACGTTTCCGACCCCATAACATGTATATATTCATGATCAGCATCAATAGCCGAGTCGATATAGCCATGTCTGTCTGTCCGTCCGTCCGTCTGTCCGTCCTGATGAGCGCCTAGATCTCAGAGACTATAAGAGTTAGAGCAACCAAATTTTGTTTCCAGACTCATTTGATATCACACTGCTACAAGTGTATTTCAAAATTTCGCCCTAACCCCCTCCGCCCGCACAAAAGACGAAAATCTGTGGCAGGCACAATTTTTAAGATACGATAAAACTGAAATCTAATAAATCTAAATTAGATCGGATCATAATTATAGCCAGAGTGAAGAAAATAATTTTCAGTTGCTTCCTCCGTCTCATACAGCAAGAGACTCATTCTCTTTCTCGCTCGCACACTCTGCCTCTAGCTCTAGCGGAGGATATGTCTAATCTAAATGGTACATGTATAATCTACATGTTAGATGTAGAATAAATATTGTAGATGTAGATAACAGATGTAGCAAAAAATTCTAAAATTCTTCAAAATCATAAGCTCAAAAATTTATATACTGAATGAGTACGGGTATAAGTAGAGTCGCGTCCCCAGAAGCAGCTCACACGTTAATTCTCGTTAATTTAATGTGTTTATGTAGAGGTAGTTCTGGTTTTTTATGAATAAGTACACAATAACACACACTACTACATAAGTAGTTTGAGGAAATCCGAACAATCTTATTACTTCTTCCTACAACAAAGATAGCTATTTTGAGGTTAGGTTATAAATAAAAAAACATATGTATGCCAACAATAGCATTAAAATCAGAGCGAAACAGAACCCCATTTAACTAAAGAACTCTTTATATTTTTACGCAGGATTATTAAGATATTACAACACAGAAATTTTAATGGTGCATTTGAAACTTTTGCAGCCCATCAAATTCAGATGTTCGATTAAGTACCAGTTTGTGTATGAAAGGCAGGACGGTACAGTATCTCAGTTTTTATATGCATACATATATCGTTAGAATCAACTGTGCCTTGTTTCAAGTCTCTAACTTCATTTTTCGAAACTATGCCAAAATGTTGGCTGTCTGACCCAATGTGCAATGGATGGCCCAACGCTTATATTATTCATGATTAAGCTCTGGCTTGATATAATCCTTTTTTAATTTGCTCATCTTTCTCCGCCCATCTGTTGATCTTTACTTTTAGCATTGTGACAATAACACACAAAAATACATACATATGTACATACATATGTTAACGGCCCTCAACTTGATTTAAAACGAACCGACTAGCTGGTGAGTGAGTAAATGACAGCCGACAGAAATGTCGGCTACATGTATGTATATCTTCAAGAACGTCAGTGAGTTTCACAACTTTTTGCATCACTTACAGACATAAGTAGCGACAACGACAACAATACATACGAAGGAAGCTGCGGTCCATTCATGAATGCGCCGCCTAAGGTCAACAAACAGATATTATTTATTTACTATACACATAAATAAATACATAAAGAAAACATACACACACATTCATATGTATATAGTTGGTGAATCTTAGTATGAATATTGTGCTTATTATATAATTTCATGACTTTTGTCACAGGTTTATTTTTTTTTGTGCCAACGCACTTCAAAAGCGTCACAGAAACGGGTTGCTGGGAGGGGCAACAAGAGACTGAAGTCGAGCTGAAGCCGGCTTGCCTTAATTTAATCAGCTCTGACAGTGACACTGGCTCAAGGGGGCGCGCGCACACACTATAGCCGAAAGCGGCTCGAAATGCTCCGGGTAAAGTAGTCTAGAAGTTAACTGTTTGCTCGTGACTGTATGTACATGCATGCTTGTACTCTAACCAACCACCAACTCGCAAGAAGTGCATGGAGTAGAAATAGAAGCTGTAGTCAGCGATATTATTAAGGTTGGGAGAGCTTTCTGTTCCTTTTGTTCTCTATAAGCTCTTACAGACCATTTTCTACTGATCCCACCTATTCAACTCCTCGAAATCATTTTGACAAACTAAACTATATACTATACATACATATGTAAATATGTATGTTTATGGAAAAACGGAAAAATGTAAAACACGACAAAAAATTGAGCAAAAATTGTCCCAGAATTGGGCCTATTATGAGAATTTTTGATCCGGGTAAATAAAAATAATTTTGAAAAAAAAAATGTAAAAAAACAAATACTAAAACACTTAAAAATTTGAATAAAAGACTCGTCCGAAAGAGATAAGGATTTATAAGAAATAAGACTATAGGAGGGATAGAAACCTATCGCATTGGGGATAATAAAAGATGTTATTAAGAATTGGTATAAAATAAAGAAGAGATAAAGGGGGATAGCATATAGATAACATATAGATAAGCAAACGAAAGTAAGGAAAGAGTTTGTTAAGGTGGGAAGGAGATGTTTTCGGAAGAAAAATCAAATCTTGTTAAATAACTTCAACATCATATCCAAACAGATGGGAATCTGGGACGGATTACTGACACAACCCAAACATTTGGATGGTTGCAGATAAGAGATGTCTCTCCAACAGAGTTCCACCGATCATTCTTGAATATTAACCCTAATCTCACTGATTTCTTTTGAAGCCAATTTCTCACACAATCCATTGTGAAGCTCTAAATAAAAGAATAAATAGAAACCCAGCAAGTGAGTCGGGGAAGACGAGATAGAACAAAATGTGGCCATATTCAATTTCTGTAAGAATGGACATATCTATCTCTGTCACTTATTCCCATCTCCCCCTCTCTACGGTGAGCACTTGGTCATACTTATTAGATTGTAAATTGACGACTTTTTCCCTCTCTGCTATTTATGTTGTTTTTGTTGTTGAATGTTGTGTGTAAATACTTACTCAATTTGCGTGGAATTGTGAGCACATGACAATTTGCGTTGTGATGTTTATGCGTTTTTATGGTTTCTGTTTTGTTTTTTTGGTGTGGAGTATACTGTATGTGATAGGCTGCCTTATTAGGGTTAATGCTAATGAGGGGATATTGCCCTAAGAGTCTCGACTCGTTTGGTACTCCGCTCACACTCCACAAATGATTGAGATGAGGGAATGTCACATTTTCTTTTCCAACACTTTTCATATTCTAAGATCTATTTATACTTCGCCTTGAGTTGCTCCGTTATTTTCTCCTTTCTTTTTCATTTGAACACGATTGTGACTGCGTTTATGCTTTCATGCTTTACACATTTCTAACCTCTGCAAACTGCTTAGTTTTACAGCGCATTGCCTAGTTTCCTTCCTGCTTTGACTGCTTTGAATATACAAAGAGGTTACTTTTATATCAAAGCACAACCCCCATCCCCACCCAAATCAGCCTATAAGTGGTATCTGAAAATTCGTATCTCTCAGCTCTGGGGTGGTGGGACCCATTAAAATTCACTTTTGCACGCGCCTCAAATAAGTTAATCGCGTTTCACAGGCCATTTTTCCGCACTTACGTATATCCATAAAGCTGGACGCGCATGTTGGCCAGCAGCGCTAGGGTGCTGGCGGAGCAAGTCCCGCTGCCGAAGCCCGCCGGAAACTCGGGGGGTGTGGTCGACCAGGAGGTGGGTGTGGCGGGGTATGAGGCCACCGCATTTGGTGGGGTCAGTCGGTTGAGTGATTCGGTGGATGTGGAAGCGGAGGGCGCGGATGAGGCCTGTGCCGAGGCCGGTCGGCGTCTATTTAGCTGGTGGTGTTTGTTGTTATTGCCCTGGATGATCAGGGCCAGCTCATCATGGCTCATGCAGTCCCGACTCCTCATTATAGTGCTTGCTTTGGTTGTTGTTGCTGGTGCTGGTGCAGTTGCAGGTACTGGTGCTGTGGTTGCCTTGGACTTTTGGCACTTGCCTGACTTGGACTTAAGTCTATTTCTGACCCTCTCCCTGTTCCTATCTCCATCACCGCATCCTCCAGCACTTCCGTAATGCGCCTGAATAGCCAGCTCGTATTCAAAGTTTCTTTTTTTATTGTACATATAGTTATTATTATTCAAATTATTATTATGGCTGTAGACTTGTTTCTCTTGTAATTTTTGGTTAACAACATTTCCCAGTGAGCTCGACAGCTTTTCCAGGCATTTGTTGAACAGCATCTTGCCGCGTCTTTGGGACCCGAGCACTTTCCCTACACAAACTAAAAAAATAATGTACACAGGAAAAAACAACGATATTGCAATATTTAAACAGGCTTTAAAAAGTTACACTTTGTAATAACGCGTCGAGTGTCTTTGCTGTTGTTGTTGGGGGTTTTTTAAATATCTATTTGTGTATCTTGTTTTATTTAACTAGTTGCACACCGATGTAAAACTAGAATTCTTGTTCTTGCTCATGTTTGTTTTTTTGTTTTCAGTTTATTTAGCTTTTTTTATTTATATTATAGAGTTTGATTATGGTTGAACAGAGCATGTATTCGAATATTCTGTTTTATTGCACAATTTTTTTCAAAGACAACAATAATTTCTTTTTGTATGAATCGACCTTGCTCGTTGCTGGAGTTACTAGTGTTGTAAAGGTGGATACGGATGCGTATGTGGGAGCTGCTGATGTTTCTCTGTGGGCCTCGTCCAGACGGGTTTGTGCCGCCATTAAATGTTCAAGGACAAATGTGGCCGAAGGCATAATTCGCGGCAGGAAATACACTTTGATGGGACTACAAAATTGAGCTGGCTCCACTCAACTGCTTGGACTGCTTGAACGATCTTTATACAACGAACACGATGTTTACAGTATTTCAGGTTTACTGCTAATGCTGTCGGCTTCTTGCGTGTTGTGCGTGTGCTAAACCGTTGAACCGCAACTCGAGAATGAAGCTCCAGCTGCTGGGTCTAAAGCTTTTTGCCTCGTTCTTGACGGTGTGTCTGCTGCGTTACGCTGCGACCTCTCTCTCGCTCTCTGTTTCTTTTTGTCTCTGTTCTCACGCTGTGCGGTTGAAGATCGCTTGAGTTGAGTGTTCTAACCGCTCGTACTCGGGCTTGAGTATGAATGAATCTTCCTGTGTCCAGCGCTTTTGTTTTAAATCTCCGCTGCCCGGCCTAAGCCTTCCCCATCCACTGCTCCCACGCCCCATGACGTTGCTCGCTGCCCTCTGTTAGGAGTTTTTGTTTATTGGCTTTTTATTCCCGATACTCAAAGAGTATTGCGATGGGTGTGTATTTGTGTAACAGGCAGAAGGAAGCGTTTCCGACCCCATAAAGTATATAGTATATTCTTGATCAGTATCCCGATGATTGTCTAGATATCAGGAAGGTAGAGTCGCCCTTGCCGTGGCTCTCAACATTCCCGCTCGAAGTGTTTGGTTTTCGTGTGGTGCTTTTTTCATGCTTATCGCACTGCTTGCGTGCACTGCGACATGTGTCAGATACATATTTGAAAGGCTAACTAAACTGCTTGCTTGTGAAAAGTAGTACGGAGTGCACTTTAACTGTTCAGCCACCTTGTGCTCTATGCTTATGACTGATGACTGTAACTGTCTAGTAACACACTCTTTATGAATCACCCTCCTCGAAATCAGAATCCGAATCACATTCTGAATATACATATATGTACATATAAATGTACATACATATGTACAAGTATATGCTTCGAAAGGCAAGCAGAGAATTAATTCGAATCCAAAAATGGGTATTTCGTGATGTGTGTTGGCCTGTAAGACGAAGCTTTAAGCACAGTCCGTTGCCTGCCAGCGGAAATTAAATTGTAACCGAACAACACAATTCTGACGGCCATCTAGGTAAGAAAGGAGTAGGGGAGGGATTGAGGTGGTGAGCGAAAGAGATGGCACGGGTGCTGTTGCTCTTACAGCGCAGACGTCAGAGGAGCGGACGTGCCACGCATTTTGTTCCCCAGCAGAATTGGACGACGTGCGACTGCCCCGACCGAGTGCGATCTTAGATAACCCTCCTCCACACGTTCCACCACTCTACCAGCGGGTGGAGTGAGCTTTTATGACAAATTTAAAATAATTTTTGGTTTGCTATTTTGCATCGTTTCGTCATCGGTTTTCTGCTGAAAGCAAACAGACATATCCACGAAAATTATAAAGCCTGGAGAATTTAGCGGAGTCCAGGTGAGAGATATCGCTTTAGTTTAGTTTCTAAGTAAAATAGCAAGTAACAAGTAAAAATTTTAAAAAATAATTTTTTTCCGCAGTTTTGCTTACAATTTTTGAAATATGATCAATATAACCGAAAACCGAAAAAGTGGAATACGAAAAAACGTGTTATCTTTTCTTTTTAGATCCGAGTCTCTTTTATCTAATCCAAAAAACGGTGATGTGTCAATACATTTGACCGTCAAGCTTGAACTAAAATACCTCCAAAAAAGGTATATGTACATACATATTTACATGGTATGTATTACATACATATGTACAATTTGGTTTTCTACATGGAAAACCTTCGTTTAGAATAAGTTCTCGTAAAAACTCCTGATGAAAATGAATTGAAGACAAATTTGATCAAGACGCCAATATTTTGTTCTTCCACCGAAGGCTGACGGCTACGAAGACTACCTTCCCAAAAGGGTGCACACTCGTGGGCTTCCCTGAAGATTTCACACAGGTGACGATTTCAAAGAAATAAAGACCGGAGAAGCAAACTGCAGCGCTGCTGTTGGTCAAGCCAGCGAGCTAGTCTTGGCTAATTAGCACCAAGACCAGCAGTCATTCGTAAGTTCCATTCTGAAAAAGTCAGCTCAAAATACCTTGTCGTCTTCATTGACCACAGGCTCACATGCAAGACGTACAAGGCACAACTGGAGTACGCCAATGCCCCAATCAGCCGGATCGCGGTCAACACAGACGGTCTCACGCAGCGAAACCGTAATTATTTGAACCCTTCGCCATTCGCCATGAGGCACTGCAGCACGATCGCTGGGAAACAGCAGATGGAAGAAGGTGGACAAATCCTGTAATTCCTATGTACTTCATGAAGCTAGTTTTGGGTTAGAAACAAAAACAAAAACAAAGACAAATAACAAAGAACAATTTTAGGGATTTTTTTTTTTTTTTTCTGTTTATTTTTTTTTTTATTTTTTTTTTTATTTTTTTTTTATTTTTATTTTAATATTTAAAATAAAAATAAAAAATTTTTTTTTTTTTTTTTTTTTTTTTTTTTTTTTTTTTTATTTTTAATTTTATTTTTAATTTTTTTTTAAAAAATTTTTTTTTAAATTTTTTTTTTTTTTTTTTTTGTTTTCCCCCGGGTTGGTGGCGCGGGGGAGGGGGGGGGGGGGGGGGGGGGGGGGGGGGGTTTTTTTTTTTTGGTTTGGGGGGGGGGGGGGGGGGGAAATTTTTTTTTTTTTTTTTTTTTTTTTTTTTTTTTTTTTTTGTTTTATTTTATTTTTTTTGGTTTGGTTGGTATTTGTTTTCTTTTTTTTTTTTTTTTTTTTTTTTTTTTTTTTTTTTTTTTTTTTTTGGTTTTTTCTGTTTTTTTGGGGGGGGGGGGGGGGGGGGGGAAATTTTTTTTTAAATTTTTTTAGTTGTATTATATTATTATTTTAAAAATAAATTTTTTTTTCCTATATTTTTTTGTGTATCAGAAGAAGACGAAAAAAAAGAGGGGGAAAGAAAAAAAGGGATGTTTGTCTTTTGTCTGTTGTTGTTGTTTAATAATAAAAAATATATTTTGGGTTTGGAATTTTTTTTTTTTTTTTTTTTTTTATTATACCCCTTTTTTTTAACAAATATTTAATTTCCCCTTTCCCTTTTTGAGGACGGGTATAAAAAGTGAATAAACACGATTATTATACATGCACACATGTGCCTTTACTTTCCATATCGGCAGTTCCGACCTGGCGTTACGTTACATTCGTACGAAAAATATAGTCAAAACCCCGAAATTCGTAAAAAGTATTATCCTTGTTGAATATGAATTCAAGAATCATCTTTTCCCAGGAGATAATAGTAAAAGAAAATATGTCTATAAAAATACCAAAAATTACCAAAAACGTGAACTTTTGCTTATTTGAATAGGTTTACGCGTGAAAGTAAATGAAAATGCATGTCAATAAAGTAAATTAGTTACCTCTTAATAAATTCAGAAAAAAATTATATGTAAATCGGTTTTTATTGACTTTTCATGATTTTTGGCCTGGTGAACCTTTTGGCGGAACTGTCCATATTACTCAGTATTTGTATTTTCATTGTGTCCAGAATTAGCGAATTCAGTGATTGTTACATTCCTGATCCATAAAACTTATACATATGTACATTCATATATACATACATGCACATATTCATAATAGTTTGATCTCACTTGTAAAATACCTCATAAGCATTAACTACAAATGGTTCCTTATCTAGCGTACGCTAGTACGTAGCTCCTAGCCCGTTTTACCTTACTTTGCCTGTGCTTCTCCTATATCTCTAATATTTGTCATTTAGTCTCTTTCGAGGAGTTCATCATCCGAAGAGAGAGTGTGGGTTGCTTGCAGAAACTGACCTTCGTCCATTCTTCGTTCAGTGTGCTCACCATGGCAGAGCCAGCGAGATGACCTGATGAAAATTCGTTGGTGAGAAAGATAGATATAGATCTGTCTCTGAGAGATATACAACGTACGGAAACAGCTAGAATATTGGTGATAAGGTGGAATGGGGATAGACAGAGTGGAAGAATTGTCAATAGAACATAACTAGCCCACATTTGCTCTCTCGTTACGCCCATATGTATATTCATCATGGGCTGAAATAGGGCGAGCTTTGGCAGACATTTAGTTATTGTAACGATATTTTTACTCAGCAATTTACGATACTGCTCCATATTTCCATTCATCATACTGAATTGTCCACATTCTGCTTAACTACATATCTCTCAGGATTTACGATAGCTCTAAAATATTAAAATATAAATTAATATATATATATATATATATATATATATGTACATCTGTACATATGTACTAATTTGTTGGGAGATACGTGTGTCTTACCACGTAGCACTTTCTAAGCCAGATCTTTCCAGAAGTTGGCCGGGGGACTCACATGTATTTCACTTATGGGGCCTTTGAGCCTTAATTCTGTTTTAAATTCAATTCGTATTTAAATGTATTTATATGGGAATGGCGGCTCTTACTGTGTCGGTCAGGGAGGACAATGAGCGGAAAAAGCTCGGTCAATATAAGGTAGCTCCATACTTGCGGGAAAGAAATGCAATACCAATGTATGTATCTCCCTAATAGTATAAATTAATAAAATCGCTTTCTTTCCTCCATTTTTGTTGTGCCTGCCCTGCGTGTTCGTCGGCGACAGATGGAAATACTATTGGTTGACTTTCTAGCCTTAGGTCTTTTTCATTTTTCTCATCTGAGTATTAAGGTGGCAAACGAAGAGCAGCAAAAAGGGTTCATCGAAAAAATTTGTTATCGGTTACATACGGATAACATTCCCATTTTTGCTGGTTACGACATTTGTGTGATAAATGAAGTTCGTTGATCTCTAATTTCCATTTTTCATTACGTTCCACCGTAGCACAGTGGGGCCTTCGGCCTTCTGAACGAATCAAGATATCATCATGAAATAACTGCATTTTTAAGGAAAATCTTTCAAAATTTAGTCTGCAAGATAAAATGGTGATACAATGTCTAGAAGCTATACAATAAATAGTCAAAGTTGAACTTTGATTCCGGTGAATATTTGCCTGTTTGCGGTGCATTATGTGCTAAACTTTATTTTTATTCCATCGATAAATAATGTTAAATGGTTATTATCCCGTATACCCGTACTCAGTCAGTATTTACATTTCATCTGAAATACAGATGAAATATGTATATGAAATCATTAGAATATTAACCTCATTTTTGGCCATTTTTCAACTTTGACCTGAATTTAAAAAAAGTATGTTTTTCTCGAAATTCCGATGTAAACTTAGGTAGAGGAATATGCAAAGAGCACGTACCAAAAAATGTCGGGACATTTTTTTTTTAATTCAAGTTCAATGTTGAAAAACAACCCAAAAACTAGATGGTTTGGAAAATACGTTTTTATCTATAACTGTCTATGCAACGGACCAGTTTTTTCTAATGAATATTGAAATATTGAATATTGATTATTCTACCTGAAAGATGCAGGATGTCAATAAAAGTTGAATACATTTATTTACACGGAAATAATTTTCAAATTTGATTGCTCATATCTCCTAAGCTAAAAGTCCCATTTCTTTACCTTTCAATTTTTTAATGCTTTGGAAATATCTCTATCGGACTGGTGTATTGGATTTATCCAAATCGTTCAAAAAATGAATTGCCTTGATCACCTCTTTGCGGCTGAGGCCCCACTGTGCGTCGATTAATTTTTATTGTCCCCCATTTGGGGCTTTTTTGTGCTTCTTTTTGCTTTGATGGTGTATTAAGCAAGGGATTTACCTGAATAAATAATTGCCTGAGATCCACATTAGCGACTCAGTGGCAGACGTTCGTGATGCGAGATTTAAATTGCTATGCTCTGTGCAATTAAGGATACTAAATATAACGATTGAACATACATATGTACATGCATACCAACATATGTATGACACGTACATACCTTGCAGTACGGGTCATCAAATGACACATCTACAATGACAGTGTCATTACCCCGGAAGTCAACGGCGATGACCCGTCATACGCTGCACTGATGACATTAACATGGAGTGTTCCTAGGGCATAGTCGATGACAAGCTATCTAACGATCATACACTGAGTAATAAATGGCATAGTAAAGAAGGCACAACTACATACATATATTTAAATCAAATATGTGGTTTTCAAATACAAACATAGTGAAAACAAATAGAGTTCATTTTGATTTATAAATTATAGCACTTTTTTACACATTTGGACAGCGATGCCCGTCCTCAATAATAATAAAAAACGAGAAGGAACGTGTGAGTCGCTTCTGGGGACGCGACTCTACTTATACCCGAACCTAGTCAGTATATATATTTTTGAGCTTATGATTTTTTAGAATTAAAAACAAAAAATTTACATTTTACATTTTTTTGCTACATATGTTATCTACATCTACAATGTATATTATACAACTAACATGTACATTATACTTGTACGATTTAGATTCTACATCTCCTCTGCTAGAGGGCGCTCGCGTACATAACGAGGCAGAGTGTGCGAGCGAGAAAGAGAATGAGTAGCGGGTCTCTTGCTGTATGAGGCAGGGGAAGCAACTGAAAATTAATTTCTTCATTCTGGCTATAATTATGATCCCATCTGATTCAGATTCGGCAATCTGGTAGACATGGTCATATTCTACGATACTGCGCTTTTATCGTATCTTTAAAATTGTGGCTGCCACAGATTTTCGTTCTTTTGGTGGCGGCAGGGGCGGGGCGAAATTTTGAAATACACTTGTAGACAGACATGGCTCTATCGATTCGGCTATTGATGCTGATCAAGAATATATATACTTTATGGGGTCGGAAACGTTTCCTTCTCTGCGTTACACACATCCACTTTTACCACAAATCTAATACACCCCTTAACTCTTTTTTGAGTACGGGTATAAAAACGAGAAGGAACGTGTAAGTCGCTTCTGGGGACGCGACGCAACTCTACTTATACCCGTAAATATGAGCTACATCTACATATACAGTGTACATTCTATATTTCCTCCGCTTTAGGCGAACGTATACTGAACAGGGAAAAATTTATGCAAGCGGAAGGGGGTTGGGCGAAATTTTGAAATATAATTGTAATTATAAAAGTGATATCACTTGAGTCTTAAAGTCTCTGAGAACTAAGCGAAAAACAAGACGGACGAACGGACAGCTGCCAACTGCTAACAGTTGCTAATTGCAATACAATTCGATTTATTTTTATTTAATAGCCTATTCCTACAGGCCACCATCCGCCATCCATTTCGGAGATGGTCCGTAAGGTTTTGCCGTTCCGAAGATTTCCCAGTTATTCCACCATCCATCTGGGATGTTTCTAATTCGCACGTTTCTGTGCGGTATTTTTTCGATAATTGTCAAATGCAACCATAAATATTTGACATTCACAACAAAAAATCGGAATTCACTGAAGCCAGGTCACCAATCAAAACTCATTGATTGATTTCAGTTCAAGCAATCTTATACTAGATTACTGATCAGGTAATATCGATCTGAGCCCTCAAATCCTTTACATGTAATAGGGACCATGTCACAGCACTGGAATGACCGATAACAGCAGCAATTTGATGCCTCCCAAAATAAAATAAACAAATAAATTATGCAAGGTCGTATCCAGGATTTCGCAAGTCCCTTAAAATCACTTAAACAACATACAATTACTAAAGTACTAAAGTACGCCCTTGTGTTTATGTTAAAGGGAGAGTGAACGATATCTTTTTAGTGTCTGTTTAGTTGGTTTACTTGTTAGTCTAGAAAGCCAAACCAGGCAGTCTTGCTTGCACTGGGTAATTATTCCGTAAGTTTTTTATAGCTGGTCTCACAGATTGGTGAGTTAGTTCGAGTCAAGTCTTGACGAATACGGGAATAACAATTTTCTTGCACTTCCTGTTACTCAAGTTGTGCAATACATACAGTTGTGTTCAATGAAATAGTAGTGCCGCACCTCACTACTTTCAAAACTCCTTTTGAGATATTTCTAGTCTTTTAAATTGAACGGGGAATGTAGGCATTAGAAACTCGAAGAAACCCTGTTACATTTACATTCCATCTTATTGTTTTTCATGACTTTAGACAACTACCCATGCTATCTGCTGTTCAATGAAATAGTAGTGCTGGGTTAAATTAATTTCTAAAAATGAAAAAAACAAAGCAAATTAATTTAAAAAATCCACCATCTGTAAGCTTGAAAACTAAGTTGCATGCACTCTCACTATTGTATTTAACCCAATTAACTATAAGAATTAGACTGAAAATCAATTTTGGATGCGAAAAACTAATTTTTTAGAGGATGGTCGGCGATGGTCGAAGCAAGACCAGGCCTTCAATATCTTCAAATATTATGAAACAAATTTTATATCGACCTGCCAGTGATGTGACAGTTCGCAGACGGTTGATTACACATTATTTGAATGCAAGAAGTACCAGAAAGCTCCGCGTCTGGGTCTGAGAGTACATTAAGGTGCATGACTTCAGGTTGGAAAAACGCATGTGGAATGGCCTGTGTCACAGTGACAAAAATACTTTTGACTGATGATAGTAAAGTTATATTATATGGTAAGATAGACTCAAAAAAATATGTTTGGCATACATAGAAATCCGATTACCACCTAAAATCATGAAAAAAATGGCATTGGGCATGCTAGGCTGAGCCTTATGGGGTCCAGCTCATATGAGCTAGTGCTTTTTAGCCTGGCGTTTGAGTATAGTATGGTATTGAGCGAAACTGTGTATGTAGGCTTTAGTACTTAAGAATACATTACATTCATACTACAGTAGAAATATTTTTGTTAAAAGGATCTTTTAACTGGATAATGACTTGAAACACCCCGAAAAGCTCGCTAGGAATTGATTTTTATCGGAAAAGATCGACGTTTTGCCATGGCCAACTGTCCAACTGGATATTAATCTCATCGAAATCTTATGCTGGAATACCAAATGCATTGTTGCAACTGAAAATCCGTCAACCAGAGCAAAGTTTAGGCAAGTGGTTCAAGCATTATTGGCTCAAATCCTATTGAAGCGTTGGCAAGAGATCATTAACCCATGTTCGCCGGTGCAAGTTCGCAATAAAAACCAAATTGATTAAAAACTAAATATTAAAGCTTAAGAAACATGAATGAAGTACATGAAATTTATGTTTTTATTTGGGTTTCGTTGTTTTTTTAAATTTTCTAAAAAAAAACACTACTATTTCATTGGACAGCAAATTTCATGGGTATTCGGCTTATGTCATGCAAAACAAGAAGATGGAATTCAAATGTATGGATATTTCTTCGGTTTTCTAATGCTAACAGTCCAGTCTATTTTAAAAGGTATCATTTGTTCAATTTGGATAACTGGAAGTGTCTCAAAAAGAGTTTTGAAAGTACATATGTATCTCAAAAAATGAAATTTTGAGCTGAACTTTTGTACACTTTATTACAACGCCTGCCAAAATTTAAGGCCGCAGCCAGTAACTACTTTGTTATACCCGTACTCGAAGAGTTAGGGGGTATATTAGATTTGTGGTAAAAGTGGAGGTGTGCAACGCACAGAAGAAAACATTTTCGACACCATAAAGTACATATATTCTTGATCAGCAATAAATGGCCGAGTCTATGTCTGTCTGTCTGTCTGTTGTCCGTATAAGAGCTAGAGTAACTACATTTTATCTCATGTGATATCACACTGCTACAAGTGTATTTAAAAATTTCGCACCGCCCCCTGCCGCCACCAAAAGAACGAAAATCTGTGGCAGCCACAATTTTAAAGGTACGTAGAATATGACCATACCATATGACCAGATTGCCGAATCTGAATCAGATCGGATCATTATTATAGCCAGAATAAAGAAATTAATTTTCAGTTGCTTCCCCCACGCTTCCAGCGCTGCTGGCGCTACTCATTCTCTTTCTCGCTCTGCCCTGTGCAGTGCGCGATCTTTCGCGGAGAAGATTTTTAATCTACTTTGTAAATGTATTTTAGATGTAGAATCTACAGTGTATATGTAGATAGCATAGGTAGCAACAAATGTAAAATATTTTAAAGCTCTACATAAATCATAAGCTCACAAATTCAAATAGTAAAGTCACCGGATCTTATTTTCATAAAAATCTTTAGGTCATACGCATTGTTGCAACTGCAAATTCGTCAACCAGAGCAAAGTTTTAGCAAGTCGTCAAATGATTATTGACTCTAATCTTATTGAAGCTTTGTCAGGACCATGCCAGGTCGGTGTAAGGCCGTTATGACAGCAATATTAATTAAAAGCTAACAATGAAAGCTCAAGACAAATGAAGAACATTAAAAAACGGTTTTAATTTAGGTTTCGTAGCTTTTTCGAATTTCTAAAAAAAACTACTATTTCTAAGTGTATCAGATTTTATGGGTATTTGTCTTAAGTGATGTAAAACAAGAAAATTGAATGCAAATTCAATGGGAATTCTTCGGGGTTCTAATGCTTACGTTGGAGGCTTTCTAAAAAAGTATCACTTGTTTAATTTGAAAGACCAGAATTGTCTCAAAAATAGTTTTGAAAGTGATGAAGATAATGTATAGAAATTATGGGTTCGCAAATGGTTCTTTCTGTGCGTTACAAACATCCACTTTTACCACAAATATAACATACCCCTTAACGCTTCGAGTACGGGTATAAAAAAAGATATCGTACCGAATGAAGCGGCAGCATCATTCGGTGTCTAAAATTTGAATTTTTAATTTTCAAGACAAAAACCTCTGCGTCGCCTTCGGTTACAAAGCTTGGACGACCCCGAGTTGGGTTGGAGAGGCAATGATAAGTACGCCTCTGTCTTTTGGACATTTAGGATTTTAGCAATTTCATGTGATACAGAGCCATTTTTTGTAAGACACTACAACAGCAGTCTAGTTATTTTTGGGTATAAGATAAGTATAAATAAAACTGTGCAAAAGTGCACTGTGCACTGGTTGCCGTGGTTTTCGATTTTTCTCACTTATATTTTTAAGTTATGATTTGTATTTGAATTTTTAAAAACAAAAAAGGTATAAAGAATAGAGGTTTGGTAACATTTTATTTAATGATTTTCATTCTGTGCGCTCTCAAATACAAGAGCAGCAAACATATAATTATTTTTGCTCCACTGTTTTTTTTTTCATGTACTGTAGAGAGCAGGGTCTCATCATTCACTGTTCATGACGTTAACAATTCCATCTTCAGCGGCCCCCAAGCCCCTTTGTGACGTTTTCTGGGTCGGCTCGTCTGGCTTGGTTATTTTTAATGCGATGCGAATTGAGCTCGTGTATTTATAGCTGCAGAAGGTTTTGTCCAGTAACACTTAAAGCCGGAAATATAATTTTGATTTGCTCTCTTAAAACGTCGAATGACGTCAACTAAGATGGGTAGGGAGGGTATTTGATGACATCGAATGAATTTTGGTTGTGCTGTTATTGTGGATATAATTGGTAACCAACGTTGGTCGGAGGGAAATGAGTCTGGATGTCGTTTTCAAAAGGTTGTTTGGTAAAACATTGGCTTGCCAACTGGACATAACTAAAACTGAGTTCTAAAGGAAATATATAGACATATGTATACACATGGACATGGTTAAGAGGCAACATTCTTAATAGAGTGTAAGCTCTTTACGCCGGACTCAAGCGGGATTATACATTTTTCGCTGTATTAGTTAAAAATTAGTTTAAAAAAATACCCAGTCTCAATCTCAGTACCCACACTATGTAGTTAAAGGAGATGGAAAACACATAGAGAATAATCTTTGTTGTCGCACTCCGTTTATCAGCCTTCCACCTTTTGACCTATTTGATTAGAATTTCGCCACTGTTTTTTATTTCGCTTCATCTGTCCCTCTCTCGCTTCTCACACCAACACTAGCCGTTGTACTGCCCCACCCGCTCCCCTCTGCCGGAGCGCGCACACCTCACGAGGTGTGTGAGCGAGAGAGAGAATGAGTATGCGGTTGGAATGCGTAGCGTAGCCACTGAATCTAGATGCAGCAATCTGATAGATATGGTCATTCTTAGTTTTGCCAATTATGGATACCAAATTTGTTTGTCCTTTGTGGGGGCGTGTCAGAATTTGGAAACCAACTTGATTTAATGTGATACTCGTATCATAGGAGTCTGCACACAACATTTGGTTCCTCTAGCTCTTATAGTCTCTGAGAACTAGGCGACAAACTAGACGGACAGACAAACAGACGGATATGGCTATATTGTATCGGCATTTGATGCTTATTAACAGATCAGAAAGATGCTTGTTAACACATCAGAAACGCTTCCCTCTGATCGTTACACACATCCACCACAAAACTAATATATCACCAAACTCTTCGAGTAACGGGTATAATTAGAATGGTTGATTTGGTTCTTTCTGGATGGAAGTAAATTCCCAGCACTTTCTCGATGTCAGACATTCTCTAATTCAATTCCCTTGGGTCATTTCACAATCCAATCCCCTTTCGCATTGATTCGCATTTAGTCTCCCTGACAGGGACTGATCTTGACCTTTGCATGAATTAGAATTCCGATTGGAAAGCGAATGGAAAATTATTCGACAAGATGCTGCTTGCTGCTGCTATTAATATTTCTGTTATTTACTTGCTAATTTAATTGTGGCAATTACTGTTGATAGTTGTTAGTTGCATTATTTGTGCCTATTTTCTTCGACTGCTTTGCCGACCTGATCAGTTGTTCGGTCTGAGTTTGCTCGAAAAAGCAAATCTGACGATCATTAATTTTATTCGCATTAATCGTTAATTTTTCCTGGCGTTTTAAAAATGCCAAAATACATTACTACAACCCACAATCCCCATTACCCTCCCATCGCAATTCCCATCTAACCATCCAATTTGAAGTGCCTGAAATGCAAATTGATTTAAATTTTCACCATTAAGACAAGCCTACAAATCGCCGACAAATTATGCCGTGCACGTTGAGCTGTGGCTATACTTGTATCTCGATCTCAGCTCAACTGCTCCTCGCTTCTATAGAGTGAACTTTTTTTTTTTAATTCATTTTTCCTCTGTTATTAATTGGTGATCCCTACTCTGAAACGTATATGTGCAAAGTTTCAACTTTTTTTAAAAATATCTTAAGGTTCCGCATTCGACTTTAATTTTGCGAAATATCCCAGTATGAGACATACTAAAAATGTGTTTCATGTATTTTTATACCCGTACTCAAAAAAGAGTTAAGGGGTATATTAGATTTGTGGTAAAAGTGGATGTGTGTAACGCAGAGAAGGAAAATTTTCTGACCCCATAAAGTATATATATTCTTGATCAGCATCAAAAGCCGAGTCGATATGGTCATGTCTGTCTGTCCGTCCGTCCGTCTTGTTGAGCGCCTGGATCTCAGAGACTATAAGAGTTAGGGTAACCAACTCCAGACTCATGTGATATCACACTGCTACAAGTGTATTTCTAAATTTCGCCCCGCCCCCTTCCGCCCGCAGAAAGGACGAAAATCTGTGGCAGGCACAATTTTAAAGATACGATAAAACTAAAAACGCAGTATCGTAGAGAATGCCCATATCTATCAGATTGCCGAATCTGAATCAAATCGGATAATAATTATAGCCAGAATGAAGAAATTTTCTGCTGCTTCCCCCGCACCTTCCAGCAAGAAAACAACCACTCATTCTCTTTCTCGCTCGCACACTCTGCCGCGTTCAGTGCGCGAGCAACCCCTAGCAGAGGAGATGTAGAATATAAATGGTACATGTATAATCTACATGTTAGATGTCAAATATACATTGTATATGTAGATAACAGATGTAGCAAAAAAATGTTTTTTTTTTAATTCTAAAATTCTAAAAAAGTATATGCTCAAAAGTGTAAATACTGACTGAGTACGGGTATAAGTAGAGTTACGTCCCCAGAAGCGACTCACACGTTCCTTCTCGTTAATAATTATTTAATATAGTATATTTAATAGTATTAAAGGCGAAATAACGAAATGTTAATTAAATTAGCTTTAATTGCTTCATATTCTATATATTATTTTGGTTGAAAAATTTAGATTTTGTCTCAAACATTCTTTCCTTGCTTTTATTCGGGTTCGGATACACATGAACCCATCCCTAGATTCTGGTTCACATACAACAATGAAGCCTCTGTCACAAGCTTCTACAGCTTTCTACAACTTATCAAATTGTAGGAAATCAGTACCTGATGATATCAAGCTTTCAACTTCGCTTTCTCTATACATCATTGTCATCGGAGCCCCTGTTATTTTTTCTCTCAAAGATAAACACTTTTTAACTATGTTAAAAATGTGCACGGGGCCATACTTCAAAGTTAACTTTGTTTTGATGTTAAACCAGGTTGGTGCATATACTTTCATAACGAAAGTGGCCAGATCTTTTATAGACTGTGTTGGCTTTGCTGTTACGATATATGTATACACGAAGAATCCTGTTTGCGCAAGTAAGCCAACGTGAATGTGCCAGAGTCCCTTGGCCTCTGCTAGCCAATTTTTGTGAGACAGTGCCTGCTGAAACTGCGGAGAAAATGTCATACAGATATTTTTGGCAATTCAATTGATATGCTATCAAAAGCTTCTGATTTTAAATCACGACATTTTTCGAGAATTTTGCCAATGCTGCCAGTAAAGCTATTAGGGCCTGTTGTGGTACCGTCCACAGAAATAAATAAATGGCGAAATGGTAATTCATTCGCATGCAACAAGCATACAAGCCACTGGAAGGGTCGATTGAGATGTTTTTCGAATAAGGAAACGACTCCATTTTTATGTCCAGTGTTCACAGCAGTTCCATCACATCCAAGTGCCACAAGAGAAGAACGAAATTCATATGAATTTCCTAATAATTTTTTTTTCCAATTGTGGCTGCTTTTCCCTAATCAATAGAAAGATGCCCTATGTATTCTGAGCCCGGTTCAGATATTATTGATAGAGCATACTCTTCGGTGATCGTTTTCCGAGATGAAATATTTTCAGAAGATGTCATAAATAAAGTTTTGCCTTTACGACCGTCAAAATAAATAGCCATCATACGTTGTTTTCGTTGAAAACTTTGCAAATCTTTGCGAACTTTTTCGAGCTTTCGACGAATCTTACTTCGGTCTATGATATTGGATGAGTTGCTGGAACTAATCATATTCATGTCTACCATGGCAGCGTTTAATATAAAAGCAGCATATCGATCAGAAACTCCACTTCTATAACATACTGTAACAAGGTTTAGAAGACTCTGTCTCATCTGTTGGTTGTCTGTTTGAGAATTTAGTTTGTTTCTTTTGCGGTTATATTTTTAAAATTCCCATTTTCATCGGATTCCGAATCACTGGAAGAAGTACATGATGAAAAACTCATCTGTTGCACGTAAGATGTGGTTCTTAAACTGTCTTCCGGTTTCTTAGCAAATTCGTCGTACTTTCGCTTTCGGATTTGATTACGTTGATTGATTTCGTCATTGTTGTATCCACATTACCAATATACATTTTCCGATCAATACTTTGGTCAATTAAAAATATTTCTTCTGAAGTAGGGCATTTTTTTTGGGTATTTAAATACTGCTCAAACAATTTTGTGAGCAAATCGTTGTAGAAAGTCTTTTTTTTTATGACTGCACGTAATTTCTTAACACCATGATAATTTTTGTGATATAGAATATAGCCTATTGAAAACTTGTTGCTGACTAATTGTGGGTTTAGATGACTTTTGATGTGGATTTGTGCAACGCAGAGAAGGAAACGTTTCCGACCCCATAAAGTATATATGTATATTCTTGATCAGCATCAATAGCAGAGTCGTTATAGCCATATCTGTCTGTCCGTCCCTGTGTCCTTTTTGATGAGACTATAAGAGACTCAGAGACTATAAGAGCTACAGCCACAAAGTTTTTTTTCCAGACTGTTTCATTTAATATCACACAGCTACAAGTATATTTCAAAATTTCGCCCCGCCCCTTCCTCCCACACAAAGGACAAATATCTGTGGCAGGCACTATTTTTAAGATACGATAAAAACGCAGTATCCTAGAATATGACCATATCTACCTGATTGCAGTATAAGATCGGATCATAATTATAGCCAGAATAAAGAAATTAATTTTCAGTTGCTTCCCCCAACTCCTCCGGGCAGAGTGGGTTCATTCTCTTTCTCGCTCGCACACTCTGCATCCTCGCTGGCAGAGAAGATGTAGAATCTAAATCGAACATGTCGGATGTAGAATATACATTGTAGATGTAGATAACAGATGTAGCAAAAAATGTAATATGTAAAATTTTTTTAAATTCTACAAAAAGTTATATACTGACTGAGTACGGGTATGAAATTAGAGTGGCGTCCCCAGAAGCGACTCACACGTTCCTTCTCGTTCCATATGATTTCGATGTCAGTAGCAATCACGTCATACTGCATACGTTCTTTACTGCAGAGTCTTTTTCATTACTCAACTCAAGACACTCGATTCTTGTCCACAAGTAATGTTTTATAACATCGCAATATGTTAGCAAAGTATTTCCACTTATTTTTTTGGATGGCCAAATACAAGGAAAAAAACGCGGGAAAAACATTTACAATAGTTTGAACGTTTTCAAGTATATTTTTGTTATATATTGTTCCTAACAAGAGTACTACTTATAAATTTGCTTTTAGTTTATGCCGGAAACAGAAGAAATATTATGTTTGAAAAACCCCTATTTTGGCATATAGCATTTGAAACCATCTGCATGCGGAACCTCAAGCTGAAGTGATAGAACTTTGATTTTTTTTACAAATTTTTTATTTTTATGAGGTAATCTATTAACTATACAGAAGTTAAGAAAACAAAAAATCATCCCACACACTGTCCGCTCTTGATTGTGTCATTTACCAGATCCAAAGCCTGGGGATAAATCACTTGGGAATTCGTTTAACTATCCCCAATGTTAGACGGAGAACTCTAGTCTCCAGACTAACCGAGTAAAATATCCCCGTGAATTCGATCAAGCTGTCACCCTTCGAGTTGTATCTGATTATACAGACGGCAAATTGTTTAATTGCTCAACCCGACTCAACAGCTTAACGCAAACTGTACTTCCCCCACACCGGAATCCCATTCCCATCAAACTGAAGTGTTTACAAAACTAATCTAAACTGAAGTGAACTAAACCTAGTCTTATAAAACAAATAATTCGCTACTGAGTGTGGATCGTGACGATCGTATGGAATGATTTAAACATTAGAAAACAAAGCGAATATTCAATGCCAACGCTTCAATAGGATTTGGGCCAATAATGCTTGCCTAAACTTTACTCTGGTTGACGGATTTTCAGTTGCAACAATGCATTTGGTATTCCAGCATAAGATTTCGATGAGATTAATATCCAGTTGGACAGTTGGCCATGGCAAAACGTCGAGCTTTTCCGATAAAAATCAATTCCTAGCGAGCTTTTCGTGGTGTTTCAAGTCATTATCCGGTTAAAAGATCCTTTTAACAAAAATTGTTCTACTGTAGTATGAATGTAATGTATTCTTAAGTACTAAAGCCTACATACACAGTTTCGCTCAATACCATACTATACTCAAACGCCAGGCTAAAAAGCACTAGCTCATATGAGCTGGACCCCATAAGGCTCAGCCTAGCATGCCCAATGCCATTTTTTTCATGATTTTAGGTGGTGATCGGATTTTTATGTATGCCAAACATATTCTTTTGAGTCTATCTTACTATATAACACAACGTTACTTTTATCAGTCAGAAGCATTTTTGTCACTGTTGCACAGGCCATTCCACATGCGTTCTTCCAGCTGAACAGTGAACAGCAGATATCATGGGTAGTTGTCACTAAAAACAAGAATATGGAATGCAAATGTAACGAAGTTTGTTCAAGTTTCTAATGCTTAAGTTCCAGGCTTTCCGTACAAGTATCACTTGATAAATTTGAAAGACTAGAAATATCTGAAAAGAGTTTTGAAAGCAGTGAGGTGCGGCACTACTATTTCATTGAGCACAACTGTACATACATACACATTTATGCACATACATATGGTATGATCCCTGTGAGGAAGAGGTGTGTGCACGTGTGAGTCGTTCGAGCTGCGCTTTATTGAACTTTTTTGATTTATGACACACTTCTTGACAAGCCCTAAAACTGGTGGTAAAGTCCAACACAGATTTCAGCGAAAATATTGATGCGGTATATGTCGCACGGGACAATAATACCTAGGTTAATAACAGTTAAAACGAGAAGGAACGTGTGAGCCACTTCTTTGGACGCGACTCTACTTTTATACCCGTACTCAGTCAGTATATACATTTTTGAGCTTATGATTTTTTAGTTTAAAATACAAATTTTACATTTTTTGCTACATCTGTTATCTACATCTACTATGTATATTATACATCTAACATGGAGATTATACATGTACCATTTAGATTCTACATATCCTCCTCTAGAGGGTGATCGCGTACATAACAAGGCAGAGTGTGCGAGCGAGAAAGAGAATGAGTATCAAGTATCTCTTGCTGAAGGAGGCGGGGGAAGCAACTGAAAATTAATTTCTTCATTCTGGCCATAATTATGATCTGATCTGATTCAGATTCGGTAATCTGGTAGATATGGTCATTATCTACGATACTACGATACAAAGGACGTCCTTTGTGGGACGACTCGGCTATTGATTCTGATCAAGAATATACATACATATATACTTTATGGGGTCGGAAACGTTTCCTTCTCTGCGTTAGACACATCCACTTTCACCACAAACCTAATATACCCCTTAACTCTTTTACCGTTATATATACCGTTAACTGAGATTGAATCATTTTTCTCGTATTTTTCTTAGTTAGAATATGTTACCAACTGTTCTCAAGAATCAACTTTTTTATAAGAGATAATAGTAAAATATTTGAATAGTGAAATAATATTTACATATATGTGGCTGGGCTACAATTTGTCCGGACACCCCCTTATTCTGTTCTGTGTTAGTAAATTAAATTACACAAATTTGTTTAATTTTTAGTTTAGTGTTTATGGGTTGCTAAAGAAATTTAGCAAAGAAAATAAATTTACATTGTTTTGGTTAAATTTATATTTTTTTAAATTAATTCGTCGGTTTTCTCAAATCAAATTGAGACTTAGAATAGACTTCATATTAATAGTAAGGTATTTTTATTTTTTTATATACTGTTAATGAAGTAACGAAAAATTACAAAAAATTATTTTGTTCAAATAAAAATAAAAACATTACTGATACTATCTAACCCAAAATTTAGTGGTGTCCACTTAAATTAAAAAAAAAAATTGTTTGGGTTAACCTAATGTACATATGTATATTTTTTATATTTCTGTTCAAAATTAAAGCATTAATACAATGGGGGCTCGTTCACCAGGACAACTTGATCAGCGATCAGTGATGGATTTCTTACGATAGTTCTGATGAACGCATACGATTAATGTTTTTTTTTTATTGCAATTTATGGATCAGATTTTGAGAAATGGATCGTGAAAATAGTACGATCCATTGGTCTCGTGTATAATGGATTGCTTTTGGCTTATATCGATAGCTCACGTGACTTTTTACATGCAGTGAGGTCTTGGGCGCACTGTAATGGTTCCTTATGTGCGTCCGCGCAAGGCATTCCTTGGGCGCGTTCAGCAGGAAAACTTGATCAAGGATAATTGATGGATTACATCCATCATGTTTTGAGTTCTGGTGAACGTGTATGATCCATACATTACTATCACGACGTCGCCAAAACAATCGGCTCAGAACCTATCTTTGTTGGCTTCAAAGCTTCGCGATTCGCAGTAATAAATAGTCACGAAAAATTGGAATATTCTTTGTAAAGCCTAGTACTTAGACGCGCTAAATTTCCGCCGACCGAATCGGGGATGATGTTCGTATGGAAATGATAAAAAGCATGCCGTATTTCGGTCGACTGAAAATTTAGCAGCAGGCGTTGCGCAGAGCAGTAATCAGTGCGAAAAAAAAGTCGAGCCGATAGATAGTGGAAAAGCAACTTATGGTATTTTCCCATATCGAGTGGAATATAGAATATGTCAGCCAAAAGAAATCCATCATAGACGAGACCAATGGATCGTACTATTTTCACGATCCATTTCTCAAAATCTGATCCATAAATTCTTGCATCAAAAACATAATGTGCGTTCACCAGAACTATCGTACAAAATTCATCACTGATCGCTGATCAAGTTGTCCTGGTGAGCGCGTCCACTGTATTTGGTGCAGGAGAAAAATCTCTATATAACTTCAGTGATCAAAAACATACAGATGTACATACATAGTTCCACAATCTAGACCATACTCGGACTCACCTTTCCGTGGTGGGTTCTGCGCATATCAGCGGCTGCTTCAGCTCAATGGCCTGGCCGTTTTTCTCCTTTAGCTCCCCATTCTCCATATAATATTGTACCAGTTCCGGCAGTGTAGCAAACTTTTCACCTGCAAGGTCGAGGAAGGTTAGAAGACTCTTTTGGTAACACGGAGGACCACTTACCGCCATAGAGATCAAAGAAGTCGCCATTGTTTTGGATTTTGATGTGTGTAACTTCGTTGCCACGGCGAACGGAGAGCGTAAAGGCGCCCGGATTCGAGGAGGAGAGACGTGCAAGAAACGAGCCATCAAAACCTTCCTCCTGTAGTAATTTCTCAGCTTCGATGCCAGATATCGTTGGGTGGAACCATCTGCGCGGGTAAACAAAGGATCATCATGGCGATAGTGTCATAGATTTGTTTATTTACTACTGATCGTGCATTTCCTGAATAATAATGTATCTACATATGTATGTACATGCCATTCCATCAAACCTCATTCTCATTCCCTGCCTCAATCTCGCCACAAGGCCGATTTGATTCGATTCGGTACCCCAAACCGTGTCGGACCCAGGCCAGCCCCATCAACAGCTGTAAGTGTTACAGTTCATTAGGCTGCCCATGCTTCTTTCCCAGTGCTGATGATGGGGCGGGAGGCAATTCTTTTGCACTTTGTTGCACTTTTTATCTCAAAAATGTTGTTTCTGCTTCTTTTTGTCGTTTGTATATACTTATACATATGTAAATAGCCCAGTTGGGAGCGTGTGCCGTGTATGTGTTCGAGTGTGCGTGTGAACAAATGTGTTGGGCCCTGCGGTGGAGACGACGAGGGTAACGTGTGTACATATGCCATGCAGTCGCCTCTGTATGCGTGAGAGCGGGCGGGTGTGTGTGTAGGTATATTGTCGTATTTCTTATTGGATTTACCTTCGCGATGACATTTTCTTATTGAATGCGCACTTAAAAAATAAATTAATGGTACACCAAACGAAAAAAAATGAAACTTATGTCTATATGATTTGTTTAAACTTATTTTACGGTTGGATTTGGATACAAAAAAAAAAAACTATGGATAGGCTAGGCTAGTCGTAGTGATGGGAACTATCGACAGCTTTGCCTATCGATAGCTATCGGCCATAGAGCACAACACTAGCGCCAAGCAGCACTCTCTGCTGTTGCGACTATCCAGTTGGTGGCATGCTCTACGGTTACACTTTTTTTTTGTATTAAAGCAGGCGGAAATGTATTTTTTATGGACGCAGTGTAGCTGGAGGACGGCAATACAAAGAGAAAAAAACGCAATATTGGATAAATTCGTTCCTGCGGGACAAAAATTCAACTAACATTTTTTATCTCCTCATAAATCCTCATAAAATAAAATGAGTATCGGGTATACAATTATTTCCTTCCATTTTTAATGTGTCTGAGTTTGTCGAAAAAGATAGAATAATTATACATTTCGCTCGGGCCCTGGAAATACCATCAGTTGCTTTTTCAGTACTAATCGGTATTTTTGTTTTCGGATCTAGTTAAAAACCAGCTGCTAAATTTGTTGTCGAACAAAGGGAAGGAGATAATTTCTGATCGTTTTATACGAATATCGCATCTAATTCGGTCGGAAAAATTTTAGCTGATCTGAGTTCTGGGGTTTTTAAAAGAAAAGCTGAGTTGTGTGTTTGGCGACGAGGAAAGAAATCAAATTCTGGAGATCATTAAATTAGGCATTAAATTTAATTAAGTCAGTCGAATGAATACCGGTAGTATGGATATTATTATTTATTAATCTTATACCCGGTACTTATTTTAATCATTTAAAATGATATAAAAAGCATGTTGATTGCATTTCTGTTCCGCAGGATCGGATTTATCCCATATTGCGGTGTGCATTGTCGTTCTCCAGCTCCACAGCGTCCACAAATAAATTATTTCTGCTTGCTTTAAAACATAATTTGAAATTTGAACATATTCCTGTCTGAAAACAAACACAAAACAGTGTAACCGTAGAGCATATTTCCCACTTTGGTCACACTGGGCACCGAGTGTAATATATAGCACCTTCGATCGACAATAAATCTAGCGCGTCTGAATACTAGGCTAGCAAACCTTTTTTGGAACTCAGTTCTATGCTGAAGATAACAATAGAGGAGATAATAAAAATATCAAAAAATACCGAAAACATTACCTTTGATAATTTTAATAGAGTTTCAATTCAAAGTAAATGATATTATTGTCATATTTTTGAATTAGTTAAGTTTCAATACAAAATTGTTTATAATTAAGCTTCGGTGAATGCCCATATACATATGGTATATTTCATATTGGTATATTTTCATGAAATTTTTACGAAATTAAGTTTGTTTGACGTTCGATTAAACTTACTTTATAATAAAAAGCTCTGTTTTTGAAAAAATATTATGCTCGCTTTAAGTTCCGTTACGGACGTTACACAAAATGGAAATCGACTTTGAGGCTGCATGCATTTGCACATTTTTAGCGAATTTTGCATAATTAAAAAAAAAAATCACATGCAACAACTTAAATGGAGTATATGACCATATTAATCCAGCAAAGAAAATAAGCATAAGTAGTCCCGTTGAAAAGAAATCGTAATTTTTGTCTGTTACGGACGTTACACTTTTTCCATCAAGCCAAATTGTGTAAATAACATATATTGATGTATTTACAAATCTTTTTAACCTTGAAATTATTAATTTATTACTTACAAAACGAGTATACAATTTTTCGTTACTATTATATTACATGTTTGTGGGGATTTTTAGGGATCGCATGTTATTAAATCACACTTTTAGTTACTTTGAGGTAAAAATTTATTTAAAGCCCAGATTTAGATTCAGCAGGTGAAAATCCATTAGAAACACCTACTTTCACCCTATAATATAAAAATTTTTGAGTATTCATGCCGTTACGGACTTTGCCATAGTATTTTTCAAAAAATGTGTAATAAAGATATATATATTTTTCATCAGATTAATGAACAAAAAAAGATCCGGTCATAAAGCAATTGTGAAACAAAATTGTTAAAACTCATTCTGTTAAAATAGAAAAAACCCAATTTTCCGTTACGGACGTTGCACGCAGTGTACCCATTTTTAGTTCAAATTTTTTAATATATATTAGATATTTTACAAGTATGATTTGTATCTTAAATAAAAGAAAATTTTAAAAATTTTAAGTTTTGCTAAGCGCTCAATACTGAAACGAGTGTTTTTCCCACTTTTTTGACCATGGAAAAAAGTCTTTTTTTAAACGACAACGGACAACTTGATCAGCGCTCAGTGATTAATGTCATCCATTAATTTTTGTGAGTTCTGGAAAACGTGTATGCTTTACTATCGCGACGCTGCCCATACAATCGGCTCAGAACCTATCGATATTGGCTTAGAAGATTCGCGACTAAAAAAAAAACACTCATGTAAAATTTGAATATTTTTTCGTAGTTCGGTATCAGGGGCTCACCCTTTCATGTTTTTTTATGAATATTGTTATGTTTATTTCATTTTTTTTTTGCGATTTAGTTCATATTCTAATCGATATGGCAGCTATCGATATAACCAAAATCAATCCATTTCTCAAAATCTGATCCATGAATTCTTGCATAAAAAACACTTAATCATGTGCGATTACCAACATTACTTGTAGATATCCATCACTGATCGCTGATCAAGTTGTCCTGGTGAACGCGCCCAATATAAGCAAGAGGTACGTGTAGGCAAAGACTATACAATACCAAAATGCAGCATGAGCGACCAAAAAGCTGTTATATGTCGAGGCTTATCGGAGGTTACGGACGCCCCATGGACAATTCTCTTTTCGGCTATGCTTCGTCTCTGACCGCGAGCCCGCTGCCCGACAGCTTCGTCTGTTCGTAAGAAACGAGCCGAACGAGCTCGAGACCGCTCAGCAGATGCGCACAGTGGGCCAGCTTGATAAATTATAAAGTGAAAAAGGGTTCATTACATTTTTGTACATTTCATTTTCATATCATATCTCTGTTCATATCTCCCAAACTAAAATTTTCTTGAAAATTAGAATCGCTAAAGCTCTGGAAAATTTTCTATTAGATGTTTATTTTACATGTATTTTATTCAAAGCGTTCATAAAATATTTTTTAATTATGCCACTGAGTCCCCACTATAAATACACACAATAGAAACAAAATAAAACTTTAAAATAAAACTTGAGTCGAGCATCAATGTGCTGACTCATGCACAAGCAATGTAGCTGTGTCACACAATACAAACAAATAGGCCCTCCTTTTTTTCACGCCAGCTCCCTTCTTTTTTCATTTGAAATAAAAACTTATAAATTCAATATAAAAATTATAAAGTTTACTGTTTTGTATTTTTCTCAGTGGCTATTATATTTTTTATACCGGTACTCAAAAAAAGTTAAGGGGTATATTGTGTTTGTGGTAAAAGTGGATGTGTTTAACGCAGATAAGGAAACGTTTCCGACCCCATAAAGTATATATATATATCCATGATCACCATCAATAGCCTACTCGATATAGCCATGTCTGTCTGTCTGCCTGTCTTGTTGAGCGTTGTATAGTCTTTGGTGTAGGTTAGCCTCTGCCAAGAACAATCAAACCACCGTAAAACCATATTGCTCTTATCTTTTGAAGCTTGAATATGTATCATTCCATTAACAAACTGTTGGATTTTGGACAACTTTAAATTTCTGCCTTTGGTTAAAAAATTTTCGGATTAGCCCATATGTCCTTATATGTATGTATAATGTATCTCATATTTAGGCTAAATACTTACAAATCGGGTTACAACGTGTCCTTCCGGTTTTGAAGTTAATACAGCAATATATAAACCAGCTTACATTTAGTTTGGGCAACAATGAAACTGAAATTACATTAAAAAACATCCATGTTCAACCGTAAAACAGCGTTAGCTACAGCACCTAACTTTAATTTATCGTTGTCATTGTAATTTTAATTTTTGATTCAATTAAATAAAATTAAATAAAAACGAGAAGGAACGTGTGAGACGCTTCTGGCGACGCGACTCTACTTATGTACCCGTACTCAGTCAGTAAATACATTTTCGAGTTTATGATTTATATAGAACTAGCAGACCCGTGCGCTTTGCTGCTTACTAATTTATTGTTTAGGAATTCATCGAAATTTATAAAAATTAAAATGAAATTGGCGTTCAAACACACATTTTTAGACCTAATTTGGAGATTTCTTTTTAAGCCATTTTTTAATTTTTGATTTTATATTTTCATAGAAAAGTAACAAATTTTGTAAAGTAACAATACCACATGCGTGCTGCACGCGTTGCGAAGATGGCCTCTTACACACAGATTTTTTTCTACAAATTTATAGAATAGATTTTAAAATATTTTGAATTTTTTGCTACATCTGTTATCTACATCTACAATGTCTAAAATTTAGATTATACATACCCAATGTAGATTCTACATCTTCTCCGCAAAGGTCACTCATTGCAGAGGGCAGACTATGCGAGAGAGAAAGAGAAGGAGAAGCGGGTCTCGTGCTGAAGGAGGTGGTGGAAGCGACTGAAAATGAATTTCTTTATTCTTTCTATATTTCTATATATCTGATTCAGATTCAGCAAGCTGGTAGATATGGTCATTCTCTGTGATACTGCGTTTTTGGTTTTATCTTTAAAATTGTGCCTGCCACAGATTTTCGTGGGGGCCCCTTTGTGGCGGCGGAAGGGGGTAGAGAACTTGTAACAGTGTGATATCACAGCAGTCTGGATACAAAATTTGGTTGCACTAGCTCTTATAGTCTATGAGATCTAGGCGCTCATCAAGAGGGACAGACAGACAGACGGACGGACATATACATGGCTATATCGACTCGGCTATTGATGCTGATCAAGAATATACATACTTTATAGGGTCGGAAACGTTTCCTTCTCTGCGTTGCACACACCCACTTTTACCACAAATACAATATACCCCTTAACTCTTTTTGAGTACGGGTATAATGGATAAGTAACGATGAATATGTTGGCGTCTTTTTAATAAAATTTGTGATTTTTAAATATTTGTTGGGCGTTCGGATTTTCTTTTGTGAGGCAACCGAGTTGACGTAAACGAGAGTCATATACATACCATTTTCAGTTTTGTAAACATCTATTAATTTGCTTTTTGTTTTTCGTTTATTATTATAAAGCGTGACAACATATGTATGTATGTATGATTCACATATACATAGGTTTTTATATAATCTTAAACATTTATGCATTTTCTCTGTGTGTGTTTGTCATTTATATTAATATCTATATATATAGGTATTCATGCATATTGTTTACTAACAAAGGTACCTAAGATTTGCATTAGATGTAATGTATTGAATTATTCCCCCATCCGAGAACGATGAACCGATCGATTATTGCTCAGTAGCGGCAAGTCCTCTACCGGTGGTGACTATGGGCAAGCTCTGGAGTCCCAATGGAGATTCTGCCACCGTTTTATTTTATCTTTGGTTTTTCTGTTTACTCTTCGTGAAATGTAATACATGATATAAATGTTGTTTTTGTTGGACTTGACGATGCGACTTTTATATAATTGTATTTTTACTTTATGTATAAATGTATATTTTGTTTTGTTTTGGATTCTTTGTTTTCCGTAGATCTAAGTGTGAAAGTAGCTTAATAATTAAAGATGAAAGAAAGCGTCGTAATGAAAACAACAGCACTATGCGCCTGACAGATTTTGTAACTGTTTTTCTTTTGTTCTATTTTATTTTTAGTATTGTTTTTATTTATTCTTGCTTGGTAAAAGTAAATAACACAGCGTATCATATGCAAATTAAAATTACATTCATCCCTTTCATAATATTTGTTTGAAACAAAACAGAACGCGTTTTATGGCCATGAGCAAATAAATATATAAAATAAAAAACAAACAAAAACGCTAAAAGAATGTATACGAAAACATACAGTGAAGCGAAAACAATCTCTTCAACATAATTCCCGTCTCAAACGATGCAATTTGGACGCAAAAGTTTGTATACAACGAGGAACACGTTTGGAATCGGCAGCGGCATATGGAAAGGTCCCTGTCCAGCTAGAGGTCTGCGGCCATACACAACTTAAAATCTATACATACAAGTTACATATGGTACAAGCTAGGGATTTGCTGCCGAACAACGAAAGTCCCGTTTGGATCGATTAATACAGCGAGAATATATATGAACTAAACAATAAATTTATATATACATCCTCTGTGCAATCTCTGCAATCTGTGCAATAGAGATAATTTGCCACTCGCCTCCTTAGAAATAAAGATCCATTTGTGTATATATGTAGATATATTAAGCTTAGTTGGAATCAGCTCTCTAACAATATGACTCGATTTAGTATAAATATTACTGGCTGTAGCGAAATTTCCAAGTGGATTTGATTCGAGATAATTGAGTATAATCGCTGTGAGGAGGACTGGCCCATTATGTCTAGCATACTCTCCTCCAAAAATAATTAATTAGATATTTACGTCTATGTATGTGTGTTACATGTTTTTTTTGTTACATATTTTATCTATATATAGAAATCTCATCATCGATCTTCTTTAGCATTTTCAGTGGCTGAGAAAGTGTTTTCAGAAACGGATCGCAATTAAAACAATTAAAATAATCGTTTAGAGTACAAAGCTAATCATTAAATTATAATTTATATATGCATGTATGTATGTATATAGATGTATACGGTATATTTATATAAACACAGAAAGAGAGATAGAGCGATAGATTGGGTTCCTCAGCAGTTACATCGCTTATGTGGGGCAGAGCACCTTCAGTATGTAGTCCGTGAGAAGAGCTGGCACTGTCGGGCTGTCTTCATTTATTGCCTTGAGTACTGCGAGAGGGAGAAACATTAGTGCTGGAACGATTGCTGTTCTCTCTGGAACTTACTCTTGATCAGGACCTGCAGGGACTGATTGTTGGGCGTGCCGTTCTCTAGGTGATACGGAATAACAGTCGTCAAATATTTGGGCTCGGGACCTGCAAGTATCAATCAATATTATAATCAATTATGAATAGTATAGTCGATCTTCCGACTATGGAACTATGGACTAGCCAGAAATTGAAAATAGTAGCTTGGCATTAGTCAATCGGTGGTGACAGAGGCCAAACAGCAAGTCTGAGGCCGCTCTAGGGCCATTAACAGACTCAGACGCAAGACTTATGACTTATGTCGGAAATTAGGAAAAATAAGTTGAAAACCCCAAAGGATGCTTCTATGGCAATAAATAAAAGTGTTAGTCGCTGGACATCTTCAAAAGCGCTTCCCAATATATTGGGTACATATTGACCTAGAGTAAAAAAGCTTCTTTTAGACCATTTTAACGTCTACCCCTCGGCTGTAGCACAATCGATATTCCTTGAAGTGATATTTTTGTGTTTTTTGCTCCAGCAGTTAAGGGAGTTAAGGCAGTTAAAAGAGTCCCTAATCAAGTGAGCGGTGTATGTACACACATGAGAGTGGGCTGAAAATGCAAAAGGTTTGAATCTTAGGTCGGCCCGGAATAGATAAGTTTTATTAAGGAATTCTAAGGCGAGGGCAAACAAAATATATTAAATCGGTTAACACGCATCAAGTTAAAAAAATTCACCTTCGGCCAAGTCAGTCAAAACTTGGATATATGTGTAATTCAGGAGTCTGTAACTCATTTAAAACAAGAAAATAACCGTTGATAGACAGTGAGTTATACTTATATACTTAGTTATATTTCTGGATTTTCAGCCCACTCTAATGTACATCTAATGTAACACTGACTTTAAAAATATATATAAACGAGAGCTACGTATTTACGGAACAGAAGATTCTAAAAACTTCCTGGATGTTCGTTTTGGACGAGTGTTTATTCAGGCAGGCTTGGATAATATGGAGTTGGAAACGCATTCGGCTGCCTAAATTTAAAATATCCGCCCTTGCAGGCTGAAGTATACAAGTAGAAGGACAAAAGAGTATCCCTGAGGTTCCGACACCTACCCTGGAACTTTCCACGCTTCTTCTCCACGTGGTATTGTCGACGCTTGTTTTGCACGGCCAGCAGCAGGGAAATGAATGAGTTCTTTAGCTCCTTCTCATACTCGAGCTCGTCGCGCAGCGCCAGCTCGTTGATAAGAGTCTCACTCAATTCCTGAATCAGCACCTCCATCTCCATGTACAGCTCGTTCAACTGTGTAGTGGTCAGATATTGCAGCTCTTATGGGGAAGTTTAAGATATTAGTTTAAACTAAATTTAATTCTATTTATTACTTACTTTCTGCATAGAGGGGCGCCCCAAGCACTTCGCGCGCCTTTTCTATGACCTCCGACTCGCAGGTGTCGGGCTCATCCAAAGGACTCTCCGCCTCGTCCATGATGTCGTCAATCTCCTTGATGACCTCCTCAACCGTCTTAATGGGCTGGTCGTCGATGTCCCCGTTTAGGCCGTTCAGGATCAGTGCGTGCATGTCCAAGTCGTTGGCTACCGCCTCATCCTCGCTGGCCAGATCGTTAAACTCGTCCCCACCTGGAGTGTGTGGATACGAGTGCTGTTGTTTCTGGAGCTGGTGTTGATTGCGCTGATACTGCTGCTGCTTTGTGTGGCTTTGGCCCAGGTTTAGAGTGGGCATGTGCATCTGACGGGTGTACGACTTGGACCAGTCGATGGGAAGAATGTTTCCAAAGTTTCCCGTGATGGTCCACCACATTCTGAGGAGAATAGCACAGACTTGAAGTTAGGTTACGTTTGAGCTATTTGAAGTATAAACGAGAAGGAACGTGTGAGTCACTTCTGGGGACGCGACTCTACTTATACCCGATTTTATAGAATTTTAGAATTTAAAAAAAAATTACATTTTACATTTTTTTGCAACATCTATTTTATATTCTAGTATATTATACAACTCTTTCGCTAAAGGGCGTACATAACGAGGCAGAGTGTGCGAGCGAGAAAGAGAACGAAGAGTGGGTCTCTTGCTGAAGGCGGCGGGGGAAGCAACTGAAAATTAATTTCTTCATTCTGGCTATATTTATCATCCGATCTGATTCAGATTCGGCAATCTACCACAGATCTGCAAGATCACACTTGCATATCAAAGCAATCTGGATACAAAATTTGTTTGCCCCAGCTATAAGATAGTCTCTGAGATCTAGGCGCGCATCAAGACGGACAGACGGACATGACTATGTCGACTCGGCTATTGACGCTGATCATGAATATATAGACTTTAGGGGGCGGAAACGATTCCTTATCTGCGTTACACACATCCACTTTTACCACAAATGCAATAACTCTTAATTTTGTTTGAGTATGGGTATAAACAGTCGAAACGGTGTAGTGCGCGGTACACGTGCTTCGACCTACTAATACCGGGTACTCAGTCAGTAGGTATACATATATACAAGTATGTACACACTCTTTTTCTCTCTCTACCTTTTTTTGGTATCGATGTTTTAAAAGGAACATTACAATTCATTTGAAACCACAGAGTAACCACTCCACTCAGGTTCACCCGATGGCGCTTTCGTTGTAGGTAAAGCTACTCACAATGACTACTATGACTCAATGGAACCCCATTTCAAAGAAAACTTAATTGAAAAATGTCATTCCAACAGAAAAAATCAATTTGAATTTACAATTTACATATATTAATGCTTGTTATGACAAAAATATGAAAATCTCGAATGCGAATGTCATTTAATCTCTAAAAAACTGTGCCAAAGACGCAGCTCACGATTTTTGAAAAAAACATACTGGGAGCACAAGGAAAAAGCAGCAGGTTAAGAAAATACGAGACAAAAAACTGAATAAATATCTCAAATCAAGAGAACAAGGATGAAAAATTAATGTACGAAACAAGCAGAGCGCATAAATTGTTCGTGACAATACGCGGGATATAATAGTATCAGTGTTGGCTAGGGCTGGGCCTGGGCTGGGCTGTGGAAAGGAAGAGGGAAGATGAGGAACGGTGACCGCGTCAAGAAAACGAATATATAGACTACACACATAAAGTGTTTCCACTAACAGTTGAAAAATATGGAAATTCTTGCTGCAGCATTTTCGTAAATCTTTAATATGCTTTAATATGTGTTGACATTAATAATACTGTACGACAAAATGAATACTATTGAATGTACATTGCAAAAGATAACAATTAGGTTATAGACCTGGGTTAGTAGATAAAACCATCATGTCTGGACGTTGATATGCAATGACTGCACCATCAAGTGGCCCATGCGACACCAAGCCGAAGCCTGTTACGCGCGGAACCCAGGCAGAAACGCAGCCCTCCTCCCGCCCAACCGAGGGGCGCTGCCGCATGACGCGCGACGCGTGTTACCGAACCGATCGCGAGCATGCAGGAAAGATAGGTGTTAGACTAAAAATTCGAAGAAAAAAAGAGCTAAACACAACTCAAAGAGCTAAACATGCAAAGATAGCTAAGAAATATAACTAAGTACGGGAAAGGTATGTTAGTATTAGTGATTTAAGAAGAGGAAGGGAATTAGTAGTTGATATTATATGGTAGAGGGAATTGAAGTCCAAACAAAGTACCCTAAATGGTTCGTGCAAGGAATAATTCGATCTACAAAGCGGAAGGAACAAAGGAATGAAGTTTCTAGTAGATCTAATAGGAATCGTAAAGTTTATGCGGCTCAACAAGTCAGGGCTATCTACGTCACCCTTGATCAGGTTGTGCATAAAAATCACACCAAGCATTTTTCTACGACTAACTAAGGTTGGAAGGTTTATTAAAAGCAATCTACGAAGATAAGATGGCAGTCTCACACCTGCATCCCAGTTAAGGCCACGCAGAGCAAAAAGTAAAAAGTTTTTCTAGACTGATTCTATGCGGTCCTGGTGTACTTTGTACTGGGGGCACCATACACAATAATATACCCCGAAATTCTTTTTTGAAAACTCAACACTAGCGTTTCTGTGACTTTCATCACTTATAAAACAGCGTCGTCCAGTGCTATCAATATTTTTTTTTTGATGATTACAGATTGCAATGTACATACATACATTTGTACATATGTATATTGAGTCGTAACGTGCCGCGACACTACAATACCCGGTACTCAGTCAGTGTATATTTATGTAATCTTATTATTTATTTCCAACTTATACATTATGTATAGAGCTGTGAACCTGTAATTAGTAGTCCTGCACCTCACCACTTTCAGGACTGTTTTTGAGACACTTCCAGCATTCCAGTATTGGGCATGTGACCCCTTTTTGAAAAGTTTACAACCTTAGGAGACCTAAACTAAAAACTAGTAGGAACGTGTGAGTCGCTTCTGTGGACGCGACTCTACTTTTATACCCGCACTGAGTCAGTATATGTAAATTTGTGGGCTTATGATTGATGTAGAATTTTAAAATATATTACATTTAAAAATTTGTTGCAAAATCTGTTATCTACATCTACATCTAAATTGCATATTACACATTTATGTATAATGTAGATTATAAATACACAATGTATTGATCGATGCTGAGTACCGAGTACAATAAACTCACATATTTCATTGAACACGCATATGAATACATATACGAGTATAAATACATACCACACTTTTTATTCGTGTTGGCAAACATTTTGGAGTAGGCAGTGACGAGGCGAACACATTACGAATGGTTTTTAAATTCCAACAGAAAACTAAACATCCGAGCGAGTAAACTAATCTAAGTGGGAAATGGGTGTACTCAAACGTTAAGTGGAATACATTTATGACACATCGGAAATGCTGATGACATTCCCCCGAATTAAGGTCACATAGATGTATACATACAGATATTTAAATACTTAGATGTTCTAGGCCCCTCACTTCCTACAGTGAGATGATAATGTTATTATTTTAATGTTGTATACCCTTACTCGAGAGCTAAGGGGTATATTAGATTTGTGGTAAAAGTGGATGTGTGCAACGCAGAGAAGGAAACGTTTCCAACCCCATAAAGTGTATATATTCTTGATCAGCATCAATAGCTGATATATCGATGGACATGTCTGTCTGTCCGTGCGTCTGTCTGGCTTTTAATTTTTCGCCTCGATTCGCCCGGGCGATTTTTATTTCTAAGTTACGAATCGTAACCGTATTACAAAGGTGAAACTTATGTTTAATTTTAAACGTGGAGAGAGGGGTGGGGTTCTGGCATAAACCCTCTTTGAGTTTTCTCAGTTTGCCTGGCTTCTTGAAATTCTTCTTTCGGCTCTTTTTATACCCGTACTCAAAAAAGAGTCGAGGAGTATATAAGATTTGTGGTAAAAGTGGATGTGTGTAAGGTACGGAAGGAAACGTTTCCGACCCCATAAAGTATACATATGTATATATTCTTGATCAGCATCAATAGCCGAGTCGATATAGCCATGTCTGTCTGTCTGTCCGTCTTGTTGAGCGCCTAGATCTCAGAGACTATAAGAGCTAGGGTAACCAAATTTGGTTTCCAGACTCATGTGATATCACACTGCTACAAGTGTATTTCAATTTCGCCCCGCCCCCTTCCTACCCCACAAGGGACGAAAGAAATTAATTTTTTGTTGGTTCCCCCGCCCCCTCCTGCAAGAGACACGCTCTATCTCTCTATCACTCTGCCGCGTTCAATGCGCGAGCAACCCCTAGCGGAGGAGATAATGTACATGCAGATGTAGATAACATATGTAGCAAAAAAATGTAAAAAGGTAAAATTAGTTTTTTATTCTAAAATTCTACATAATCAAATCCAAATCATAAATGTATATACTGACTGAGTACGGGTATAAGTAGAGTCGCGTCCCCAGAAGCGACTCGCACGTTCCTTCTCGTTCTTTCTTCAGTTATTGCCTTTTGGAGTGGGTTCACAAGTGTTTTACTCAACCATTGCGGACAAAAGATTTGCTTGATAACTACAGATAACTACACGCTATCTTCTTAGAAGAAAAAAATACTTTGTCGGCTCTTAGGGCTTTCATTTCACTTTCGGAGGGAGAGTTATCATCTAGACCACCTTAGCAGTCATGTATTCCACATAATGTCACCGGCGGGTGGACATATTTTGGCGATCATTAATGCGATTGCACCTACAAACTTGCACTTAAAAAGGGTTTCCCATTTTACGACAAAATTTCTGAATTTCTTATTATTTTTACATTTATGCGAACTTATGCGTTCTTCCCGGATCGCTCTCCCATTCTATCCGGGATTACTATGAAAAGCCCCAGCTCAAAATGTTGCTCAGCAGATGGAAAACAACGTGAGAGCACATGTAAAAAATATATACATTAATCTATATGTACGTACATATGTACATATAGATGTAAAAACAGAGAAAAAAGTTTATCTGAGCATTGTTGTTGCTGCTGTTGTCCATTGTTAATTACTTCAAATCACAAGTCTATACTGCAATCCAATTCTGGGAAATGACCAAATTTCTAAACGAGATTGTTTTAGAAGATTCAGTGATAAACGATACATATACATATATGTATATACAACATGTGTACATACATATGTATGGTTATGTATACTCCATGCCACTTGAATATCACCCACTCTGCTCACAAGCCAAGCCACGTAAGAGACCCAAAATATCTTAAGTCTTCCTTTTTGCATGGGGTATGAAAAATTAAAAAGCATAGAAACAAAACAAAAACATCTCTTGCTCATATTTAGGTACTTCAAAGTGCTTCTAATTTTAGGAAGTTCACACTTTGCGTTGGTAGACAGCGCACGATGGCAACATCAGCATCAGAATAAGAATTTGATTCACATGCGTGTTGATGGAGGGGGAAAGGGAACAGGGACTGGGGGCACAGCCAGTGACAATCTTAAAAACAACAAGAAAAAAAAGAAGAGTCAAATGCGAGTCCATTACTTTCAAGAATATGTAGAAAACGCTTTGTCAAAATTTCACTTAAAATTATGTTTTCTCTCAAGCGAGGCTCCTTTCTTTGACTTTTTGGTCTTGCGTTTCTGAGTTTATTCAATTTATAATTAATGTGTATAAATAGGCCATTAACATTAACAAAAAGCACGAGAGAGAGAGAGAGCTGCCGCTGCTTCGTACGAAAATGAGCCAGAGTCTGCTAGATCGGTGGAACCACTTGGGAAACCACCACGGTGTGGTGAGCGGGACGAGCGGCTGAGAGAGAGAGAAATTAAGAAATATTTATGGCTTCCATGGCAATCTAACAGCGTTACAACCGTAGTTACATACATACAAATGAATGTACGTATTTGGCCCATAAACAAATAACTGCAAAAATGCGAAAAAGCTTGCCTATACATACGAGTATGTACATCAGATCAGGGGTCGGCACGGTCCTATCTAACGGGCATAGGAAAAGGCGCTGCTGCTGCGCTGCCGCTCACGTAAACGTGAGGCACCAATACAATGATCCGTTTTGCCTGCTGTGTACGCACACAATCGCACTGAAGAGCATTTGAATGTGTGCGTTCCGACCACTGATGTACATACATACTAGAGATGGGCATGAATGGACTGAAACTTTTCGGCATGACTCAATACGAAACAAAACATGAAGGAACGTTGTGAGCGAGAAAGAGAATAGGTAGCGGCTGCAGCGCTGAATGGTGCTGAGTAAGAAACTGAATATTAGTTTCTTCATTCTGGCTATAATAATGATTCAATCTAACCCAGATTCGGCAATCTGATAGATATGATCATTTTCTATGATACTGAGTCTCTGAGAACTAGGCGCTCATCGGGACGGACGGAAGGACAGACAGACAGACATGGCTATATCGACTCGGCTATTGATGATTGTCAAGAATATATATACTTTATGGGATCGGAAACGTTTCCTTCTCTGCGTTACACACATCCACTTTTACCACAAATCTAACATACCCATTAACTCTTTTTGAGTACGGGTATAAAAATTGGTTCTCCCATTTTATCAAATCGCAATTTTTTCCTCGTCGAAATGAAAAGTAAACGGCTTGTTCATAAATAATTAGTTTTAACCCAACCCCAATACACTAGATTTTGCTCGTAACAGCCCATTAGCGAAAACGAAACCGGAGACTGACTATATATTTTTCAAATAATTTCGTTTATCTTAAAACTGAAAACTGAACGCAGCAGCCTATAAAGAACAATTTATATTTTTGTGTATGAGGCAATAATCCGTATCATTACATACATACGTACATACGTATGGCTTCTATTTGTTTGGCCACTCTCTCGAACAAAACTGAAACAATATTTGTAAATATGTACGTATGCTAATTTTGAGGAAGCTTTTGAAAAAGCGCCATAAGTTGTATGTAAAATGAAAATTATAATGGGCGTCACCAGCCTTTGACCAGCACTCTAATCTAGTCTGATAGGCAGAGACAAAACAATAAAGTATTGTTGCTAGCCGTCTCGACAGTAGTTAAACAATGCAGTCGAAGATCTACGGCACTATTTTTGAAAAAACGATATATGTAAAGGATATTTTCAAACACTCACACCAACTTATTCTTTGAAAGTATGAATCCAGCACTCCAGCGATACCAAAAGACGGGGAGAAAGAGATCATGCGGCAGTCTAGGGTTCTGAAACCAATTTCGACGCTTACGTATAAATTTATGTTGGTTGTACATAAATCATAAGATTACATATGTAGTATACATACATATGTAGTATATGCCGACTGTATATCAGATATAAAAGTAGAGCCGCGGCCCTTGCAGCGTTTCACAACGTACTCTCTCGTTTTTAATACTTTTATGAATATTGAACTTCAAAATTTTTTTTGAGCTAAAACGCACGGTGTGACACGAAGAAAATTCGTTCCAATTGCACCCCAAACTCAGAGTAGAGTCTGATCGATTCGTGGAGACAGCACGCACCCAATTATAAACATTCAACCAAATGTTTTGCTCTTTTTTTCCGGCTCTCGTTTTCTTTCTTCTTCTTCTCTTTCTTGTACATACATATGTACATACATATATTCATATATTTATCTTCTTCTGCTGCTTTGCCAGTTGTCCTTGGACTGTATTTCAAAAATTGTTTTTTTTCGGTTTGTTTGCCTTGTTTTTGTTGCCATATGATGTAATAGCCCGACGTAAAAGCTAAGCTATGTATGAATGTATTTGTACTCTGTGTGCGTGCGCGTATATGTATGTGTGGTGAATTAGTCATCAAGTCTATCTCTTCCCGAAGTCCGACATGTATAATATTCGGAATGACGCAAAAATTAGCAGAGGCAGCCAGGAAAAGGTTAACTTGTTTAGATTGAGTGAGGTTAGGCTCTCTTAAGTCATCTCCCACCCCAAATTATTATGCACATACATACATATATTTATCTACATGCAAACATACATATGCATGTGTGTACAGGCCTGCAGAAAGGGGTGTGTCTGTGCTTGTACCCTGGGCGACGTCTTAAAACAATGCCTAAAAGGTTAACGTCCTTTCAGCTACCCCCGTCCGACCCAATCAAGTTAAGTCCGAAAAGTTTGCGGCCCGGATATGACTCTCGTGCACTACGAGTAGCAACAACCCCCAACCGGGTGCTGCCCCGCACTGAAATGCATTTAAATTGATAAACATTAAGCACACTCGCCCTCTCTCCTTCTTGCTCTCTATCTCTCTTTCTCACCCAGCAAACAGGCTACGACATGTCGTTTGGATGACACATCCATCCATAAAGTGACAACTCTTGGGAGAGGAGAACAACTACCTATGTATATAAATACTTCCACATACATAACATACATACATACATGCATATGTAAATCCATACATTTATACATACATACATTTGTATAAATTGTTTTATTGTTTTTGTTTTCTCTTAATCAGAGAGCGGTTGTCGGTTGCTTATTCCGTCTTCGCCCCCCAATATTAAACAACCCACAACCTACATAGAGCAGAGAGCGACTTTGGTTGCAAAAACGCGTATATTAAATGAACAACAGACGAATAAACTGAAAAATATATATGTATTTTTACATGTGGTCGGTTTGGATATATTCTTTGGATACGTATTGAAAATCTCCCCAGCTTTATAAAGAAACATAAGAAAATATTTGTTCAACGAAATTTCACAGTGCAGTTCATTGTGTCATTTTCTGTACCATTTTATTTTTCAAAAGAGACAAATTGGTTCTCAACCCGCCAGAATTTTTAAGTAGACTCATTCTAATATACTGAACATGGGCGTAAGTATATTTTTATAAAAGTGCAATTTTAGTTAATATTTGGCACTAAAAGATATATGTGCATACATATGTATGTATGTAGCTGTAACAATGAAAACACCTGACAAATTCTGTAATACCGTCTTAAAGGGTATACATATGTACATATGTATGTATGTATAAAGATATTTACCAGCTGGGGAACTGCTGGAACTCTGGCCAAAACGGAAATCGGTTTTGGGCTGCACTCGGCTGTACTGTTTCATGGCAAGCAGCACAATTTATTGTTGGTACTGTTACGAAAAAAATGATAGCACCAATACAATACATTTTGTTCTTGATAAAAATGCGATTACTCACTCTTGCGATTTAAAAAAATTTTATTTTTTATATTGCTTGGTATTCCCCATAAACAAAAGCAGTGCTACCGCTCTTCAAATTTCTGTCTATATATTTTTTTTTGGACTTAAAAAAAAGGCCTCAAAAATACCCAAAAAAATAATATAGCGCCATTAATTCTTTTTTGGTGAGTCCCCTGTATTTCGCGGAATTGCCTTTACAGAATGCACCTGCTCATTAGTTTTGACTAAGAACTCATTGTTTCTATAATAAATGTAAAAAAAAATAATAATTACAATGGGACGTGGAAAGCACTGCACTGCGGAGAAGTTGGTCGATTGGTAGGATGCTCCAATAAAATAAATAAAAACGCCTTAAACTATGAAGAAAAGACTGAAATACGCGTGCGAAAACGATCTTAATGTCAAAAGACTGATTAGTCAGAGCAAGAAGGATCCCTTGAAGCCTGCTACTGAGCTTAAAAAAGAGCTTAAAATAAATGCGACGGACCAAACAGTTCGCACATTTCTTAGGCAACATAGCCTTAAAGCCTGCAGCCCAAGAAAGGTACCACTTTTAAACGCGACACATATAACTAAGCGCATGAAGTTTGCCAGGGATCTTGCAAATTGGACATCCCAAAAATGGAGAAATATTTTATGGTCAGATGAGTCCAAAGTGGTTATGTTTGGTGGAAAGGGATCTCGATCATACTTTAGACGTCCAAAGAATACCCCAGAACACCACAAAAACTATTAAGCATAGAGGGTGTACTGTAATGGTATCGGCCTGCTTCTCCTACTAGTAAATGTGAACGTGAATATCATGGAGACAGTAATGCTACCCTTTTGCACAATATGAAGTGCCGCTCGCATGGGTCTTTCAACAGGACAATGACCCCACACACACCAGCAAGAAAGCAAAGGAATGGTTCAGGGCAAACTCTGTGAACGTTTTGGAGTGGCCTGCTCAGTCGCCTGACCTGAATCCCATCGAAAATCTGTGGTCCGACGTCAAGAAGGGAGTTGCTGCTTCCAAGCCAACCACTATCGGGAACACTTTGGGAAGAAATTAAAGAGTCCTGGTCCGAAATTCCCCTAATACGATGCCAGAACTTAGTTGATTCCATGCCAAAGCGCTGCGCAGCTGTTATTGGCAATAAAGAACACTGTACTAAATATTAAATTATGCAAATAGATTTAGAATTAATAGTTCAAAATGGTTAACTAATGAATTCGTTATATATTGCTTATTTTTTAATTTTAAATCCATTTTTGAAAAGTGGAGCTATTTTTGTTCGCCTAGTTTTATGAATTTCAATAAAATTCCTTAAATACCTTAAAAACGTTACGTTTTTTTGTATTCCCAGGTTTTTTAGAGTCTCCCATTTCTAAAAATGTGCTTTAAGTTTCCTTTCCTTCCTCGAAATGTGAGTTTGGCATTATTTAAAAATTGCTTGTGGTGGTGCTGCTATTATTTTTTTCACAGCTGTATGTGCTAGAGATTTGGTATCGTTGTCATAACGTTCACATTCCCACCGGCTCTTGTCGCTTGTGCCATGCGATCAAAACCGGAAGAGTCATATACATGTATGTACATATATTCAATCTGTTGTCTGGAAAAAGCTTATGCCCAACTTCTCTCTCTCTCTCTTTTTGCCGTCGTTCTGTAGCTGAATTTCCATCTTAGCTATCCTTAGAGCATTTAGCTGCACATGATACAGTTTTAAGACATGGTGAACGGAGAAGGGCAGAGAGACCTAGGTCGGAGTGGAACAATAGATAAACGAATCATATTTTATGTGGGGGTAAATTTCGAAGGCAGGTGTTGACACTGGAGCCTTAAATATATGTTGAACGGTCTGCTGAACAAGAATATCCCAGGAAGGAGCGGCAGAGAAGCGCACTGAAAATGATGCACCGAGTCGAACCGATAGCCTTTGATGAAAACGCTGATCACAGTCTTTCTAGTCAGGCAGTAGGTGCATTTAGTTAAAATTCCAGTTTTCTGGGACAGCTAGAGAGGAGAGGAAGGGCCTTGATGCAGGTAAGGGTAAATGAATAGTGGAATAGAAGGATAAACTTAATTAAGAGAACTCCTGCAGAGAGGACAAAGCGTGAAAGTCGACCAGAAAACAAGATAAATTAAAAATTCAAGAAAAATAACTTTAATGAAAGCCGATTATATGGAATTTATAATATGTATTCAGTTTGATTTGTATTAATTTTTGTATTCCACTCTGCAATCCCTCAATGATAACATTCATTCCCTCATCCTCCCACAGAGAAACAGTGTTCCCCCATATGCAGAGCAAAAATATCGAAAGAGTGAAAACAACTCCTGACACTTTTATCGATCCAGCAACTACCACCACCTACTAGGATTACGTCGTTATATGGCGCCGGGGTTAGACTTGTTTGGAACTGGGGGGAGGATGAGTGGGGCATGCGCAATGCCTGCCAGCAGCGTCGCAATAGAGACGAAACCAGCACAGAATGATGCACTTTACATAATCAAAGAGCGCTGGAGAATGTGGATACAGGATGTCTGGGCTACTCACTGGCATTCATTCATGATCTCCTCCTGGCTGCGCACCTGGACTGGGGCCAGCTCCTCGACGTTCTCCTCGTAGTTGCCGAAGCACTTAGTTATCTTGTCATCGAACGTGTTGACCAGATCTTCTAGGCTGCCGCCGAACGTCTCTGTGAAGTTGTCCACATGATCCCCGTGGGCTGCAGACGGTTTGTCTAGCCCGTCTCCGTCGCCCGGCAACAGGCCCACTTCGGAGACGCCCAGATCCGTGCCGGATCCGCTCATCACGGAATTGCAATTGGGACTGATGCTCCCGCCGCTACTGCCGCCGCCCCCACCGTTCTTGCTGATGTGCGCATCACGGACCGCATCTTCAAGGAGGCGAAGCTTGGCGGCATCTGGCTTTCTGCCCACACTGACTTCCTTCAGGTTCAAGTTAAGCGTGTCGTTGAGGGCGTTCTGGTTAGAGATGAAGTCGCAGCCGCCCCACTCATCTGTCTCCTCGAACTTTGCCAGGGGAGCCTCAAATTTTAGCTCGGCCATTTTGGTGCCGAGGTCACGCATGGCACGCGAGCAAGGAGCAGGAATCAGCACTGGGCACTCGAGTGACTTGGTTATTTCAATGCAGTTTATTACGACTTAAACACTGTCCAGAGTTTCGCTTCTTTACCTGCACAATTGAGAAAAACAATAAAAAAAATCACACACTGGATCGATTACGTCGTGCGTTATAATTTCTGAACCGATTCCCTTGCAAATTGAATTTAATTAAAACAACGGAACGCACATAAACAAGAGCCACGAAGTGAACACGGAGTAGAGGTGTCAAAGCATCGATTTTTTGCTGCTAGCCTCTACTATCGATGGTTTTGAGACTATCATGATAGTATCGAGCTACAGTTGTTGCGCTTTTGATATGTTTGGATTGGCTGCTCTAAAATACGAAGACAAATTTGTACACAAATCGACAGGTGGCATCTAATTTTTACAATGGACAAGTTCTTAAAAGGTTTCAATGGTTTTTTAATAATTATTAGAGTAATCACGATAGTATCGATTGCTTTTCAAAACATTCAACGTTGATATTCCTTGATTTCGATATTCCGTTTAATATTACTAGCTAGCTGGGACTCTCAGCCCTAAACAAATAATTTTATCTAATAGATACATAAATTTTCTACAAGATTGTCAAGTTTTCAGAAGTCATTTTTATTGGATTAATTACATATTATGGTTCAAACAAAAACAACATAAAACGAATGTGACATCGTTTTGTGGCGCTGCCAGACTCGTGCAATTCGTAGTTGCAGCGGGCTGCCATACCGTTATATTTTGTGATATGAAATCCGTCAATTTTGATATTCAGTTTAATATTAATAGATAGTTGGCCCTCTCAGCCCTAAAAAAATAATTTTATCCAAATCCTCAATGAATTTTGTTTAGGATTGGCTAGTTTTCAGAACTAGTTTTCATTGGATTGTTTACATATTAAGGTTCAAACAAAAGCGGCCAAAGCATAAAACGTAAATGTTGACTAAATGTGACGTCAGTGTTGCTGGTCAACCAAGTTTCTTTTATGCGTATGTACTTTTGTATACCTTATTTCTTTTAATTGATGCTAATTTTGTTGTTCCAAGCTCCATTGAAACATTATTTATGATTTATACTAGATTGAAATGTTTTTTACCTATTAATGCATATGTTTTGTTTTATAGATATACATTTATCCCGGTTCTGATACCTATTATTGGTACCCGTGAGCTACAAAATTTCGTTGATGTCTTTTAAAAAGAGACTGACTAGTTTCGGCATTAGAGCCTGAAATTACAAACAATATCTCAAGTCCATAATAGCCATTTTCCCAAGGTATTCAGACTTGTTGCTCATTCCGTGTCAAAGTTGCACAACAATGCTGCTACTTTATTTGCCCATGTTGCTGAAATTTTTCCCATACAAATCAAATGTATCTTAAGCCTAGTACATACTAGCAAACAGTTTGTGCCCGAAATAATTTCTTGTCGTTGTCATAGGAGTATCATCCCTGATTTTGCTAGCGTACACTTTATTTCGGATCTGAGTACTGGGCTTATTCCCACCATGATCCAATTATATAAGGTGGTCTCGTCGGCTGCCGAATCGTTCGGTTTTTAGTCCCTTAACGTTCAGTGCTCGCTTGTTAAAGAGAAAGGTTGCGTGCGAGGTGTGAAATTTATTTTATAATTAAGAGCCTTGACAAAAGCATATTTATCCAAAAAAAGAAAAACAATTAATTTCATATTCAAAATTATTAAAAATTAAATTATAAAAAAACATCAACTTATTTTATTATAACAGGCAAACTTTAAACCCCATGGTCCATCTGAGGGTTAATCAACACGCTCTATTGTTGTTTCACTCACACTTACTGCGCTGAGCCCTTTCACTCGCACTTATTGTAAGCATTGTTAAGGGACTACTTTTTCCGACGAGACCACCTTGTATAATTGCATCATGGGACAGAAAACTCAGCTGCGACACGTTCGTTGTATGAACTAGCACATCCATATACTGTATGGTTAGTGGTACTGCCTTTCGTACAAAGCCTAGAAAACAGTTTTTGCCCGAAAAAATTTCTTATCGGTTTCATACGAATATCAGCCCTGATTCTGTTAGAGAGCTGTTTTTTCGGATCTGAGTACTAGGCTTTAACCTATTTAAAAAAACTGCGTCTCCGGCAAGACGCATAGAAGCATAACGCAGCCCCAGTCTGAACAGCCTAATAAACAGTGAAAAGTGACCCAGCAAATCACTGCCTGGCTGAAGTGTAGTGGAGTACGACCACACGATATGCCTGACAGTTTAACAACACTGAAACAGCTAACAGCGCTGCCAACTGCTATCAATTGTGTATTTGTGTCAACGTGCTTTTTTTGGGCCTGTGTTTTGTAGACAAAACATGGTAACGACACAAGAAAATGAGGCGCTCACCTATACGTCAACAGTGACCGGTCTGCCCCAGAAGCGCTACTACCGTCAGCGAGCCCACTCAAATCCTATAGCGGATCATTGTTTCGACTAGTACGTATACGTATTCAATGTTCTGCGGAGAGGAGAGGTTCATTGAACTGTTTGTTTCTTGTAGCCCAGCTCGGCCGGAGGATGTGGATTGGCGTTCCCTGTACCCGAGCATTCGGTCTGACCAAGAAGTGAGTTTTGCCGACATTGGTTGTGGCTACGGTGGCTTCCTAGTCACGCTAGGAGAACTGTTTCCCGAAAAGATCTCTATTGGGATGGAAATACGGGTCAAAGTTTCTGACTATGTGTTGGATCGCATTACGGCCCTCAGACACAGGCGCTCGGATACTGGTGCCTATCAGAACATCGCCTGCCTGCGCACCAACGCCATGAAGTATCTACCCAACTACTTCCGGAAGGGACAGCTTGAAAAGATGTTCTTCCTCTATCCGGATCCGCACTTTAAGCGCGCCAAGCACAAGTGGCGCATCATCAACCAGGCCCTGCTCTCCGAGTACGCCTATGTTCTGCGCAAGGGAGTGAGTACCGCCTTGACTCTTCTCCGTTTTATTTAATTTTCATAGACTTATACACTGATGTTGGTATCTGCAGGGCTTAGTGTACACCATGACTGATGTGGAGGACCTGCACACTTGGATTGTGTCACACATGGACGAGCATCCGCTGTACGAGCGTCTGGACGAAGTGGAGGCAGTAAGTTAAACACAAAGTAGAGCTCACATTGCATATTTGATCGACATTTTTTTCGTATCTCCACCAGAACACAGATCCCATCACACCGAGGCTATACCAGAGTAGCGAGGAGGGCGCCAAGGTGGTACGCAACAAGGGTGACCACTTCTTGGCCATATTCCGCCGCCTCTAGGTCAGCGTCCGATTTATTTTCATATTAATTATAAATAACAAATTAAGAATAAAACAGACATTATGTATCTATCTGAAGGAGCTCGTTGCGGTAGCCGATGCCCTCGCAGCTGACTACAGTCTGTCCAGACAGATTGATGTCGACACTGAACTTCACGCCAGTCATTTTCTCGGCCACGTAGATGGCGGTTCGGGTGTGCTGGGTGAGGGGGCCGGTGCGGAAGTGGGAGCAGCCACTGGCGAGGGCCATGAAAATAATCAGCTGATCCTGGAGGTTGGCATCCACACAGATCTCCGTACTCATGTATCCCGCTAGTTGGGAGGCCGCGTCTGATCCTAGCGTGTGGGCTAAAACCTTCTTCTGGCCCAAGGCGGATGAGCCCAGCACACAGCCAGTGGATGTGTGGGCCACCATGACGATCCCAGCCCCATTGTCACGCGCCTTTTCTAGGGAGTGCTTAACCACCTGAATACGGCAGTCTTGGTACGGCCAGAGTCTATGAATCTCAAGTACGGCCGTCTCCTGCATGTCAGTCGCAAGGCTCATGGGTATGCGGCCGGCGCAGAACGACACTCCGTCTACACACTGGAGCTGGCCGAACTCTAGAAACTGGCCGGCACTCAGTTGCCGCAACGGCTCCACGTCCAGCTGGCAGCGTCCGTTGCCCCGTGGACAAAAGCCGTAGTGCAGAACCTTCAGCTCGAAGGAGATACCGAAGCGTTCGAGGTTCGGCTGCAGCACTTGAAGCATGTATTCCACCTGGGGCGCAAAGAACACGTTCGTTCCGCCAGTCACATCAACGCGCGATGATCTACCTGCGAAGAGGAGGACGGGGAGGACCGTTTGGTAGATCAGCGTGATGCTAGCCGCCGTGTGCGTATCCTCCCTGTACATGTCCCCGATTATGGTGCGGGGCCTAAACTCCAACTCCGTCGAGAGAATAGTGTTGCCGACGACGTCGGCATTAGTAATGTCCTTGAGCAGGTTGACGGCATGCAGGTGCTGGTTGGCCAGACCGGGCTTGGGCCGGTTCGCGCGAATCTTGACAACGCGGATGGGTCGCCTAAGAATGCAACTTAAGCTGAGAGCGTTCCGCAGGGCCTGTCCGCCCCCCTCCAAGTAGGAGCCATCGATTTCCACTAGCTCCTTGATGTCCATATTTGTAAATTTGTTTTGTTTTCAGTCAACTGTGTAGGGGAGGTATTTTTTAGCTGCATTCAGTAAAAGGCGGGTTGGCAGCCCAGCCCTGCCTTGCATTGCCTCACCACCCCTCCCCAACACAAACCAAGTAGCATCGCATTTGCTGTTGTCTGCAGCGCAATTGCATGTTGCATGCAGCCTGAAAATTGTCACTGCTTCTACTGTTGTACCCCATTGGCAAGATGTCCCAAGTGTATCTACTTCCGGTAGCCGTGTTCCTGGTTTTCCAGGTGACCTTTATTGGCACGTAAGTTCCCTGTCAAAGGAATCCTTATCCTCAAACAGCAGTAGCTAGCCAGTGTCCCCCTTTAAGGTACATTGTAGCTGTTCTGGAAGGTCACGTTGTTCCCACGGTGCCGTATATAAGTGATGCGGCCACCTATTCGCCCGAGAGCTGCGTGTTCGGGCAACTCATTAATATAGGCAGTGTTCTGTGTGAGTCTCCCTCTCGAGTGGCTGGCTAATGAGTCATGTCATGTCCGATGCTAATCAGCAACTATGCTACTTTTGTTGTTGTTGCGGTTTGCAGTAGGAATCACCATCTATGTGCGCTACAGACAAGTGATGCAGTTGTACGAGCACCATCCGGATCTGGACAGCGCTGTGAAGCGCCACAGTCGTGTTGCGCTGTGGTGCGGTATGCTATCCTGTCTGGGCATTAGCTTCGTGGGCAACTTCCAGGAGACGAATGTGCGCATTGTGCACTTCATTGGCGCCTTCTGCTGCTTCGGCTGCGGCACTCTCTACTTCTGGATGCAGGCGCTCATTTCGTACATGATTTATCCCATGTCTGGGACCCGCATTTACGCCCATCTGCGTCTGGGCATGTCCGTCTTCTGTACGATTCTCTTCATCCTGCTGGCCGTGACCGGGCTCATGTCGCACATCCTGTTTAAGGGCCAGAACCCCAGGAAATGGTAAGTAACCGAACCGTTTTTAGATGTTAAAAGAGTCTCTCATAAGCAGCTGTGTTCATTTTAGGTATCCTTCGGACGGTGGCTGGTACTTTCACGTGATCAGCACCATTTCAGAGTGGATCATTGCCACCATATTTAGCTTCTTCATTCTAACATTTACCACAGAGTTCCGCGATATCTCGCTCTCGCATCCCCATATTGCATTGATGTCCTACTCTACAACAATTTAGAATCTATTGACCGAGTATTAGTTGGATTTTATGAGATGAGAGGATGCCATACCGCTCAGTGGCCATGTTGAAACATCATTATTTGATCCGTCTCTCTATAATAATGCTAACAATGATTCCCTCATACAGATGTAATCCAGATGTAATGATCAAAGTTAACAATCATAAAGATGATTGGTGTACGTATGCTTCCCATGAAGTTATGCTTTTTCATACATTCATACAGCCCCCCATTCGACAAGGAGGAATCTTCTGCAAGGTGCTAATCCCCTCGATCTCAATCTTTCCGTAGTATCTCTCAGTAGTTCATGCTGGCAGGCTTCCTCTACCAGATTGCTGTGATGTAAAATGATTCTAAAGATAACAGATAGCCCCCAGGTGGTCGGCTCGGCAAAGTTTCGCATCTAATTATTATTGAGGAATTATGTTTATTTTGTTTAGCATGGTCGTTTCTCCCACTTGAAAGTGACATTTTGCGAAATATGTTGATGCGAGCTGTAAAATAAAAACCATACTCCATAAACTTGTATAAATATATAATGCAAAAATAAAAAAAATCATAGTCAATTCTTAGCGTTTGCGGTCCCTGGATCGTTCATCCCTATGCTTGTGACCGGCACGACTACTATGACGGGGGTCGCCACCACCGCCGCCGACACTGCTGCGATGCGATGAGGAATAGCGACTGTGCTTTCCTGAGCTAGAGTTGGAATTGCGATATTTATCATCGCCAATATTGTTGCTGCCGGCATGGCTTGAGCGATCCTTTTTCGTATAGTAGTCGGATCTCTCTCGCGACGATTTCCTGAAAAGACCCTCTAATATTGAAAAATTTATCCGGAGGGAAGAGAATCTGTCACTTACCTTTTGCGGTGCTTGCTGTGGGGAGAGCTGGAGCGCGTAGCGGATCGCGAGTAGTGTCGAGACTTCTTTTTGTGCTTGGGCGGAGTGCCTGAGCGCGTTCTCGGGGAGCGCCCACGATGGGACTTCTTCGTGCGTTCTCTGCTTGGCGACCGGGAGCGCGATCTGGAGCGAGGGGTACGTGACTGAGTGCGGGTCCGGGAGCGTGATCTTGACCGGGAGTCCTTCTCGGGCGACTTCTCAGAGGGCAGTGGCAGTGGGACGGCTCGCTGGATAAATCCGCCCCAGGCATTGTGCGAGCCGTTGTTGCGGTCCACTGTGATAACGGCTGGTGGTGTGTTGGCCTCCTTCGTCTTAGTGCGGGCGTCCAGATAACGCTTTTTCAGCTCGTCGACGGCCGCCTCCAACTTCTCTACGACGGGCTTGGGCCGCGTGTACAGCTCCATGACTCGGTAACAGATGTCGGTTATATCGGCCATGGGCACGCGGAAGATACCGAACCACGGCGGATTGCTGGGAAGCGGTATATTAAGCTTCCGAGTGCTCAGGTAAATGCAGGCGCAGGCTATCGCCTCCGGGGTGTAGCGCATGAAGACGTCCGTGCGCAATGAGTCGTTCATAAAGTTCCACGAGAGCTGCATAAGCTTCTCGTGCTTTTCGTATTGCAGCACCTGCAGGTACATTACGACCAGCTTGTGGGGATGCTTTACATGGACGCAGAATCCCAGTTCCTTGAGTACCCGTCGCTCGGCCTTAATCACCTGCATCTTAAGGTTTGTGTAGTACTGGTCCAATACCATAGGCGCGATCTCCCTGAAAAAGAAAATTAATCAGATATAGGATACAGGGATTCGGATTTCTTTCGCTCACTTTTGGGCCCGCACTTGCTTGATATGGTGGATCACGTTGATGACGTCGCGGATTCGGCGGGGCGCCTCCTCAATCTTGGAAGCAAGGCACACACAGCTCATGGCCACCGTCTCCATGTTGTGGCGCACGAAGCTCTTGGAGTAAAAAAAGCGCTGGAAGAGCACCTGACCGGTGGCCATTGCCACCTGTGGTAGGCGCAATAGGATTCCAGCCGTCTGTATCAGCTCGCAGCCCAGTATGCGTAGATCCTTTTCCGTCTCGTGGTCCAGACCGTCCTGGCTGGACGGCGTTACATCAATCTTGCTTTCGGGTATCAGGCTGTTCTCCAACGTCAGCACGATTTTGTTGAACAGACGCGGATACATCGGCTTGGTGGTATCTCCTTCAGTCCCGGCGCTGCCATCCTGGATGTCCACTCCCGTTACGGCGGATATGTTGTTAGAGATGTTAACGCTGTTCGAATGCAGGGACGTCACGGTGGTCAGCACATTAGAGATGGACTCAACTGTCACCATCGTGGCTGTCACATTGCCGTGGATAATGGTAGAGCCACAACCACGACTGGCCATCTGTCAACGATCTTTCCTTAAATTTCTTTTATTACAAAAAATTGCTACACGACTATATCAGTGCCTTGTACAGTGTGACCAGGCTCTAGACATTAGCGAGGCCTGCCATTGTGACTGGTCCGTACATAGTTTGAAACAAGTGCGGGAGAAAGAAATAAACTCATTTACATTTAATATCCTGAGTAGAGCAGAATATAATTATGAAAAGTACTGATTTTCGAGAAACAATGGTATCAATTTGATGAACGGTGTTAGAGAACGGCAGATGAATCATCGCCATCGAGCGATGGTAGTGCTAATGGTAGTATTCCACTACTCTTCAATATCGGTATGGCATGAAATACATGCACAACGATTAATTTGTGTATGTATTGTAGTTTTGGTTTTTGTGGGAATCATGATGCAATAATATAACCATAGTACTCAGATCCAAAAACTGTTTGCCAGCAAACAAATGTCATATATTCTTCGAGCGGCCAGTGTGTGACCAGAGGTGTGCACTTCATTAACAAAATGCACTTCTTCGGCTGGGGCCGCTCTTCCCCAGGCATATCCTGGGCTCCCCAATATTTCATTGGTAAGGTAATGTGTCTGGCTATCAGCAGCAGCAGATGGCGACGCCTCCAGTGCCGACCACCGTGAAGAAAAAATGTTTTGAAAACAATATTTGTTTTATATTTATGAAAATTAATATAAATAAAAAATTATAATATCCATATAATTGTCATTCATATAATAAAGCATTAACTAGATTCTATTTTTCTTCATTACTAAAATATTTAATTTGGTTTTTTGTACTCTTATTGCAATGTTTGCTTCGTGTTTGCTGGCAAAAGATATCAAATTGATATCTTTTACGAGGAGGGTCTAAACATACCAAAAAAACAAGCAAATACCTTTTTGTTTTTCGATCTGAGTACTGCCTTCCGTACAGAGCCTAGAAAACAGTTTTACTCGTAAACAATTTCTTATCGGTTTCATACGAATATCAACCCTGATTCTGTTCGCGAGGTGTTTTTTTTCGATCTGAGTACTAGGCTTAAACAAAACCAAGCAGCGGTCTAAGCAGTGTAACCGTTCGGAATACAGTGCACAGCTCTGGTCACACACTGGCCGCTCGAAGAATATATGACATTTGTTTGCTGGCAAACGTTTTTCGATCTGAGTACTAGGCTTAAGGCAATCCAAACATATCAAAAGCGCAAGGACTGTAGCTCGATACTATCATGATAGTCTCAAAACCATCGATAGTAGAGGCTAGCAGCAAAATATCGATGCTATCGATAGTGCCCTCTTTGGCTTGACACCTCTAAAAATCTACTAAACCGCGCATAATGTCACCGAAATACACGCACGCGATTGTGGCCAGGTGAGTGGAGCTGCAGTCGCCACCGCAGATCCTGTTTCGAAAGCCTTTGAATGAATCGAGGAAATAGGTCATGCTGTTTATGTGTACACATGAATGGTTGGGTGGGGCATAGAGTGGACATCCATCTCACAGCTACTGCTACCCCACCACCACATCACCCACTCAGATACACGCACACCCGTGGGTGGGGCGTTAATTATTTCGTTGAATGGTAGTTAATCTCGCACAATTGTTCCCGCCTTTGTCAAGCAGAATCTCGGAGGGCCTACTCGAGAGCGGGCCGTTCGATATGAAATTGGCTAAACGCCAGCACGAACAATACTGCACTCTGCTGCGGGAGATTGGCCTGGATGTGATTGAGCTGCCGCCCGACGACCTGCTGCCGGAGGGCGTCTTCGTCGAGAACATCGCTGTCATCTGCAATGGAGTGGCTCTCATAGGCCGATCGAATAATGCCACGCGTCGACGCGAGGCCGCCAGTATGGCAATCATTCTAAAGAAAGAGCTTGAAATCCCCGTTATAGAAATGGACGATCCTCATGCCAGGCTAGATGGCGGGGATGTGCTCTTCACGGGTAAGCGTAAGCCCACCCTTCGCGATACATACGAACGAACATCAATCTCATAAAGAATACCCCCGTTCCCACAACTAGGACGAGAGTTTTTCATTGGCATATCGGGGAGTACCAACGAAGAAGGTGCGCGAGCCGTAGCCATGGCATATCCAGAGTATCCAGTCACACCAATTCGGGTGAGTTATATCACGGATGTCCGTATGAAAACAACAACGAAGCCCACAGCAGCCACACCAAAAGCAGGTTAGAAATCCATCCAGGAAATTAAGAGCATTCGCGAGACCTGAGGCATCCCCAAATGGCTGACAATACATAGAATACATACTGGAAATTATTCAAACATGAATCGCGTTTTCTGTCCCTTAGGTCAATGGATTGAAACGTTTAAAATACTACGTCACCATGGCCGGCCCGGATGTTCTGTGTGTAAGCAAGAGTGCACCGTGCCAGGAGATCGTGAAGCGGATGGAGCGAGAGGCCAGCTTCACTTACCAGAAGCTAACGCTACCCGAGGAGAGTGCGGCCAATATGTTGTATATAAATGGAACCATTGTCCACAGATCCCCTACGGAAATTCCAGATGCATACAAGGTGGATATACTGTATATATATAGTATGTGTTCAATTTGGTTAATTTCAACTTTCTGTTTTTTTGCAGACTTTGAAGGAGAAAATCGACATTCCAACTCGCAATATAAACATAAGCGAATTTAGCCAATACTCCAGTGGGCTAACCTCTTCCTGCCTCTTGCTGCGACGCTGGAAGTCCATACGCAGCATCTGAGGCGAGGGGATATCCCGATAAGAGAAATTGCCATCAGAAACTCGCACAGAAAGCACTATGTGTCACCATTTCCATCATGGTGACATCTATCAGCAATATCGTATTATAATTTACACATTTCTTGTTATTGTTCTAAATGTAAGACAAAATATTTAATATTGACTTAAACGAACACCCTGATAGTCGCGCCAACGGCTATGATAATAGCGGTGATCTCTACTCCATTTGGCATTATATTCGGAATCATTTAATTCGTTATGGACATCATCATCAAAACCAAAACCATCAAGATGATCATCCCTAGGTCCCTCTCTATAAGGTCGCAGCTGAATCCAGAAAATAAATTAAATAAAAAATAAATAAATAATTACTACATAGTTGCATTTATACCTACATTCATACATATATAAATTTACTTAACAAGAAGTTGTTGAGTTGTATTCCATCAGTCCTAAAAATAAATGCCAACATTTGTAATATCTTTAATAACTTTAAGCCGATGTCTATTTACTATGTACATATATTTAGTTTTCAGAGCACAGATTTCCTGAGAGTAGATTATTTGGAAAAATTAATCAAGAATATCGGCAATTGCCTGATCATGGATGTGTGCAATGCACAGAAGGAAATGCTTTCGACCACATAAAGAATATATGTCACTATCCGAGTCGATATAGTCTGTCTGTCCGTCCGTTCGCCGTGTTTGATGCCTAGTTCCCAGAGACTATAAGAGCTAGAGCAAGCAAATTTTATTTCCAGACTAATGTGATATTCACTGAATTAAGTTTGTCTAGCTCCCCCACAAAGGACGAAAGTCCGTGTCAACAATTTTAGAGATACAAGATCTCGGAAAACGCTGTATCGTAAAGAATGACTACATCTACCAGATTGCCTAATCTGGTTCAGAATGAGCAAATTAATTTGCCAGTGAATTTCGATGGCAGATCCCTACGTTTGATGCTACATATTTCCTAAACAAATCAAACAAATTCAAATTCAATTGCAACTGCCAACACATGTGTGCTTCCACACATATGTCACCAAATTTAAATTATGACCGGCGAAATGTGCGTACACGTACTCCACGTTATGCTGGATCCTTTATCTGTTTCTGTACACCTAAATATGTACATATGTACGTGCTTGCATTTCCAAAGAAAGTACAAAATTAGGAACTCCCCTGTAATCTTTCAAATGAGTAAGTTGTTGTGTCAACAACTAACAAGACAACTTTTTCCAGCTATATAGATGATGGAGGCATACATATGTATATGCTAATATATTAAATTGATCCACATGCGTGGACATCGACAATCTTGAAGCTCGTTAAATCAAATGTAGGCCTATGTACATGCATATGTACCGCCAAAACCTAAGTCAAAGACCAGAGACGCATGAAATTCGACTGTGAACATTTAATTTATTTATGTGTAAATGTGAACTTAGCGTATGTAGATTTAAATGCATTCTGTTTTACCCAACGGCTTAAAGAATAAGCATTTCGAATGAGTAAGGGAAGGAAAATAAAAATATTCTATTTTAATAATGAAGTAATCTCATGAAACGAAAAGATATCTATAAGTAAAAAGTAAAAGTAAATAGTTATAATAAATAGTGTGTGGGCGGGTGGGTCTTTTCCTATAATTACAAGTTCATGTAGGCTGGGCATCACAACAGGGGTTCGCCTCACAAATACAGATGGGTTGGGGTTGCTGATGAGAATGTACTCCAAATAAACATACACGTAATTATGTACGTATGTAGTATCAGTGTGTGTCTGCGGGTGAGGTGACAGTTGTTTCAAACTTAAGCTTTAATGACGAAAATAATACTTTGGCATTGGCACTTGGAAGCTTCCGGCCAAGCACGGCGGGAGATGGAACAGGGAATAGAAAATATGGACTGTGTTTGGGGCGCGGTGTATATCATCTGTATATACATTTGATTATGAGCTAAGTAGGTCAAAGATTAAGGTTGGGTCTTGAACTGAGGCTACGGTACGTGGCCTACCCACGAGCTAACTAGGATAGCCTCGGGGCTCGTTGCTGGCCCTCGGATCGATGTACGAAATCACGCTACTCTGGCTACTGTCATCTTCGATATTTTCATTGAGATTTTCGTGCGATTTGCTGTTGCTGCTCATTAGGATCTCACTGTTGGCCTTTGAATCTGCATCCGCATCCGCATCTGGCATTCGCTCTGGCTCCAGCTCCGTTTGCACCTCTCTCTCTTTCTGACTCTCACTCTGACTTTTTCTCTCCCTACCCCTCTCTCTGTCACGCTCGAATCTCTCGCTTGAGTCTTTGCCCTGCCTGTTGCGCAGAGGACTACGACACTTGATGGCCTCGTACAGCTCATCGATGGATGTGTCCTGGTCGTGGTCGAGGTGATGGTTGTGGTGCAACTCCTGATCTGCGCTGCCCGGTCGGTTTCCGGTGGCCGTCACAAACTCATCATCGAACTCGTTGAGCACATCGACATCGGCGTCGCTTGCATTGGACGACTGGTAGCAGCGGAAATCGTCCGTCAGGGTGAGGTTAAGGTCGTTGTCTGCCTGGGGGGCGTACAGGCCATGGCTGCGGATGCTAATCTCTGAGTTTTGGTAGTTCAGGTCGCTCTCGTTGGTGGGGCTGGCCGAGAGCAAGCGTCTATCGTCCTCTGCCCCCTGATGGCCGGCTGCCTCCGAGGCCGCCTTCAGCTCGCTGAGGTTGCTGCTGGAGCAGGAGTAGACCTGTCGATGTTGCTCCTGCAGAGAGCCGGAGCCATTTTCTATGGGAAGTTGACTCGGATCATCCGGTACAGCGCAGGAGGAGTTGGCTCCCGCCCCGCCGGCATCTCCTGCGGATCCCACACCTCCACCTGCTCTGAGCATCTCGCTAATGTTGTTGAGGGACTTGGACTGCTGCTGGCTGAAGCGAATGAGGACGCTGGGGAAGTCGTCGTCCAGCTGAATGCTATTGCTCGTGGTCACTTGCAACGAATTGGACACGTAAATCTCGTACTTCTGCAGCAGCGGCTCTTCCTGACCGGTGTCCGGCAAGCCCAAGCTGTTCATTGCCTCCAGGCTCGGCTGTTTCATCGGGGTCGAGCGAATGGACTGGGACTGAGACTGCGGTTGGCCCTGTACGTGGGCGCGTGCCCGGAACAAGCTGTTCACTGTGCTAGGCGTCTGCACAGTGTTGGCATAGAGCGGTGCATGCTCGTCCAAGGAGCTGGCATCGTCGCCTTCTCCCTCTTCCACGTCGACCTCATCCTCCTCGTCGTCGTCGTCGTCCTGTTCGTGCAGTGTTTCGTCAAGCAGAGAAGGCGTTCGGGTGCGGGTGTTGCGCCCATTCGCTCTCAGCTTGATCACCTCGTGCTGAGGTGTCAGCGTCTCCGGGATGTTGGTGTAGATGTTGGCCTGCATAATCTGCATCTTGGCGGAGGAGGCGGAGGCGGGGACGAAGCGCTTAAACTGCAGCCCCTCCTGTACCTGTACCTGTACCGATGCGATCTCTTTGCCCCGGATCACCTGCATCCCGGCTGCTGAGGCACTGGGGCCCGGCGCTGGCGACTTGTAGTGCAGGTTTGTGTTGTTCACCTTCGTTCCCCCGGCCAGCAAGGTCATAGCATTGTGGTGGCGACTGTATAGCTGCTCCGAGCTGGCGTCGCTCAGGCTGTGATGGCTCTGGAGCTGCATCTGAGGCATGGTCTGGCGCTGCAGCTCAAAGTTGTTGCGCTTCGCCAGTCGCTTCTGCTTCTTGAAGAATTTCCGGGCCACGTTGATCTGATTGGGATTGTAAAAGATTTCTGCCGAGGGGATGAGGTCGTGACTGGAGCCATGAAGCAGCGCGTTCAGGCTGTGTGAGGCAGCTGCAACTCCACTTGCGCCCACCAGTCCCACTCCCACTCCAGTTCCTCCTGCTCCTACCCCGACTCCTTGCTGGCTGTTGGTGTTGTTAATAATGGTCACTCCAGTGCCGCCCAGTAGCTGCTCCTGCTGACTGCGCGTCTGACTCCGTGTCTGGCTGCGCATGCTGCGCGAGCACTGGCTGTTGGAGCGGGATCCAGCCGAGTTGTTTGCGTCATACAGGCTGCCCCCACCTCCCGGGTTGGCCTTGTAGGCCACAATCGAGACTGTGCCGGCACCGACGCCAATGCCAATGGCAGGGCCTTGGCCATTGCCAAGATGCGCGGATCTAGCTTGGGTACCGTTATTGTAGGTGACCAGCTTGGTGTGCTTGGCTCGCCGGGCGCGGTGCTGCGACCACGCCTTCCGGGCATCGTTCCGGCTGAGGTTGTAGAACAGCAGCAGAAAGAGGCCCAGGAAAGCGGAGCACCCGGCAAAGCTAAGCACAAAGATCTGCTTGCCGCTTTTCACGTAAAAGGCGGCCGAAAGCCAGACGCCAGCGAAGAGCACCACAAATATGAAGTGCCCTCGCAGGTGCGACATGTTGGAACGCTCGAAGTCGTCGACGATGCTGCTCAGCGGGTTGCTCAACGTACTGTACTGCTCTTGCAGGTGATCTTGCAGCTGCAGACTGCTGGCCTCCTTGCGAGCGGCTGCAGCGGCGGTGGCGGTGGTGGCACTACCATTGGCATCCAGCCAGTCCAGATCGATGTGTTCCGTGGCCTGGGTGTTGTTGTCCGAGTACTGGCGCTGGTGCTTCTGCTGCTGCTGCTGCTGGAGCACGTTGACCTCCTGCTGGTTCAGCTGGTAGTAGATGCATAGGGACAGGATGGCGCTGAATATCACTAGTATTCCGGCAGGCACGAGCACGGCATTTAGGGTGGTGGGGCTGTGGAGGAAGCAGTAGTTGTAGGCGGCATACTCGGCTATATTGACGGCACTGCTGATGCCACATATGAGCAGAGCGATTCCCCAGCCCACGAGGTATATGCCCAGGATGGGCTTCCTTTGCTGCTCTCTGTCACGGTCACGATCGCGCGGCAGCTCCGTCTCCTGGCTTATGCGGCCTTGACTGGCGGAGGTGGACTTCGTCAGGCGCTTGTACATACTGCTGAGGCTGACGCACACCCACAGCAGCACGCAGAGGCTGAGGTAGTGCATCAGCAACCCGAAAAGGCGGCACTGCGTCTGGCTGGCCGTCTGGAAAATGCCCAGAACGAATGTGAGGGCCAGCACGGCCACCGCCAGCCAAGTGTTGACCAGGGCGTGCCGCTGCACTCGGTTCATGCGTATGGAGAACCCGAACACGATGAACGTGACGATATTGACGGCGCAGCAGGCGAAGAGCAGGGCGCATCCCGCATATATGGCCACCGGCGGGTGGTGGAAGCGGGCACCCGCCTCTTCACTGCGGTAGTCATTGAGGTGCGCGCTGCGCTGCAGCAGTCCGAAGTAGCCTATGCGGCTGCAGCTGAACATGACCAGGGTGAGATGCTGGTAGTGTTGCTGGCACACCTGCGGATTCCACTTTTGCTCGGCGGCATCCCACCACGCCGGCTGGGGAGCGCTCAGCTGGTGGTGGTACGGATGTGCCCGCAGCATCACCGTGATCCTCTGCTGGTATACATCGTCCCTCCCGTTATCATTTAGATCGAAATCGAGCTCGGGTGTGGGCGTATGAAACTCAAGGGACTGTCCTTCGCTGCTGTAGGCCAGGGCTCCGATGATGGCTGAGGAGAGGGTCTCGTTGAAAGCTCCTCTCAGATTGGGCAGCAGCTTGGCGTTCCTGTGTAGCGAGATCATGATCCGCAGGTTCTTGGAACTGGAGCTGATAGTGGAGCTGCCGCTGGAGGAGATGGAGCTATTGCTGATCACGTTGTAGGGCAGCTGGATGGCAGCGTCGATCTCGCCGTGCTCGTACATGGGTATGGTGTCATTGGAGCTGTTGCACTGGAAGCCGCGCGGACTCTCCTCCAGCCACACACAGGAGAGGCTAAAGAACGAGTCGAGGCTTATGTTGAAGATCTCGACGAAAATGTTGCGTTGCTGCACGCCACCGCCCCTCCATGAGGACAGCAAGTCAGCAGCAGGCAGGTCTCTGGAATGCGTGCTGCCCTGGGTCTGGGACTGGGCCAGGCGCATGGCCGAGGACTCCACGACGTACAGCAGTCGCAGGCCCGTGCCCTGCTCCGCCTGTGCCTCACGGAACAGGCGAAAGGGAATATTGAGCAGCTGCGAGACAATGTCCATTAGCAGATGGCTTATCTCCTGCTGCTGAGGTACCTCCCCTTGATCCAGGTACTTGACCAACGTGCGAGCTATGTACTCCAGGTCTATGGGGTCTCGGATCTTGTTGAGCTGCGTCTGCATCTGAGTGAAGTTGTGCAGCCGGCGGGCGATTTCCACTGCGTTCTGTCCTTTGGTTAGAGTCAAGTTTACCTTGGCGAACTGCTCTAGGATGCGCGTAGTCTCGCTCACGTAGACGCAACTGTCCGTGTTCAGGTGGAGCCACTCACCTTCGGGGCTGCACTCGTAGGACGCGCGTCGGTGCTGGGACACATCGGTGGGCTCCTCGACGCACTCTTGCAGCACGGTCTCGCCGCGCATTGTGCGGGGCCAGTGGTAGGTGCCCTTGTTGGTATGCACCACCATGGCTTCGCAGTAGAGCGTGCCCTTGGCCACCACATGGAGGACGATGGATTGAGAAAGATTGGCCTGCTGGGAGCGCAGGGTGCAGTCCCACATCCCCGTGTGGTTTTGGGTGAGGCTGGCGATGCGGAGAATGGATTTGAGGATGCCAGAGTCGGTGGACTCGTGTGTCTCCAGGTTAACGTTGTGAAAAACCTTGGTTGGGTCACGATAGACGATGTCTTCGGTGGAGTTGTGCACCCGAATTCTATCGGACCAGCCCCAGAAGACATACGCGCGCGTGGGCAGAACTTCGGACTCGCGCGGTGCTCCAATGGCCACCCGAGGCGCGAAGCACTTAAGCTGCAGCTCGTCACCCTCGAAGGCCACCTGGTTCTGGCTCGGCACCAGTTCCAGCGGCGGCTGAAGCAAAGTTTCGCAGTGGAAGTCGATGCCCACCTTTAGTTTCTTCAGCGGCATGCCGCGGAAGTTGATGGGAGAGTTGCACTTGGGGGCGGGCAGGAGACGAACGTCCCGGGCATTCGACCAAGCAGTTAGCCAGATCAAGCTGCAGTCGCACGCCAACGGATTGCTAGACAGATCTCTGTGCGGATCAAATAAATAAGCATGAGGAAACATTTATAAACAAGATTAGACTAGGATTAGACTGGGACACTTACAGCTGCTTCAGCTTAGCCATCTGCTCAAAGGCTCCCTCGTAGATGTGACTGATCGAATTATTTGCCAATTTAAGCCTCTCCACTAACGCCAGGCTGTCGCCGAAGGTGTCCTTGTCCACTTCGGTAAGGAGGTTCGAGGACAAGTCCAAGCGCCTAAGTTCCGTAAAGTTCCTGAAGTCTTCTTCGGTGATGTGGAAAATCAAGTTATTACTGCCATTGCTGTAACACAAGATATGAATTTCAAAAAAAGTATAACATTGGGCCAATGAATTCACTTACATGCTGACTATGTTGTGCATGTCCTCGCCAAAATCTAGATCTTTCCAATTGACAATTTGCTGATCATCGCATCGCACGCGCAGGGTGTGAATGTTTTCCGAAGTGTTTTTGCAACTGCACTTCTTGGGGCACATTGTGGCCTGGGCCTGAGCCAAAAGAGGCTGCGACGGCAGCGAGAAGAATATGGCGACAAGGGGCCACAGCAGGAAGAGGAGTGCGCTGCGAGCGCTGCCCTTTGCATTTGTATTGGCGCTCATTAGAATGGCTTACATGCTGGACGCAACACACAAACATTTAATTGATAATTTAAGCGCGCAACAAATGCATAATGCATAATAAACAAAAACACATCCAATGGTTTACAATAAATTAGCCAGTAGAGGTGTCAAACCATCGAGGGCACTATCGATAGTATCAATATTTTGCTGCTAGCCCCTACTATCGATGGTTTTGCGACTATCATGATAGTATCGAGCTAGAGTCGTTGCGCTTTTGATATGTTTGGATTGGCTGCTATAAAATACGAAGACACATTTGTAAACAAATCGACAGGTGGCATATAATTTTTACAATGGAAAAGTTCCTAAAAGCTTTCAATGGTTTTTTAATAATTATTTGAGCCCGATACTATTACGATAGTATCGATTGTTGTTTTTAAAACATTCAAAGTTGATATTCCTCGATTTTGATATTCGGTTTAATATTACTAGCTAGCTGGGACTCTCAGCCCTAAAAAAATAATTTTTTCTGACAGATACATAAATTTTCTACAAGATTGTCAAGTTTTCAGAAGTTCTCTTTGTTGCATTATTTACATATTAAGATTCAAACAAAAACAACATAAAACGAATGTGACATCGTTTTGTGGCGCTGCCAGACTCGTGCAATTCGTTGTTGCTGCGGGCTGCCATACCATGATATTTTTTTATATGAAATTCGTCAATTTTGATATTCAGTTTGATATTACTAGATAGTTGGCCCTCTCAGCCCTAAAAAATTAGCTTTATCCAATTCCTCAATGAATTTTGTTGAGGATTGGCTAGTTTTTAGAACTCTTTTTCATTGGATTGTTTACATAATAACGTTCAAACAAAAACGGCCAAAGCATAAACGTAAATGTTGACTAAATGTGACGTCATTATTGCTGGTCAACCAAGTTTCTTCTATGCGTATGGACTTTTGTATACCATATTTCCTGTAATTGGTGTTAAATTTGTTGTTCCAAGCTCCATTGAAACATTAATAAGGATTTTATCCTAGATTGACATGTTTTTTACCTATTAACGCATATGTTTTGTGTTTTATGAATACATTTATCCCGGTTCTGATACCTATTATTGGTACCCACGAACTTCAAAATATCTTCAATATCTTTAAAACAGAGACTGAGTAGTTTCTGCATTAATTGGAGCATGAAATTACCAACAATTCTATTCTATTCTATAATATCCATTTTCCCAAGATATGCAGATTGTTGATCATTCCGTGCAAAAGTTGCACAACAATGTTGCTAATTCATATCCACATGCTGCTGAAATGTTTCCCATACAAATCAAATGCATCTTGCGGAAACGTCGCAGGAGGGGAAAGTCACCACGAAAGCGCTCTCTTCACCTCGGAAAAGAGGAAAAATTTTGAAAAACCACCACGAATTGAGAGCGAAAAATGTCAGTATTTTTTGTGCGCTAAATGAGTTTGGCGGTCATTTTCAAAAGTATATACATATTTGGAAAAATAAATATTACACTTGATTTGTTTTGTCGAGTGTGACTGGAACCTCAGAAACCTCAGAAGCCGAGAAAAAAAAGGTTAACCCCGCTCTATTTAATCAGGTTAGTAACCAGTAAATATCAACAAAATAATAATTAATAGTTATTTGAGCCCGATACTATCACGATAGTATCGATTGTTTTTTCAAACATTCAAAACTATCGAATGCTCAACTATCAATCGTGTGACAGCTCTATTAGCCAGTGTTTCTCTACGGCTAAATGTGCTTTATCGGTCAAAGTAGTGATGGCAAACTGGCGATGGTTCTACCGATAGTAATAGTAAATATATTATAGTTTACTATCGATTTTTTTGATACAAAATAATACAACATATATTACCATTTATTATTCGGAATTCATTATTCATTAATTAATTCATCTCACCATAAATTCTCCTGAAGATGAAAAAATGTTTAAGTGACCAGAGCTGCCACCCACGCGATTTAATTATGTGTTGGGGACACACTGTCGCAAATTGGGGTGGTGCAAACACTGTCGCAGTATTGTTTTTATAAATTGACGTGTCAGAAATTAATGCACAAAAAAGTTCTGCATATAAACCGATTAATTCAGCCATAAAGTGGATGGAGTTCTTGAAAAGTGGCATCAAGACCGTCTTAGGCGGCACGGAGCCAGGGCAACAGCCTAGCGCTGCAGAGACGGTTGAGAAGCTGGTGGATCGGGTTTACTCCTCTACGCTGCTGGAAGACCGACGAGATGCTTGCCGGGCCCTGAAGGCGTTGTCGCGCAAGTACCGCATCGAAGTCGGCGCCCAGGGCATGCCACCTCTCGTGCAGGTACTCCAAAACGATGGCCAGGACACAGAGATTATAAGCTATGCGCTGGACACGCTTTGTAACATTGTTACCAGCGAGGAGTTCGACGAGGAGGCTGACAACCCCACTGTCTCGGTTAACGTCGGCGGCCAGTTCACGGAGATGTTCATCAAGTCTCCAGAGAATGTGACTATGGTCATGGGCTATCTGGACGAGTACGATTTCCGGGTGCGCAGAGCAGCCATTCAGCTGATCACCTCGCTAATTTCAAACAAGACCCGCGAGCTGCAGGACCTTGTCCTCGTTAGCCCCATGGGGGTCTCCAAGCTGATGGATCTACTAACTGACAGCCGGGAGGTCATTCGAAACGACGTTCTTCTGCTGCTCATCGAGCTCACCAAGGGAAACTCGAATATACAGAAAATTGTGGCCTTTGAAAATGCCTTCGACCGTTTGTTCGACATTATCCGAGAGGAGGGCTGCTCCGATGGCGGAATTGTCGTGGAGGATTGCCTTATCCTGTTGCTGAACCTGCTCAAGAATAACTCGAGCAACCAACAGTTCTTTAAAGAGGGCAGCTATATTCAGCGCCTGGCCCCCATGTTCGTCTTGGCCGAGGAAGTGGAGGAGGCCGGCTGGTCCCCACAGAAAATGTCAAACTTCCACTGCCTGCTCCAGGTGGTACGCGCCCTGGTCACGCCCAGCAACCAGCAGCAAGTTGTCACCGCCTGCCAGCGCGTCCTGCAGAAGTCCCAGCTGTTAAATGCTCTCTGCGAAATCCTAATGAGTAGCGGCGTGCCGGCAGACATCCTCACTGAGACCATCAACGCCGTTGCGGAAGTGATTCGAGGCGATCGCGACAACCAGTGCGAGCTAAGTCGCGTGATGGCCCCTAGCAACCCGCCGCGCCCAGCCATCGTGGTTCTGCTCATGTCCATGATCAACGAGAAGCAGCTGCTGGCTCTGCGTTGTGCCGTGCTCTACTGCTTCGAGTGTTATCTCTACAGGAACGCGGACGTTCAAAGGACGGTTGTTCAGACCCTGCTGCCATCGAGTGCGACAGATGTGAGCTCGTTATCGACGGGCCAGCTGCTCTGCACCGGCCTCTTTTCCAGTGATTCCCTGGCCAACTGGTTCTCTTCGGTGGCCATTATGCACACCCTTGTGGAGAACGTGGCGCTGAAGGAGGAGCTGCTGCGCGTGCTCCTGGCCCCGACGGGCGGACAGCGTCCCAACACTCTGCTAGAGATGTGCACTAATCTGATGCAGCGAGAGCGGACCCGCCTACAGAGCAAGGTGGGGCTGCTGATGCTCCTGAGCGTTTGGCTAGCCCATTGTCCTGGCGCGGTTAAGGCTCTGCTGGAGACGCAGGGCACCACGGTCTACCTGACAGCCCAGCTCTGCTCCAACGAGCATGACGAGCGTGAATTCCTATTTCAGGGTATGTGCGCCTTCCTCATGGGCCTCTGCATCCAGTTCAACGACAACTCTCTACCCAATCAGCGACGCGAGGACATCAGTCAGCTGATCATCAAGCGCATTGGCCAAGAGACCTTCTGCAACAAGCTGGGTGAGGTCTCGCGGCACGAGGCCTACAGCCGGGCCTGCAAACAAGCCCAGATCAGGGCCAAGTCTGCGGGCGAGCTCTTGCTCGACTATGAGTACTGCAAACTCTATAAAGGCCTGGAGGCGTTGATTGCCAAGCTGGTGAGCGGGTTCAACGTGGATGGAATAGAGCTCACTGAGCTGACCCTCAGCTCGGAAGCCTCGGCTCTGGTGTCCCAGTACAAGGGCATCATCCGTGGCATGGATGCTCAGATCCAGACTCTCCAGCAGTCCGCAAAGGAGCTGGACCAAGAAAACGCCGATTTGAAGGAGAAGTTGAGTGAGGAGCAGTCCCTCAGGGCTCAGATCTCTGATCAGAATACCTTGCTAAAGGCTCAGCTGGGAGCAACGGGTCAGACGCCGGTCCAGAGGCACGAGACCTCACTGGCCAGAGAGGAGGAGCTGAATGCGGCCAGATATCAGGCCAACATGTATTTTGCAGAGAACATCCGACTCAGCAAGGAAATGGAGATGCTACGCCAGCAGCTTGGGTCCGAAAAACAGCGTGCAGATGCTGCCCAAGAATCGCTTCGGGCCACCCAAAAGGATCAAGAGGACCTCCTCGAGCTGCTGGCCGACCAGGAGCTCAAATTAACCAGCTACGAGAAGAACACATCGACGCCGAAATCAACTGAGAACCAGAGCCAAGCACACACCGAAACTACGTCGCAGGAGGGGATGCCAAGCGAGACTGCCAGCAGATAAAGACCACCACGATATTCAGATCGGAAGGAAGATGGAAGAGATGTTGACCCATACCCTGCATTCAAATTCGGAAACGATTGCTCGACTATCGCTTACCTCAATACACATGCATATGTATACATCTAAATTTTATTTGTTTTTATTTATACACTTACCAGCCTACACACATGCATACATACATACCGATAAATACATGGCCAGATCGAAATGGAAATCGCAATACGAATATTTTCATCGGTGGCGCTTGAAAACCGCATCGCAACCTTATCAGAGGAAGGGGAAGCTTACTAGAGGTAGCAATATGTAAGGCAGAGGTGCTGATTGTGGACATAGTTTTGGTTTTGCCACATAACTTTTGACCAATCGTATATTATACAGCCATATGTGAACTAATGAAAAGCTAGGGGTCTTAGATAACTGTCAGTTATATTGTGGTATTGTCTTTGGTTAAGAGGGGTATATTAGATATGTGGTAAAAGTGGACGTGTGTAACGCAGAGACGGAAACGTTTCCAATCCCATAAAGTATATATATTCTTCACCAACATCAATAGCCAAATCGATATACAGGCGATATACGATACAGACATGTCTGTCTTGTAGTTCCCAGAGACTATAAGAGCTAGAGCAACCAAATTTTGTTTCCAAACTCATGTGATTACACACTCCTAGCGAATTTCAAAGTTTCACCCCGCCCCCAAAAAGGACGAAAATCTGAAGCATCCACCATTTTGAAGATATGAGACAATGGAAAACGCAGTATCGTAGAAAATTACCATATCTACTAGGTTGTATTATAGCCAGAATGAAGATATTATTTTCAGTTTCTAAACCACCCCCTTTCAGCTCTGCAGCCGTTACTCATTCACTCTCTCACTCACACACTGCTCACATACTCTGCCTCGTGCGCCCTCTGGCAGAGCGGATATATAATCTATATTGTAGATGTAGATGACAGATGTAGCAACAACATGTTAACAGATAAAATATTAGAATAGACCTAGAAATTTTCTATATGAAATTTTATTTTTTCAATGAAAAAATACGAATGAATATGGAAAAAATGTATTTTTTGTTTATACCCGTACTCAAAAAAGAGTTAAGGGATATATTAGATTTGTGGTAAAAGTGGATGTGTGTAACGCAGAGAAGGAAACGTTTCCGACCCCATAAAGTATTTATATTCTTAATCAGCATCAATAGCCGAGTCGATAGAGCCATGTCTGTCTGTCCGTCTGACCGTCTGTCCGTCTTGTTTGGCGCCTGAATCTCAGAGACTATAAGAGCTAGGGCAACCAAATTTGGTTTCAAGACTCATGTGATATCACACTGCAGTATCGTAGAGAATGACCATATCTATCAGTTTGCTGAATCTGAATCAGATCGGATCATAATTATAGCCAGAATGAAGAAATTTTCAGTTGCTTCCCCCGCCTCCTCCTGACAGAGGTACACTACTCTATTTCTTTCTCGCTCGCACACTCTGCCGCGTTCTGTGCGGGAGCAACCCCTAGCGGAGGAGATGTAGAATATAAATATAAATGGTACATCTATAATCTACATGTTAGATGTAAAATATACATAGTAGATGTAGATAACAGATGTAGCAAAAAAATGTAATATGTAAAATTTTTTTTTTAATTCTAAAATTTTAAAAAATCATATGCTCAAAAAGGTATATACTGACTGAGTACGGGTATAAGTAGAGTCGCGTCCCCAGAAGCGACTCACACGTTCCTTGTGTTATAGAATCTTTTGTATGGGCATAGCTTTTACGTAAAACACATTTTTTTGAGTCCCTTTAGAATTTAATGCCCTGGAGGAGTTTACAAAGTAATTTTCAAATAACATAAACATAAAAACTATAGCAAAGCTTTAAAAAGATTTTGTCATTTATATTAATCTTAAGTCCCTGAGTCTATTTCATCTACCGATAAAAAGTACCATGTTTTTAGGGTACTCACACAAAATAATATACATATTATAAAAAACCATTTGACCTAGAACGCTAATTTTTGATTTAATAAAGAATAAAGTTCATAAATAAAGTTAATAAAGTTCTGAATAATGAAAAAATACATTTATTCCATATTCATTGGTAATTTCATTTAAAAAATTAAATTTAATATAGAAAATTGCTGAGTTTATTCCATTGATCGGCAGTGTATGTACATATCCTGACCGGGTATAAAAGTTGAGTAGCGGCAACAGAAGCGACTCACAACGTTCCTTCTCGTTTTGTTTCGTATTGAGTCATGTCCGGCCGGTACAAGGTCGTATTGAAAATAAAATTGACTAAAACGTTAATAAAAAACATCAAAAAATATTTAGAACATGAAGGTTCGTTTTAATTTGAGTTTCGATAATTGTTTCGATTTTCTTACAAAAGACTAATATTTCTATAAACAGCCGTTTGTATGGGTATTTATCTTAAGTGATGTAAAACAAGAAAATATGTTCCAAATGCAAAAGCTTTCCAAAAGAGATTACATGTTCAATTTGGAATATTTGAAATATCCTGGAAGTGGTGAGGACGGCACTAGTATTTCCATGACCGTAGCGTTACATACATATGTACAGTTGTGTTCAATGAAATAGTAGTGCCGCACATCACATCACTTTCAAAACTCTTTTTGAGACACTTCCAGTTATCCAAATTGAACAAACATTAGAAAACAGAAGAAATATCCATAAATTTCAATTCCATCTTCTTGTTTTAAATGACATAAGCCGAATACCCATAAAATATGCTGTTCAATGAAATAGTAGTGTTTTTAGAATATTGAAAAAAAACAACGAAACTCAAATAAAAACATTTATTTCATGTTCTTGGTTTTCATTGCGAACTTGCACCGGCCGAACATGGGTCATTAATATCTTGCCAACGCTTTAATAGGATTTGAGCCAATAATCCATGAACCACTTGCTAAAACTTGGCGCTGGTTGACGGATTTGCAGTTAAAACAATAATTTGCTTTGTTTTCTAATTTTTAAAAATTAATTTAATACAGCACTACTATTTTATTGAACAGCAGATATCATGGGTAGTTGTCTAAAGTCATGAAAAACAAGAAGATTGAATGCAAATGTAACGGGGTTTCTTCGAGTTTCTAGTGCTTACAATCCAGGCTTTCCGTTACGTGTTCAATTTGAAAGACTAGAAATCTCTCAAAAAGAGTTTTGAAAGTAGTGAGGTGAGGCACTACTATTATCACACAACTGTATGTATATATGTACTATATAGTATATACTGACTTAATACGGGTGTACAAGTAGAGTCGCGGCAATAGAAGCGACTTAACGTTCCCCCTCGATTTTTTTGCACAATTTCATTGAGCCATATCGCGATAAGCGTGGTTCTCGATACTGACATTTTACTTATAAAATCAAATAAATTAATGTGTAGCGCGAAGTTTCAATTTATTTGAACATAGACGATTAAAAAAGTCTTGTTTCATGAACACATAAAGATTGAAGGGGGAAATGGACGGTGGTCAAAAGATCTATTCCACGAAAGTATCGAGTATGTAAGTAATAACACTTTAAATTAAATTTTAAGATCTACAACGACTTTGCACTAATACATATAAGCACAGGACACACACGCATGTATTTTTGATTGAATATACACAAACTATGATCAATATAAACAGCCTTTTTTTAATCAAACTCGCAAAAAATTAAGTTTCACTCAGCTTAACCAAAAGCCATAAAACGCCGGGAAAATTTACTTAGGTGTGGACAGAAAAGTTTCGTGGGATTTACCGGAATGCAGCTCCTTGACTTTTGATAGGAAAAATATATAAATATCGCAATAAATATTTGTGGGATTTTAACATTTTAATTTTTTATTTATTGCCTGCCAGATTGGCAGAATCTACCACTGTGCGCCTGTGCGTTCCGCGTGACGCCTAGTTCTTAGATACTAAGTATAAGAGCTAGGAGAGCAAACAGACTTCTTTGCTATATAGAACATAGATGTAAATGTAAATACATATGTATGTATAGCAATATTTTTACAACTTCCTACTAAAATCTAGAAAACCTGTGTAAAAATTCAGTTAGGCTACGAGAGACGCAGAAGCATCATGAATTGTTCAATTGACTGACTCTGACTCATTTCGTCGTGGATTTGGACGAGGACAATGCACGAAACACGGGCCACACCAATACAAACTAAAGCAGGGCAACCGAATCGATTTGATGGGATACGGTATTCGCTTTCTTAGAAATGGAACGTAACAGAGGTACCACCATTTTTACAGCAAACAACGCATTGGCAATGAAAAGGAAAGAGATGGCAATGTTCCTGAATATGTACTGCTCACGAAAATGTACTATTATACAAGAAAATACAAAACAAATACTATTATATTTTGTACATACTTAGCTGTGTGAGGTGGTCTAGCCATGTGGTATTTGACTGGCCGGAATTTATTTTCTATGTGGACAAAATTCATTCACCATTTTCGAGGAAAGTGAAACCCTTTTTCTTTGAATAACACAGTGCGACAAATAAACTTTTGGAATGCACTTTGCATCTACAGCGTCGACATAAGCAAATTGCGTGGGTTGAAAAGATAAATTTATGGCCCTTCATTTGATTTGTATGATTTTGATCGGTTATAAGAGGGAAGATCAACTATTCCGAGGACTAGGATGTCATGCCGGATCTACTGGGAACATTTCGTCGTGGCACAGTTTTTTTTGGACCAACAGTCGAATTCCTTTCTAAATTAAACCTCTGTAGACCATCTCCAGAGGTAAATAATCCAAATCCAGTGGTACGAACCGTAACTATTACATTTACTTCTCAGAGTCGAGCATGCTTCCCTCATTGCAAGGGTAGGAACAAACAAAACTTCCGTCTCTTCAGACTAAAATCACTTTGCTCACGGCAACTCAGCTTATTTTTTTCACTTTATGCGTGAGCACATTTTTCACATGAACAAAAAGAATCCGAACACAGCAATGTATACCATTTTTCACATTTATTAACATAAATTGGTACAGCTTGATTTTCTGTTTTTGTAGAACATCATCTACGCGTGCTTAGTTGTGGGTTCAGTTGCTACATTTACTTCTTGTCACTTGAGATGGAGCTCTTAGATTCCCTGATCGAGGCAGAGCGACGACGCTTTGCCTCCTCACGCTTAGCCTTAGACTCCTTCTTGCGCTGCACCAACAGTTTGGCGTAGTCAGCGGCTGCCTCCTTAGAGGCAGTCTGGCGCTTCTTCTTCAGCGCGATACGACGGTGCTTCCTCTGCAGCACGACAGGGGTGATCAGACGCTGGATCTTGGGGGCCTTGGAAGTGGCTTTCTTGTTGTCCTTGGCGGGCAGCGGACGGCGCACAACAAAACGGCGCACATCATCTTCCTTGCTCAAGTTGTACAACTTGCGGATCTTGCTGGCACGCTTGGGACCCAGGCGACGGGGAATGGTGGTGTCGGTCAAACCACCAATATCCTGCTCGCCTTTCTTAATGACGACCAGAGCCAGAACAGACATGTTGGCATCCACAATGCAACCGCGAACAGACTTTCGCTTGCGCTCGCCAGTGCGGCGTGGGCGGTAGCAAGAGTGTCCCTTCTTCAGCAGTAGACGCACACGACCTAGTCAAAATAAACGTTTATTGACAGTCAGTAAGCGCCGAATTAGGGAATTTGACAGTGTCTTACCGTGGGTCAGCACACCCTGCTTCATGGGGAAGCCCTGCTTGTCGTTGCCTCCTGCGATACGGAGCTGGTAACCCTTCCACTCATCACCGAGAATATCGGCTTCCACAACCTGGCCCATACGCTTCTCGTAAAATACACGCAGCTTGTGTTCGTCGACAACTTCGAAGAGCTTTTGGCATCCCGTAGCGGGATAGGAAACGTTGAGCTGCAACACAAAAACAAAAAGTTCAACACCATTAGCTATGCACGTACACACATATGTATGTGTATCCAAATACACAAATACGAGTTATCTTGAGAACTATCTCTTATTTTCAATGCAATCACTTATTATTTTCATTCGAAAATTGTTAATTTCACTTCTATAGTGTTAACACATTTGTACTCATGCAACATTTTTGAATGTTTTTCGGTCTTATTGCACGATTTTCACAAATTTTTAGCACACCTTCATACTGTTGGTCTGTTTGCAGGCAGCGCAGAAAAAAAAAGAATCGGCCGAGGTCTGTTTGCAGCAAGCGCAGGAAATAGAGATGGGCAGGCGGACTTATCGATCAAATATACCGCCTGACCCACGGAAATATACCGAAATATACCTTTCAATTTTCATAATATACCGTAAGTATACCGCGGAAAATCATTACTCAATTTTGATATTCGATTTAATATTACAAGCTAGTTAAGACTCTCAAAACTGAACAAATAATTTTATTTGATTGTTGAATCAATTATCTGCAAGATTGGTTTATATTAAGGACTTTTCAATTGGAATGCTTTTAAAAAGAGATTTTAGCAAAGAAGGTCAACAAAAATGTCCCTTTTTTAACATATTAACTACACGGTAACTACAAATTTGCTACATATCAACAACAGATATATGGAGTACTAGCAGACTGCGCGTTTCTCTGCTTACTAAAAAATTCAAATTCAAATTCAATTCAATTCCATTCATGCTTAAAAATGGATTCAATGTTTCGGAATTCATCGAAATTTAACAATGATAATCAAAAGCAACAAATATACTCACACAAATTGCAATTTTTTCAGAAAACAATTTTTAAATTTTCAACAAAGGTATAAAAACAAAATATATTATAAAATGTTCAGTTCTACAGAATGACACAAATTTTTAGACAAAAATGTAGATTTTTTTTTCGATTAATTTTTAAAATTTCGAGGATGCAATTTGGTGCACGCGTTGCGGAGAAATGAAATGAAATACTTTTGGACTTTTGAACCAAATTTAAGATTTTTTAAAATTTATTTTTAATTCTTATGGAAACTATCAATAGAAAAGTCCAAATTTGCTTGTGTAAGTAATGCCAGATTAAAAAAAAACCGAATGTAATTTGGTGCACGCGTTGTGGAGATAGCCGCTTACGCATAGATTTTTTAATTTTTTTTTTTTATAGTATAGATGTAAATTGTGAATACCGTTCTCTTAAATTAATGTTAAAATTCTGTTTTACAAGTTGCTTAGAAACCTAAGTTATAATGAAATTTCTCAGATTGATATGTTTATTTTAAACCTATTTATGCATTTAATTAGATGCCTCTATTTTTATTTCCCGAAGAGGAAATAAGAAATCGGAGATGGACTAGTTGCAATGACAAGTATCAATACATTCAAGGTACCAATAGTGGCTCAGAGCGCCAGAGTAGCAAGGGCTACTTCAAATTTTAAAATAATATATATATTCCGCTCAAATACACTTTATATAAATACGCAGAACAGATTTCTATATAGAATAGGGTTTAAGCCTGCAGATAAGCAGATATATATATATATATATGTATTAGATATTATAGCGTGTATTAGTTAAATATAAATATTATTTTTGTATATAGAATAGGGTTTGAGCCTGCAGATAAGCGGTTTTATAGCATTATATTAATAGCCTTTTTACACTGGGCGCGTCTGCTATCGATATCGGAATAAACGCAATGAAGCAGAAAAGGCGTTTACATTGGCAGACGTGCGTTTTGAATTTGGATTTGACAAGGAAATAAAAACAAATTTTGAGAACTCAACAGCATTATGCAAGACGACAAGAAAATGGATGAAAGAGAATTAATTCTCATATTTATTTATTATTTTCAGACATTTCTTTGTAGAGTTTGTGGGAGTTCTTCTTCAAATTATGAAAACCATCGAAGTTCGTCTCCAGCAGTGTCTTAATGCCATCAGGGGGTCACAAAAATGTCGTATGATAATAATACAATCAGTTTCAAGTATTTTATTTAATGAATTTATGTATATTATCACCTTTTGCACAACCATACATTTTTAGCGCCAAAATTTGATTTTTGATCTACAAGTTTTTGTTGTTATTAGTGGTGATAGTTGCGCTGATAGGCAGAAAAGTGAAAAAATGTGCTGTTAAGCGCAAAAGCAATCGAATATATCCAATATATGAATCAGAGACCGACGCAACTTTTTACCACCACTAGGGCCCTATGCTTAACCTATGTAAAAAAAACTGCGTCTCCGGCAAGACGCAAAGAAGCATGACGCAGCCCCAATGTAAACAGCCTATAAAATGTTAAATAGCTATTAATACTTATGTCCGATTGAGACTAGACTGAATCTGTGGGATACGATATCCCTAGATATCACATGTCGAAAACGCAACTCTGAACGCAGGTTGCCATACACACAAAAAATTGTTTATCAGCACGTGTGTTGTGATTTCTATATTGTTATTAAAATCTTTGCAAAATGGGCAAGCCGAAGAAGGCCAATGTGGCGATAATAAAAAATGTAAGCTTGGAAAAACAAATAACAGAAGGAAAGGTTGCGAAGGCCAAATCCAAAAGCAAGTTCAATTTACGCGACGAGGACTCATCGGTATGGCTTGAATTATAGACCAATCTTCCAGAATTCTAGCTAATCCCTCATCTTGCAGAACATAGATGCTAAGAGCAGTCAAAAGATTTTGGCGGCTGCTAAGAAACAGCAGTTGGAATTAAACGAGGAGAACTTTCCCAGCTTGGTGACTGTTAAGAAAGTAAACTTCAGTCTGAGTAAGTCAATAATCGTTTCGTGTTCAACCCAACACACTAACAGAAAAGTCTCGTCTCTGTTTAGACGATGTCCACGCAAATGAAAATGAGGAGGTCATCGAGGCCGACTTCATGGTCGACCTGGATATGGATGATGACGATGTTGCCGCATTTGAGCGCTTCCAGAACCCGGCTAAGGACGTCAAGCGCACGCTCCAACTGTCCGAAATTATCGCGCAGAAAATCCAAGAAAAAGAAGCTGATATACACAACAAAATCTCGGACGCCGGCTCGCTCAAAATCGAAGAGATTGATCCCAAGGTAAAAGAGATGTACGAGGGTGTCAGGGACGTGTTGAAGCGTTACCGCAGTGGCAAGGTTCCAAAGGCCTTCAAAATCATACCCAAGCTCAGGAACTGGGAGCAGATCCTATTTATCACAGAGCCACATAACTGGAGTGCAGCCGCCATGTTCCAGGGCACCCGCATCTTTTGCTCAGTCTTGTCGCAAGCAATGGCCCAGAGGTTCTATAACCTGGTTCTGTTGCCTCGTGTGCGCGACGACCTTTGCGAGTACAAGAAGCTGAACATGCACCTCTACAATGCCCTCAAGCGGGCTCTATTCAAGCCGGCCGCGTTCATGAAAGGCATCATTCTGCCCTTGCTGGAGTCTGGCGATTGCACTCTGCGCGAGGCCATCATCTTTGGCAGCGTTGTGGCTCGCAACTCCATACCCGTCCTGCACTCATCAGCCTGCCTGCTGAAGATTTGTGAAATGAGCTATTCCGGTGCCAATTCCATATTCATTCGCTTCTTCCTCGACAAGCGCTACGCCCTACCTTATCGCGTGGTCGATGCGGCTGTCTTCCACTTCCTAAGGTAAGTTCCATTGCCGTTTATGACTTTTTTTTTCAACTGACTACACATAATTTACGTTCTGCCCGTTTAAAAATAGATTCGAAAACGATAAGCGCGAGCTTCCAGTGCTATGGCATCAAAGTCTGCTTACATTTGCCCAGAGATACAAGAACGATATATCTTCTGAGCAGAGGGATGCCCTTCTTCAACTGTTAAAGTCAGTAATTTGATAACTACAAACAAGCATAGTAGTTTCATATTTTCCGATTGCAGGAAAAAATCTCATCCGAAAATCACGCCAGATGTGAGAAGAGAACTTCAGGCAGCCACCTGCCGCGATGTTGAAATGATGGAGACCGATAATGGTCTGGCTGCTCAGCCCGTCAAAATGTACACAGATGCTGATGTTGGATACGATGGCTAAAAACATGTTATTTGGGTTTACGGACTCTACGGTTCCCTTTGAAGATGTTCGATCGAGTCCGTTTAGTTTCCGATACTGCGTTTTTATGTAAATATGTCTACATGCAGTGGTTGCTGGGATGCTCTACTATAATAAAAACTATATTCAATGAATGTTAAATGCTTAATATGAAAAACAAATTTATTTTTTACAATTTTGCATTAGTTTATATTTTTTTTTGCGGTCCGGCGCAGTCGCATTGGTTTCGACGGAGGACGACGATACTATACATTATGTATGTAGTTTAATAATTAAATATTAAAGTTTTTAATTAATAAATATAATTATGTAACCAAAATATTTCTAAAAGTTTCGTCACTATCTTTAGTCTCTAAGTATTGTTTCGTTATCTCACTCCAACATTTTTACTTTTTAATTTATTATATTTCCTTTTTTCGTTCGTTTATTTAAGGGCACACAAATCATGGAAACGGGTTACCAACCGGCAGAGCCAGCCGGCGGTGACGATTTGACTGGGTTTAGGTTTAATTGGGATCAATTGGAATAATTTACAATAGTATCTACACAAGAGAATTGAAATTAGTCAGTCAAGATGCTAAGTATTGAAGCTCATCAATCGTTAGATTTGGTTTTTGTTCTGAGCGGAACTTTGACTTCCTTGAAAACTTTCCATAGACGTACAGATAGATGTAGGTACATATGTATGTACATACATATTCAATCCTCAATGGAATATGAGTTCTTAATGTCGTCAATGAGTTGGAAGTTCAAGAGAATGTAACTTGCTGTTCTCATTGACATTTTTTAATGTTTTAATAGTTAATATTTAGAAAGGTGTGGATTTGTGAAAGATAAATAATCAAAGAGAGGGTACACGTACACTAATACAAATCCAATGATCACTTCTATATAAATAAGAAATAATATTTTTTTAATTTAGGGCTTACCATAGCCCTTAACTGAAAATAAAGTTGAAAAATTTATTCTTTCTTCTTCTTGTCCTTGATCGTATTTTATTTATTATACTTTGCTATATATATTTGTTGGATTTGTTTGTTATGGGACAGTTTTTAATAAAAACAATCAAACATTCTACCCATTGGTCCGAGTTGTGTACGAATTTTCATTCATTTAATAGACTCAAATTTAAATATACAGTTCCATACACATTATTTTTGTGTTTTTTTGGGCTCAAGTGGTCATAGGTTCCGCAATTGAATTAACAATAATTAAACGATATGTATCCATTTTGAATGACACAGTTTTGTTAACGTTTAAAATTTCCTAAGCTTCTATGTCTTGTCTTTCTCTTTCTTCAATTTTACAACAGCTTTAATCGATCTACACATCATCTATTCTGTGCCAAACTTGCTGTTGAAAACTCGACGAATAAAAAAATGTTTGATCCAGGTTTGTGTCACGCAGTTCGAAAATTTCAAAATTTAAATGTTTTAGCTGGCATTCTAGGTTCGTCCAGCGAAAGGTCGCTCATGGAAAATAGCAAACAAATCGAGCCGGAAAAATCATACTTTTTGATCAGAAAAGCAGACCACAGTGCTACAAAATGAAAACTTTTCAGTCGAATCGATGTAACTGATATGTAATACCCGGTACTCAATTACTATGTATATGTATTTTATCTCGCTTTTGTTCTCTGTCTCTCTCCACCAACGAACCGTTATACATATCTCACTGACTTCGCTCGAATCTAGAGAATCGACATTGAAGGGGATTACGGGAAATTGTTTTCTTCTTTCTGGCTAAATTATTGATCCAAACTGGTAGATACGATTACTCTTTATGACTGTGCTTCGGTGAGGGGTCGTGGCACATTTAAAAATACATTTTTTACAGTGTCTTATCCCAGGAGTCTGCAATGTATACGTTTTGAGATCGGAAAAGCTTCCTTTACTGTTTTTGTTTAATACATCTAAAGGAATATAATATAAGCCTATACTCCTTGAGTACCGCGTATACAATACTTGGGATGGTTAGTCCCTGGTTGAGTGAGTCATAGACCATCTTTTAAAGTTTTGGAAAACTGGATATGTAAGCCGAAATATCGTCCAAAAGTAACTTTGCGATGGTTTCCACAAGATTTCACTGTTTCATGCGAGATGCCTGGGTGTCAGTGTATCGTGTCTGAATGATAGACCGAAGTGCTGGAAAGGTTCATGGTATTTGATGGTCTGCATTTGAATTAATTTATACATAATTTGAACTCATGCATCTGGTTCTGCAAAATGTCAAGAAACATCAGAAGCTGGGTACTACATATAAGGTACAGATTGATTTACTAAAAAGGTCATAAATATTTAATTTTACAATTTTAATTATTCGTAAACTATTTGATTGGGGTTGTAACTAACGCTACCAAAAATATACCTTGCCATATAAACAAATTGTCTTATGCTGGAAAGCTACATCTTTAGGTATAGCCAAATACCATTCTATGGAAACTAATTATACATCATTACAAATTTTGACAGACATTTTTAAGCCTCAATTTTCATTAATATCAACAGTCCCTTAACAAGTTATTTGAATTTTATAAAAACATTTTTGCAAGTTTCTACAAATTTAACAGGCCTGCAAACGAATTTTTGTTTCGTGTAAAGTGAAAAACTAATGTAGCACAGTGTACTAATTATAACTAAAATGATCCCAACTGATATGCTGTTTGATTTCAAGAAGCTAAAACAATTTTTTCACAAGTTTTTCGGCTAGAAGCGTATTAGAAGCATAATGAATCAGCCTTCAGAAGGTGATTAAGGTAGAACTGAAAATGCATTGGCCGGCTCCTATCGGCATACATACATATGTTTGTATGCATGTGTAAATCTGTATGTATAGTGATGTGTGAGCTCACAAGGATCCAAATTAATATGAATACATACATATATGATTAATATTTAGCCAACATAAACACGGCCTTTGTAGTAAGATTCGAATATGACTGTAATTTTATGCTCTAAAATTTTCAAAATCAATTTCATTTCTACATATACATACATATGTATGTATGTAAATATATGTATTCGCGTACGCCCTTATATAAATACATACGAGTTCTCACATTGTTTGTTTTTTTATCATTCGATTTCCGACTTAAATCTAATATGTATTCAGTATTCAGTTTATGCTATGTATCGTATATTAAACAACCCATGATTAGAGTAAAAGTCAAAAATGCAATTCTGGACAAGATTTTCTGGTGTATGCATTTCTCTCACTGTAACTCTGCTTTGTATCGACCACCTACCTGTGCTTTTACTTTACAGATCACACTAGATCGTCATCGCCCGAACGGTAGGCCCACGGCCACCGCCCTCCCACCAAAACACGCGTATACGTACAATAAAAAAAACACAACCATAGTTGAGGGCCTGGCACTGTAGCGAGTCCCGTTCGCGTGCTGCATTGCCGCTGGCTCCTCACCTGCATTGCAGTAAGAGAGAAGAGAGTGAAATATGCTCTCAAAATATCACAGATCCTCTCCCTCCAGAACGCGACTTACCGTTAAGCACATGTACTACAACCGTCTCCGTAATCTCGTTGCCCAGCATACAGGTGTAGTTCCCGGTATCTTGTCGATTCGCATTGGCAATGTATAGGCGACTCAGAGCTCGTCCAGGAAGCATATCCGTTTTCACACTGCGAAAACACATATTTACTTATGCGTGTAAATGGAAATGAGCAACTATGACACTGTAGGTGCGTGTGAGACATGTGAAAAACAGTTTCAACCTCGAGTGCAATGGTTTTCTCAAACGCAATCACACATTTTATGATATAACCTAGTAACCTAGTACCTGATGCCACCCCGACTGGTGTCATAGTTGAGCAGACGGGGTCCGTGTCGCCAGGTGATGTAGGACGATGGATGTGGAATTTTGGAGATGACACACTGCAGCTCGATGGTGCTGCCAGCCTTGTAGTACTTCTCCGGTGTGGCCGATCCTCTCTCGTCGAGAATTTCCACGTGAGGAACTGAAAAGAGTTAAGAAGATTGTATAGAGTTGTCAAGTACTCAGAAGGGAATCGGAAGTTGCTTACCAATTATAGTTAGATATACGAGGAGCACTAGGGGAGGATGCGAGGAGACCTGACACTCGTAGGGACCCTCATCGCGCTCATTGGCAAACTGTATAAGAAGCTTCCAGTCATTAGGCTCCTCGAACTCGAGCGAGTAGCGCGAGTCGCCGCTATAGGTGTGCTGGCCGAAGGTTATCAGGGTGAGGTCCTCGCCTCTACGCCGCATCCATGACACCGTCTTGCCCTGCAGGTCGTTGACGCGGCAATGCAGATACACGTTCGAGGAGAGCTGGGTGCTTATATTAACCGTCGTATAGGGATCAGCAAAGAAAGGGAACGGCTCGTGCGTGGTCGTCTCGGTGACCTCCAGCTCCTCATCTTCCGGCGTGTCTGTGAACGGCGACGAGAACTCCTGCCAGAAGTTCCTCGGGAACGTGTCAAAGGGATCGCCAGCTCTGGGACGCTTCACTATATTTAATCACATACAGAATAGAGGAAAAGGTAAAATAAAGTAAAACATTACTTAGGGCCATTAGGTAAGGGCCCCACTTACATGTTGTCGAAGTAGATCCCGACCCAATGTGATGTAGTGATGAGTATATAATTGCAAATATCCAAAATAATCTAGGCCTCATCACTGCAAAGAGGGACAATATGGCAATTCCACTCAAACTCTGCTTAGTGATGCTGTCTCCACTCACCGCACGATATGCACATACGAATTTGCTTGACTGTAACCGATTCTATTTTGATCCAAGTGCATCCGTAAGTGCCAGTCCTGGCAGCCTCATCGTTCCGTATTCTATGCGTCGGGACAGTCAAGGCAAAGACAGGGAAAATTTACTTCCCACTTTTGGTTGCGGTTCTTTCTCAATATTTATCGATTAAGCATTAAGTTAGGGCATTTTGCAGTAGATGTTAGGTTTACGTCAATTTTGCTAAAAGCATTTGAGCATCTTAAAGTTTTTCAATATTATTTCTTTTTTAAAAACTCAAAGGCTAGTAAACGATTATTAACCTTCTTGCGTTGCGTGTGTATTTATTTTTTCGCAAATGCCTTTGGCTGTGGCTGCCTTAGATGACCAATAAATTTGAATGTAGGTCAGGGCAGGCTCTGCGCATGGACAGCATCCGCAGCATTTCGCTCTTTCGGTACACACACCACACTCCTTCAACATTAACAGAAAATCACTTACATCTACAAACTCATATGTACATACTTACATATGTATGTATGTGTGTAAATATTTACTTACATACGTACAATATGATCATTCTAAATAATTTAATGCCATATGATCCATATGGCCTATTCGTGTGTTTTTGTATGTATTTAAAATTAGCCAGTCTATTGATTCTACTGATGGTAAGTATTCGTAGCTTGTACTTATTCAAAGCAAGGCAAACCTTAACTTAAGGCGAGCGTTTTTTCTCCCTCCTATAATTTTAGTTTATAAATTTTTCATTTTTTTCAACATAAGATGCATAATAAAAGCAGTAAAAAGATTATTTACAATATATTTAACAGTACATTCAAAAATAATTATTTGACCCTCAGTTCAAAAAGCGATAGTTATCGATACGCCGGTAGATAAGATGTCCTCACAGAGATATTTCTATGGACATATTGTTTTGGCGGGAAGAGTACGCTAATAAAATCCATGTACCAAAACCAAGCCGGCAAAATACATGTTGTTAGTAAAACTAAATTTTAGCGCATTTTTATGTTTCTCAAACTAATTTCAAAGTTTATTTTATCGAGCGTACATGTACACTTCCTGCGCATGTGCAGTTATGGGCGTGTTGGTGAGCGAGCATTAAATAATTGAGAGAGCGAGAATACAGTAGCTTTCCGAAGTATTCCCACACCACGTGCTGGGACTCAGTTCTTAATATTCACCATGTTTGGTGATCGCCCATGGACTTATTAAGAAATCATAAGTAGCAGGATAAATGGTATAAGTCCCCATAAGTTCTTGTACTTTTAGTTATAATTATATGCGAAGAAATATTAAATATTAATATATTAATTAACGACAGTTAAATCAGCTCAAGGCGAACAATTTTTGCTTGCACTGTGCGCACATAGTAGCCACATGTGCCGCCCTTATCTTTTCGGTGGTGGTGCCATGTGGGAAAAACTAATGAAGGGAGGACTGAGAGCACGAGCCGGGAACACAGACAGAATGACATACATAAGTCGCGCAACGTTACACACAGGCACACACACAACCGCACATCGATATCACAGAGGAAGAACCGTTCATTCGTTTTCGTGCCGTTCACAATTTGCATTGAATCACTTTTTCATTTCTTTTTCTGTTTTATGTTTCTGTTTGGGTAAACGTCAACGGCAACAAAATGCTTTGAATATTAATCAGAAAAACTACGCCTGAAAATCAAAAATCAATTTGAATTCTACGCGGTGAAGGCAGAAAAAAGGGAGTGCGGTACTGCGACACCGGCGAGCCATCGACGAGAGATAGACATACGTACAGACATACATATGTATGTACATTTGCATGTGCGTATGTACACACATACATAGGTTCTAGAAGCAGAGGTTGCGGCAGCAGCGTAAGCATTTTGACGTTGCAGTTCGACGAACAGAAAACAGAAATACAAAAATCAGAAACCAGCCGGCAGCAGAGATTAGGAGTCGAGTTTCTGGCACCGTGTCCTAGAAAAATAGGAAGAAAGATAAAGGAAATGGATGAGAATTCGCATGTACTGAGTATGCTTGGTGGCTTGGCTATTGGCATTGTCGGCTTTCAGTTCTTTCGCAATGTTTTGCCCTGGATATACACCAACGTGGTGGGGCCGACGGTCTTCGGATCTACCGTAAACCTTGCCAAAATGGGCGAATGGGCAGGTGAGTGAAAAATGGTTCCGTTCGATAAGGATTTTGGCGACTTCTGATAAGGAAGAGAATCCGAGCTAATTTCCATCTATTTCAGTTGTTACTGGGTCCACGGATGGTATTGGCAAGGCCTACGCCAAAGAGGTATGTAAACGGCCATGGATAGTACAAACCACTAGCCCTAATCAAAGTCCATTCAACTATGACTTGACAATTGGGAAGCGCGCAAAAAATGCAATCATAGAATACCCATTAAGAGGGAATGACTTCGACATTTCTTGCGAAAATGCATTGGCCGAGTAAACCTACACTTTGGAATTGATCTTCAGTCGCACCAGCCACTCAGCCTTCCCGTCCAGCGTTCACTAATTGTTTTGACTTATCAGCGGATCGCTATATTTGCTGCCTCCTCCTCTCTATACAGTAATTTTTGTTTATTCTGGGCGGCTCCCAGCTGTATTTATTACCCACTTTTGACAATCGACTAGAATATTACATAGTGGCTTTCGAGCACGTGTCCCCCTAAGGGCTGTACCCGGTCAAAGCTTTATTTCACATTTGCATGCAGTCTGGAAGAAAGAGGCAGAAAATGGTTCAATGTTCACTTCAAATTTCTATGGACGGGGAAGACAAACAATAGTATTTCCTTCTCATATTCTACTGTAATTGCTTGGGGATGTAATGGTTTTGAACCAAAAGCCTACATATCCAAAGAATTGTCAAGCGTTCATAGAATATTAATAAACATCTTTTTTCTAAATTTTCAGCTAGCTCGAAAAGGACTGAAGCTGGTGCTTATCAGTCGATCGTTGAATAAACTGAACGACGTTGCCAAGGAAATAGGTTAGCCGCAGCTTGATTTACTTTATACTGGTTATAAAATTTCTTGTCGTGGCATACTTTCAGGCGAAGAATTTGGCGTGGAGGTTCGTACCATTGATGTGGATTTCACAGGCGGCCCTGAAATCTATGAAAAGATACGCGAAAAAACCACTGGCCTGGACGTCGGTGTGTTGGTGAACAATGTAGGAATCAGCTACAGTCATCCCGAATACTTTCTGGACTGCTACAATGCGGATCCGACGTTTTTGAACAATATTGTGGCAGCCAATATACACTCGGTAACGCATATGAGCGCATTGTTCTTGCCGAGCATGATTTCCAAGCGCAAGGGAGTCATCATAAACTTGTCGTCCACTGCCGGCGTCATTCCTAATCCCCTGCTGAGCGTCTACAGTGCTACCAAGGTGAGTAGACGGTGATGAAGAACCTTTAGAGCACAACCTTACCTACTTTCTCTGGTTTCATCCTTTTATTAGGCCTTTGTCAACAAGTTTAGCGATGATCTGCAGACGGAGTATAAGGAGCACGGCATTCTCATTCAGAGCGTCCAGCCGGGCTTCGTGGCCACCAACATGTCCAAAATCCGCAAGGCCAGTGTGTTTGCGCCGTCGCCCGAAACTTATGTAAAGTCTGCGCTCTCAACTCTCGGTATTGCCAGTCAGACCGCTGGATATTTGCCCCATGCCCTGCTCCAGCTAGTTATCCACTTCACAGAGGCTGTGTTCGGTGATCAGTTCGCCCGCAGTTTGGTTCTCAAGAATATTTTGGGCACTCGTAAGCGTGCACTTCGGCGCCTCGCCAAGGGTCAGTAGATCCTATGACTCTCTTGCCTGCAGTGCCGGAACCCAATGATAGAAGGATACATTTAAGAGAAGTTTAGTAACGAATCGATGGATTTTAGGTGGTCGGTAGCCATAGCAAACGGAATTTGACTAGACTCGTGTCATACATACATTTATTTGCAAACATAAACTTTAAATACCAAAAATGTTTCCAAATTCAATCAAGTTTAAATAGCTTTTTCAGTTAAATACGATTGCTTATTATAAAACGAAATGCTCCTGTAGTGTCATTGCTACTTCGAAAAATACATGTGTATATACGTACCGTACAATGCATTTTAAGCATGAAGAAAGATCGATATTCTTAACGGCCAGCATCTATGCGTTCAATCACTAACCATACACAGCGGCTATTAATAGCTGTCACACTTTTTTAAAGCGATGCTACTCAAAATCAAGCATTCTCACACTTGCAGCCCTTATAAATTCCTATTCTTACGTTTATTGTCATTTGATTCCACATAATTATTATTTCGACCAGGTGATATTGAAAGCTTTTGAGCTTTCTAGCATTTGTTCAGAGTTTGCACTTAAATGGAAACGGGGGGGAACGTTTAGAATCTAAACTTTAGATTCTACATCTCCGCTAGCGGGCGCTCGCGCACCAAGTGAGGCAGAGTGTGCGAGCGAGAAAGAAAAGAGCGTGGCCTCGCGCTGGAGGTGGTGGGGTAACCACTGCAAATTAATTTCTTCATTCTGGCTATAATAATAATAATCTAATCCAGATACGGCAATCTGGTAGATGTGGTAATTCATACTGCGTTTTTCGTTTTTTTGTATCTTCAAAATTTTGGATGACACAGATTTTGAAATGCACTTGTAACAGTGTGATATCACATAAGTCTGGAAACAAAATTTGGTTGCTCTATCTCCTACAGTCTCTGCGAGCTAGGAGTTTCATTCTCAGCATTACACACAAATCTAATAAACCCGTTAACTCTTCGAGTACGGGTGTAATAACATGAGTTTTGAGCAGAAACTTCCAAATAGCTTTTTATTTATTTGGAAAATTGGTACGTCAGTTACCAGTGGCTTCGTACCCATACATTCATAGTGAGAGGGACAAAACCGGTACACGAGAAAACATCCCTTTACACGCTGGGCTTGATGTCTCTCGGCTCGTGTCACGTCATGAGCCGAACGAGGCAGACACCAGAGCCGACCGCGAAAGACCCCACAAGTCGAAGACCTGGGAACGTCCATGATGCAATTGTATAAGGTGGTCTCGTCGGAAAAATTAGTCCCTTAACAATGCTTACAAAAAAGCTGTCTCTTCAACAAACGAGCACGCACTGAACGTTAAGGGACTGAAACCCGAACGATTCGGCAGCCGACGAGACCACCTTATATAATTGCATCATGGGAACTTCCGCTGAAAACAGAACTGTGGTTCGATATTGGCATCGATATTTTTGCAATTAATTGGAAGTGCTGCTACTAACTAACCATACAATACAGTAATAGCCTGTTTAAGCATAGTATCCAGCACCGCGGAATCCAGCAACATGAGCGGAAACCACAGATTTATATCGATAGTTGCCTATCGGGACCGTGTGTGGACTGATAGCCTTTTTACACTGGGCGCGTCTGCTATCGATATCGGAATAGACGCAATGAAGCAGAAAAGGCGTTAATAGCCTTTTTACAGTGGGCGCGTCTGCTATCGATATCGGAATAGACGCAATGAAGCAGAGAAGGCGTTTACATTGGCAGACATGCGTCTTGAATTTGGATTTGGGTGCTTGATGACAAGGAAAGAAACACAAATTTTTGAAAATCAACAGATTTATGCAAGACGGCAGAAAAATTGACGAAAGAGAATTGATTCTCATATTTATATATTAATTTCAGACATTTATTGTAGAGTTTGTGGGAGTTCTTCTTCAAATTATGAAAACCACCGAAGTTCGTCTCCAGCAGTGTCTTAATGGCATCAGGGGGTCAGAAAAATTACGTATGATAATAATACAATCAGTTTCAAGTAATTTATTTAATGATTTTATGTATATTTTCACCTTTTTGCACAATCATACATTTTTAGCGCCAAAATTTGAGTTTTGATCTACAAGTTTTTGTTGTTATTAGTGGTGATAGTTGCGCTGATAGGCAGAAAAGAGCAAAATTGAGCAAAAGCAATCGAATATATCGAATAGACGCACATTAATCAGAAACTGACGCAACTTTTTGCCACCACTAGGGCCCTATGCTTAACCTATGTAAAAAAAACTTCGTCTCCGGCAAGACGCAGAGAAACATGACGCAGCCCCAATGTAAACAGCCTATGAGAGAACAGCTGATACCCAGCTCAGGAATATATACCTTACAATTCTTCCTGAGGTGAATGTTTTGCAACAATATATGCCGCCACCAACACAATCATTTCCTCATCAGAGTGCATTTTTTCCCCTTTGTTAATTTTATCAGAATTTTACAGTTGGCTCTGTTTACAAAACACAGCTGATTCATCAACCCTGTTTTAGCTATGTTCCGCACCCTCACGGAATAACTAGCAAATTCCTTGCAGCAATTTTCCGCGGTGCTGGAGACAGGCCTTTAGCCAATTTTAGCATTAGAAGCGAGATTTTTGTAGACTTCTGGAAGGAAAAAATAATGATTTTCGTGGTGTTCGGGAGAACTCTCACATACACGAATGTAAATCATTAGAAATAAATTAATTTGAATAATTTAATTTGTTATTCATTGAGCTATTCATGAAATGTAGCCCCAAATCTTTTCTGTCCATATTAATTATTTGGTTGATATATAAAATGTTTTAAAAATACGTAGAACGTGCTGTTGTCAAAACTGGTAACTCAATAACTCGAGTTTGTGCCAGTGTAGACGCCAATTTTGAGTTATTGAGTTAACTGAACAATCGATAGGTAACTCATGTCCAGTGTAAATAGGATATAAATTGATGTATCACTTGGTGGGAGCTGTCACGTTCCCCTCTCTTCGGGTCGTTAAAAGCAGTGAATTTGAAAGTGTGCGCTGAAGCCAGTTCTCAGTGAGAACTTCTCAAACACAATTAACATATACGCGACAGCTGCCACTGAAGCTGAGAGCTCCCAGAGCCGAGGACTTACAAGCCGAAGCGCTTTGGGAGCTGTCGCTGTAAGATCGAATGGGACAGACGTTTCGCTTGTGTGAATTGATACATTCAAATACTGTATTGTATGGCTTGTGGCTGTGCGGCAACCGTGACCATGCGATATATGTATATATATGGAATTATCTAAATCATAACATAAAATTTGTTTGTTTGTGAGTGAAGTAGGAAAAGTGCTTGTGCTTCTCGGGTATGAAACGCATTTGTCAGCGTTATCAAATTGCAGTCATCCGAAGATTTTTTAATCTCCACAGTAGCAGCAGTGCGCAAAACCTAACAATAACAACAAAAACAGCCATGTCCGCGAATGTAATCAAAGTCTCTTGTTTTGATTTCTTGTAGCATCAATTGGCACTATGATAAAGGGACGTCGGCAAACGCAGTTGTTATCACATCCCATCCCATCCATATGGCTGGCAGTAATCAGTAATCAACTTGTTGCGGTTCGCGCTACTGCCTGGTATTGATTTAATACAGACATAGTTTCCCAATATTGATACGATACTAAAAACTGGCATATTGCTCGGTGCTCAGCCCCACTCACGGTTAGCTTTGGTGGTGGTTGCGGAAGTGGGAATCGGAATTGATGAAATTGTTGGAAACTATTTTTAATAGTGCCGACGGCCACCAGTCCACGCAACGGTCAAAACCACAACAGGAGCTCGTCTTTGACAAGCGTGGAACGCGACTTGAGACTACGGGGAATATACGGAAAGGAGACAAGAGCAGAGAGCAGAGAAAGAGAAAGAGAGAGCTGTTTCAAAAATGTTAGGAACTCATCAAATATTCAGATCCGAAAAAGGGCGAGCAACAACTACAAAACAGTAGAGCACAACGGATAACGAGAGTGCCAGTGGCAGTGGCAGCGACAGTGACAGCGACGGCCAAAGCGGGAACGGCCAGTTGTGGTCCGACAACGCACTGAATATCAAGCGCCAGGCCAGCTGCCCACATCACATCAACAATGGCGAGCCGCCGTCTGCCGCTGTTTCCCATCGAGCCCGAGCCGCCAGCAACGCCCACACAGCGGCTCACGCTCTTGGCAACCCGGTGAGTGTGGGGGTGGGTGAGTGGGTTCGTGCATCCTTTGCGTGTACGTGTCCCATATTACCTGGAACTTGGTTTTGTTCCTGTTTCTAGATACACCTCACCTGAAAGGGTGGTGTGGCATGTCGATATGTGTGCGGGCACTGTCATGTTTATTAATAGACTCATGTGCTGATGTGATTCTGATTCCTTTCGCTGCAGCCTGCTACGTGCATTGCAATTAAACTGGAGGATTATCGTATCTGGCATCACGCTGACGCTCTTGGCCGTCATCTGGTATTATCCCACGTTCTTCTTGTTCTTTGCATTCGTCGTATACTCCCTCGTTTTGGTATTTTCGGGTAAGGTCGCAGTCACAATCAACGGCCACCATAAACGGTACCATTTGGCATCCCATCCTACCCATTCAAGGTATATTAGATGGATGACTCATTGGACACCGGTTATCGGCTGGCGACCATTTTTAATGGTTTTGCCCCACCCCACCGAAGACCGAACACTGAAGAGTTAATTAAAAGACAAAATATCTAATGACGATCCGATTCACTTATCTCTTGCATAGCTGTTGCCGGCACCGTCTACATACATTATATATTCACCACCAACGAACCGGCCAGACCCAGTCGATTGCCCTCCAAACTTCTCTACAATGCCACAAAGTGAGTGCGGACTTTGATCCGATCCTATCCTATCCGATCCGTTATCCACTCCCGCTTCTTGATCCTTGCAGAAGCGCCATCTTCGATCTGCCAAATCCCATCAAGAATCCATCGAATTTACCTTTGATCTTTGGCAAAACAGTCGATCTGCAACTCCAGCAGATAATTGAATATGTTCTGCGCGACTTCATGCTGCCCTGGCTGGGGTAAGTAACCTCCAATTACCCCCCGGAGTGATCTCCCTCATCCTCTTATGCACTCTATTAGCTATGTGGTCACGAAGCCGAAGCTAATCAACGATGTGGTGCGTGAGGATCTGTGGAATGCCATACAGAAGATCCATGAGCGTGCCAGCAAAATGGATCCCGCCAAGATCATTGCCGTGGACATGGTGAATCGCGTCACCGTGCACCTGGAAAAGATACGCATTGCCGAGGCCCGAGCGTGAGTGACCATCGATTATCATGGGATTTTTAAATTCAACTCTCTCTTTCCGAATAGGGCCGAGACGAATACGGCGCCAGTATTTAGCAAAAACTCCTACCTGTCCGACGAGGCCAAGGAGATGGAGTTTCTGCGCAAGCTGTGCGAAATTATGGTGATCTTGCTGCTGCCACGCGGCTACTCCCTCCCACCGCTCAAGATGCTGCTCAGCGAAATTTTATCCTACAAGAGTAAGTTTACCAGTTCATCAGTTCACCAGAGGGAACGTTTAAATATATTGATTTTTTGCTTATCGTTTCTTACCTTGTCTCACCTTCCTAGTCTTCTTTCCCATGATCAACATGCTCACCGCACCCGACTACATAAACCAGAAGGTGGTGCAGAACATCGAAACGCGACTGGCGGCGGCGGCGATGAACAAGCGGAGCTATGAGTATGCTGCCAGCTTTGAGGACTTCCTCAAGATTATCAACAACTCGGGAAACCTGGAGGATCTCTCGCTCATCCGCAAGAGCATCGTGAACGACCTGATGCATGCCACAACCATGCAGAACTTACAACGTGCCAAAGGTCTCGATCCGGACCATGAGGACCACTCCCTATCCAAGTCTGAGCTGACGGCGGCTGTGCGGCTCAAGCGCTATGTCCGCCAGCTGACCTTAGCTAAGGCCGAGTGCGAGAAGAATCTGGCGAAATTCGGCTGGAACGGCAACTACTCTAGCGACATAGTAAGTGACATTGACCCAGGATACATGTACATATTTACCCCCCTACCCTCTGTATCTTTATTCTTTAAGGATCTGACGCTAGAGGAAATATTAAACACGGCCGTGGGCCGACGGTACTTCACCCTGTTCCTAGAGCCGCTAAAGGCTAGTGCCCTGGTCGGATTCTACCTCGCCGTGGAGGAGATTAAGCACGCGCACAAGAGTGCCATCCACCAACTGGGCACGGAGGTATTCTACACGTATATCCGCGTGCCCAAGTCGGAGATCCAAACCGACAAGCACGAGCGCAAGCTGATCGAGACCTTTCTGTTGGGAGATGCCGATCCGGACATCTTCTACGACATCCAGCGCAACATCCTGCGCACTCTCGAGGAAAAGTACTATCCCCCATTTGTGCTCAGCAGTCAGTACCGGCAGCTGAAGGAGGCGCTGGAATCGAACGAATTCACCGATCCCACCTTGATGCTGTTCCCCGCCATCGGCGGTATATCCGAGGCGCACGACGAGCACCCCAGAGTCGCAGATGGTCTCAATGGCAGGGCCATCGATGTCGCCGCCCACACGTCGTATGCACGGCGGAAGCTGGAGCAGATACAGGAGCGCATTGACAAGAAAAATCAGGCCCTGGACGCCCTTAAGTACTCGGTCAAGCCGGAGTCCAAGGTCCTATCCATACTCGAGAAGGAGATGGAGTGGCTGAAGAGCGAGAAGCGTCAAACGGAGGCTCATCTCCGGCGAACAGACGCTTGGACCGAGCATCTAGGCAAGTGGAAGGCCACCATACAAAGTGTGGAGGTGAGTAGACGTAGACGGTGGACTCCGATAGATCGTCTCAAATTATAATCCTTTTCCTTCTCCGCACAGATCTCCGATGAAAAAGAGTCGCTGCAGTTTATGATACTTGTCCATGTGGACGAGGACATCAACGCTCCCTCGCAGGCGTTGCCAAAGAATGGAGACAGCAGCAGCGCCAAGCCCCCAAAACGGCCATCGGGCATATCCAGCGGCTGGGTGGTCATGCGATCCCTCAACCAAGTCCATGTAGGCGGGATTTTCAGCCCCCGAAGGAATTATAACTCACACCAGTATCTGACTCTCCATATCTCTTCCCCTTCCCCCACAGGAGCTGCAACGAAAACTTCGACACGTGAGCTCGAATCTGAAGACGCTCGACTTACCCACCAACTTCAAGTTCTTCTTCCTAAAGACGGACCGGCATGGCCAGGAGAAGGCCAAGGGACAAATCCAAAAGTTTCTTAATGTAAGATTGATAGATCCTTTGAGCTACCATCATCAAGCATCTACTGGAAACATGAGAAAATATTTGTATATTTGTTGAAATAGTTCATACTCGAGGACGATCATCTAAATGGCAGTGAGGCTATTTACACGTTCCTTAGTCCGAGCTCAGACCACCTGAAGCAGTCACTGCCCTCGCCCAAAAAGTCAAAGTTCTCGCTCTCCACGCTGTTTAAGAGCGACGCTGCAAAGGCTCACGAGTCAAGCAAGGCGACAGATCCGTTCTGGGGCTTGCAGCGCGACGACGAGGACATCTCCACGTACCTGGACGGAGAGTCCGGCATCGATGCCAGTCGACTGATGGCCGACATTGACAGCAAGGACTCTATAGCAGAGCCCATGTACGCTCTTATGGGCGAGATATTCGACATGGGCGGCGTTTTCAAATGGCTGCGCAAGAGCATCATCTCCTTCGTGCAGATCACGTACGGCCGGACGATTAATCGACAGATTCGCGAATCGGTCACTTATCTCTTTGAGGAATCCATGCTGCACAATTATTTCTCAGCCATACTGAAATCTTTCTGGCCAGGCGGTGTCCTCGCCTCCGCATACCCTGCGCGCTCTGACGACATGCGCGAGATGACCAGCACAGCGGCCAAGGCTCTGCTCACCGACCATATACCCGAGGTGCTCTGCAATCTGGTGGGGGCCCAGGCGGCCAAGCGAGGCGTCCTCAAGGTCTTCGAGGCGCTCCAGAACCCCGCTTACAACAAGCAGCTCTTCTACGTAAGTGTTTTCATGCATTGCCGGTACTGTCGGTCATTATTATCCTGCCGTTCTTCTAGGAACTACTGGAGATACTCATGATTGAGTTCTTCCCCGAAATCCGGCAGCTTCGAGTGAGCAATACCACAAGCAATGGTTCCAAACTGAACACAGCTACCGCAGGGGCTGCAGCTGTATCGGCTGCAGCAGCTCTAGCAGCCGCTACAGCAGGCGCCTCTCTGCCCCTGAACTATGGCAGTGGAAGTGGCAGCGGTCCGACCACCGCTTCTCAAAGCCATCATCAGCAAACGTCATCATCATCGACATCGTTGTCGGTGTCCTCGTCGTCTGCTTCAAGCAGCAGTCAAGCGCAGTCCCATTATCATCATGGACCCCATCATCACCAGCATCACCAGCAGCAGGGTCATTCGGCAAACTCAGGCAGCTCCAAGTAGACGCATACTAGTAATGTTTTTTAAATTCAAATTTTTTTTTTTACTTTTATTTATTAAGTCTTAGGATTTTCATGATATTATGCTCTCTATCTTTCTATTTGATGGAATGGATGCAGGCGGAGTAGCTGAATGAGGTAGTTTTACGAAAAACGAGTATTTTGTACCCCAGTATCACCATCTTATTTTCAGTCCCCCCAATTCCATTGATTTTCATTAGTCGCTATATATTGTTGATTTTGATTTGCAAACATCATTTTTTCGTTATGTGTATAGCATGTCTGTCTGTACATATGTATGTACATACCATTTATGTAGGTCAGTATTAAGCGTTGTACCAAATCGTTGTTTATAGTTAAATGAGACACACAGCATGATCGATTGATTATACATCCTACATACGTGTAAGGTACGTTCTCGAACTATAAGACAGTTGTCGGCTAGCAAATTGAAATGACTTGTGTTGAATTAACTGACCAACTACCATCAAATAACTTATTCTCCTTATGATGATGCATCTTATTGATGATTAATCTGGCTTTAAATCCACTAATTAACCTGTAGTAGCATTTGGTATTCGATATTCAAGCTAACGATAGAACACTCACTGTATACACTGTCTTATAGCTCCGACAACGTACTGTAGTCATTACCAACTAACCCGCGGGAGATGGATAGAAGCGCATCCCACACTTCAGTCCACTTCCGTTCATGCTCATTCTGCGTACAGACACGCGTATGCGAGGGTACAAGAATGTGTCTATTTATGTATTATGTATTGTAGTTGAACAGTTTTATGTGGAAATGTGTAATAAAAATCGCTATTTATGTATGTAGATTACCATTCTAGAGTATCTCATTGGCACTTCTAGAACACGGAAATCTTCTCCACCAGCTTATTCAGCGGTACGGTTTGCATGTCCACCACAAGCACGACGAGATTCTTGCTCATGGTTGCTGGTTTTTTTATGAGCAGCTTCACCTCAAAGTACTTCAGCAGAAAGCGCCACTTGAGCTCGGTTCTCGCACGCTCCGAGAGCCGCTGAAAGTCGTCCGCTTTGATGCCCATCACGCGCTCAGCTACGTGCCCGCTCAGGCGGCTCTCGACCAACGTCCCCGTCTGATCGGACAACTGAATGTTGATGTTGATAATACTTGAGTATCTTGGCCCACTGGATTCCAGTGAGAACTCCAATTGACAGGCTTCACTGGCGCAGTCGCTTTGATTTCGGGGAACAAGACATTGACATTTTGTGCTAAAAGTGCAGCAATTAAGTAGATATATAAATATAGATTACAGACTAGAGATAAGGTCAGACTCCAGCTAACCCTGGAAATGCCACTTGCCACTTCTTGCTGGTGTTCATGGAAAGTCCGTCAATGTCGAACTTGGTGACCATACAATAGATCACGGCCGTAAACTGATCGGTGGCTGCATTACTCTCGGCACGAGAGTAAATCTGCTTCGATGTCATCTGGGTTTGGATTTCGCAGGCTGTCGAAAAAAAAATTTAGAGCCAAATTCCGCTAGTTACGGATACAATTCACCTGTCGGAAGATCCGCCAAGTCTGTTTGGACTGACTGGTCATAGTTCTTAGGCATCAGCACTGTGGCGGCAAACGAGAGCAGCGCACCATAGTCGCCGCCGGCGACCTGCGGATCGTCGTAGATAAGCGTACAGTTGGCGTGGTTAAGCACTGGGCAGCGATAGTAGTCCGAATAGGAGATACGCACATCGATCAGGTGCAGGACGGTCTTTCGCGGCTGCCAGTGCTTGGCGCGCCGTATCCACTCCGGCTGCCACAGGGAAAGCAACATTCCATCTGGACAGCTGGTATCGATCACGATCAGTTCGAGACATTGGAGTGGCCCGCTGTCCTTCCCACAGCTTGAGGCATGCTTGCGCTTCAACTCGCGCAATGGACGAATCGCGGCAACAACCACAAGTAGGTCCACATATGCATTTAGTAGCCTTTCCTGAAGCCCAGTGCCACAGCAAACCTCGAACAGATTAAGGGTAGACCCGAGGGGCTTGTGCGGCTTGTGGATGAGCTGCTTCAGAGCCTCTGTTGTGGGCACGTCGTCGCTGTCATGCCGCACAATATGACCGTACCCTTCGTTGATCGTTAGTGCGCACGAGAGAGTGGCTCGGGGCTGATAACGCGGCTCATGAGGTATGGAAAGCGACATCACCTTTGCTCCGACGATGTCCACGACGTCGCCAATGTGTAGCATGGCGTTATACTCATCCACGCATGACCTCTGACCCCAGCACTTGCAGTTGGTAATGTGGCTAATGGAATCGCGTACCGTTAGCGTGATGACGCCGCGCTCGCTGCCAGTGAACTTGTCTAAGAACAAGTTTGGCGACGATTTGGATATGATCAGGACAACGGCCGAATAGTTAGTCATGGTGGGCTGCATTTCAGCCAGTCGCATGTATTTTGTCTTTTGACTTCTCGACATTTTTTAAACTGTTTGAGATGAGATCTAGGAAAGCCGTTACAGCAAAATAAAAAATGTGTTATATCGATAGGCGTAAAACTGTATCCGATGTGATTGAGATGGTAGCCGATGTTGAGGCTTACATCTCTAATTAGCTGAAACACTCCTGTCCCTGCCGTTGATTGTAGAGATGTCAAAAGATTGATAGTTGAGCAATCGATAATTTTGAATGTTTAAAAAAAAAAAAACAATGGATGCTATCGTGATAGTATCGGGCTAAAATAACTATTAATGATGATATTTTCTGGTTACTAACCTGATTAAATAGAGCAGGGTTAGGCTATTTTTTGTTTAGGGCTGAGAGAGCCAACTAGCTAGTAATATTAAACGGAAAATCAAATTCGAGGAATATCAACGTTGAATATTTCGAAAAAAACAATCGATACTATCGATAGTTCCCTCGATGGTCTGACACCTCTAGTTGATTGTCACTTCCGATGTGAAAAACAAAAAGTGAACGCCATAGCCTATCTTAATCCCACCCACCAAAACATTAAAAAACATACCCACTAGAAGCACCATCCACCTACAACTACAGACGTAGCCAGACGGAAGAAAGCAGCCACAAGAGCTTCAAGTTTCGCAAACAGCACGCACAGTGAGAGAGCGCTGATAGAGTTAAATATGGTCAAGCTGTTTGCATTGAGCGTCTTCTTCAAAGGGGCCAGCGAAGCGCGTATACTAAAGACAGCATCCGACTTGCAGTCCTTCTCGTTTTTCCAACGTGGCACCGTCAATGAATTTATGACGTGAGTAATGTAATTCATATTCGGACCATTGTGCCCAATCGTCACAGCGACGGCGCAATGCTCCCCCTCTTTCCTTTATGACCACCGCTTACGCACTACCATTTCTTCTCGTTTGGGTCGCGGCAGCTTCGCATCGAAAACAATTGTAGAACGCACACAGCCAGCGCTTCGGCAATCTGTCAAGCAGGATGCCTACATGTGTCATGTCTATGTGCGGGCTGATAACCTGGCGGGAGTGCTAATTGCCGATCATGAGTATCCGCACCGAGTTGCTCACACACTGATTACAAAGATACTCGACGACTTCACGGCGAAAGTGTCCGCCGACCAGTGGCCCAACGGTACGGAGGCCACCATATCGTTCGACGTACTGCCAGCTTTTTTGGCCAAATATCAGAATCCCGTAGAGGCCGATCCACTCACGAAAATGCAGAATGACTTGGATGAGACAACAATAATATTGAAGAACACTATTGAGGCTGTACTGGAGAGGGGCGAGAAGCTGGACGATATGGTCAGCAAATCGGAAAAGCTGTCCATACAGAGCAAGGCCTTCTACAAGACAGCGAAAAAGACGAATTCGTGCTGCAGCTTCACCTAAGCTCCCCCACCCACACATCTCATTCCTCCTCTGACTTACACAGAATCAGGAATAACAGAGAAATAGGAGTCACTTAAAATAGAACACCAGCAAAATCACCAATTAATAATAATACTGATAATGGAGGCGTTTCTATGGTTTTTATAAAATAATTATTAGTTAATTTCATATGCATATATGAACATATGTGTATGTGTGTACTATTTATGACTACTATATACTACATATATGAATACGAACCAGTCCTGGCGGTCATGTGCCCTGCCCCTCTGCTATCCCCCTTTCTAATAAACATGTACAATGTATAATCAATCGTTTGCCTATTTGGGGCATCGATTGTTCTCGTCTTGTCTGTATGTGCATATGTATGTTTATGCTATGAATATAAAAATATGATGTTAATTATAATACCAATACAAAATATGACAAAATCTATACATGGAATATTTTCTGGGTTCTGCAACAGCTTAGAGCCCAACGATGATCAAACGCCCACGAGATGACCTTTCGGCGGAAACTATTTTATTTTACCACAGAATGCAATTATTTTATTATCTTTGGTTCTCTTACCATTCATCACCTGGCTGATGCTTCACGGCGATTAAGCCGTGGATTATGTATTCAATGGCCCCATGAGTTTTTTATACCTTCTGTTTCGACTCAGATAGATCAGAATTTAAAAATTTAAGCCCGCCCCCACAAACTCTGTGACATCCAAAATTTCGAAGAAACAAGAAAACCGAAAACGCAGAATAGTATTATTATCATTATTATAGCCAGAAGGAAGATAATAATATGCAGTTGCTACCCCTTCCAGCGCTTTTTTATTCTCTTTCTCGCTCACACGTCTGCCTCGTGCAGTGTGCGCCCTCTGGTGGAGAATAAAGAGCTAGAGTTAGTGTGAGAAGAGGAAAGTGGAGATCAAATATTCTAAAGTCTGACTGAGTTTAGTTCTTCAAAAAAAGATGTAAACCCCCGGCTTATGACGCGCCTAAGAACGCCGGTTGAACGGCAGCAACGCTGCCACGCCCCCAAATTTGTTGAGAAAAACCATCGTAATAAAAGTAGTACATACTCGTATTTAACGTTATTTATTTTCAGATACAACTGAAATCAGGGCGTGGGGGACTTTGACATTTTTGCAGATCTAATCTAATACTCTGAGCACACAATGGTACGCAAGGTATGCATGTACATTTATTGTATGTATGTACGTATATGTAGCCATGTGGCCTATTTCCAGATGAAATTCCTGTAAATATCGGTCTCCAGATTAGTTTTTGCATGTGTGAGAGCCAAGGGTTGTTAAGGGTAAAATTAAGGGTGAAGTTCACATTCATCCATTGAAACTTTTGAGCAGGCTCAATGCCTGCCGAACTCTATCCATTGATAGAGTCTAGACTGTCTACGTGCTTCTCGTTTTGACTCCGTGTTTGCTACTTGTATAAGTTATGCGGTGCAGTAGTCAATGGGCTTAGAGAGGGCTGGCCTACACACAGAATTAAATAAAATGCAAAACAAGTCAAAGAGATAACCCAGGAGCGAGTTGGAATGAGGAGCATTTATAGATGGGTCACACGCAACGGACATCCCGATCGTGTTTTATAAACAAGTAACATGTTAAACAGAGAAACGTGCATAAATGCCAGGCTAGACCAGACGGAACCTTCTCATGGACGATCAAACAAATTACCAACAAGTAAAATAAATACACTAACCCTATGCAAACAGATAAATATCGACTTGGTACTGTATAGCTATGCTGGAAGATCGGTTCTGGGTCCCGCTCCATGTCCAGCTCCTTCATTTCTATTCCCCAGGGGATCAGCACCGTCGCTTTCGATAAAGAGCCGCATAAATTGACTGCAGCGGATTTTGTAGTCCGGCCAAGCCTTGGCATCGCTACTCCGCAGAAGAATACGACCAAAGGTTTCAGCTGCGCAAGGGAAATACAGAGATATCGAACGGTCAGATCAAACAGAAGTACTGAATAATCAAAAAATAGTAATCAAAGACGCACCGACTTGATGCAGATCGTAGTACTGGCACTCGATGCCCTCGCGCAAGAACATGCACAAGTGCATAAAGACATTGCGTTTCGGCGGACTGAGCAGGGCTATGTAGTCCATGGCCTTTGACTTGCCTGTGCTTGCCAGCAGATCCTCGACAAATGGCTCCAGCAGCGGCCGCTCCGGCAGATCCAGCAGGAGAAGCAACGCCTGTGCAGCGCATTGTGGAGTTCCAGCTGGAGTCGTAAATCAGGTGTCAGTCAGGTGTAGATACACACACAGATCAGTAGCACTTACGAAACTCTTCGTCGGACCAGGTGTCGAGCCAATCGCGCACCACATTGAACTGTGTGTTCAGAGATTTCCGCGACTCGAAAGTGTGAAATCCCCCCTCCAGCTTGGATCCATGCTTGTGTAAGTAGTCGATCAGCAGAAAAAACTCGCGTGGCATCGTCACACAATATTCCTGCGAGTTATCATTCATCTGCGTGGCCATAGAAAGAAGATAACTCAACGCTTTGGCACCAGCCTTCACACCTAAGACTAAGGACTCACCAGATGCTTGATCTGCTCCTGTGAGTATTCGCTAAGCGGGCGATCAGTGCGACACATCGTTTCCATGGAGAGGCCAAAGCAGCTGGGCTGATAGTCACCCGTGACTGTAATGAAGATGTCGCGTCCGTTCTCCACGTGCAGGATGAGGATGTCGAAGTTGTCGCTGGTGCGGATCTTTTTGAGTAGACCCCTGATCGTGTGCACGTCTGCGAGCATCTTAATGCGTATGCTGCGCGCCGAGTCGATCATCAGACTGTCCTTTCGCGGATCCACCTGCAGCCACTTCTCACATATGTCGTGGATGTCCTTCTCCTTGAAGCTGAAGTCGACCGGCAGTGGGCAGCTGTTGTACACGTTGAAGTCCCGCATGCACGGCTCGTTGAAGCGCACCCGTCCGAAGTCGATGACAGTCTTCTCCACGCTGATCTGTGGCTGGTTGTCGTTCTCGCGCTTGTCCACCGCCTTCAGTACCTCCTCTTGCACGCGCTTGTACTTGATTTCGTCGCGAGTTTTGATCTTGACCCGGAACACGGCATACACGGGTTTGTGGTCGCTCTGTCGTATGTCCATGATGCTATTGTAGGCCAGTTGCTCGATCCGCGTGCCCTTCCACAGCACGCGGTCACAGTATGCGGGTGCTCGCTGCTTTTCGCTGCTGTCATAATTGTCCGTCCCCGGATCGTACTTATACGTGGGCCGAAACTTAATCTCGCCCTCCGTGTATCCCTCGAAGCACTTTCCTTTGCGCATCTCCTGGCGCAGCTGGTCGTACTGTAGGAGCAGCTCGTACGTCTGGGCATCCGTCAGCGGACCGGGTCGCTGCTGCCCGGGCGGCTCCTGTATGCGATAGTTCAAGTCCCCTAGCCAGAAGATGTGGCTGCAAGAGTAGCAAAGGAGTAACTCAAGTGTGAGTATCAGTGTACTCATAGTCATGTCATCCCTTACTCATGATCGCTGATAGTGCGGCCATCGTCGAAACGCAGCCCATCCACTATTGCATTATAGTCCTGGTTGCGCTCCTCCACGTAGCCCATATGGGCGGCCAGATGGGAGTTAACAAAGCAAATGTTTCCCTCGTTCAACTGTAAACTGATGGCCACTCCGCCCTTGTTACCCAGCGTGTTTAGAACGCCCCGCGCCACTGATTTGAAGCGGCAGCGCAGTATGTGTTGGCGTAACTGCTTGCGCACGATCACCGTCAGCATGATTCCCACCAGACGGTGGTACTGCAGGATCTCGTACTCGACATCTGGATGGACACTCTGCACCATTTTTTCGCTGAAAATTCGAGAAATGCGCAAAATGAGCAATGATATTGCTGTATCGCTGGATATGTGACATGACACTTACTTCCACTGGGCCACACTAGCCTGGACCTGAGTGGAGTTAAGCATGGCCTTGGCGGGAGTGTCCAGCTCCTGCAAGCCAATGGCATAGATGTCAGGAGCCCGCTCGCTGCATCCCAACCACGATCGCAGAGCGTCGGCGCTGTCGCAGCAAGGTTTGTTGTTTACGTTCCAAGTGGCGCAATAGATGCTGCAAAACAAAAATATAAAAGAGAGATATGGGTCAATGGATCTATGAGTTAATGTGTTAATGGTGTTGGGTTGGAATTTTTACTCACATAATATCTTTGTAGACAATGTACTCGCTCTCACGCTTCTTTAGCTCTTGCTTGACCTCGCCGATTTGGCGGTAGTCGTTCAGCCATCTGAAATTGAGCACCGTTTCGGGATCGCTCTGGGACATGGAACTCTTGCAGGAAATGATCTTGGCCACGAACTCGTCATAGTTGGCGCTCTCACTTGGATAGAAGTAGTACTTGATGGGTCCATCCTCGGCCGTGGACAGGTCGAACTGGTACGCTGTGATCGATCCCTTGCAGTCTGAGAGTAACAGAAGCACCAGCCCCCAATATTAACATATATCTCAATAAATTGTAATAGTCTGCATCTCACCCTGCCGCAGCTGAAAACTCTCGTCGATGGCAAACACTTTGTTGATGATCAACTCATTTACTGATGTGAGCGGCGTGCGCACGAAGGAGAACGAGATGATAGCAAACGTCCCGCCGGACTCCGACGAAACTAGCGCCAGCAGCCGATTGGCGTCCTCGGGTCCCTTGATCTGATACGCCTCAAATAGCTGGAACATAAAATAAAATTGTGTTATCTTTGGGAGAGGAGAGGAACTGGAACATGTCTTCCGTCACTGACTGGATAGCACGACCACGTAACGTAAGCCCCGTGCCATCTAACCGATAATTATTCATTCGTCACTAGAGATATTGTTTGTGTTTGTTTTGACGTTTTTTTTTTTTTTTTGTTGGTTATGTTGGTTTGCGTTTGCTTACATAGAGAATTATTTCGTCTTCTTTGAAGCGCTCCCTGACTATTTCGAGACTCGACTTGACGCCTGTCAGTCCATTCGGGACGTGGTCGCTCACACTTTCCATTGCCAGGAATATTGATTGATACTTTGGTTCGCTCCCTTCGTTCCTTTCCCTTGTTTTTGATGTGGCTCCAGGTTCAGGTGGTTCTGCCGATTTTGTTCGCTTTCTTAATCTCCTAATGCAGAAGAATACTGGTCTTCTTTGCTGTGCTGTACTGTGTTATGGCAATGGCTTCGATATGGATAGCTGTTTGCTTTTCTATTTTTAGTTGGCGCGCCCGCCAGCCGCAGCAGCGAAAAGTGACAACGACGACGAGCTGGAGCGTATGGGATTGGAATTTCTATGCGAAATGGGCGTGTTGCGTTTCTTCCGATTACAAGGCCGAACTTGAGGACTCTGGCCCTGGCCTGACCCTGCTCTTGCTTGAAACTTTGCTGCTTGTTCCTTTCTTGTTTGGTTTATCGTTCTTAGTATTGCTGCTGTTGGTTCGGGGCTCTCATTTTCCATCAAGGCGGGCGGGTGCGGGAGACGTGTATATCACAGACTTGACGCTGTTTCTCACACACACGCACATGGACACGGACAATAAGCCACTTATTCATCGGCGATGACGATAATTACTGAATTGTTCGGTTATCGCGATTTCATGTCGGTCACTGGCTCACATGAGCATAGATATGTGTGTTGTTTCATTAATTAAGTTATTACTTATTTTTCTTTCATTTGACCAAGACCTGGACGTGCTAGTGTGAATGATGAGGTGGGTAGGGGGGCCGGGCCTGTGGTAGCAGCTGAAATTGCTTAGCGCTGCCAGATCCAAGCAGCCAGTCTGCAGCCGTTTGACAGCACTGACTCATCAGCTGTTGTTCTAGTATCCAGTAATATTCACTTCACTATTCGGACAGGGACGAAAGTGGTTAGTAAGCATGGCACAATTCGAAAAAGAAATCGTCCAGGCGGTACTCATAGCCGACAACAATGTCTGGAACTTCAAGCCGCTCTCCGACGAAGGCTCCACGGTAGCTATTGATCCACCCCACCCCCGGCAGGGCAAGGTTTATAGCTTGCCTCTTTTCTCTCTTGCAGGCCTTGCTGCCATTGGTCAACGTGAGCATGCTGGACTATGCATTGATAGCACTGAATCGCAGCGGAGTCGAGGAGGTCTTTGTCTATGCAAGCCATTATCTGCAGGAAATACGCGACCACATCAAGTAAACCAATCATTTAGGCACTTTATGTTCAATTTTGCTTAATATTCTATACACGCAGAAAAGGGATTGCCACGTATGCCTCCTGGTCTTTCAAAATGACTGTGAACATGATTGGTGGTGAAGGATGCCGTTGTTTCGGCGACGCCATGCGAGATCTCGACGCCAAGGCCCTGATCAGGGGAAATTTTATCCTCATGGGCGCCGATACCGTCACCAATGCAGATTTACGGCCGGTTCTGGAGCAGCATAAGCGGATGGCAAAGTTTGACAAGGGGACAGCCGCCACCCTGGTGTTTAAGGAGTGCGCCATCAACGTCCGTACCGGCAACGAACTGCTAATTGCTGTCGACAAGCAAAACTCCCGCCTCCACTACCACCAGCGGCTGCGAATGAACCATAAGGAGCCTCGCTACCAAATTCCCCTTGATGTATTCCTTGGCAACTCCTGCGTCGCGTTGCATCACAACCTCCTGGATCCGCAGATCGCGATCGGCTCGCCTTCGATGCTGTCGCTATTTAGCGATAACTTTGACTTCCAGACACGCGACGATTTCGTGCGCGGCCTGCTCATCAACGAGGAGTTGCTGGACAGTCGCATCTACGTAGCCTTGCTGCCGGCCGCACAGTACGCGCACAAAGTAAACAACTGGCCCTCGTACCAATTGGTAAGCCGGGACATCATCAACCGCTGGGCCTACCCACTCGTTCCCGACATGGGAGTCTACAAGCTGCACCAGCAGTACGTGTTCCACAAGGACAACATCTACAAAAGCCACGAGGCGCACGTGTCAAAAAAGGCGCTGCGTGAGAATGTGGTGATCCAGGCGGGCAGCCATGTGGAGGCCGGCTGTGTGATCAGGGACACCGTCATTGGGAAAAACTGTCGAATCGGAAAGAACTGCCAACTGAGCAATGTCTTCCTAATGGCCAACGTGACCATCCAAGACAATTGCCAGCTGGAGCACTGCGTGATTGGAGACCGTGCCGTCATCGAAGCCGAATGCGACGTCAGCGCTGGTTGCGTCGTAGGCGCCAAATGCGTGCTGCCAAGGAAAACGAAGCTGGCAAAGACCCTGGTCACAAGCACACCGAACACACAGAGCAGAGCGGAGCAAGAGCCGGAACAGGATTACGAGACAGTGGAACTAGAGGCGATTGGACCGCAGGCGTACATCGTCAGCGACATAACCACGGGGGATCCCGACGACTCGGATGGTGAGGAGCTGCTGCCCCAGCTGACGCTCTCCATACCCAAAATGGGTGACCTGATGGCGCCACTGGACGACATTAGCTATTGCAGCGACCTCAGCGACGACGACGACGATGAAGGGTCGCGAGCTATCACGCCCTTGCCCGACGACACTAACAGTGAGAGGCGATGAGATGCACCTGGATGCAAATTGCAGCTAGACCTGAATATAATTGCATTCTATTTCAGTTTTCCTCAGCGAGGTGATCGATTCGCTGTCACGCGGCTTCAGGGAGCGATCGAATCCGGACTTCCTTATATTGGAGATAAACTCCTCGCGCTACGCCTACAACATGTCCCTCAAGGAGGTTAACTTCAATGTAGTCAAGGCTGTGTTTGGCATGCAGCACATTGTCGAGCCGGCCAACAACAATGTGCTGGCGGCCATCGGCGCCGCCTTCAAGCAGCTGGGACCCGTGGTCTCCAACTACATCAAGAGCGAGGAAGCCATGCTGGACTGCTTGAAGGCCCTGGAGGTGCGTGCGGAACATGTTCTGCGGAACATCTTCGAGTGACATTTATGAGTAATTAATTATGATGAGTAATTGCTTTCAGGACGTGTATGAGGAGAATCCGTTGGCGCGGGAGAAGATCTCGCAGATTGTCCACTACCTATACGACAAGGACTTTGTTTCGGAGGATTCCATCCAGGTGTGGTATAGCCAGCTCGGTGGCGAGGAGCATGTCCAGCTGCGCCAGAGCCTCGTCAAGCTGGTCGACTGGCTAAACCAGTCCAGCGAAGAGGATGACAACGACGAGGCATTGGATGAGGATGATCAGTGAATAAAAAAATACTTTGCCACTATTCTGTTACAGTTTTTATTGCAACGCGTTCTTGACATTTTCCTTGGAGATATCTTGTTGATATTCCCTTCTTCCTTTCTATTAACCTAGTTCGAGACCATGAAATGGTCCATTGAAAAAAAGAAACTTAAAAAAAAAACGCAATACCAAAATCGCATTTTATTTTGGATTGTTTTTCTACTTTTCGTAAATGAATTCATCCTGGAAGTCAGAGTTTCCTTCCTCTAAGTTCAGCCGTTCTACGCCGACCATTTCAATCTCCTCCTGCCCCTCCTCATCATCATCATCATCGGACTCCTTTACCGATTCGATTGTTATCTGCGAGTCGTCGGTCACAGCAGGATTTGGTGACTGTGGGTCCTCCTCTCGCTGCTGCTGCTCTGCATTGTCTGTTTCGGCCTCGTCCGAGTCAATTTTCTCCTCATCTTCGACGTCGCCATCGCCTTCTGCCTGCTGTCCTCCACTGTCCACCTCCATGAGCTCAGACTTGTCTTCTTGCGGCCGCGGCTTTGTCTCCTTTTCAGCTTCTGTGATGTCATCAGCAGCTCTATTATTTGGAGCCTTGTTAAAAGCATCGACATCGACTGGCTTCTTTTTCCCATCCCCCTTCTCTGTGCACTTTGAGGTATCGCCAGCACCATCAGCATCATTTTCCTCATCGGTATCTTCCTGTTTCGGTGTCTTCGGCGACTTGACATCTTCTGCAGCGTTAGCGACAGCGGCCCGGCTGTGCTTGCGCTTCTCGAGATTCCGAGTGATGTCTAATGCAATAAACTCCAGGCGCAATTGAACGCTCTTGTGGAAAACCTCCATGTTATCGTCGCTGACAAGGTTGGTGCGCACCTCTTCCATGCAGCCCTCGAGGACCTGTCTGACCTCGCCCACAGGGCAGTCCCCGCCCAGGTTCTGCGTGACCATCAGCAGCGTGGTCAGGTTCTTTAGCAGCGTCACCATGCGCTCATTCTTCACCAGACCCTTATTCATCTCGTCCACAGTCTGGTTCGCCTTGGCCCGACACTCCTCGCGAAGGTACGTGGGCGAGATCATGGCCTGGACGTTGGGATTTCGCGTCAGGGTGGAAGATAGCTCCTGCACTTTGGTGAGCTCATACATGAGGTCGGTATTGATGCGCTCAATGGAGACGATGTTGTAGGCGTACTGGCGTTGGAAGTTGTCGGCGATGTGGCGCCGGTGGCGCTCTCCGGTCTCGTCATGGCCGATCATGTCGCCCATGGCTAGCTCCGCAGTGGAGTTCATCTTGTTTAGGCGGTGGATGCGCTCGGCCTTTACCGAGATATGCTTTTCCAAGTGCACAAGATGCTCCAGCAGCTTGTTCGAGTAGTTGTGAACTCGGGTCAGCTGCGGCCGTATCGGGCTCTCCCCGATGGCGTCCTGCCCCAGCAGGGGATCACTCTTGTTCAGTTTCATGCTTAGAGCATTCCTTGCTGCCGCATTATTGCTGGCCAGGTGCTTTTGAGGGGCAAACAGTCCGGCGCCTGCCTTCTTCCCATTGCCGGAGGGACGCTTCTGCAGATAGGTGCTGGTAAGGCTGGCCGTGTAGCCCAGGTTGGTGGTGAAGCCCATGTTGTTAGTCTGGTAGATGCTCATCAGGTTGGGACGGAAGTCCTTGGTGAAGCTGTGCAGTGGTAGCATCTCGTGAAAGTTCTCCGACACAATCTCAAAGTCCGGTATGGCGTGGGTCCCCAGGCCAGGCCGCTCGAACGTCACCCGGTACATGGCGTTCAGCGAGTCGTAGGCGGCGACAGTGCCAGCGAAGATGCCGTCTTGGGGGGTGCGCAGCCGAGACGTCACCTTGGTGCCCAGCGGCAGTGGCATGGGGATCTTCTCAGGCATATCCGACAGCAGAACGGAGTCCTTGAGCTCGCCCGGCTTGCGCGACTGGAGAGTGCGCATAAGCTTTCGTTTCCTGTCTAGCTCTTTCCGTTCCTCGCTGAAGAAGTTGGCTGAACAGCGCCTGGGCTTTCCCATCTGGCGCCTTATAGTCGACCACTCGTGTCGGTTGAGCTGGCGCGTTCCCAGGCGCGGATCCAGCTCGTTTACGTGGTTCAGGAACTCGTCACGGCTGTCGAAAAGCGGCCTGTCTATGTACGAATAGAACCACTCGGCGATGGCCCACTTGTGGGCCTTGGGCAGCTTCAGCAGGTTGCGCAGGCGGAGCCCGATCGCCTGGCCCACCCGCTTATTGGCCACCAACAGGGCCTGAGCGTGGCTGGCCTCCTCTTCAGCAGCGGCAGCAGATGCGGCGGTCGACACCTTCGTTCCTCCAGAGGCTGCTCCACTGCTGATCTTGGCCGACTTGTGGCCGGATTGGTTCGTTTTGGATGTGGTCTGTGCATGCCTGACAGCCTGACCCTTGGCTGGTGTCTTTTTGTTCTTGTTGCCAGCTGCCGTCACCTGATGCTGGCTGCCGACTGAGGTGGAGCTGGATCCATTGTCGCTGGAGCGCATGTAGCGGGAGACGACGCCCTTGCGCTTCTTGAGCACCTTGGCGGGGGTGGTGTTGTGCACCTTGCCCGAGCAGCCGCTGCCAGGACCACCAGCAGGCAGGGGCGGGCGACCGGGCATCTTCTTAGGGGCAAGGCTCATGCGCAATGGTTTGTCGTCGTTGATAATGTTCTCGTCGTAGAAGAGTTTGTTTCTCTTGCGAATTCGCGCGGGCATTCCGCGGGCATTCAGCGTCAGAATGGGAGCCTTCGTTGCCTTCGGCTTAGGTGGTGGAGCGCTGCCCACGCGCTGCAGTCCCAGTGTGGCCAGACTGAAGGCCGGCGGCTCCACTTGCTCTTCAGGATCGCTGTTTTCATTGCTGTCCGGCTCATCGTCCTCGTCCTGTTCGGGGTCGGCTTCAGGCTCGGCAGTAGCTGCCCTTTCGCATGCATTCGCAACGACATCAGCAGCCCCGTCATCCTTTTTCCGCTCATTATTGCTCTTGCTGTCATCGTCTAGATCCATTGGCTTAGCGGTGGCCTCCTCATCGCTCGATTTCTTCCTTGAGACAGATGCAGATGCAGCAGCAGCTGCTGTCTTCCTGCCCTTGCCTTTGGTAGCTTCTGCAACGGGCATTTTCACTGGGCGAGTACAAGCTACAAGGACAAGAGAAAACACATCACATAAATTGAAGATTGATCAAACAATGTTTGAGGTAAAAGTATAGAGTCGTGATATCGGAACACTCGGAAGGTTAGTTGCGGTTAGAAGAGTCGCGTCCCCAGAAGCTACTCACACGTTCCTTCTAGTTTTTCTCTACAATACTGCGTTTTCCGTTTCCTCGTATCTTTAAAATTTGAATGGAAGGCGGTGTGAAAGGGGGCGTGGCAAATTTTTGAAATACCCTTGTAGCAGTGTGATATCAAATGATCCTGGAAACCAAATTTGTTTCTCTAGCTCTATAGTCTCTGAAAACTGAGCGACAAACAAGAGTTACGGACAGACGGACAGACATGGTCATTGGCTATTGATTGGCTATTGGTCATCGGCTATTGATGCTGATCAAGAATATGTAAACTTTATGGGGTCGGAAGTATTTCCTTCTGGGCGTAACACATCCACTTTTACCACAAATCTAATATAACCCTTAACTTTTCCAACTAAGCATCGCATAAGAGCCAAATTTTGTGTGTAGAAACTACAGATTAGAGATTTCCAGAAATCAATACACCACAATCAATATGAACAATACCATTTCCCTCTGCTGAACTGACCCCCTACTATGCGCTTTCTCTATTCCTCCTCCTCCTCTGTCTCTCTCTTTCTCAAGAAAAATTGATAGAGATATGCAGCATGCTCTGCCCATATCCATCAGTCTGGCCCTTTAGCGAACAGCAATACAATAAGGAGAAAGAGAGAGATAGTTGCACTGTGGCGACACTCACACGTACCAACTGGTTTAAAATTTTTTCGTTGAAAAAAATAAAAAACAATAATGCTGAAATCAGAAAATTTTTTTCGCAGTCTCTGAAATGACTTAAGTTTAGAGTATAAACATACTACGGAGTTCGTGCACATTCAAATAACGAACTTTGGCGCAAAGCATGTATAAGAATCGGAAGTTAATTTTTTTCAGTGAAAAGCAAGAAGACAATCAAATGGAGATTGAGCGGGGAAAAAACAGTCATTTTCGGATCCAACACAGTAAAAATTACGATGCCTCTTAAGATCAGTCCGCTTTGATGGAACGAGAAAGCTAAGAAGCAGATTCTTACTGACCAACAACAGCAAATTCCGGGCCTTAGGATGTACATACATACATATATGTGTATGTCACACTGATGGGTCGCAAGGGTATCTGAAGGTTGGGCCCGAAACTAGCTTTTCTAAATTATTTTTTAGGACTGAAAATTCGATGGAATTGACGTAAAGTTGTTCCTATAATTAGCAGAAAGTTTGAGATGGTTCAATGGGAATGATGGAATATCAACGGTTTGCTCATGTTTGACTTTATTTGTTGTATGCTCGTACTCGTACATAATTCGATTTAGTTGCTTCATTTCGTTTTATTTTATTGCGTAATACTTTGATTGAAGGACCTTGTATGTAAGTATGCAGATATATATCTATGTATGTAATTCCCAATTGAAGCACAAGTACAATACATTCATCGAACACACATACATCATTTCCATATGTACGCGTGCGTGCGTTTCAGTTTTTAGATACATATATAAAGATTGCATACATTGCAATTTCCTTTTTATAATAACGTATGTACATACATACATATGTATGAATGTGTTTATATGATAAATAGTTTCTTGGATCTATTTCGCTCGGCAATTCGTCGGTTCCTTTAGAAATCTCTTTCTCCCAACACTTTTCGGAAACCTTCTCTGAGTAAGCTTCAAAGTAACGGATGCCTGTGTGTGTTGTATGCTTGAGTTAGATTTTTAAACAGAATTCTCTGTACAATTTCCACAGAATGAAAAAACAAACGGCTTTTATATAAAAATATACACCTAAGCCGAGTTGCATCGAAATAAAAGTAATAATATTAGTTACAATTATGATAGCAATTAAAAAAAAAACGAGAAAGAACGTGTGAGTCGCTCCTTTGGACGCGACTCTACTTTTATACCCGTACTCAGCTTTGTGAGCTTATGATTAATGTAGAATTTTAAAAAAGTTTTCAGTTTACATTTTTTTTGCTACATCTGTTATCTACATCTACATATAAAATGTCGATTAACATGTAGATTATACATCTACAATGTAAATTCTACATTTTCTCTGCGAAAGGTCGCGCACGGCATAGGGCAGAGTGTGTGCGAGCAAGAAAGAGAATAAGTAGCGTCAGCAGAGCTGGAGAAGGTGGGGGAAGCAACTGAAAATGAATCTATTTACTCTGGCTATAATAATGATCCCATCTGATTCAGGTTCGGCAATCAGATAGATATGGTCATTCTCATCGATACTACGCTTTTACTTTTCTGGTATTTAAAATTGTGGCGGCCACAAATTTTCGTCCTTTGTGGGGGCGAAATTTTGAAATACACTTGTAGCAGTGTGATATCACATGAGTCTGGAAACAAAATTTGGTTGCTCTAGCACTTATAGTCTCTGAGATCTAGGCGCTCATCAAGACGGACATGGCTATATCGACACGGCTATTGATGCTGATCAATAATATATATACTTTATGGGTTCGGAAACGTTTCATTCTCTGCGTTACACACATCCTTTTACCACAAATCTAATATGCCCCTTAACTCTGTTTGAGTACGGGTATAAAAACACGACTCTATATTCTAGTTATTTAGTGGTTTTGTTTTGTTTGTAACTTTTCGTAACGGTTTGCAATACATTTTTTAGGTTCTTTAGATATATATATATATAACAATACATTATGTATAACAAATATGAATAGTAATAATAATAGTAGCATACAATACATAGTAATAGTAATAATAATAATAGTTTGTAATCATAATAACAGCTTTTCGTTCTTTGTTTTACAAGGTTTTTCTTCTCATTTTCTCTTATTCTCTTCTTTTATTTTGTTGTTGTTGGGTTGCGTGGTTTTTTGTTGTTTGCTTACATTTGTTTGTATACATGTGTATGTAGATCGGTACGGTAGTAATGTTTACTGACTTTAATAATATTTGGATATCATATTTTCTATGTAGGTTAGTTACATCAAACATAAACTGGAATAGGAGGTAAAACACTTTCAGAAACAGAACACACAGTGCTGTGCACCGGTGTGAATGAGCGAATTGGCGAAATGTTAAAATATATATGTAGCTCTAGAGATAAAATTAGCAAAGGATACATACTGGGGTATACAGGGGGCATACACGATTTACGATACACGGGCTGACTCACTGCCATTTTAGGGCTCCCTGCCACACACTGGCGCAGGGAAACAGTAGAAGGTACATTAAAATCGTCTAATACATACATTAAAATACACAAAGATACAGAATATATAGATCGAATATACATATATACGAAGGATAGATATATAAATAAATAACAAAATTAATTTTGAGTTATCGCATTGATTTTGTTTTCCTTTTCCTTTCTCGCCTTTCCTGGCTGCATTTGCAGAAACATAATCCTTAGTTAAATTGGCTTCGTTTCATTCCATTCATAATAATTATTGTTGTGTAGTTGTTTCGTATCGCAGTCGCTTTTGAAGCCCGCGTTGATTGCCTGTTCAAATACATCCGCCATGTCACTCCTGCTCGCAGTACCAAAATGACCGACCGATTTAGACATTGCTTCCCTAGACATTGAACCGCGTCTCGGAACCGTCAGCCAACATAAGGGTGACTGTCCGATTGTTAATCCAGACGAGCTTGGCCAGCCGCATGGGGTTGAGACGCGAAACGTCCGGAATGGGGGCCGTGGAGTAGCCCTTAGTACAACGCGTCTGCGACTGTCCCAGCCCGAACATGCCGGTGCTCGTCTGCCAGAAGGAAAGCCGATTCTCAGCGCACGAGTAAGAGACGAGATACTTGCCGTCGGGCGAAAATGCCAGCGAGGTGATGGGGTGCGTGTGAGCGGGGATCATCTGGCACTTGTTCTGGCGCAGCTCGTAGATGGCGAGGTTGCCACTGTTGGCGCCGACGGCGATGCGTCGGGTCTGAGAGCAATGGGAGATCTGGTTGAACTTGCAGATCGCCGGGCACAGCTCGGCTAGGCCGCGGACCTTCAGCTCGTTGCTGTCCACGCAGTGGAGCGCGATGTCCATGACCTCTACCAGCAGGCTGGCAATCTCCGACTGCATCTTGTCGATTAGCATCTCCACGCATTGCAGGATCTCGCCCTTGGCCTTGTACAGGACCGACTGCGTCAGGGGAGCGTTGATGGACTGCGCGTTCTGCTGCATCGTGTTGTACCTGGCCACCTCCCGGGCCATGGTAGTGATGAAGGCCGCCGGTCGGGCGGTGGCTATCAAGCGTAATGCATGCCGGGCCGTGCGGCAGGCGTCCGCCTGTGGAGTAAGCGGAAGCTTGTAATTCAGGTTGGGAACAGCTTTTCCCTCGCACGAGATCTCCAACAAGCCGAGCAGCACCTTGGACACGTCCAGGTATGGTTCCCACACCGTGAAGCCCCTGCCCAACAGGTCGATGGCCGCTCGCCGAAGGGGCGTGTACTGCGGCAGCTTGGGCGAGGGCGGCGCATAGAGTAGGTGTGCCAAGGCCATCGAAGTGAGCCTGGCTAGGTTATTGGCTATGCCGAAGCCCTCCACCACGGACGATATGCGCCGCTCTCCGCTCTGTCCGCCCTGTCCGCTCGGTCCGGTTGACCCAGTGGCGAGGCTGATGCTCCCGCGGTGGTTGGGTGACTCTTGTGAGATGTCCTGCCCGAACTCTGCTCCGATCACGCCCAGCAGGATGACGGCCGTGGTTTGTTTGCGCTTCAGCTCCGACAGGCTGGACGGCTTGCGTATGATCTCCTCTTCCTCCTCCTCATAGTCCTCGTCCTGATGCTGTTCCGCGCCTGACATTCCTCCCCCACCAGCACCCGTAGCTGAACCACCAATTGATTGGGCGCCGTTGCTGCCGCTGCCTACTACCCCACCGCCACTGCCATGGGATCCGGCCGAACTCTGGCTAAGGAGCGCAAGCTGCTGCTGGGCTCCCACGATGGGCTCTGTGTGGGTGTAGAGGGGCAGGTACTGTGCCCAGCTCTCGACCAGCTGCTTTCGCCCCTTCTTGCCCATACGGGTAAGCTCACCGAGCAGGATCTGCTGGGCAGCCTCGCGGATTTCGATGCAGTGATGCTGCCATCGCTTCACCATCATCTCCACCTGGGGTCGCTTGAACTTCTTCGGCTCGAGGGCCTCAATTTTGTCGGGCAGCAGGAAGCAGTGGTGGGTGGCCAAGAGGCTCCAGGCATGCTTTATTTGAGAAATGTGGTGGGCAAGGATTTCCTCGCGCTCCTCCTCGTTGCTCAGCGTGGAGTCGGTCCGCTGGGCCAGGCGCTGCAGCTTCTTGTGCTTCTCGCTGTCCGGCAGAAAGGAGGCGGCACTCATCGACAGCAGCGTGTTCGACATGGCCACAAGCGCCAGGATGTGGTTGGTTGTCAGCGTGGTGCTGAGCTCCCAATGGAGGCGTGAGGTGAATATGGCTGTGAGGTGCTCTAGGCGCTGCAGCTCCTCCGGAAGCGGGCGCTTCTTGGAACTGGAGGGCAGCTGGAGTCCTGGCGGAATGTCGTAGTTATTCTGCCAAGTGGGAAGCAGCAATGACATGTAGCCAGCCTTGGAGAGCACTCCGTACGAGATTGGCACTATGGGGCGGAGCAGGCCCAGCCGCGTCTCACACATCTTGTCCAGGTGCGGGTCCAGTCCCCACGAGTGCAGCAGCGAGAGGAGCAGCTGGGCCACCTCCATCACGTGTGTGACCTCCATCTTGGAGGCGATCTTGCTTTTCAGGTCCTGCTGCTCCTCGTGCGATTCCACCGCCTTTTGCAGGCTCTCCACCTTGGCCTGCACTTTCTTCTCCACGATCTCCGTCTTCTCTTTGAACTTCTGAACGAGCCCGTGCTTGTCCTTGTCCTTCAAAATCTTCTCCACGTCCACGGCCTTGTTCTTCACCTTGTTGAAGAAGTCGCCAATTTTCTTACTCGCGTCCAGGTGCATCGACTTCCCGTCCTTTGGGTTCTGCAGGTGCACCCCCAGCACCTCCAAGGTAGCCGGCGTCATCTGGGCGTACTCCTCGCTGTGCAGCTCGAAAATCAGTCCCTCGATGTCGAAGAATAGGATGTGGCTCTCGGCGTCCTTCGGGTTGGTGCGCAGTCCCTGGATCACCAGTGGATTGCTGCGGTGCTTCATCAGGAAGTCGAAATTCCCTTGGTTGTGGCCCTGCAGCTGCTGCAACTGGGTGATCCCGCGCTGGGTGGCGTGCCGGATGGCGTTCATGTTCCGCGACTTGAGGCCGCGGAAAAAGTGAACCGCCGGATTGGCCATGCCCATCTCGCTGGCAGAGGCGCCACTCACTCCAGAAGAGCCACCACCACTACCGCCGACCCCATCGTCGCCTGCCTGCTCGTCACAGGCGGAGAGCACCTCCTCGGCAAGCATGCCGTGGAGCACGCGGTCCAGGTGGCCGGTCTCCATCTGCCACACATACACGGAGCCATCCGAGCAGCCCACTATGAGGAAGTCGTCCAGTGGGCGCCACTTGATGGTCACCACGGGAAACAGGTGACGGCTGGCCAATGTGACGCACTTGCGCTCCTGCAGGGAGACAAGGGTGACCGAGTGGTCGGAGGCGACCGAGCAGATGCACTTGAGGATCCGCGGACTGCAGCTCTCCGGCGGTACCAGCAGCTGGGTGATCTCCCCCGCATGCACGCAGAAACGGTGCAGCATGCTGCCGCTATACAGATCCCAGAGACAGACGGCAAAATCGATGCCGCCGGACAGCAGGTGCGACTTCTCGTACCGCGAGTGGATCATGGAGGGGCAGAGCAGGCAGTTCACCCTGCCGCGGTGACCGTACAGGATCTGGTGCGACGGCCAGTCGCTGAAGTTCTGTTTGATGCCCACCAGCAGCTGCATCATTACCGTCTGAGTGGCGGGCACAATCACAATGCTGCCATCCTCGCGCCCGATTACTAGGCGACTCTGCTGCGGCAAGTATATGCTCGATGTGAGCTTCACCGGAGACTCTGTGATCCTTGACAGCTGATCCAGTATCCCCACGGGCGGAGGATCCATAATAGACCAGGCCTCCACCAGGGAAGTGCACACGTGTGGCTTAAGTACGCGCGGCGGCATCTGCTTGGCCTGCAGTATACTAATGTTGTCCAGCGGTACCTCTGGCACATTCCACACCGAGATGTACCCCTCAGAGTCGCCACGCAGTAGATTGTGCTGTCCACCATTGCCGTTGGTATTACCGTTGCCGTTGTTTCCAGCTAGCAGCAGTTTCATGGCTGGTGGACAGGAGAGCACCTTGTCGCCGGCATGCTGGAGCACGTAGTACAAGTAGGGGGCGTCCCGGACGACGCTCTTGGAGTGAAACTCCTTGTTGTCGGGGATGCAGTTGGCGGGCAGCCTGTATAGGTAGCCCTTGCCCTCGTCCGTCCAGAGCATGACGCGGTCAGATGTGATGAAGTCGCCGCCCTGCCAGCGCTCGCGGGCCGGTGCGATCACCGAGCAGAGGACAGTGAAGTCGCCAGCGTCGTAGATCTGCCAGTACTTCGTGCACACCAGGAGCACGGTGCGCTGGTTTTGGGCACAGCAATTCATGGTTATGGCGTTGAGGCAGCGGATCTCCTTCGACTCGTTCTCGTAGATGGGCTCCGCGTGCTTGTTCTCGTTCCCCGTCAGAGTCCACACCTTGACTGTGCCCGTGGTGGTGATGGCAAGGACCACGTCATCCTTGCGCCGCATAGGACGGAGTACATGGATGGCTGATATCCAGTCCGGCTTCACCTTTGAGCTGAGCACATAGATTACCTCCAGGCTGAACGGGTCCATCACCATGATCTCGGCGTAATACCCGATGCAGAACAGACGAATGTCCTCGCTGTTGGCCGTGTGATAGCTCTGAATCTGTGTGTGCACCTGCGGAAGCTTGACTGCCTCCATGCACTTGCCGTCGATAAGGTCCCAGGTGCACATCTCACCGTTCTCCGAGGAGCTCACCAGAAAGTTGTTTTCGGGTAGCAGCGAGGCTCGCACCAGGCACAGCACTGGAGCCGAGTGGCCCACCAGCAGGCAGCGGGGCGACATCTTCAGTGTGCTGGGTTCTACCTGCCAGAGGCAGATCTGTCCGTCGTAGCAGCCGGTGACCAGGGTGCACTGGTCGTCCGAAAGGAACACACTGGAGATGCAGTGCGTGGGCGCCGTGGGTCCCCACAGCACCACCGGAACCACCAAATTGGTACTCACCATGGTGTCGCCCACACCACACCACCCTTACCCTTACTCCTGCTCCTTCTTCCCAATCACTCCTTATTGTCTTCTTTCCGTTCCTGCTTCGGGGCTTCCCAGGGCTCTGCAAGAAGTATTATTCTTAAGTAAAAATATCCTCAACTTGAGGGCGCGCCTGTGTATGTATGTGTGAGTAGTGCCTGGCCGTACAGTGAGATCCTTCAGAGAGAGACCTTATGATTATGTTGACCATTAACCAGGAAGCTGTTGGTGAAACAGCACGGAACTAACACGGACAGCTCCCGAGCAGGTAATTCTCCTTTCCATTCCATTCCCATTCTCCATTTTTAACATGAATGGCTATGCCGAATCTATACACATTCCAAGATAACAGTTAACTTTAACAGGTGACTGTAGTAGTGGCTGTTGCGTTATCGGATTCGAAATGAGCTTTCCGCTTTGGTTATACCTCCACTGGTTTCACTCATTCACGCATTTGGGCTCTACTGCTGCCAGCTGTTACTGTACTTTGCTTTGCCTACCTACTACAATCGTCAAAGATAAACAAGAGATTTGAGCCGATCCAACTGGGGAGGTTATACAATAGCTATGTAACGGACATGGGCATGGGAACGGGTAACCTTCGATCCGTAGTCATTTTTAGGGACGTACTATCGGAATGGCAGGGAATGCATTAGCATGGAAACCGATCGGATCGGGGCTCTCAGCAATTGAGGCAAGACAAATTAATTGAGCAGACGAGACTATTTAACATCGCCGCATACCAAACCCAAACCAAACGGATTGCTGGCTGGCTGTCTGCCTGCTTGCCTGTCCGTCTGTCTGCCCTACACATACACATGCAGCTAGTGTCCAATCGCACAAACGACGCAGAAAATGGGCACTAGCACACACACACACACGGACGCACACAAATTGGCAAACGCGCCAACAACAATAACTGTAGATATGTATGTAACTAAGCATTTTGCTAACATTTTTCTGGTGTTTTCCGTACTGGGGTGGCGCGTGATTCCCTTCCTTCCCGATTCCTGAGCCGATTCTAGCTCTTTGTATAGCTGGGGTTTAGCTATTTTATCGTCTCGATTTATGGTTGATGGTGATTATTGATCCTGATTCGCATTCCATCCACATCTGTCTGCGGATTTTTCGGTCTCGTGCTGTTTCTCCTGCTGCTGCTGCATTCCAAGCTGTGTGTGTACAGCGCAGTAAGAGAGGAGCGAACTTCAATGTCGTCGTTGCTGTCGTCCCACAATTCTAATTCATATGCACACAACCCCTCGTACGTGCTGCTGCTGCTGCTGGCTAACAATTACAACACACGTTGCTATTGCTCTTGCCTTGCTTCTGCGGCTGTTATTGCTGTTGTTGTTGTTGTTATTTCTGTTTTTATTATTGCTGACGATTTTTCATATTATGCATATTTCCCTTTTGTTTTTGATTCACCCGAACTGTTGCTCTCTCTGGTACAAGTTTGAACAGCACTAATAATGGTCGATACACGCGCACTCAAACAATTGATTTTGGCAATTGGTTTTTAATACTTTCTTACATATATTTTATTTCCCTTTTTTGTAGGACAAGCAGAAGAAAAAAAGCAAATATCTTATCGACCGTGGGGTAAGATTTTCGATAAGTTTCAGTGTTGCCGCACTCGCGAATCGATTACGAGCTGGCTGCTCTACGTGGGAAGGAGCGACAGCCCTGCGACAAAAATTTTATATTTTACTCCAATTGTTTATAATTTTATAGTTTTTTCCACATTTTCTACAAACTAGATGACAATGTATGAACAAGATCATTGTGAACGCAATTGCGAACACTTTCGTAGCATTTGGGTCATTTTACATACGAGCCCACATGGAGTGGGCGACTATGTTGTTACTTTTGGCCCAACGGACAACACTTTCCACACAATTGCATTTTGCACAATGCAGTACCTTTTGACACATCAATTGTTTGAAAGCATTCAGAGATAAATCCATGTGCATGGATCTGGATTTTATTATCACTTGCTGGATATGTTTAGGGACAACACATATGTATTAATAAGTTGGCTCAGCACACAGGCAGAAAGTGGTCATCCAGTTGTTTGCAGGACAAACAATTGTTTAAATCGAATCGTATTGAGTAGTCTAACAAGGTTTTGTTAAATGTATAAGAGTTATATTGGTTTACTTACTACTTTATATCGTTTTTGCAGTTTTTTGTGTACTTTAATATCGCTTTATTTTGAATTTACAACACAATTCGTAAAAAACACACACTTTTGAATGGCCAGCAGAGAAATATAAATTTGTGCTGCCAACTTGTCGCAAAGAAAAGGCGCGCGTGCCGCGCAGTAGTCTCAAATATATCGACTAAGAACTTTTAATAATCTACACTGTAGAGGTTGAATTTTTTATTTATATTATTAACAATGCTGATTTAATTAATTACACGTTTTTCAAATCTGTTTAATGATGTCTGTTTTCTTAAAAATTTACACTCTTGCAAGGGTCGACCTGCCGATAGTTTTAGAGGATCAACAGCTGTGAATACCCTTCTTACAACCATATCTCTTTGTTGGTAAAGTTTGTCATCACTCTGCTGAATTTGTATATTTCCTGCTTATATATTGACTGGATAACATAAGCGTATTTTCTTTTAGGCTGTGGTCATATTTTAATCAAATTTAGAGCGAAAAATGGCTACAGCGGTTGCACATTTGTAAATGCATCATGTTTATACAGAATCGAAAGAGTATCTGACGTAATATGACGAAGAAATTTTGCATTGTTTTTGTTTTGCCACAACGCAGACACAGCGGCATCCACATCATAGCTGGGCTATGGCAAATTGAGAATGCTCATAATTGGTTTAGCGCAACAATTCATTGACTGACCGATTAATGCATCAGCCTGGTGAAATATGCAAAAAATCTCCAATAACCTGTACGTGATATGCCATCTGTGGGTGTTACTCGGTCTGGTTGCGCAGGGAATCTCACAGAAGCACTACACACGGGCGCGCATGTTGGAGCTGCGGTGAGTAATTGAATAGTTGGTATGGGCAAAAACCGTTCAACACTATAACCTCATATACTCATGCCAATCCCCCAGAGAGGATGTTCGGCGAATGTTCCAGCACGCTTACGACGGCTATCTGACGCACGCCTCCAACTATGACGAGCTACGCCCACTTACCTGCGACGGCCATGACACCTGGGGCAGCTATTCGCTTACATTAATCGATGCCCTAGATACTCTGGCCACTATGGGCAACTTCACCGAGTTTCAGCGCGTCTTCACTCTGCTCACAAAAAAGATGAACTTCGACCGGGACATCAATGTGTCCGTCTTCGAGACGAACATCCGTATCGTGGGAGGCCTGTTGTCCGCGCATCTGCTGTCGCGCCGCGCCGGCGTTGCGCTGGAACCGGGCTGGCCCTGTCAGGGTCCGCTGCTACGCATGGCCGAGGACGTGGCCCGACGCCTGCTGCCGGCCTTTGACACCAACACGGGCATGCCGTACGGCACGGTGAATCTCCGTTACGGTGTTCCCAAGGGCGAGACTCCGGTGACTTGCACGGCCGGTGTGGGTACCTTTCTCGTCGAGTTCGGTACTCTGAGTCGCCTAACTGGCAACAAAATCTATGAGGAAGTGGCGCTGCAGGCCGTGTACGCCCTCTGGGAGCACCGATCACCCATCGGCCTCTTCGGTAATCACATTGACGTGCAGAGCGGCCGCTGGACAGCCCTCGACTCTGGAATTGGCGCAGGCGTCGACTCCCTATTCGAGTATCTAGTAAAGGCCGCCATACTGCTTAACCGGCCGGAGCTTCTCGAGCTCTTCCACGAGGCGCGTGCCGCCATCGACAAGTACATGCGTAAGGAGGACTGGTATGTGTGGGTGGGAATGAACAAGGGCCACGTCACTCTGCCAGTCTTCCAGTCGCTGGAGGCATTCTGGCCTGGCATCCTCAGCATCATCGGCGACACGGAGCCGGCTATGCGCACCATCGTGCGCTACATTAGCGTATGGAAGAAGTACGGATTTTTACCCGAGTTCTACAATATTGCCGCCGGCGAGGCGTCTCCTGATCGCGAGGTCTACCCCCTCCGACCGGAGCTAATCGAGTCGGCAATGTATCTGTACCGATCCACCAAGAACGAGTACCTGCTCGAGCTTGGCGAGCGGGTGCTGGAGTCGCTCGAGTTCAGTGCCAAGACCAAGTGTGGGTATGCCACGGTAAGAATCGGCAACTCGTTGCTGATTCTGACTGATTATTGATGAATTATTTTGTTCCTTTTCCAGATTCGCAATGTGCTGACGCATGAGAAGGAGAATCGGATGGAGTCCTTCTTTTTGGCTGAGACGAGCAAGTACCTGTATTTACTCTTTGACGGTGACAACTTTCTGCACAGCGACGGGGCCCAGGGTGAGCTGCTGGAAACGGGGGAGAACGTGTGCGTGGTACAGGCGGGCGCATACATTTTCAACACGGAGGCGCACCCCATGGACATGTCAGCCCTGCACTGCTGCCACGACCACAATGAGGATATATTCGGCTCCCTGGACCTGCAGCGGTTCAGCGCAAATGCGATCTTCAAGCGCAGTCGCGAACACCAGATGGCCGAACAAGAGCACTGGGTGCCCCAGTGCCAGTCGGAGTCTGAGAACTTTCCCAACTATGATGAGGAGCCGAACCCCAGGAATCAGGAAAAGGGCAAACACTCCACCACAATGTTTGCCGTTGACATCGAAGTTTTCGACGAATTTGCACAACCGGTGGGGGATGTGCTGGTAAGCAACTTCGAGCGCATACAAGAGGAGCGTGAACTCAACCAAAGCCTGTTGCAGAACAACCACAAGGTGCTGCGAAACCAGCTGACCGTCAGCGATTTAGATGAGTTCTTTTCTAGACGGCGAGAGAACTTTGCTAACGCCACGGACGCCCTCAACTATGTGCTGGCCTTCATGGGCAAGTTTACGATGGATGTGGCCTTCATCCGGGGCCTGCAGCTGTACGACGGCAACATCAGCAACTTCCTCGGAGCGGGTGCTCAGAAAGAGTATGAAGAGCGCATGCGCTCTCTGTGGGAGCTTTACGATCTGGAGCAGCAGTACGCGGCCAACATCGTGCTCATTCAGCACCTGCAACTGCTTAGCTTCCAAACCGACGGAGAGCTGATGCGCAGCCATCTGGCCGAGGTCCTAGACAGTCTTGATCGACAGCAGGATCCTCCTCAGCACTCTCAGTTGAACATTGCCGCCTTGTCCGCCTTGGACTACATGGACTCCGTGCGGGGGCATGCGAACTCAACTACGCAAGCTCCGCAAGTGGACGATATCGACCAAACTGTACTCAAGGCCTGCATCGGCTACGAGATAGCCATGATGAACATCACCGCCATGCAGGCTTTTGTCCATCGCATCTACCTCCTGGGCACCAAAGAGGCGACGCCCCACTTCACCCTGCTGCTCGATCCTGTCGAGCTGGGAACCCTGAAGGTCGTCCAACTAAAGCCTCCTGAGCAGCGGGAGCTATTCAAGTACACGCGCCGCCTCGTGGCTTTCCGGAAGCGGATGTCCGAGACGGTAGACCGCCTGCAGACCCTCATGCTGAAATTGACTCCGAGCAAGGAGAAGGCCGTAGCTCTCGCGACAGCAACAGCAACAGCTCCGCCATCTGTTGTCCCAATGGAGGCTTCGTCAGTGCCTGTTGCCAACGTTGAAGACAGGGAAAAGGCTCTGCACCCAGAGCTGAAGCAGCACAAGGAATCAGAGGAGTCTGAAGAGGAGTCTGAGGAGGGATCGGTGTGGTCACAGTTTGTGCAGACCATTCTGCGTAAGACCACTGTGCAACGGGTGAAGTTCGACGAGGGGTTGCTGCAGGAGAAGACCCGCACGGCGCTAGAAAAGCACTCCCACAATGAGAGCCCCCACAGTGAGCTTTTCACCTGTCAGCGACCCGAGTTCATCGAGCAGTTCGCGTACCGAGAGTTCTACCCCATGACGTAGTTAGGAGCCGCCATCTAAACTCGACTGATCTGTAGATATGTTTTCACATATTTTGTAGTTAGGGGGCATTTACATCTGAATAGTTATGTTATCAACGCGACGCATATCTATTGGATATGCTGTCTGCATAGACAAATTCCTCAATTCTTGTTTAGTTTTCATTATTAAGTTAATTAATTGGTCCTTGATCATAGGGCCCTGTTTTGAAGGATTCAAACTCCAACTAAACTCCGACTAAATTGTTCGAGAGAAGCATGCGAATGCTTTGAGCTCCAAGTTCTAAGGATCTTTGGTATAACATTGGTAAATATGAAAACGAACTTTGCTTAGTTATTTACCATTTTGAATAATTTTGGATATTTAGGTACATATACTATTGTTCATATTGATATTGGTGCGCTTTACGTGGAAGTGGTTCGTTTTTTATTGTGAATAGCAACTTTTTGTATGTTGACTTTAAACTAGAATAGAATGGGACTGCAGTAATAGTTATTTCAATAGTTATAATGTAGTGGTACTTATACTATGTCTGTAAGTCAGTGAGCACTTGCAGTGCTTTTGTGTAAGTAGACAGCGGACAAAACGGAACATTGAATTGGTGCCAACCACTGTTATAAACGTGTACGTGAGCGGGAGCAGTAGCGCATTTTCCTATGCACTTAAATATCTAAGATAGGGCCTTGTCGATCGCTAAAGTACATGCATAGGTATGTAGTACATACTATGTACATATATAGGTATTTGCGTGTTATGCTCGTAGTTTTTATTTGAGAACTTTTGGATGAAGAATAAGTGTCGTACATTTCTTGATGTTATTTATTTGTGCTGAATCTATTCGGTAATAAAAGAGAAAAGTGAATCGTCCTTGAGCAGGGAGCTGAAGCTGAAGCGGATGGGGTTGGATGGATGCTCTTACCGCTTTATTGTTTTGGCAATTCATTTATTATAATGAATACTTCTCATTTTCATGTTTGTTTCTGTTTATCTTTCTGTTAAGCACCAAAAAAACAAGGTTTGTAAATACTTACATACCTTCCATAAATTTATACAAGTAAATAACATATGAGCATATTTGGGAAACGTGTATGCGTGCTAACTGTTTTTCTTGACTGTCGTTGGCTGTATTTTAATTAAATTGATTTATACCTGCATTTATGCATTCAATTAGATTCGATTATCTAATATTGGCGACATTCAAGAGGCCCCGGCCCCCCAGAAAAGAAAAGGAGAGGAGTAGTGTAGTCGGTTGCGCAACAGACCCATGGGGCAAAGGTTGCGCTGTTTCCCGGCTCAAGCTGCGCCTGCGATTGTTTAAACACGCAATGGCAATCATTTCAATGGGTTTATTTTCGGAAATTTGTGTTTACTTCAAGGATTCGGATTCGGTATGGCTTGTACCAAATTACGCCCATGACATGAAATGAACTGGAAACGAAGTTGAAACGAAGTGAAATGAAAGTTGTTGAATGGAATGGGAAAATGTTTGGGTATGGGGAATGGAAATGGAATGATGGGAGTGAAAAAGTATATCGAAACTAGTATGCTATGGCTGGCAGGCCCAGGCCCCCCAGTAATGGCGTATGATGTCGACGGAACTGTGATTGTGGGTCACAGTCGCACCCCCACCCATCCTTCCTACCACAACTGCTTGAGGCTCCAGGCTCGGCACGGCTCCATTGCTGTGTGCGTTGTGTGTCGTGGATGGGGATGGCATGGCTGTGATTGAATTGCGGAGGACGTGAGGATGCGTGTGTAGGATTGGAAACATTGCCTGCCATCCATCCGACAACCGACAACAACAGTTACAATGGCGAAAGTATAATGAGTGCAATTTTTGTAAATGAAAGTAAAATGAACATAAAGACAGACGGCCGAGCGAACTGATAGACGTGTTTTTGCATTGAGTAAAGTAAGACCGACGAGCACGCGACGGGGTGCAGACGGTGACGGTTCGACTTCGAGTACGATTTTGGTGAGAGAATTGAGAGACAATCAGGATGAGGTCCACCGGCGGAGCATTGGAGAACGGATGCGACGAGGATGGCGAGGGTAGGCAGGAACAGGACCACCATGAGGGCGATCCGCGTCCATTGCCGTACGAATTTGAACAGGAGCTGATCAGAAAGTCCAACAGGCATATACGCCTCTATACTGCCTTCGTGCCGGCTAGCAAAGGTGCCTTGACAGACGTTTTGATCTCCTCATTTGTTCCACCTGCTCCTCATCCCTAGAGTTTATGCTGACTCGCAAATTCTACGCCGAGTACGAGGTGCGGAAGCCGGCAAAACCCTTGCACTTCCTGCGCTACACCCAACCGGAGAGGCAGCTGGAGAGGCAGAGGCAGCTGGGCTTAGGGACTCCGCTGCTGGAATCGCAGATGTACGGCTGGCTGCCAGTGCAGGGTCAAAAATGCGCCCTAGAACTCAATTTCCTGCATGCCCCAAAAATGCGCTGCAGCATGACGATCCATGGCGAAAACCTGATGGCGGAGCGCATCACCGAACGTCCTGCATTCAATGGACTGCGCTTTTTGCTTCACTAAACTAAAAACACAAACAATTTTAAATGCAAACCGCAGTGCAGTAGTGTGGCAACACTAAGGAATCGAGTTTGAAAGCCAGTTGGCAGCCCACTCAATGTTTACGTTCTGCGCTTTATTTTTTGCAATAGAACATCTAAAATACAGTTCAGTTCCGAATATTAGCGAAGTTGTACATGTGTGGGATAACATATTTTATTTATTTATAAGTATAGCCTTGCCTGGGTCGATACAGTAAAATATCATCCACGTCGTCCGACTGGAGCTGGAGCCAAACAAAATGGTATGAGATGGGCAGCCGGAGCCAAAGTTCACGTTTGATGGCTTAATTTCATCCTCCGCTCCGCTTAATGACTTCATTTCCAAGCACACTCATGCATATGCACATATGAATGTTTTTATAGGCTCATTCGAATAAGGCAAAGAAGGAGGCCAGAGGTTCGAATTCACATAAACCAGCGACGAACCCCAGCGGCCCGCCAAATAATGCCCAGCCCAATCTGCAGGCCCCCAGTCCGGATCAGTTCCATGAACTCCTACTTCACACCCTGCAAAAGTCGTGTAAGTTGTATCTGACTTTATCCAGTTCAATATGTGGATTCTGATTTCCCCTTCTTTTGGTACTTTCAGGGCTGCGGGCTCGGCATTTTTTTATGTCCGAGCTAAGTGGAAGCGAGCTTTTTGAAACCGCAGCGGTATGGTGCGCCCACAATCCCCACATTGCCATCTGTTTGTTGGCAGCTAGCTTGGTATTCCTTCTACCCTTCCTTATCATTTTCGGTTTTGGAATCGCCACCATGGTGATGACTTTCACGGGCCTCTTGGTGCTAGAAGGTAAGAAGAAGCTCGGGCCGAGGATGATTTTTTACCAGACTTCCCCGCTTTTTCCAGGCACTCTTCTCACTATTGTCTCTATGATGTTCTTTGCATGTCTCGGAGGCTTTGCTATCATGGTTCCGGTGATTGGAGTCGTTACTGTTGGTGCATACTTTGGATTAGCCCATTTGTATGGCTTATATGACGGTAAAGAGCGCCACAAAATTGCTAGGTTTTTCAATGATCCACTCCAGCAATGTGACGCGGTGCCAGCATCAGTGAAAATTTCTGAAGATTCAACCATGCCATGCCCGATACTTGGTAATCAAAATAAACAACTGATGAACCATAATAATATTAATAATTAATTAAAAAACAAAACTTAAAAAAAAAACCCCGCGCTACACTAGAATTTAAAAAGGTTGGCAGTCCCAACAGCACGGTAGCTCCCATCACTAGTTCTGTAATCGTCGCCATATGCAACAGGGAGACCGTTTAGGGTATATGTATTATATACGTCGAAATTGAGTTCCAGATATTTCTACGGTGTATCGGTATATAATGGTATATTTAATCAATGTCTATTCACACACACACATACCATTTATTATATATACAATTTTTAAGGTATATAAGAGAATATAGGGTATTAAAACTCCCATACACAGGTTTTTTCAATTTTCCTTACGGGGTATTTTCTCTTTTTAAGCCTAGTACTCAGATCGAAAAAAAACACCTCGCGAACAGAATCAGGGTTGATATTCGTATGAAACCGATAAGAAATGTTTTACGGGTAAAACTGTTTTCTAGGCTCTGTACGGAAGGCAGTACTCAGATCGAAAAACAAAAAGGTCGGTATATACTGGAAAAGTATCCGAAGTATTTGCTTGTTTTTTCGGTATGTTTCGACCCACCTCGAACAAGATTTCAATTTGATATCTTTTGCCAGCAAACACGAAGCAAACATTGCAATAAGAGAGTGAAAAACCAAAAGAAATATTTAAAAAAATGAAGACAAATAGAATCTAGTTAATGCAGTATTATATGAATGACAATTATATGGATATTATAATTTATTCTTTTTATTGATTTTCACATAAATATAAAACAAATATTGCTTTCAAAACAGTTTGTCTTCACGGTGGTCGGCACGGGTGGCGTCGCCATCTGCTGCTGCCGATAGTCAGACACATTAACTTGCCAATAAAATGTTAGGGAGCCCAGGATATGCCTGGGGAAGAGCGACCCCAGCCGAAGAAGTGAATTTTATTAACTTTAAACAAAACCAAGCAGCGGTCTGAGCAGTGCAACCGTACGGAATGAAGTGCACACCTCTGGTCACACCACTGGTCGCTCGAAAAATATATGACATTTGTTTGCTAGGAAACAGTTTTTCGATCTGAGAACTAGGCTTAAATAAAAATAATGTTCCTTGTAGATCAATCCTTCCTCATTACGTACAAAACAATATGACCACGGTATCTCTCACCTGAACTGCGTCATAATTCTTCAAGTTTCATAATTTCAGTGTTTGTATATAAATTCTCACTCGTCGACATTGGGACAATCATTGGGCGTTCACCAGGACGATCAGCGATCAATGATTGATGTCATCCATCATATGTTGAGTTCTGGTGAACGCAATTGCAATGTTTGCTTCGTGTTTGCTGGCAAAAGATATCAAATTGTTACGAACCTGTTTTGGTGGTGGGGCAAGGCCGGCTAGCCAGTCATCTCAGGGATAGGTTTTTCCCAGACCCCCAGGTCGCACAACAAACCAGCTGTTCGGGCATCTCGAACAAATATGCTAACAAAACGACGATTCAAAACAAACCAACGGACTTTACTCTACACCTCACGGACACTCATCTCTCCGACACAGAACCACTACAAAATCTCCTCTTTTCTCCAAGTGCAGCGACCGATCTCCATTTCGCCGCTGTGGTCCCCTTTCCCCTACATACTAAACACGCTAGCACTTCATCTCAAACGTTATAATATCACTTCATACACTTAACACATATTTAAACATAAATCTAACTAATCTAAATCCCTAACTAAATTCTGATGGCGCGTCCGCCTACTCCCGCCTCTTTAACTTAACTTATGGGTGGAAAAACAATTGGTTACATGAAAGAAGAATTAATTAATATTAAATTTAATACATATATGTGGGGTTTATAATTTAATTTATTAATTATCTGGTGTCGGCGCTGTTGTTCTTCTCGCTTTTCCGATCCTCTTTTTTTTCCCGTCTGACACTGCCATGTTTAATCCAACCCCTCTTGCCTTCCTCATCCCCTTTTTTATTCTCCCCCCTTCTTACTCCCCTCTTCCTTGCCCTTCAAATTCAACATATGGTGTGGTGAGCTGGCCGTGGATCCGCAATATCATTTGAGCCTCTCTAAATTATCCTCTCTCACCGGCACCGTTGCTCGCCGTGCCCCTTCAATTATTGACCTGCCAACCACCAAAAAAAATACTGCCAAATCCGGTATTTTGCCTATCGATCTCCTTCGAATGCAACAAAATTAATATCTTTTTCGAGGTGGGTCGAAACATACCAAAAAAACAAGCAAATACTTCTTCAAATACCCTTTTTGTTTTTCGATCTGAGTACTGCCTTCCGTACAGAGCCTAGAAAACAATTTTACCCGTAAAACATTTCTTATCGGTTTCATACGAATATCCACCCTGATTCTGTTCGCGAGGTGTTTTTTTCGATCTGAGTACTAGGCTTTAACTATTATTTCCTTATCCGTATATTTACGGTATATTTTAAAAATGAGAAGGTATATTTCTGAGGGTGAGGCGACATATTTGATCGATAAGTCTCCGGTCACACTGCGCTCCATGCATACATAGTGTGCTAGAGCTGTCCAACGATTGATAGTTGAGCCATCGATAGTTTTGAATATTTTGAACAAAAAAACAGTCGATACTATCGTTAATATAATATCGGGCTCAAATAATTATTAAAATCCCATTGAAACCATTTAGGAACTTGTCCATTGTAAAAATTAGATGCCACCCGTCGTTTACAAATTTGTCTTCGTATAGCAGCCAATCCAAACATATCAAAAGCGCAACGACTGTAGCTCGATACCATCATGATAGTCGCAACACCGTCGATAGTAGAGGATAGCAGTAACATATCGATACTAACGATAGTGCCCTCGATGGTTTGACACCTCTAGCTCCATGTATACGTAGTGTATATACTGGTGTGTGTGTGTGAATACACTGGTTTTCATTTTAGAGATTTAAGTGTAGTGTGTTTCATCAACAAAAACCTGCTTTTAAGCAGAATTACCCTTCCCAGACGCGGTAAGTAGCTGAAAATGATTATATTCTTTAAATGGGCAATGTAAACATTAGTTGTAAAAGAAAAACAGCAGTCGCTTAACACCCACATACAGAAATACACGCTTGTGTAGGTGAGTATCGTATTGCAAAGACATTAAGGCAACAAATTACATATATTATAGAGTTAGCACTCAACTCAGTCGTGTATATGTATGTAAAAATGTTTTTTAATCTGAAAAAAAACTAGCTAACTCTAACTCTTAAGTTAAATAAGGATAAGTTAGGCGCTGGTGAGATGCACTAGATTAGGTCCGATCAGTCGAACTGAAATTTGAAACGGCGCACAGTGGGGTGAGAGACCCCAAAAGTGACGATTAATTCAACTGTCCAAAAATTAGACTATGCTATAATTTTTTATTTTTTATTTGATCAATAAAAATACAAATCAGGAACAAAGTTTTTTTTCATATATGTGAAAAATGTTTGCCGGCAAGAGCTTATTAAAAACATATTCAAAATATCTTGGTTGCTCTTTATTCTATCCATTTTTCTCGAATAACTCTCTATACTTTTTAAAATCCTTGTTCCGTGCTTCTTGAGCTTCTTCTGAGAGTTGGCCAATTGGTAACAAAGCGTTGGAAATAATTTCATTATCGTGAATAAGAATTTGTGCATCGTTGGTACCACGGATACATCTTTACAAAGTATCTAGCAGTTTCATGTACATACTCTTGGAATGATTCTTTGTTTACCTCATGGCCTGAATCAGCAACAACCATTACGGTATGGAACCTGTTTGTTAGCTGGAGATCAATCTCAGTAATTTTCTCTGAAACTTCTGCAGTTTGAAAAAATCGTCGCGTGGTTTTGCCATCATTGGAACTCCCAAAATATCTATATATCTATAACACTAGAATTGGGCTGTGGCCCAAAATAACTTTTTCTGAAAGATTTCGGTGTTTTGAAATTTTTAACGAATTATGGTTTTTTTAATGGTGTAGTTTTTTTTTAAGAATTTTTTAAAATCTGGTATTTTTTTCATGGTTTTTTTCAGAGGTAGTGCTGCATAGATCTTTGTTCTGAAAAGCTGACAAATGCAACTATAAATCGTATCCAAAAACTTTGTATCTGCAGCTTAACGCCTGGAAGATATTAAGCTTTCAAATTCAAATTTCATCATTTTTTGGCGGTATTTTTTTCGGAATTTTAACTTTAAATCTCGGGAAAAGTCGAAAGAAAAATATTTCTTGGCCAACATTTTTTGTTTTAGATAGACGCATTAATTAGGCGTCGTTTAAGGTATTGCTCATTAAAATGATTTTAAGAATTCTTTAAAAAACGAGAAGGAACGTGTGAGTCGCTTCTGGGGACGCGACTCTACTTATACCCGTACTCAGTCAGTATATACATTTTTGAGATATGATTTTTTAGAATTTTAGAAAAAAAAAAAATTTTACATTTTACATATTTTTGCTACATCTGTTATCTACATCTACATCTACAATGTATATTTTACATCTAACATGTAGATTATAGATGTACCATTTATATTCTGCATCTCCACCGCTAGGGGTTGCTCGCGCACTGAACGCGGCAGAGTGTGCGAGCGAGAAAGAGATAGAGTAGTGTGTCTCTGGCTGAAAGAGGCGGGGGAACCAACAGAAAATTAATTTCTTCATTCTGGCTATAATTATTATCCGATCTGATTCATATTCAGCAATCTGGTAGATATGGTCATTCTGTACGATACTGCGTTTTTAGTTTTATCGTATCTTCAAAATTGTGCCTGCCACAGATTTTCGTCCTTTGTGGGGGCGGAAGGGGGCGGGGCGAAATTTTGAAATACACTTGTAGCAGTGTGATATCACATGAGTCTTGAAACCAAATTTGGTTGCCCTAACTCTTATAGTCTCTGAGATCCAGGCGTCAAACAAGACGGACAGACGGACAGAGGAACAGACAGACATGGCTCTATCGACTCGGCTACTGATGCTGATCAAGAATATATATACTTTATGGGGTCGGAAACGTTTCCTTCTCTGCGTTGCACACATCCACTTTTACCACAAATCTAATATACCCCTTAACTCTTTTTTGAGTACGGGTATAAAAATATCACCATAAAAAAAATAATAAAGTACAACAAAAATGTTTAAATCCCGAAATCTATCAGAACGAGAAGGAACGTGTGAGTCGCTTCTGGGGACGCGACTCTACTTATACCCGTACTCAGTCGGTATACATTTTGAGGATATAATTTTTTAGATTTTAGAATTAAAAAAAATTTTACTTATTACATTTTTTTGCTACATTTGATATCTACATATACATCTACAATGTATATTTTACATCTAACATGTAGATTGTAGATGTACCATTTAGATTCTACATCTCCCTCTAGGGGTTGCCGTGCACTGAACGCGGCAGAGTGTGCGAGCGAGAGAGAATGAGTAGTGTGTCTCTGGCTGGAGGAGGCGGGGAACTAACAGAAAATTAATTTCTTCATTCTGGCTATAATTATTATCCGATTTGATTCATTTCAGCAATCTGGTAGATAGGTCATTCCTACGATACCATTTTTAGTTTTATCGTATCTTTAAAAATGCCCCACAGATTTTCGTCCTTTGTGGGGGCAGGGGAGGCGAAATTTTGAAATACACTTGTAGCAGTGTGATATCACATGAGTCTAGAAACCAAATTTGGTTGCCCTAGCTCCTATAGTCTCTGAGATCCAGGCGTCAAAGAAGACGGACAGACGGACAGACGGTCAGACGGACAGACGGACAGACAGACATGGCTCTATCGACTCGGCTATTGATGCTGATCAAGAATATATATACTTTATGGGGTCGGAAACGTTTCCTTCTCTGCGTTACACACATCCACTTTTACCCCAAATCTAATATACCCCTTAACTCTTTTTTGAGTACGGGTATAAAAAGTCATTTTGGTTCACAGCCTAAATAAAAAGTTAAATTTTGTCGAGTAGTGTAATTAGCTCTGTCGCAGACTTAAACAAATTTTGAATAATCTTTTTGGTCTGCTGAACAATATTTTTATCTTCAGATCTTGCTTGCCTTTTTTTTTTTATTGGAAACTGTGCAAAATGCAAGAGGCACTCGAAAAATCGAATCCAGCCACTGAAGTACCATACTGCAGGTTCTTAGTATCCGATCAGTATCGTTGAAATCTTAGCTGGTAGAACCACACAAATAACATTTTTGGGTCAAAGTGGTTTGCGTTAGTACATTGCAAATCTTTCCATCTATCACTGAAAGAATCAATTCATTCAATACCTCTAGGTACTTATCTCCTAAACATACCTTTTACATTGTTAGGTGTTCAATCTCAGCCATTACTCTATCTCCTTGTTGTGAAACAATTGTTGTTTCTTTGATAAAGGCTATTTTGAGTGGTCGGAAAAACCTTGTAGACGATGGTCGCTACATTCAGGACCATAAAAGGATTGCTTGTATGAGCTGTGAGCCGAACTTCCATCAAACCCCCATTTTGAAATGAGTGTAAGATTCTCATTTTTGTATCAAGCAATCAAACGTTGAGCTGTGAGATCAAGAAAAGAGCCTGAAGATGTATTTTATCTTCAGTTTCGCTCATGGTGATGTCTGACTTATGTGGGTAACAATCCTGCTTTGCTTTTAGAACTATTGTTTGAGATGGAAATTTTTCTGGTGTTGAGTTTCAAATAATGTTATATTGATGCCTGGACAATTTTGCACCAACCAACACAGCCAACGCGTCTTCTTTAGACAGCATAGTGATCTCCAAACTAATGTCAATGATTTTCTTATAGTTCGTCGCAGTTATTGGGGAAGAAACAGCCACAGCCATAACTATTTTAGACGCATTTACATTACCACATTTCCTAAACTGGGCTTACGTTGCAAAAGCTAGTTCTGGCAAAGGAGTGCTTTCTCTTAAACATGTTGTTTTCTTTAATTTTACATTCCTCAAAAAAAATTCCTTTCGCCGCGCTTTGACGTTCTTGAATTAAAAGAAATCTTTAAAATTATCCAATCCGTAAAGGTAATTACAAATCGACTGTGTGTCCGACTTGATCGTATCCATCGAAACTTAAATCCACGGATGAAATCATACATTTCGCCGGAAGAATTCCACTTCATCATCATCTGATGGCTTAACAATATTCCTCACATATTCAGATAGGAAAACAATATATAACATTTTGAGCTTATGATTTTTAACAATTTTAAAATTTAAAAAAAATGTTACAATTAAAATTTGTTTGCTACATCTGCTATCTACAGCTACACTCGCACTCGCACACTCTGCCGCGTTCAGTGCGCGAGCAACCCCTAGCGGAGGAGATGTAGAATCTAAATGGTACATCTATAATCTACATATTAGATGTAAAATATACATTGTAGAGGTAGATGCAGATAACAGATGTAGCAAAAAGATGTAAAATGCAAAATTTTTTTTTTTAATTCTCAAATTCTAAAAAATTATGCTCCAAAATGTATATACTGACTCAGTACGGGTATAAGTAGAGTCGCGTCCCCAGAAGCGACTCACACGTTCCTTCTCGATTTAGGATATGTTTTCTTTTAATATCCCTACAATAAACGCCACGACCCATTCTGCACCGAATAATAACAACAACAAAAACGGGATCCTCACGAATAGGTATTTCATATCTTCTTTTGTCTTCAGTCGATGAAATATTACCTCTATAATTCGATTTCAACCGTTTTATTACAATATAAAGACAAAATTTAAATGCGTTTCTATTATTTTGTCCAAGACAAAAACGTGGTCTTCCAACAAATTAGTGTACCCAGCTAATAATTTTTACGAAAGAAGCCCAAAAGAGAATCCAAAATAAACACCTATTATCCTCAAACCAAGCACAGTTGTAACGAGGTGGCGTTAACCCGTATCAGACGTGGAGACCAAATAAAACTTTCAACTAATCACGATTGAAAGTAACTTAATATAAAAAAAAAAAAACAGTTGATTTTAATCAAACAATTTGCTCAAAAAATTAAATATTTGGTTTTAAATTTGAATGCGAATGCCGTTTCTATTAATTTTTCCATCACTGTATATTATATCTAATGATGTGGATCACAATAAGCTTAATGTTATCTTCCACTTTGTCTAATTAATTGCAATTGACAGACAGCTTACAGCTTACCAAAACAGCTGACCAATATTTGACACTTTAAAATTAAAAAACAACCTGTTTTGGGGCAACCTCTCTTGGGGCAGAACGGGGCAGCATTGTTGTGCAACTTTGGCACGAAATGAGCAACAAGTCGGAGTACCTTTGGAAAATGCACATAATGGGCTTAAGAAATTGAATGTAATTTCAGGCTCCAATTATACCGAAACTAGTCAGTCTCTTTTTTAAAGCCATCAACGAAATAGGTATCAGAACCGGGATAAATGTATTTAAAAAGCACAAAAACATTTGCATAGATAGGTAAAAAACAACTCAATCTAACAAAAATTCAATATTTATGTTTCAAAGCAGCCTGAAACAACAAATTCAACATCAATTAAAGCAAATAAGGTATACAAAAGTCCATACGCAAAGAAGTAACTTGGTTGACCAGCAACATTGACGTCACATTTAGTCAACATTTACGTTTTACGCTTTGGCTGTTTTTTGTTTGAACCTTATTATGAAAACCTTATCTAATGAAAACGAGTTCTGAAAACTAGCCAGTCTTGTACAAAATTGATTGAGGAATTGAATAAAATTATATGTTTAGGTCTGAGAGGGTCTACTAGCTAGTAATATTAAACTGAATATCAAAATTGACGAATTTCATATCACAAAATATCATGGTATGGCAGCCCGCAGCAACTACGAATTGCACGAGTCTGGCAGCGCCACAAAACGACGTCACATTCGTTTTATATTGTTTTTGTTTGAACTTTAATATGCAAATAATCCAACAAAAAGAACTTCTAAAAACTTGCCATTCTTGTAGAAAATGTATGTATCTATTGGATAAAATTATTTGTTTAGGGCTGAGAGTCCCAGCTAGCTAGTAATATTAAACGGAATATCAAAACCGAGGAATATCAACATTGAATGTTTTGAAAAAAACAATCGATACTATCGTAATAGTATCGGGCTCAAATAATTATTGAAAAACCATTGAAACCTTTTAGGAACTTGTCCATTGTAAAAATCAGATGCCACCTGTCGATTTGTTTACAAATGTGTCTTCGTATTTTATAGCAGCCAATTCAAACATATCAAAAGCGCAACGACTCTAGCTCGATACTATTATGATAGTCGCAAAACCGTCGATAGTAGAGGCTAGCAGTAAAATATCGATACTATCGATAGTGCCCTCGATGGTTTGACACCTAGCGTCTAAAGAAAAATCTGCTTTAAAGCAGCAGAATTAAACTATATTGACACGGTGAGTAACTTGAGTTTGTACATTTATTGAAGATTACAAATTATTTCCTGAGAATTGCTGTTCTGCAGCATAAAAATATTTCAGAAAGCTAGTTGGCAAGGGTAACCAGTGGTGGTGTGGTAAGCTTACACTCATACAATACAACTACATGTTCACATGTGCAATGAAGGTGGGATACACACAACCAGAATTTGTATGTATTCTGGTAAAGTCGGACGCATTTTCTGCTGGGCCTTTACTAAAGACTATCAAGACTCTTATAAAGTTGGATGTAGTTTCCAAAGAAATAAATATACAATTTTTTAGTATAAAAAGGTGTTAAAATAGTGACAAACGGATTTGAAAAATAATTAAATAACTCAAGGTTCGTACAAAATTCTCGGCTAGAAGTCCTCGGCAGGTAGACACAGAGTCACCCATATTTCTAAGCGTTTGTTTGCGTGTCTTTGCTGAATGTGTATGTTTGTGTATGCATATGCATATTTCGTATTATGCTTGCTCTTCGATATAAACGAAGAAAGAAATATGTGCAAGAAAATTGCAATGAAATGATTGCAGCTCCACTAAAGTCGGTTGACTTTACTTATATAAAACCGAAATGGGGGCCAGCTTAATCCTTAATATTTGTTATTTTTTCATATCTTCTCCACAAATGTATAACTATGTAACTATCTTAGACACACTTATGTATATAGAAATGTTATATGTTAAATTACTCATATATTTTGTATTGCAGGTGTGCTGTAAAGCGCTTTAATCGCCAAGATGAGTTACATGCCAGCCCAGAATCGTACAAGTAAGTACATTACTCCCTTTATTTATTTAAAACTCTTTGGGTTGTAAAATCCGGGAAAGGTAATTCGAATTATGTAGCGACCTGGGTTATCTTTTGTCAGCAGTATACCTCAGTTTGAGATTCACAATGGACGTTAGTGTTGATATTTTTTTTATTTTTATACACTTTTAAACAAAATCCATCACAATCATCCCACTGCTAATGGCTGAGGGACTTTTATGTGGGGTAGTGTCGGGATAGGACTGAACTTTGTCTTTATTTAGAAATTTAACAATTTATGCTGCTGCAGCTTGATATGTTACGGATGATAGGATTGCATTTGGATGTGTATTTTCCCCCTCTCTCTCTATCTATCTATCTCGCTCTCACTCATGCGCTGTATTTTTGTTACCACTTCATTTGCACTCGGTTACTGTGGGCGGGGACAAAGAGTGTGCGCCATTGTTGTACTCTTTGAAACTTGATTCTCACACACCCACTCATAAACGTATGCAGATGCACGTGGCGACCCATTCTCCTCCTCTCTCAAACTCATTTTCGACGTGAATGCCCACTTCTCTCGCATCCCGCACTTCCTTTTTGTATGTGCGCTTTTTTTTTTGTTAAAAATTTAATTAGTAAGCGAAAAACAGAAAGGAGCATTTTTACTTAAAGTCTTCGCATAAATTATGCTACGGCCCTCTGCTTTGCTTTTAGACTGCTGTGCCTGCCCCACTTGAGGGATGAGGCACAAAAAGCGCTTGATCGATCTGGGAAATGAAATGAAACGAAAATGTGTAAATGCAAATGCAGTGAGGCAGATACCGGGGTGTGGGCGTGGCCTGTGGATTGATGAAACGGGTATGTATGTATGGTACATATGTATATGTAAAAGGACCGAAACAAAGCTAAAGAAGTGGGCCTGAAACTGCATAATTAAGGAAGAAATGGCAAACAAAACGCCATCAAATCCTTTGCCTTTCCAGTGGGGGATTCTCACAAAAACTCTTCCTCATCACCCGTTAATTCTTCTGAGTGTATTTGTTTATGTGTGGAAGAACGTCCTGGAATATCCTGCAGCGTTCAACTTGCAATGCTTTACATTTGTTCAACTTTTTTGTGCTTAGGTCAACATTCTTCTGACGTTTTGCAGCATGTTCACTTTCTGTCGCTGTCTGTCACATTCCATTTGCCAACCCTCCGTTTTGGAAGATGGAGAGATGTGGTGTGGTGGGAGGGGTTGGTGCTGGTGCTGGGGAGCATTCAAACTAGAGAGTGGATGCAGTCGTTGCTTTATGTGGATGTCGCCCTCCATTGTCGTTCTTCTTAGGATACGGACACTAGCAGTGTGGATAGGGAAAGGGGTGATGGAATACATGTACATATGTACATATGTTGATGCAAATGTTTTCCAGGCTGCAAACGTGCATAATTGATTTTCATTTTCTTTCCGTCTCTAATCCGTTGTATCCCTTTCTGTGTTGTGGCAGTGTCGCATAATAATCAATACAATCCGCCGGACTTGCCCCCCATGGTGTCGGCCAAGGAGCAGACCCTGATGTGGCAACAGAACTCGTATCTGGGTGACTCGGGTATCCATTCGGGGGCCGTCACCCAGGTGCCATCGCTCTCTGGAAAAGAGGATGAGGAGATGGAGGGCGATCCGCTTATGTTCGACCTAGACACGGGATTCCCTCAGAACTTCACACAGGACCAGGTGGACGACATGAACCAGCAGTTGAGCCAGACACGTTCGCAACGAGTGCGAGCCGCCATGTTCCCGGAGACCCTGGAGGAGGGAATCGAGATACCATCGACACAGTTCGACCCGCAGCAGCCGACGGCTGTCCAGCGTCTGTCGGAGCCCTCGCAGATGCTAAAGCACGCTGTGGTCAACCTGATCAACTACCAGGACGACGCTGAACTGGCCACCCGGGCCATACCTGAGCTGATCAAACTGCTCAATGACGAGGACCAGGTGGTGGTCTCGCAGGCCGCCATGATGGTCCACCAACTGTCCAAGAAGGAGGCCTCTCGCCATGCCATCATGAACAGTCCCCAAATGGTGGCCGCCCTGGTGCGTGCCATATCAAACAGCAACGATCTGGAGAGCACCAAGGCCGCCGTTGGCACCCTCCACAATCTGTCGCACCATCGCCAGGGTCTCCTGGCCATCTTCAAGAGCGGCGGCATCCCGGCCCTTGTCAAGCTGCTATCGTCGCCCGTCGAGAGCGTGCTCTTCTACGCGATCACTACGCTGCATAACCTGCTGCTCCATCAGGATGGCTCCAAAATGGCCGTGCGCCTGGCAGGTGGCCTCCAGAAAATGGTCACCTTGCTTCAGAGGAACAACGTTAAGTTTTTGGCCATCGTCACCGACTGTCTGCAGATCTTGGCCTACGGCAACCAGGAGAGCAAGCTCATTATTCTTGCTTCAGGCGGACCCAACGAGCTGGTGCGCATCATGCGCTCCTATGACTATGAGAAGCTCCTTTGGACCACATCACGCGTTCTCAAGGTGCTTTCGGTGTGCTCGAGCAACAAGCCGGCTATCGTGGACGCCGGTGGCATGCAGGCCCTAGCCATGCACCTGGGCAACATGTCGCCTCGACTCGTCCAGAACTGTCTGTGGACTCTGCGCAATCTTTCGGATGCGGCCACCAAGGTGGAGGGACTAGAGGCCCTTTTGCAGTCCCTGGTCCAGGTTCTCGGCTCTACCGATGTCAACGTGGTCACCTGTGCCGCCGGCATCCTCTCGAATCTAACGTGCAACAATCAGCGCAACAAGGCCACTGTCTGCCAGGTGGGCGGGGTCGACGCCCTTGTTCGCACTATCATCAATGCCGGCGATCGCGAGGAGATCACCGAGCCGGCTGTATGCGCCTTGCGCCACCTCACTTCGCGCCACGTCGACTCGGAGCTGGCGCAGAACGCGGTCCGTCTCAATTACGGGCTGTCGGTGATTGTGAAGTTGCTCCATCCTCCATCACGGTGGCCGCTTATCAAGGCCGTTATTGGGCTCATTCGTAACCTGGCCCTCTGTCCAGCCAACCATGCCCCATTGCGGGAGCACGGCGCCATCCATCACTTGGTGCGCCTGTTGATGCGCGCCTTCCAGGACACAGAGAGGGTAAGATCCTGCCCTCGTCCCTCCACCTGATCAGACTCCTTGACCCTTCTAGTACTGGTACTGACTCTTCTCTTTTTGCAGCAACGCTCATCGATTGCCACCACGGGCTCACAGCAGCCGTCTGCCTACGCCGACGGCGTTCGTATGGAGGAAATTGTCGAGGGCACGGTGGGGGCCCTGCACATCCTGGCTCGGGAATCGCACAATCGCGCCCTCATACGCCAGCAGTCGGTGATTCCGATCTTTGTGCGCTTGCTCTTCAACGAAATCGAGAATATACAGGTAAGCTAGCTAAGAATTTCCCGCGATTTGCACACTAATATAAAATGTCCCCTTGTCTCTTCATAGCGCGTGGCTGCCGGCGTTCTCTGCGAGCTAGCCGCCGACAAGGAAGGTGCCGAGATTATAGAACAGGAGGGGGCAACCGGCCCGCTCACTGATTTGCTGCACTCCCGCAACGAGGGCGTGGCCACGTACGCAGCCGCAGTGCTCTTCCGCATGAGTGAGGACAAGCCGCAGGACTACAAGAAGCGTCTCTCTATTGAGCTGACCAATTCTCTGCTGCGCGAGGACAACAACATTTGGGCCAATGCTGATTTGGGTATGGGTCCGGATCTGCAGGTGCGTGGAAACTAGTCTAATTGAGGCCAGCCTGGTACCTTGTACCTGTAGCCAATTTCAACCAGGTGTACCTTGCCTGGGTTTTCCTATGGGTTTTCATTTCTTTACTCTGCTTCTTTGTTTCCCCTACACGTCCGCGCCGAAGCGAACTCTGTACATAAAACTGTAAAATTGTAGAAATTTAAACTATTCCAGCATTACGTATACGTATATACTTGTGTTCGTATAAGTAGCGACCAATATAATCGCTATTCCTTGGACTTGCTTAAGATTTCAATTTCAATGCGTTTGAATTCAAATTATTCTTCTTTTTTTTTGTTTTACTGTATTACGAGAGTCGATAGATCGATACATGTTAGTCGATAAGTAGGTAGAAAAAGCATTTGTCTGTAGATGGCAATCGATATCGAGAATCCGTATTTATCCCCCTCAGCTCTGCCCAACTACAACTCCTTCCTTCCTATCAATCGTCTCGAATCATAAGTGTACATACATATAAATTTAAAATACATTTTTCGCCTAGAAATCAGATTTAGTTGAAATTCGTTTGTGTTAATTATGATTTTGTAATTAATTCACATTTTTTTATTTACTTTTTGTTCTTTTCCTTTATGTTTACTTGTAAAAACCAATACCAAAACAAACACCCCAAACAAACTACACGAAAACAAATCAATCACAACAACAACCACAAACAAACAAAAAATACACACAACTGCAACGGTAAAACATGAAACAACCGACGAATCACTGCACCATCACCACCACCAATACCACCAAAAACATGAACAACAACTAACTGTCTACAACCACGTGTCTCGCCCTTCCTCTCTACCACTCTCGCTGAACACAAACTTGTGTCTGTGTCTTCTTCTTTCCTAACAACTTTTCACTTCTGATCCATCCCAACAACAAAAAAACAAAAACAACTGAAAAAATAAATACATCACTCACACACGCACACCCACACCCACGTACAAACAACCGCAATACACACACACGCACAACTACACACCGAACCAAACTTTGACAACAACAAAAAAAAACACGAAATCGATTGATCACAGGATATGCTTGGACCCGAAGAAGCATATGAGGGCCTTTACGGACAAGGTCCGCCCAGTGTGCACAGTTCGCACGGAGGTCGCGCATTCCATCAACAAGGTATGTATGTCATACGCATAAGGAAACACCGTTCCGAGACGCACCCGCCCAAATCCTTTTGTGTCACCCTCGCATCAAAATGAAGAAGAATTATTAAAAAGTGTTCGAACACCCTACCCCAAGCAAGCAGATCAAGTTCATTCGATCACTGCCTCCACCTCCACCCTTAGCCCTTACCCCTGCCCTCACATGCATTCTTGCATAGTACATTTATTCGTAATCGTGTCAGTTCATCAAATAAACTAAATTATAGCATATGAATAATCCAAGCTAAAGTTAAGTTCATTTCAACCTTTGAAGAATCCTTAATTATAATCCAATGTGATCTCCAACCGCCCCCTGCTAATTTCTCTTGTCCCCCACCCAGTCAATGTGATGAATGTGATGGAAATATCTTTAGTTTGTGTCCATCCCGTGTATTGCCCTTCCCCCTTTTGCCTTGCAGTTCTTTAATCTGATTTTCATTTCTTATAGTAAACGACATGGCGATGTATCCATTAGCATTAAATCATGAAATATCAGTTTTCAAATCCGTTACAGATGAAAAAAATCGAATTCCCCATCTTGTTTCTTTCTGACCCTTTCTCTGTCCGTTTACGCCGTACCTGACCAGGTCTGTCGACCTCTCACTCTAGTTCCAAGCAAAAAAAGGAATTGTTTCAACGCGGCAGAATCTGATTCAGAGTTTCGCTTGTACGAAAAAACGAAAAAAGGGTTTTAAAAGTTTCGAGATGCCGGCACTACTATCTCTATGATAGTAGACTGTATCATGTGTCACACACATAATTCAATGTGGCTGTGTCCTTGATTATCAACTTAAAGCATAGATAGGGTCATGTCCATGTACACCGGACATTTGCATGTTTCATACATACTCACATGCATATGTTCGGCATCATCACACGCACTTAGGTACATACCTACATATGTACGCACAAACACCAACCAACAACACACAACTACTTGGCAATTCGACCTTGAAAGGATTTGGCATGTTTGTTTCTCACTTCAAGAAGATCTTCGCATTAGGAACACTTTCATATTTTGCCCCGCTCTTTTTCCTACATTTTCCGTGGATTCTAGGCGCCATAAAACGGCTGTTGGTTGACTGAGGAAGGAGAACGTATTTGTATTATTACTTTTAAATGTATTTTCCTTTGCCCTTGATTAACTTACATTTCTTGAGTTTGTTTTCATTCGAATATTCAATATCCAGCGTAATGACGGTGCGAGGAGAAAATCACTCTTTAGTTCGGTTCAGTCTGGTTCATTTTGCATGTTAAGTAGACCGAAATAACCGTATGGAATTAGCTATATACTCATATATACATATGTATGTACATATCTATACACGTATTTTTTGTATGCATATATAATCTTTAATTTATATGTAAGAGCGATGTGCATGCAGATGTGTCTATGCTCAAAACGAATGGGAATTGCTGCCGTAGTTGACGCCACTTGGTGGGAAATGATTAAGGAACGGCTGAATTATGTGTTTACTTTATATTTACGACGTTTAGCAATAGCTTATGGGAGGATCCTTGCAGGGGGAAGCGCATTAATATAACTTTTGTCTGTTTTCTCTATCTCTCCCTATCGCTCTATCGTTTGTTCGCAGGATATGATACTCTACCAATAGATTCGATGCAGGGTCTGGAGATCAGCAGCCCGGTGGGCGGTGGCGGTCCTGCTGGCAATAGCGGAGGTGTCAACAGTGCTAGCGCCGGCAGCGGTGCTGTCGTCCCACCCAGCGGGGCACCAACATCGCCCTATTCCATGGACATGGACGTCGGCGAGATCGATGCCGGTGCATTGAACTTCGACTTGGATGCCATGCCGACGCCACCCAACGACAACAATAACTTGGCTGCCTGGTACGATACCGACTGTTAGACGACGAGCTAAAAGTCGATCCATTCGAATTCCACACACATTTATTGCCCTCTTCCCCTGGTCCGTAAGCATGGGCAGGCTTACGACCCCGAGCGGCTCTGAGATGCGATGGCCCAGTGGAAGAAGGCTATTACCACACACCAACACACATACATAAACATATATATTAATTATAATACAACTGCAACGTCATGAAACATAAAACATATTATATGATGCATTACATATTATCCTCATAAATGAAATGGAAAATTAAACAAATGTTTGCAATAGAACTCGTACATTTCCTCAAAATCTTCCACATTATTTCTCCCGTTTTTTTCAAGTCGGTGCGGGGATCCCAGCAAACCCAGATAGACAAACGCGAACGTACATACACGTGGGTATAAAAACTCAACAACTATTAGTTTGTTTATTGATGGTACGTAACGGGATAAGTGCTAATGAGGGTTAAATCGACCTACAAGTGCTTGCCGAACCACTTGTGATCTACGGGAGAAAGCCACCGATGGCAGCCATTTAGATTGTTTTGGATGACATATTTCATGGTGAATGGGTTTTGGTTTCCGCGTTCGTGCTGCTCCTCATCGGCCAGCATCTCGTCGAGCATCGCCTGAGAGACGACAGTCGCCTGGAAGGGCAGCTGGTTGGCGACTTGCTGCAGGAATCCCTTTACCTCGACAAACTCGCATTTTCCAGCTATTTCGACGATGACACGACCTGCCCTAATGGGCGTTACATAATGATCGATGGCACCCTTGCCGCCTCCCATGCGCTGGCCCTGCCCTTTCTTTGTGATGGGTTGCCAGGGGGCGGGCACTCGCCACGTAGCAAACATTGTTTGGACGTTCATCTTCCGACCGATGGTAAGACGCATCATCTCGTAGTGACCCCATCGCAGGCGACCGCCGCCAGTGGCTATGATCGCGTACTGCTTGTGGAGAAGAGTGTTGTGGACAAGCTCTGGGCCACGCATGTAGCGCAAGCGCTTCTGCATTTTGGGTGGACGTAGGTTAGGTGGCAGCTGCGGCATGCGCTCCATTATCCGCAGTTTGGGGCGTTCTGGCTGCTGAACATCTGTTGAAAAGTTAATGAGCTCTTTCTTCTTTCTCTGAGTTTAGATGCACCTACTTTGATATTTGATTGGAGGAGCAAAATACTTGAGGCCGGCTGTGTTGATGGCTGCGAACTTGCCTGCTGAAATTTCGAAAGATTGTATATATAAGAGTCACAAGTTCAGCTCTAATGGAAATGCTCTTACTTGACAGACTGTCCTTGAATAGCTGTGTGACTGTTTTCACGCTCCACATTGTTTATTTTTAATTAAATTAATCAACTTATCTAAACAGTAGAGATGTCAAACCATCGAGGTCACTATCGATAGTATCGATATTTTGCTGCTAGCCTCTACTATCGATGGTTTTGAGACTATCATGATAGTATCGAGCTACAGTCGTTGCGCTTTTAATATGTTTGGATTGACTGCTATAAAATACGAAGACACATTTGTAAACAAATCGACAGGTGGCATCTAATTTTTACAAAGGACAAGTTCCTAAAAGGTTTCAATGGTTTTTTAATAATTATTAGAGCTATCACGATAGTATCGATTGTTTTTTTGAAAACATTCAACGTTGATATTCCTCGATTTTGATATTCCGTTTAATATTACTAGCTAGCTGGGACGCTCAGCCCTAAACAAATAATTTTATCCGATAGATACATAAATTTTCTACAAGATTGGCAAGTTTTTAGAAGTCCTTTTTATTGGATTATTTACATATTAAGGTTCAAACAAAAACAACATAAAACGAATGTGTCGTCGTTTTGTGGCGTTGCCAGGCTCGTGCAATTCGTAGTTGCTGCGGGCTGCCATACAGTGTTGCTGGTCAACCAAGTTACTTTTATGCGTATATACTTTTGTATACCTTATTTCTTTTAATTAATGCTAATTTTGTTTTTCCAAGCTCCATTGAAATATTATTTATGATTTTATCCTAGATTGACATGTTTTTTACCTATTAATGCATATGTTTTGTTTTATAGATATACATTTATCCCGTTTCTGATACCTATTATTGGTACCCGTGAGCAACAAAATTTCGTTGATGTCTTTAAAAAAGAGACTGACTAGTTTCGGCATTAATTGGAGCCTGAAATTATACAAACAATATCTCAAGACCATAATATCCATTCTAGCGTTCATGGTTTTAGAAAAATGTATTTATGTGATCAGAGAAAGTTAGGTATTGAAGTGGGATCTTGTTAAATTTCAGAATCGACCATTTTATATTTATCCTGGGAGTCCGCCAGATTCTTTTGGCCATATAAATACACGCCAGACCCGACTTGCCTCCACTTAGGCAGACGGCCTATCATCAATAATAAATATTTTCTTTTTGTACCCAAAAAATACTTTTCGATATAAAATCCGTTACAAAAGTAACGGTTTACCTTTCGCGTTTTCGACTTTCAGCCAATCAAATCGTTCGAAATTTTCTGTAAAAATTTTGGGTGGATTTTTGGGCAAAGTCCAAAAAAATGTTCGCGCGACCATGAAACAAGAAAATAGTGCCGAATATTCTTCTTCACAAGTCCGCTGAGTATCAAGAAAATATCAATTGATCATTTTTTAAATCATAACATTACTAATAGCGATGAAGAAGATTCAACGCGTTTTCAAAACGTTCGAAATTTTCTGTAAACATGTACATGTTGCTCACACCACGAAAATGAGGGGAAAGTCACCACAAAAACACTCTCTTCACCACTAAAAAGAGAGCAAATTTTGAAAGCCCACCACCAATTGAGAGCGAGTTTTGAAAACCAACCACGAATTGAGAGCGAAAAATGACAGTATTTTCCGTGCGCTAAATTGAGTTTGGCGGTCAATTTGAAATGTGTCTTAATATATGTATGTTAAAATAAATATTTCACTTGATTTGTTTTGTCGAGTGACCTCAGAACCCTCAGAAACCGAGAAAAAATAGCTTAATCCCGCTCCATTTAATCAGGTTAGTAACCAGTAAATAACAAAAAAAAATAATTAATAATTTTTTGAGCCCGATACTATCACGATAGTATCGATTGTTTTTTTTCAAAAACTGTGACAGGAATGTTTCGTTTTCGCATTCCTGGAGTGATCTGCCGCAACATAAAGGTGGGAAATAAATACAATATATAAAAATAAAAGCTGTTATTTGTTTGATTTATTTGAAATGGCACATTTAAATGCCGTCGACCTATTCAGGGCCGGATCAACCCTCAACCGGGCAACCATCAATCTGGGGCTCTCCCCAGACGGTAGATATGGTTATTCTCTACGATACTGCGAAATTATATGCGTTTTGCACGAAATGTTTCATTTCCAACAACGAAAACAGAAAAAAACCACCCTAAATGCGAGTCTTAGGTCGAACAGGTACATATTTCGGTGGGTATTTTGTATTTGGCGCAAATGCACTGCTGATCCTACCATAGCTGATCTACTGACAGCATGGTTAACAAATGAACAGATTTTAGAAATTTCGAATACAAATATTTTAATTAACCCATCTTATTTTAAAGGCGATTCAGTTGAAGGGCCCGGAACGAGCACGACGGCATTACGAACATGAGCAAATCAACAAAACTATAAAGGTTCTGTGGAAAAAAGAACACACAGCACAAAAATGTGAATCTACATTACTCAAAATAGCCAAATTTTGTAACTTAAATACATCGCTTATTAAGGCCTTACTTTCGGTTAGTATTCGTTTATTATGTCATCGATTATGTTCCTAGGAAAGTAAACAGGATCTGGATCTGGATGAGATAGGATCATGACTAAAGCCAGAATGAAGAAATTAAATTGGTAATGTGTAACCCCCTTCCACGCGCTTCTCCGTCTCTCTCCCTCTCTCTCTCTCTCACCGCACTTTGTCTTTTGTAGTGTGCGCCATCTGGCGGAGGAGAACGAGCTAGAACGGCGTGTTGGTGTGAGAAGAAATAGAGAGATGTAGATGCAAATGACAGATTTAGCAAATATAATGGAAATAGATGAAATCTTTTAAAATTTGACATAAATCATAACTTCACATACAGATACATATGCATACATATCCTGACTTAGTAACAGGTATAAAAATAGGTCTGCAGCAACTGCAGCGACTCACAACGTTCCCGCTTGTTATGTGCATGTGCATTCATGCTGATATCTCTTAAACTAAATATCCGATATTCTTAATGGTGTTATGACATTGGATTTTGCTTGGAAGAGAGAGATAGCATGAGAAACAAAATGCTAAATTTATTTTCGGTGCCGTCTCTAGAGTCTAGACACATCTACTGGTGTCGAACAACTGAGGCACTACTTGAGACAAACAGGCAGGCTTCGGTTTTCACATTCACTTTGAGTATTACTTTTCAGCATACTTTTTATATTAAGGCGCTCTGGAATCCACTTTTGTGAATTTGTTTACTATCTGTGTTGTAAGCGTCCAGCTCATACAAAACTCGTTATGTTTAACACAGATTTATCGAAAGCCAATCGGGCTGCAACAGCTGTTAAGCCTAGTACTTAGATCGAAAAACTGTTTGCCTGCAAACAAATGTCATATATTCTTCGAGCGACCAGTGGTGTGACCAGAGGTGTGCACTTCATTCCGTACGGTTACACTGCTCAGAACGCTGCTTGGTTTTGTTTAAAGTTAATAAAATGCACTACTTCGGCTGGGGCCGCTCTTCCCCAGGCATATCCTGGGCTCCCCAACATTTTATTGGCAAGGTAATGTTTCTGACTATCAGCAGCAGCATATGGCGACGCCTCCCGTGCCGACCACCGTGTAGATAACATGTTTTGCAAACAATATTTGTTTTATATTCATGAAAATTAATAAAAATAATAAATTATAATATCCATATAATAGTGCACTAACTAGATTCTATTTTTCTTCATTATTAAAATATTTAATTTGGTTTTTTGTTCTCTTATTGCAATATTTGCTTCGTGTTTGCTGGCAAAAGATATCAAATTGATATCTTTTTCGAGGTGGGTCGAAACATACCAAAAAAACAAGCAAATACTTCGGATACTTTTCCAGTATATACCGACCTTTTTGTTTTTCGATCTGAGTACTGCCTTCCGTACAGAGCCTAGAAAACAGTTTTACCCGTAAAACATTTCTTATCGGTTTCATACGAATATCAACCCGATTCTGTTCGCGAGGTGTTTTTTTCGATCTGAGTACTAGGCTTTAATGTTCAGCTGAGCTGGAATTCTCGTTTCAGACAAGCGTTGCCAGACTGTTCCCGTGCAGATCTTACATTGTTTTTACAACGAAAATTTTTTTATTTTTAAAATTTTTGTTTTCATGATGTCGAACGGGAGGCAGTATTTCCTATTTAATTGATTTGATTTTGACATACAAAAACGAACAAATAATGGCAGATCATAACCAGAATTAGCAGGATTGTAAATATATTAATTACACTTTTATTTTCGAAAAACAAATTTTGATTTTTTTGCTATTAGTAAATTTAATTTAATATTAATTTCAAGCTCTAAGCTGTTTAATTGTTTTTATCCATACTGAGACTTTGCGACTATGGCATCACCGGCGCCCAGCTGGTATGTGTGTACTCATTGTAATCGAAAAACTCAACTCTGTATTTTGTATATTTCATGGTATTTTTTTCATGTATTTTCACTAGCTAAAAGTTTAGGATACACTGCTACTGCATACACGAAAATAATTTGTCCAAATAGTGCATGTTTTAAAAGATTTTCTGTATGTATTTAGCACCAAATTCAAGCTGATCCAGCATTCATTGCTAGCGACTGACTCTGTCCAGTGTCCACTTGTTTGTTATGAATATATCGAAAGTGACAACATCGCTTGCTGCTGCGGCTGCTGCCGCCGAAAAGGCAAAACCCGAACGTGTAACATCTGCAACCACAGCACTAAATTTGAATGCAATCAATATACAGAAGCGCACCAGCATCGACGATACCGAGGATCCGAATCGCAAGAAACTCAAAACCGAATTGCTGCTTTGCCCGCCCTCGACTAGTTTGCCCGCCAAACAACAACAGCTACAGCAGCAACAGAAACACCACCAGCACCACCGACAACAGCAACGTGCTGTCGTCCTAGGAGGCTCCGTCCAAGCACCGTCATTGGCATTTCAAGCAACAGCTGCAGCTGCTGCCTCAAAACAAATATCTACTGCCTCCGAAAAGTCTACAGTTGAGCGATATAAGCACCAGCTAGTGGATCAAGGTGGCACCGAGAATGCCTGGGATCCGCGCGAGGATCAGATTATAGTATGTAACTTTGGTGCTAACGCTGAAATGAGTGCCTCAATCAAGCCTGAAGAAGCGCTCGAAGGTGGCCAAAAGCAGAGTGAGTATGAGGCTAATCTAGCCTACCTATTTCATTGCATCCCATACCATCTCTTTGTATCGATGAATAACGTAACCAATTGTTCGAACAACCAATTTCAGGTTTTACAAGCTTTACCAAAAAGGAGGCCGTCTGTCCGTCGTCTGCATCTTCTTCCTCATCGACGGCCTCCACTATTTCAATCGAGCCGAGTGGAGGAGCCGAGCATATCGAGCATGCCAACAAGACAGTGTTGCCTGCCGCTGAGGAGTTGGACTACGCCCTACTGCCGTCCTCGGCAACTGAACAAAAGGTGGTGCCCGAAAACTCAACCATCGTGTCGGCCACGGCCACGGCCTCAGCATCAGTATCCTCCAACACCTCAGCCGGTTCGGCGGCGACCACATCCGCAGTCGCCCCTGTCACTGTCACCTCATCCACAACGTCTACGATAATACTGAATACGAACAATGGAGGCGGATCGGGACCAGGCGTGGGAGGGAGCACTATAATGAACCAGAAGTCTTCACAGGCTAACTACAATATATTTAGTGCGACGACTGGAAGTAGCCAGCAGCAAGTGAGCCTCCAGCCCACGCTGCTAAACCGCGTCAATATCCAGTCCAAGATGAAGGGCACCCAGCTGGTGGTGAACGCGAAGAAGCTGTCCGAGGTCACCCAGACGACAGCCAAGGTCTCCATCGGCAACAAGACGATCTCCGTGCCGCTCCTAATGAGTGCTAGTGGGGCGGCTACAGCTGGTGGCGCCACCATCGTCGAGAGCAAGCAAATCATGCAAACCGGCGGTCAGGTGACCGCCGTGACCAGCGCTGCCCCCTCCGGGCAACATAGTGCGGCGCAGCACCATTCTCAGCACCTCAACTATACAAAGCTGATCAAGCGCGTGCCCAAAAACCCCACCACAATCGTTTCCTTCTCAGGCCTTCAGATCAAGCCGGCCAACACCAAAATAGTCGCCGCCAAGGTGGTCAGCAAGAAGATGTCCCTGCAGATCCAGCAGCAGCACCAGCTCCAGCAGCAGGTCCAGCAGTTGCAGGTGCAGCAGCAGGCCCAACAGCAGGTGAACAGCGTCAGTCTGGCCCCCGCCACGGCCAGCATTGTGGCGATAACCACCACGAATCCCAACCAAACATTCGCCATGGTTAAGGAAAAGCTGCACGACGCCTCCGAGATTGTCGACACTACGCACGAGCCGGGTGTCGGGGTCAATGTCAACTCTAGTCGCAATCCGGCTACCAGATTGGCTGGCCACAAGATAACCTACAGCGACAACATCTTTAATAAGTCAAAATCAAACGACTCTGGAGCCAGCGACGAGTTTGGAAATAGCGTCAACAGCATCGTGATAAAGCCCCTGGATAAGGTCAGTCACAACTGCTCGCCCAGCTTTAATATCTTCAAGCAGCAGTCGGTGCCAGCGGGAGCGGGCGCGACAGCCGCAGCCGCCATAAATCAGACAACCAGTACGGTGCCTGTCACAGTGACAATGACGCCATCCGCCTCCGGCAGCGGATCTGACCAAATGACCAGCAGCACCTCCTCCGTCTCAGTTTCGGCCATAATCAACGAGACTGTAGCCAAGTCCACGGCGGGGACAATCTGCATCAACACTCCGGGGATGGGGGCCCGGCCCATCATCTCCCTACAGAACAAGAACATATCCCTGGTGCTCTCCAAGACGACAATGGCCCAGCAGAAGCCCAAGATGATCACCACCACCGTCAGCAGTTCCACGCTGCAGATGCACCACGCCCTCAACCAGGACTTGAATCCGGACAAATCATCCCTCTCGTCCTCATCGTCAACATCATCGTCATCAGTAGTTTCAGTGTCAGTGTCGACGCCGGCTCCAATGCAGCTGAAGCTCACGTCGGTTCCCACCGTGGTGGGACTGGGATTGGGCGTGGTCACCACACCAGCCACCACGCCCACCAAATTGAGTGTAAACCTGGCGGCGCCAGAGACACTGCCCTTCTCGATTATAATCCCAAAGCTGGATGAGATGAGCAACGAAGCCAAGACCAATCTGCTGGCCAAGCAGGAGGCAATAGTCAAGGATGCACCCGCCGCCCCGCCTCCAGCTTCACCGGCTGAGCAGCCCGGCGAAGTCCTAGTCCCGCCGGAGAAGCGTCTGAACTCCAACACCACGCTGACAGCCATCACAGCCTCAGCTCCAGGCCCCCCTACATCCACGCCTACCGTGACGGGCACAACCACGACCACCCCCACAGCCACAGGCATAGGCACAGGCACAATCGGTACATCTGCGGCAGCTACAGGTAACAGTAACCATCGTTCCACCTCTGATGACTCGAACAACGCATTGCTAAAGCAGCTGCTTCAGAACAGCAGTAGCAGCCACAGCCACAACCTCAACCTCAACCCAGCCCACGTCGCTGCCAGCACAGCGCCACTGTCTGCCCGCAAGGTGATCAACGTGCGGGCCCCGAGCATGGGCCAAGTCAGCTCCCTGGAGGCGCAGTTGGCCCGTCCCGTCATTCCGCCCGTGCCAGCGGCGGTAAGCAGTAGTGGCGGATCCGTCGCCACGCCCACCACCACCACCACCACAGTTGCAAATGGGAATGGAGGCATCAGCCAACAGTCGGCGGCTGCCGCACCAGCTGCTCTGCCTGGGGCTCCATCTGTTGCCGCTTCTGCCTGCGCCACAACTTCTGTGACCACTGAAGCTCCCGTTCCTGCAATTAATGCCGTTGCGGAGCTTGAGCAGCAGATACCGGTGGTGCAGCAGTCCTCGATGGCCCAGCAGGCACTGCCAAAACCCACACCCCCGCCACCAGCAACCCAGCAACAGCCACAACACCAAGTGAAGCAGACCGTACAGATTGTGTCCAAGGAGACTTCGTTCATATCCACACCTCCCACGCACTCAGCTCTGTCAATGGCAGACAGGAAGCTGGCGGAGTCTTCTGGGGGATCGGGATGCACCACAAGCAAGCCGGCAGAGTTCTTGCCGCCGCCGCCCTATGAGCTGGCCACCGCTCCCGTTTCCAATGTGACAATCTCTATATCCACCAAGCCCTCCAAAGATTTGAATCTGCAGATGAAGCACAAGTCCGCATCCGCGTCCATTTCCATGCCCATGGCGATGTCGATGACGATGGAACAAGAGTCCCTGGGCGTGCCCTTGTCAGAGCAGGCCGAGCAGCCGCCAACCACCTCGGACACCCTACAGACAACAGCAACATCAGCAGCAGTGCACAGTGCAGCAGGAGCAGGAGCAGGAGCAGTAGCAGTAGCAGGTGCAGTATCAAACAGCTGGAGCAGACAGATCCAGGATAACAACAGCACCAGCATTCACATTGAGCCGGGAATGGGCCAAACCATGGCCCCCCATAAGATGCCCTTTAAGTCGGGTGAGGCGCAGAAGAGAAAACTAACCATTCAGTCGAACACCCAGCTAGAGGAGAAGCTCCAACTGCAGCACAACCACCCTGATGCCTCGCATAGCAATGATATGATGCAGATGCCAGTGGCGATAGGGATGAAGCCTCTGCCACCCGGCACCAATTCATCGGGAGCCCCAGGTGCGGAAAAAAACAAGTTGCAGCTTATTTCAGCCATAACAAGCTACGTGAAGAAAGCTGGGCAGCCAGGAGAGATGCCCCACCAGGCACAGATGCAGTCTATCCATGGCCAGATGCCTGGGCAGATGCAGATGCATGTGCATCATCATCAGCAGCAGCAACATCACCAGCAGCAGCAAGTGCAGCTGCAGGCGGCTCATTCACATGCACAGGCGCATACACAACCCCAGCCCAATCCTCAGAGCGTGCCAGCGGTTATGGAACCCAAACCAGGGGACCAGCGAAAGCGGCGCAAACGTGAGGTGCAGAAACCACGGAGAGCCAATCACAGCGCTGGGCAGGCGGCCAACAGTCCCAAGGATCTGTCCGGGACGCTACCAGCAGGTACGATGGTGCAGCTGGCCCGCATGCCCCCAGGCACCCAGTACGTACAGGGAGCACCCGGCACTGGACATGTGCCCTCGGGAGTGGTCGGAGCTGGTGGCGGAGGGGGAGGCAGTGCGGCCGCCTCGCCCATGCTGAAGAAGCGAGTGCGAAAGTTCTCCAAGGTGGAGGAGGACCACGATGCATTTACCGAGAAGCTATTGACGCACATCCGCCAGATGCAACCGCTTCAGGTACTGGAGCCGCACCTCAACCGCAACTTTCACTTCCTTGTTGGGAGCAGCGAGATGGCAGGCGCAGGAACAGGAGCAGGATCGGGATCGGGTGGGTCCAACTCTGGCAACGGCAAGCTAAAAGTGGTCGGATCCCTATCCCGGGCCTCGCCACTAGAGGAGTGCGACGGAGCGCTGCTGGGCCACTTCGGTCGAGTGCGGCATCCCAGTATTCCCTCGCTGTATGACAGCGAACGCTTCGGTGGGAGCGGTGGCCCGTTAGGGGGATCTGCGTCCCCATCGGGGGCCATGGGGGGAGTAGAGGGAAAGTCTCAGCCCATGTCCAGCATACAGAACGACTTCTACGACCAGGAATTCTCCACACACATCGAGCGGAATCCCCGCGAGCGGCTGCTACGGCACATCGGGGCCGTGAAGGACTCCAATCTGGAGACCACTGAGCTGGTGGAGGGCGCATCAGTGACTGCATGGACGGCCCTCCCTCGACTTACGCGCTTTCCAGGCCTAATTCTGCTGAACAACAACAGTCGCGGCCACGGCCGGATGTCGCCGGTGGCCCTGGCCGAAGATCCTTTCACCATGCGGATGCCCACTTCGCCCCTACTTCGAACCTGCGCCGAGGAATTGCGCAAGGGCCAACAAATGGAAATGGGACTGGGAGGTGGCAACGGCCACAGCAACAACAGCAGCAGCAATAGCAACAGCAACAACAACAACAACTATCAGCAGAAGAACCAGAATGTGATACTCTCGCTGCACTCATCGACGACGGACAACATAGCCGGCGTGCTGCGGGATCTGGCAAATCTGCTGCACCTGACGCCCGCCCTCACATGCAAGCTCATCGAGGAGAAGGCGGACCCAAAGACCGGCGCCGAGCCCAGTCTCGAGCAGTCAAAGGGCCAAGGAGCGAGGGAGGAGGCCGAGGAGCAGGCGGAAAAAGAGCCGTTCAAGCGGCCACACTCCGTAAGCAATGGTCATCTGAGAAAGATACTCAACGGGCGGCGAAAGTTGTGTCGGAGCTGTGCGAACGTCGTCCCTGCAAGCGGCCTGCGCGTACCCAGCCAGAGCATGCCTCCGCTGGAGGAACAGCTGCCCCGGCTGGCCCAGCTTATGGCGCTACTGCCCCGGAAGACGCCACCGCCTCCATTCTTCTACTTCTGCGATCGCGCCTGCCTGGCCATGTTTAAGTGGAGCGGGAAGGAGACTCAGACGAAAGCCGAGGCGGCCAGCATCTCTCTGCTCACGGCCAGCGGGTCCTCGAAAGCCGGCCAGTTTGCATCAGGTTCAGGCCCAACCGTTCCTCAACAGAATGTGGTGAAGACGGAGCCGCCGGAGGAGGAGCTCGACACGAAGCAGAACCGGCAGACCAGCGAGACCGGTGCGCCCCCACTGCAGCGTAAGTGTATCGTAAAATGTTTTAGCAGCGACTGTTTCGCCACGGAATCGTCCACGAACACGGACATCAAGCAGGAGTGGAGCGAGGGAGCGACTTCATTCGCTGCTCCAAACAACACAGTGTGGGAAACGGACGTGGTGAGCCACTTGGAGGACACGCGCCAGTGCGTCTTCTGCAATCAACGCGGCGATGGCCTGGCTGACGGACCATCGCGCCTGCTTAACTTCGATGTGGACAAATGGGTGAGGCTGCTAATGATGTACCCCTACCTCTTCTCGACTCGACCCCTTCTCATCTTTGAATCTCTCCCATGCAGGTGCATCTAAACTGTGCCCTGTGGTCGAACGGTGTGTACGAGACGGTGTCCGGTGCGCTGATGAACTTCCAGACTGCGCTGCAGGCGGGGCTGAATCAGGCGTGCAGCGCCTGCCACCAGCTGGGAGCGACAATCAAATGCTTCAAGTCGCGTTGCAACAACCTCTACCACCTGCCCTGCGCCATCCGCGAGGAGTGCGTCTTCTACAAGAACAAGTCTGTTCACTGCAGTGCCCATGGCCAATCCCATACCCAAAACCATGCAAGCAGTGGAAGTGCCAATGCCGGGTCTGGGGGTGGGTCTGGCTCTGGAGCCGGAGCCGCTTTCGGGCCAATGGAGAACGAGCTAAGTTCATTCGTTGTGCACCGTCGGGTGTTCGTGGACCGCGACGAAAATCGTCAGGTTGCCACCGTCATGCACTACACGGAGCTGAGCAACCTGCTCCGGGTGGGCAACATGACGTTCCTTAACGTGGGCCAGCTGCTGCCCCACCAACTGGAGGCCTTCCACACACCCCATTTTATCTATCCAATTGGCTACAAGGTGGTAAGTACCTTTTGTGAGTGGGGTGCACCTTGATGTCATCTCAATTGTGATTACCCTCCTGATTCGCAGAGTCGATACTATTGGTGCGTGCGGCGTCCGAATCGACGGTGTCGTTACATCTGCTCCATAGCCGAGGCCGGCTGCAAGCCTGAATTCCGGATCGTGATTCAGGACGGAAGCGACAACCAGCCGGAGCGCGAGTTCCAGGCCAGCACGCCTTCGGGGGTGTGGCAGCAGATTCTGCAACCAATCACCCGCCTGCGGAAGGTGCACAAATGGTTGCAGCTCTTCCCGCAACACATCAGCGGCGAAGACCTGTTCGGGCTAACGGAGCCGGCCATTGTGCGCATCCTGGAAAGCCTGCCCGGGATCGAGACGCTCACCGACTACCGATTCAAGTACGGCCGCAATCCGCTGCTGGAGTTCCCACTGGCCATCAATCCGTCCGGCGCCGCCCGCACTGAGCCCAAGCAACGCCAGCTGCTTGTCTGGCGCAAGCCGCACACCCAACGGACCGCAGGCAGCTGCAGCACCCAGCGCATGGCCAACTCGGCTTCGATTGCCGGAGAGGTTGCCTGCCCTTACAGCAAGCAGTTCGTCCACTCCAAGAGCTCCCAGTACAAAAAGATGAAGCAGGAGTGGCGCAACAATGTCTACTTGGCTAGGTGGGTTACACTTTGCTCTCGTTTTGTATACCCGTACTCGATAAGTTAAGGGGTATATGAGTTTTGTGGTCAAAGTAGATGTGTGTAGCGCACTGAATGAAACGTTTCTGACCACATAAAGTATATTCTTGATCAGCATCAATAGCATCAATAGTTGACATAGCTAATGTATCTGTCCGTCCATCTTGTTTGTTAATTAGCTCTCAGAGACTGTAAGAGCTAGAGCAACCAAATTTTGTATCCAGACTTGTGTGATATCACACTGTTACTAGTCTAGTTTAAAGTTTCGCCCCGCCTCCACAAAAAACTAAAGTCTCTGCCATTCACAATTTTAAAGATACGAGAAAACCGAAAACGCAGCATAGTAGATAATGACTAATGACTATTAACCTGATTGCCAAAGATTGGATCTGATCGGAACATATAACCAGCATGAGGAAATTAATTTGCAGTGGTACGCGCTACTCATTCTCTCTCTCTCTCTCTCTCAGATACACACTCTACCTCGTGCAGTGTGCGCCCTCTGTCGGAGAAGAACGTGCTAGAATAGTGTATTGGTGTGAGAAGAGAGAGAGAAAGATGTAGCAAGAAAAATGGAAGCAGATGAAATTTTTTTAAGTTCGACATAAATCTCACATACTGATTGAGAGCCAGGTATAAAAGAAGAAGGCTTTAGCAGCGGCTCACAACGTTCCCCCTCGTGTATAATTATTTTTATTTTAAGATCAAGAATAGGCCCTAACAAATTACCCTCTTTCTTTCGCCACCATTTAGGTCAAAGATTCAGGGATTGGGCTTGTATGCGGCCCGGGATATCGAGAAGCACACCATGATCATCGAGTATATTGGAGAGGTCATTCGCACCGAGGTTTCCGAGATACGGGAGAAACAGTACGAATCCAAGGTACGAATCAGTGGCCGTTAATCAATTTCAATAAACGTCAGCTCATGAAATCGATTTTTAACCTTTTCTTGTCCCTGCAGAATCGGGGCATTTACATGTTTCGCCTTGACGAGGATCGCGTCGTAGACGCCACTCTGAGCGGCGGTCTGGCTCGCTACATCAACCACTCGTGCAATCCTAACTGTGTGACGGAGATTGTTGAGGTCGATCGCGATGTGCGGATCATAATATTCGCCAAGCGTAAAATTTATCGTGGCGAGGAGGTGAGTCGCGCATACATATGCAGACACGAAGCTGTTTCGCAGTGTTTTCGTATTATATTATATGGTTTCGTATGCTTTCGCAGCTCTCTTATGACTACAAGTTTGACATTGAGGATGATGCACACAAGATACCGTGTGCCTGTGGCGCTCCCAATTGTCGCAAGTGGATGAACTAAAGGCAGAAGCAACTCCAACAGCGAGCACCAGCACAAACCAACCACATGGAAGTTCCCACAGTAAACCGGAACGTCTGAGCAAATGGAAATTCATTCTCTAAACAGTATAGATTTATGTACATATATATATATATATATAGTTATATGTATGCATACGTGCTTTAGTAGAGCATAGGACCCTGTAAGTTATGTATTTTATATATGCCCGCCGCCCACTGTAGCAAATTAGTATCTTTAGTCCTTAATTACCCATAGAAAAGGGGACAGGGCATGAGAGAGTGGCAGGAGTAGAAAATGATCGGCGTTTTCCTAGTTTAAAGTGCTCAATTGTAAAATTTCTATAAAAAAAATATGTATTTTATGTGACGTACATTATTGCACGACTTTCCCCCCTCCCAGCACCACGACCGAATATAGAAGAACACAGAGAGATAGACCCTAGACCCTAGCGAGTGCCCCCACTTGACTTTATGCGTGTGTGCCTTCCTTTCTGTTTACCATTATTATATTATCATAATTATAACGATTATTAGTTTTCGCATTCTTACAATGGACATTAGTAGGGACATGAAAGCGTGTCATGTTTCTCAACATGTTTAGTAGTAAATGTAATGTGCAGAACCTTCTTTGAATACGTGGACATGCGAATATATATTGTATTTTATTTCATTTAACTTCGTCGCCCTAAAATTAAGCATATTAACTATCCAGAAAGTGTTTTTTCATCTCTATAAGTGTTAAGTAAATTTTATGCAACCATTTTACCATCATTAGAGATGTTTTATTTGACTCCTTAAATACTCAAAACTTCTTCAGACGTTCATATTTATATGCCAATCAAACAAATGACCAAAACACTAGTATCTGAGTGCTTAGACTCCTGTTCGTCTCTTTAAACGCGCTAAAAGATTTTGGACCTCCACCATGAACGCCAATGTGAGCATGTCAAAGTTTTTCATATACCACGAAAGGTTGTACATTAAATGGATGCGCCTGTTCTTGTCCAAAAAAGTTTTATAGAACACGCTCATGCGATCGGCTGAAATTTCCTCGTTGCCAGCCTCTTTGTGCAGTCGTATAAAGTCCTCTTTCTCCTAAAAATGACACTTGTAATTCTTTGTCTTCATCAAAGCGAAAGAGATGACAAGAGAGATAGTCAGGAAAGAAACTAGCTAACCTCATAGAATCGTTTGTTGTGCCTGGTCCAGAAACTCGCATTCCAAGCCTCTACTTCAATTCGCGTCATTCGCAATTTATTAGCCAAAGGCGTTTCTTTGTCATTGTAGTGCCTTACATAGGGACGAAGGTTCGATTGCGAATCTGGTGGACCTATGTAGTCGCAGTTGACGGTCTTCGGATCTGGCGGATGGGCCAGACCAACAGGACGGCTCTCTTTTGGTCGGGGTGTCTGCTTTGTGGCATAACATCGCGGTAGCTAATAAATAGAAGACTTTTTTGTATTTTTATAATGCCGCTTTAAACCATTCGAACTCACGTTAAATTGTGTAAGCAATATTCTCGGTTTGTATTTAAAGAACATTTTGTTATGTCAAGCGGCAGAGGCATAAAACTATCGTTAAAATATGTTTCCATTGCCAGCAAAATACTTATCGATATCCAAAAAATATCCCCGATTTGCATACAATGCATACAAAATCATCCCGGTTTTTCCCTAGCGAAATGTGAATCTTATCTGATTTGAGCACTTGGCTAATCTCTTTATTACACTATTTATTCAGTACCAGTATAGCTTGAAACACAAATACAGCGATACATTTTCGTCAGTGTTGGTGGTTTGTTGGTTCACCAACGAGCACAGCTGATTCATATTTAGATTCAAGTTAAAATTTATTTCTCTCTCAGGCTTTTATATCATATCTGCTATCTCGCTGCCTTCACTGGAAGTGTAGTGGGAACATTTGATCGATACTGTATCGATATATTTGTCTAGTCTCAGTGTTGAAAATCGAGAGAGAACTTCAAGCGTATGTCCCGTGACATAAAATCTCCATCGGAGAAATATAAATTGTATTTAGAAAAGTGGAAGGGAAGGGCAGCTAAGGGATATGTCGCCCAAGAACAACCACGATCCCACAATGTCCAGCGACTCGGGCAATGCAAATGTGCAGGAGGCAGACCTACAAGGTAAGTTAGGCGAAATTTCAACGCATTGATAACCACAATATCCATTCAAAGAAATGGAAGATGTCAACCAGAGCCTGGACGCCCTCAGCTGCGCCCTGGACGCCGTTGAGCAGCGCACCGATGACATCATGTCGCAGCTACGGGAGCTGCTGAATTCCAATAGGGAGATCCGCCGACAGCTTGCGGAGCAGAAGGAAAAATCTGGTGATCAGGAGAATGCCGATGAAGACATGAATGGACATCCGAATAATGATAATGTATCAAAGTAAAGCTGATTCCCAGCTTATTGTTTGTCCCTATCTTCCTTTGTTTTGTGTAAGATTTGTTTGTGTTTTTTGTTTGTTTTGTGTACATATATACATAAACTTATAGTGATATGTTTGTTTACAAATATTTGCATATGTACGAGCCAATTTTACATTTATACGAATAATGATGGGAGGAGGGTTGACGTGGTGGATTATCGGCAGATCGAATCAATCTTCAGGTCGGATTTTAAAAACTCAAACTTGAAACTGAACACGCTGTTGAAGTTACTTCTTTTAAAATTATCTTTAACTTGAGGTCGAAACAGCTGCTCCTCCGCCTTAAGCAGCGCTTGGAATCCTCCTGCGTTTGCTTGCTACGTGAAAAGGAAATCTTGGGACTTAGGAACCAGATTTTTAGATGCTGAGGAATTGGGATATTCTTCATTAAAATTAAGGAAAATTGTCAGACAACCGATCGGCCGGATAGAGAAAAAGAAAAACCCAGTCGAATTCATTTTTTTTGTGTCTACAATATTTTAGATGGGCAGTGATGATTATTATTATTTGATTTAGTGTGATATTAGAGGAGTTTACGCGTCAAATCGGTTGCTCCACCTGTTGTAGTCTTTGAGAACTGGGCGTCAAATAAGACGGAAAAATAGATGGACTGATACTGATCAAATTTATAATTAATTTTTATTTTCGGACAGTCGGTAAACGAAAAGTTCCCAGTTTTGGACACCCTTTTTTATTTCCATTCAGTTTTTAAGTTTTTATATTATATATTACCGAGTTGTAATCTAAGTAAACAAAAGGGTGGAGCACACGCCTAGCTCTTGCGAGCTTTCTTGCGATTTCTCTCCGGCAGAGCTTTGACGTTTTTCGAATTGTCGGCCAGATACTTCGCCATGATTGCAAGCACTTTCTCGTTTTCCTTTTTGAGGCGTCGGTTTTCGGCGATAAGTTTGTGTACTGCAGGGTCATTGGAATGGGCCTCATAGTCTTCCTCTTCAATATTATCACAATTAACTTCGCCAACGTCCGCTGAAGGCACATCTGCAACTTTGGGAGATTGTTCAGTTGACTCCAACGTCTCCTCGTCAAAGTCAATGGCATCGTCATCGTCGCACAGATTTACGAGCTGCATTTTTTTTAAATTTTGTTATTCTCCGGATCTAAGTTACTTTTGTTGAAGTTACACTTTGGTTTGCCACGTTCTTTGGGGTACTCCTTGGTGACGAATATCTCAATGTAATCATTGAGATCCGGAGGGCTGATCATACGCTTCAGACTGTCCGCGAATAATTGTGGCTGCTTGTGTTGCGGCTGGAAAATTCCGGGACTGAGAAGACGGATTCTCAGATTGGTGATCACGCCGTTCTGGGGAATACTCTTCATGAGCTGCCGACTTTCAACATCCCAAACGCAGACTTGCTTATCCTCACCGCCTGAAATTAATTGTTGGGCATTCATTGTCAGAGCCAATGAGGTTATGGGTTTTCCAACCGTATGGCCAATAAAGGCCTGAGCCTCGTCCTCCTCCAGGTGGTATTCCTGTAAACATTCCATGATTAACCATGTAATTTTTATTGGAGTCACTCACCTTCATCCGTGGCGCTCGCCAATTGTGAAACACAAACGCCTTGCCTTCGGCGGAGCCAACATAAATGCTAGTCTCCATCCTATTGACAATCACGCTGTGCAGTGCTACTGGGAACACAATGCTGAGGAGCATGATGCCACCGCTCAGGTCATATACGTTGCAGCATCGGTCTAGGGACACTGTGTATAGGTAGGAGCGAATGCCGCCAATTCCAGTGTGCAGATCCGTTACAGACAATCCATGATCGTTAAAGCTGTACAGGGGCTCACTGCCCTCCTGGCTGCCATTGTCCAGCGGTGCAACTGAGAAGGTGAGATCCCAGACCAGTACGGCTCCATCTTTGCCGGCGCTAATGAAATGCTCGCCATTGTCGGTGAAGCGCAGACAGGTGATGGCCTGGTAGTGTTTCGAGAGGGTGCTCAGCATGCGGCCGGTGTTCATGTGCCAGATATATATGCTCTCCTGTATTCCAACTACCAGGTACGCGCCATCTGGTGAAAGGGCCATAGCGTTGGCCTTGCCTGGCAACACAAATCGCAGGCTCGACATTTGCTCCTGTTTATTAATAGGCCAAACGTGGAGCAGAGGCTTCATTGTGTTGGCTGCCAGAACATAATTTAGCCCAATCATAGCCAGACTGTGGCGTTGGGCATTTCCGCCGCCCTTGTACTTCATTAGGTCGGTGCCAGTGCGCAGATCCTGGACGCTACATGTCGTGTTTTCCTCGCTGCAGGCGCTGACAAATAAGGCTTCCACAGCATCTCCCATTTTCTACAGCACGTGCGAAATAGAGGTGTCAAACCATCAAACCATGCTGCTAGCCTCTACTATCGATGGTTTTGAGACTATCATGATAGTATCGAGCTACAGTCGTTGCGCTTTTAATATGTTTGGATTGGCTGCTATAAAATACGAAGACACATTTGTAAACAAATCGACAGGTGGCATCTACTTTTTACAAAGGACAAGTTCCTAAAAGGTTTCAATGGTTTTTTAATAATTATTAGAGCTATCACGATAGTATCGATTGTTGTAAGCCATTAGATTAGACGTGTCTAGAGACGTGTCTCTCGTGCTATCCGTCTCTAAGCAGAAAAATTGTCAAAGTCTAATCTCAAAGCACCAAAAACAATAAAATTTCGGCTAATCTAAATCATCTTCTGTGCCTGTTGGTGAACCAACATCACACCAAAAATATATCGTACTTATGATTTCAGACTAGACTGGTACTGAAGTATTGGAACACGACTTTTAGAGCTGGTCCAAATGATCTGATTAAGCTGACTCATGTTGTTCATAATATTGTAAGTTAACAGTGAGCTAATGCGACGCTGCAGAGGCACTGTTTAGCTAACAGTGAACTGAGATAGCCTGGCAACCCTGCTGACGTAGTATAATTTTTTCTTGGGGCAGACATTGACAAAAACACACACTTTTATATAAATAAACATTGCAAAGCTTATTTACTACGACGTGTCTGAATTGACGCCGTATCCGAGCTCTGAACACAGCGCTCGTCGCAAAAGACGAAGACACCTGGACTGACTCAAGTGGAAGAGAAGGGCAATGGCTGGATCCGCACTGCGTCGCCTGATGGCGGAATACAAACGTAAGTGGGGCGGATGATAGTGCGTGAGCAGACGCGGGTGCGGTTGTTGGCGTTTATGATGTTGTCGTTGTAAGATCCGCCAAAGTCCAAATACTGCATAAGCCTGAGCCCTGCGTCTGCAGCAACAGTTTTTTAATTTTGTTTATCAGCTGAATGGCATGATTCTCACAGAGTTAACGCTCGACCCACCGGAAGGAATCGTAGCTGGTCCCGTTAGTGAAGACAATTTCTTCGAATGGGAGGCACTAATTGCGTAAGTATTGGTTCCAACGATTGTACTGCCTTATCATTTATAGTTGTATCCATTATTTGCACTTTGCAGTGGACCCGAGGGCACTTGCTTCGAGGGAGGTGTATTTCCCGCCCGACTCGTTTTTCCACCCGACTACCCACTGAGTCCGCCAAAAATGAAATTCACTTGTGATATGTTCCATCCAAACATCTTTGCTGATGGCCGCGTCTGCATATCAATATTACATGCGCCCGGCGACGATCCCTTAGGCTACGAGCTGTCGGCCGAACGCTGGAGTCCAGTCCAAAGCGTGGAAAAGATCTTGCTTAGCGTGGTCAGCATGCTGGCGGGTGAGTAAAGCTTCGTCGGCCCACGAATTGCCCCTGATCTCATGACTGGCTCTTACTGCTAGAACCCAACGACGAGAGTGGCGCCAATGTTGATGCGGCCATTATGTGGCGCGAACGAAGGGAAGAGTTCAACAGTATCGCTCGACGTCTCGTGCGAAAAACACTCGGATTGGCAACATAAACCCGAGTTCAGTTGCTATAAAACTAGATCCATTCTACCCAACAAAATCCAACTATGAGCCGGGTGGAAAGTCGTGGAAAAGCCTCTACAATCCCACTGTACCCTCAACCGATGACAACCTTTCACATTAGCAAGATTCAAGAAACATAGCAATAAAATCGGCTGTTAGCTACAAGCGGGCAACAGTTCATCCCGACTTAAGTATTGTATACACTATTGATGTTGATATTAGTATTTCGGACACCATCCTTTAATATCCACACGATTTTTCATCGTTCAATTCGGGAGCAGTATATGTACATGTATGTTTGGCTTGTGCACAACAGTTGGCGGACTTTTATTAATATCTACGATATACATATATATGCATAAACATATGTATGTATTATCACGCAATTGTTCTGTGATCGCAATAATGCTGTATGAAAGGAAGAGAATGGACATGGAGAATGGAGAAACCTCTTTCCGGTTTGTCTGTTGATGGGAACATCTATTTTGGGAAAATCTAGTCTGAATTCTGGACCTGAAACACTACGAAAATCAAGAATAAAAACATTGAGTAGTTGCACCCATTTATCTTTGCCTCTTTTAATAGAAAAATGGACATGCGAATATGGTTAAAGGAATAGTCGGTTAAAGCAGCAGTCAAGTTTGATTTTAATTTGTATATACATATGTACATATACCAACATAGAAACAACAACAACAACGTAGTGACAAGTTACGAATTTTTGCAGCTTTTGAAGAAATGTAAAAAAAAGTTGAAACCTTTTGCCTTTTGTGATTTTAATTTACAATATTAATATTTTGATTGCAATTTTTATTTATTGCTGTAAATAGGTATATGTTTAAAAAGAGAGTTAGGGAATGAATACTAAGATAAGATACATAAATGTCTATACATACATTTTTATGTATCACCTATCCATAGATAATACATAGAGTCCACTGGAATTAATTCTTTACCCGCAAAGAATTTTGTGTGAATTATGCCTGTCAATTCTTGCCTGTAGGTAACAGGACATGTTAACAATACTTAGTATTAATTAACGGATCGATTTATATTTTGTATGAGTAAAAACTGGGGTCAACTGGGGTTTTATCACATTGCATGCTTTGTAGCACATAGTGGGATGCGTCACAGAAGCACATACTACGCTACTATCCGCTACGAAATTGACAAACCGGTTGAATTTCTCGAATTCCGTGACACTGCGACGTAGCGTAATTCACACAGGGCCAAGATGAAAGTACACGGACATTATTTGTCGAGTTTAGTATAATTCTATAACAAAATATGTACATATGTACATGTCCTCTGTGGACATACAGACAAAATTAACATATCGGGGGTAATTGCAATGAAAATGAAAAATATGTACATACATAAATATGTATATTAATAGGCAACCAACTAAACACAATCAAAAAATGTCAAAAAATGTCAATAATAACAAGAATGGATACAATTGATGGGGAAAAACAAATGCAGGTTGCTATTGGACTAAATTATACTGACGTCCAGCGCCTCGGCCAGCTAGTCAACATTGTACTCGGTCCGATAAGGCGAACCGCTTTGTTTCTCAGCCACAAATGCGTTGCTGATCCCTGACAGGCTGGTCACACCCCGCAGCCCTGTGCTGCGAAAGTAGATGAGCACGTACTGCTCACCATGCCGTAGCTCCACGTCGTCAGCGAAGTCGATGCGCACTTGCTCTCCATTAGATTCCTGTTGGCGGCGCAGACGCTGGCGATTCCGGTGATGGTGGCGGCCACGCCGATGCCGGGCAGGCGTATCGAAGTAATCGCGTTCATTGTTCGAGTCCGATGAGGTCGGGGACTCGGCCTGGTTGACGTACTCATAGGCAGAATAGTGCGCCAAGCTAGCATAGTCAATGGGGTATATGCCTATCCAGTCATGGGGACCTTCATCGAACTCCACCTGCTTGCGGTACTCCACGGTGTTCTCGTCACCAATGCGCCACAGCGAAATAGTGGAGAAACTCACACCTGGGGCCCGAACATTTGGATACAGCTTAATTGTAAATTCACTTGTGACAGGCTTGTGGTCGCTGATAGTGTATACTGGGTGGGATTTGTACGAAGACTGTTCGATGGCCAGCTGCATCCCACGTTGACGGTTTGACGGCTGCACGGCGTACATGATGCGATCCGTCCAGGCCGGACGGCGCTTTAAATCGTACTCGGAGGTGCCCTCCTTAAACTTAAACGTGGGTGGAAACGCAGGAATTCGTTCCTGCATCACTTGGAAAGCCTGCTGTGTGTGTTCCCGAATATGTAACAACTGATCCCGCTTTATAAGAGTCTCGTGCTGGCTTTCATCGCGCAACGTCTCCCTGACTTCTGTCGAGGAGTCGTTGCCCTGCAGACGAAAGTTGAGATCACCAAACCAAAAGACATAATCGTGGTCGTAGATCTCACGATAGTGTTTCACGTGATAATGATGGTTCTCCAGTATTTGTTTGTAGTCGTCGATCCGTTCATCTAGTTGATGGTCATGCGCAGCCAAGTGGGCCACCACGAAGGCCAGTCCACAGCCATACATTGTGAAACGAACACTCACCGCGCCCTTGTTACCCCAAATACCACCAAAGCCGGTACGCGTGAACTCCGACTCGATGTCATTGAGGTGCTCCACGTGTGGGCGACGCACAAACATGGTTAGAAGCAGGCCCTGCATTTGCTCTGACTTCACAGATACATAGTTGTAGCTGCGCAGAAGCTCTTTTGCCTTGTGCGTCCACGGATCCTCCTTAAACAAGCTTATAACTTGTTGCTGCGGCTGGGCATTTACCTCCTGCAGTCCAATGGCATATATGTCCGGCAAGTGCTCTTCCGAGACCGCAGCATCGCTTGCATCATACAAGCCGAGCAGTTGGCGCAGTGATATGTTGTCAGGAAAGCGACTGCCTACATTCCAGGTAACCACATAAACTCGATAGGTTTCCAGCTGTTGGCGTGGATTGCCAACAGCAGCCGCCTCGGCGTCGTTTGTTTTCTCGGGACTTGAGCTGTGGTCTTCATTGTGGCTCATTGTGTGCACAGATAGAAACCGATTTGTTGGGTGTGTATTATGATATCTGTTAACTTTAAATAGCGGAAAATTAATTGGCCTTGCTGCACTGTAGAGGCTAACACCAGCTGCTATGTGTGTCACTTTGAATTGGTTAGATTACAACAGAACAGCTTTTGGAACTTATGAGTTTACTTAGTATTTGTAGCTTATAAGTTCGCTGTTATGGGTGTGAGTATATTTGTTAATAGAAGGACACGATATATATCGGTATAAACAGATTATGGATAAACAGATAAATAATATTTATATTATCTTTGGATTTTGAGGGCCATATACATAGCTCTCAGTGAGAGCCTCTCACCGCACAATGTGCTCAAATGCGAACAAAATATACTGTCCACTAAACTTCAATACCGGTATAGTTTGAAAATCAAGCAACGAACCATGTTGATATTTTTTGGGCAAACTATCGGTTCTGGTGTGTGGTCATACTGCGTTCCAAATTTTCGACCCAGCGTGTTGCTCATTTTTTTCAAACTAATTTTTCAATTTGTAAACGAAAATTAAATAGAATACCATTCCATTCTAAAACATAATGGCTTCGATTAGTTTGCTGAATCCCAAGGCTGAGTTCGCCCGTGCCGCTCAGGCTCTGTCCATCAACATCAGCGCTGCCAAAGGTCTGCAGGATGTGATGCGTACCAATCTAGGTCCCAAAGGAACAGTAAAAATGTAAGTTTCTGGCTTTATCCTTGTGACTTATCCCACCCACCAGAATTTATCTTCATAAGCAAAAGAATGCAATTGAAAAACATGTATTCAGACACAGCTGCGTTGCCTGATGTTTAAGGTTAGAAATGAACTGTAATAGCGGCATGCGTCATCGTCCAGCAGAAGTTGCTCTAGAACCGGATTTAGCTCACAAATGCGGTGATTCCAGGGATTTTTTGTACAAATAATATGATACAAGAAACTAAAACTTAGAGTCTATGTCATGGCAGAAAAATTTGCTCCCAAATTATTTCCGTGGAAAGAGGAGTGACTCACGCGCTTTAAGCACGCACACTAACAAATTTCTCGAACATTCTAGGTTGGTCTCTGGAGCCGGGGATATTAAGATAACAAAGGATGGCAATGTTCTGCTGCATGAAATGCAGATTCAGCATCCAACAGCTTCGATGATTGCCAGGGCCAGCACGGCCCAGGATGATTCCACTGGGGATGGTACCACCACCACAGTGATGCTGATCGGAGAGCTTCTCAAGCAGGCCGATATCTACTTGTCTGAGGGTCTGCACCCCCGCATCATGGCCGAAGGATTTGAGAAGGCCCGTGACAAGGCGCTGGAGGTCCTCGACAAGGTCAAAGTTCCCGTGGAAATCAACAAGAAGAATTTAGTTGAGATCGCAAACACCAGTCTGAAGACCAAAGTGCATCCAGCTTTGGCCGACCTGCTCACCGAGGTGTGTGTGGACGCTGTTCTGACCATAGCTAATGACAAGAAGCCCGTTGATCTGCACATGGTTGAGCTGATGGAAATGCAGCACAAGACTGACACAGACACGCAGCTTGTGCGTGGTCTGGTCATGGACCATGGCGCCCGCCATCCGGACATGCCCAAGCGACTGGAGAATGTCTATATTCTCACCGCCAATGTCTCCCTGGAATATGAGAAGGCGGAGGTCAATTCTGGATTCTTCTACAAGACGGCCGAGGAGCGCGAAGCTTTCGTCCGTGCTGAGCGTGAGTTTATAGATCAGCGTGTGAAAAAGGTGATTGAACTGAAACGGTCGGTGTGCGACGGCACAGACAAGACTTTCGTGTTGATCAACCAGAAAGGAATAGATCCTATTTCCTTAGATGCACTCGCCAAGGAGGGAATTCTGGCTCTGCGTCGTGCCAAACGCCGTAATATGGAGCGTTTGGCTCTTGCCTGCGGCGGTACCGCAATGAACTCCTTTGACGATCTTCAAGAGGAGCATCTCGGCTACGCGGGTGTCGTTTACGAGCATGTCCTAGGTGAGAACAAGTACACATTTGTCGAGGACTGCAAAAACCCGCTTTCGGTCACCATATTAATCAAGGGACCTAACAAGCACACCATTACCCAGATCAAGGATGCCATACGCGATGGCCTGAGAGCCATTAACAACACAATTGCCGACAAGGTTCTGATTCCTGGTGCTGGCGCTTTCGAAGTGCGTGCCTATAACGAGTTGGTGGCATACAAGGACACCATTAAGGGCAAGGCGCGTTTAGCAGTGCAAGCCTTTGCTGATTCTCTGCTGGTGATACCCAAAACTCTTGCCGTTAACAGTGGATACGATGCCCAGGACACTATCGTGAAGCTTACCGTCGAGGATCGCTTGCAACCGGACCTAGTTGGGCTCGATCTGGCCACCGGCGAGCCCATGAAGCCCGTCGATATGGGAGTCTATGACAACTACATCGTCAAAAAGCAGATTCTCAACTCATGCTCCATAATTGCCAGCAACCTGCTTCTCGTCGACGAGGTCATGCGTGCGGGCATGACCAGCCTTAAGGGCTAGTCTTATCAGACCACTCACTCGATTATTCAAGAAATTGTACACTCGCTACACACATATTGGAGCGATTGCAAGTATTCACAAATACACCATCAAGCTAATGCATTTCTAGTTTTTGTATTAATACTACTGCTTAATTAATACAAAACGTTGGCTTAAAATTAGAAGCTAATATTATAATTGAATACATTTTTTTGGCATTTCCTTTTTTTCATTTATTTTTAATTAATACAAACCATTGGTTTAAAATTAAAAGCTAAAACTATAACTGAATACAGTTTTGTGTCAAATTCGTTTTTGGTACGGTTCCTGTTGTGAATCCTTGGTGGATTCATATTTGTTAAGCTATGTACAATTTTGTACCACCAGAGAGATTAACTTAGTAACATATTTAAGAATAGGTAATATGTACACCTAGTTAAAGCTAAATGCTAACATGAGAGATGGGGGTGAGCATTTAATTACGGCTTTGATTCCTTATGGAGAGTTTTATTGGTTCAGTTGTGGCTGTTTAGTTGGATGGAGTTTTTTTTTTGTATTCAGTCCACTTAAATTAAATTAAAGATTTTTTTTTTTAGGGTCTCGTACAGTGTTTGGGGAATAATAGGGCAAGGCTGCGCGGTACTGCCGCACTATCCTTTCCCTCTCCGCAGCCCGTAGTTTCCGCAATATTGTTGCCGCAAACTTGGCCGTTGCGTCCCATACATTGGGATCCGCTACCATGTGTGGCACGAGTTGCTCGACGCGTATACTTGCACCTAGCTCCTCCTCTAGCAGGCGCCTCTCTTGCTCGAAGCGATGGCACCCGAAGAAGACGTGGTTTGCGTCCTCCTCTATTCCGCGGCCGCAAGCTGGACACCAATCCTCTGATTCGTGGCCAAACCGCGTCACGACCTGAAGAATCCGTGTCCGCTCTGCAGCTGTGTGAGGTGGAAGGCCATCTCGCCGTGGTTCCGCTCGCGTTCAGCGTCCTTTGGTCGAGCAGTCCCATTGTCTCTGCCATCTCGCGATACTCCCCATCCTATAAATTGCCTTCGCTGCTCTCGTAGGAGGATTGTGGGTGCCCGTTTGGGCCAGATCGTACAGCTCCACCTTTTCCATCACTTGTTTCGCTATTGGGACAAGTCCCGCGATGACGAGTGCGGCGTCGTCGGATATCGTCCTGAACGCAGAGGCGATCCTAACCTCGACTCCTCGCATGTAGCTTGGCACCTTCGTCCCTTTGGACCACACTGGGGCAGCATACAAGATCTGGGAAGACACAACGCTGCTCGACATATCTGTGAGGCCTTTGAGTTGATGTGCTCCAAGTGTTCCTTGAACGACAGTCTGGTGTCCAGCATTACCCCTAGGTATTTTAGTGCCCTTTGGTATTGGACGTCGTGTCCACCGACCGACACTTTGTCTGTCTCCACCTTCTTCCTACTGCTGATCAACACAGCCTCGGTTTTGTGTGGAGCTAGCTGAAGCCCTGCCAGCCACGACTCCACGGCTCGTATTGCCTCGGTTGCTGCTGCTTCCGCCACTTCCAGGTGCTTTGCCACCACGACGATGACCACATCATCGGCGAAGCCAATTATCGTCGTGTTCTCTGGCAGGTGTAGTCGCAGGACACCGTCGTACATCGTGTTCCACAGGAGCGGCCCAAGTACCGACCCCTGAAGAACTCCAGCAGTTATCCCGTACGTTCTCGATCCCTCGCTAGTCTCATACGTCAGCACCCTGTCGCTAAGGTAACTGTCCACCGTTCTCAGAAGATATTCTGGGATCCGGAGTGTGCGTAGAGCCTCCATAGTTCTTGCGCAGTCTGCCGTGTTGAAGGCATTTTTTATGTCAAGGGTAACAAGTAGGTACTGCCTACTACTTGTTTGTTGCCCCCTCTCCAACGTGTTCCGCTGTAAAATTTTTGATGGCATCCAGCGTCGATCTGTCTACGGAATCCATACTGGTCGGTCGATGCCTCTATGGCTTCTCAAACACCTTCCCCGAGTTGTCCAGAAAACAAATTGGTCGGTACGAGGATGGATAACCTGGTGGTTTCCCTGGCTTATTAAGCAGAAGCAGCTTTTGCGTCCTCCATCGATTGGGGAACGCTCCTTCCTCGAGGCAGTTGCTAAAAACAGCTGCGAAAGATGCTGGCTGTAATGCGAGTGCCAGTTTTAGCACTCTGTTCGGAATTGCGTCAGGACCTGGGGCTTTTTTGCTGGGTAGGCTCCTCCCAACGTTTGTTAACGGCGCGTCACTTTCTGGGGGCCTTGTGGCTCTTCGCGGGGCGCTTGGAAACAGGGTGCGGACTATCGCTTCGAGCTTTCCTGGTTCCGTTGGCTCCTTACTTCCGGCGCTGAGCCGCTTCACTACGAGCTTTTAGGCCCTGCGCCAGGGATCGTGCTCCGCTGTGTCACAGAGTTTGAGAAAACGTACCCGCTTGCTGCCTCGGATCGCGTTTTTTAGCGCTTTCCTGGCAAACCTGTACTCCTCGTGGGATGCTTCGAATCGGTCTGTGCGCCTCGCTCTTTGCATCGCTCGTCTGGCCATCAGGCACCTTGTGCGAAGTCCAGCGATCTCTGCTGTGATGCATAGTGAACGGCTTGCGACGTCTCATGCTTGCGTCACAGGCCTCCTCCATTCTCGTGGCGAGCTGATTGGCCAACTCATTGGCACTTTCACCGCGGAAGGCCTCCCACCTTCTGAGGCTTTGCGTGAGCGCACTAGGGCTGAGTGTGGATGTAGTAGTTGGATGGAGTTGGTGTAGAGGTGTGTGGATATTTGGCAGCAATTTGGCTGTGTTGAGAGCAGTTTCTTTGCCTTTTATACATCCCATATTTATGTGGTTTAAAATTCAGATAAAAGTATGTGTTTGGTATTGGGGTTTCTAGCCACTGTAGCCAAAGTGCGCCAATTGCACCTGATTGCTACGTGTCCGAACTCCCGGCATCTATAGCAGCGTCCCCGGATTCGACAGTTCGTTCAGCCGACTTTGATCTACCCTGCTTTCAGCAGGACTCTTGCATGCGCCGGGGGCAGGCACACAACTGTTGTGTTTTGGCAAAGGCCGGCCTCAGGCTCTTAATGCTCTTACTCGCGCCGTTGAGCTTTAGCAGCAGCTCGCCCTTTGCAGTCTTCCGGATTTTGTAGACATTTTTGCCAACTTCTTGGAGCCTCCCGTCCTGTCGTCTGGTGACCATACGAAGGATGTCGCTGTAGCTGAGATCTCCTTGGGGCTGGATAATGATCGCATCCGGTCTTAGTTCGCGCTCTCGTGGCTGCCTTTTTTTCCCTGTCTTGGGGCCCACCTGATGCCACTTTATCTTGATCCAGCCCTGCCCTACTCCGTTTAAAAGATATTCCATAAAGAATATTTGGAAGGAATTGTTGAAATGATTTTTAGCGTCATTCGTCTTTTGACTGCCGAGGAGTGCGAACACATATTTTCCAAAGCGAATTAGACTGCGATTTTTTTCTTGATTGACAATGAGTACCGATCCAGAAAAACCAAGACGCCTATTAAATGGCAATAAATGTTGTCTTGCACATTGCCAAAAATCCAAAAGAGACTTCCCGGGATTAAGGTTGTTCAAGTTTCCAGCCAATGATCCATTTCTTTTAATACAGTGGGCAAATCAATGCAACTTTGATGAAGACTGTGTCTAATTCTGGATCTCTCTTTTTATGTGATAACCATTTTTCTCCAGAAAATATTCGAAAAAGATATTTGAAAAAAGGGGCAATTCCAGATCTAAATTTGCTTAGTTCATCCGAAGCGGTTGACAAACCCGAAGAATATGACAATGACTTAAACCTAAACCTTCTTCAATCCCCTCCAAGAAAAAGAGTTCGATCTGAGTCCCCAGCAGAAGCTTGCCGCCAATGCCATAAAAACATAAAAAAAACATAAAACATTTTCAAAATCAGGTTTTTTAAAATAAAAATAGAATAAATTTTGTGTAGCGCACTCACACATACGCAAGTGTTGAGTTATACATTTTTTTCTTCCTCGTTACGCATCTTGTTGTGTTATAGAATCTTTGGTTGCAGACATCCACTTTTACCACAAATCTAATATACCCCTTAACTCTTTTTTGAGTACGGGTATAAAAAAACAGAAACAGCAGTGGTCTATTCCTTAAATTCCTGCAATAGGTTACGATATTAACTCAAATTTAACCTAAATTGCGTTTTATAATTAGTAGACCTCGGATTTTGCATATCTGCGAGTTTTCATCTGATTGGTATAAAATTTTGTATAGAGACGTTTTATCGTTCAAATATAACAATTTTTAAAACATATCAAAAATATGCAAAATATATGCAAAACGAGAAGGAACGTGTGAGTCGCTTCTGGGGACGCGACTCTACTTATACCCGTGCTCAGTCAGTAAATACATTTTTGAGATATGATTTTTTAGAATTTTAGAAAAAAAAAATTTTACATTTTACATTTTTTTGCTACATCTGTTATCTACATCTACATCTACAATGTATATTTTACATCTAACATGTAGATTATAGATGTACCATTTATATTCTGCATCTCCTCCGCTAGGGGTTGCTCGCGCACTGAACGTGGCAGAGTGTGCGAGCGAGAAGGAGAATGAGTAGTGTGTCTCTGGCAGGAGGAGGCGGGGGAACCAACAGAAAATTAATTTCTTCATTCTTGCTATAATTATGATCCGATCTGATTCATGTTCAGCAATCTGGTAGATATGGTCATTCTCTACGATACTGCGTTTTTAGTTTTATCGTATCTTTAATAGGGGTGGCCCCGGTATTTTTTGCCCTTTGGGGGGGGGGGGGGGGGGGGGGGTTATTTTTTAAAATAAAAGTGGGGGAGTGATATCACATGAGTGTTGTGTCGTACCTGTTGAATGAATATAAATATCCGGCTCGATCGACCATTTAATTTTTCTTTATTTTCGACTTCAACTTTTTTCCCCTCCTTTCAGGGATGTCCACTTAACAGACTTCTTAAAAACTAAAAACTTCATAAAGTGGTCACATTATTATAATCGATATTTATCGGTTTCAAATCAAACTTAAAGGGTTAACGTAAAACATAAACAATTCACAACATTCTCCTCCCAAAGTATTGTAGTCACACGTGACAATACTTTTACATTACATTTCATTCTTAGAGCGTACATCTAATTTAATTAACTTGACAACTGGTCTTTTATAAATTCCATTTTTAGTCTTAACGTCTACAATTCTTACGCGCCCATCCTGAGATGGATATATTTTTATTACTTTGCCCATAGGCCAGGTGTTTCGTGGTAAATTCGAGTCAGTAATTAAGGCAATATCACCTTCAACAATCTTAACTTGGTCTTTAGTCCATTTTCTACTACATAATAGGAACTGACGATAATCTTTTTCCATTTTTGCCAAAACAAGTCTGCAACTTTTTGGGATGCTTTCCACATATTTATGGTTTTTAAATTCCTTTCGGTGGCATCTGAGTAAAATGAATCTCTATAATTAGGTCCGATCAAAATACTATTTGGTGTCAATGGTTCTACCTCAGTTAAATCAGAGGGAATATAAAGCAGGGGTCTACTGTTTATCATAAATTCTATCTCGCAAAAAATGGTCTTTAAAACAAATTCTTTTGGATATTTTTCTGTTAATAGATACATCATATACTTTTTGACTGACTGTATGAGACGTTCCCATGCTCCTCCCATATGTGGAGATAACGGAGGATTAAAAAACCACTGACATTTCTTTGTAGTCATAAACTGAATAATCTCGTCTTCGGGCCAACTAGCAGTAATTTCGTATATATTTTTACTTGCTTTTTTAAAATTGGTCCCAATTGGTGTCTGAATATAGCTCTATTGGAAATCCTCGTCGACATCCAAATTGTCGAAAAACATTCATAAAAGCGTTGCACGATAGATCTTCAGCAATTTCTAAGTGTACAGCGCGCGATGCCATGCAAGTGAATATCACACCATATCTTTTTACGTGACTTCGATTCACTAATATTTCTATTGGACCGAAATAGTCAACACCTGTCTTTAAAAAAGGTCTTTCCGTTGGTTGTACACGACATGACGGTAATTGGCCCATAATTGGAACAAGCGGTTTTGATCTTTTATTTTTACAAAACTGGCACTCTCTTATTATCTTCTTTACTACATTACGGCAATTTGGTATCCAATATTTTTGTCGTAAATTGGCTATAACCGTTTCCCTACCCACATGACAGTTCTTCACATGATAATAATTAACTAACAATTCTGTAATCGGATGCCCCTTGCTCAAAATAATTGGATTCTTTGAATCGAAATTAAACTGGGCTTCGTCAATGTTGTTCAATCGTCCTTGTATGCGTAACAATCCATCGTCTGTCATAATAACTGTAAGTGACTTTAAAGTGCTTGAATTATGGATAGCTTTTGACTTCATAAAACAGTCAATTTCGCTTAGGTAAGAATCTAGCTGTACTTTCTTGTATATTACATATTCTGCTCTGTTTATATTCTTAACTGTCAATTCACTTAAAAATTCTGAGTCGTTTGTCTTTTTTAGTCGATCTATAAATTTTAATACCCAAGCAGTCGTGCGTAAAAATCTCATCCAGTTGGAAAATCGGGATACATCAGGTACTTCAATCGTATTAGATATCTCAGTGACTATATGTACATATTCCTGTTCAATCGATGTTTTGTCCAGGCGAAAGTCCTCACTTAACTTTCCTTTCGGACATACCGAATGCTCGTACAAGAAGCACGGCCCTTTCAACCAAACATCATTGGTAGCGAAATCGAATTTTAAGATTTTTGTTGCTTGGTCGGCTGGATTTAGGTTAGTGGGTACATATTTCCAATCGCACATTTTCGTTAATTCTTGAATTTCACCCAGTCGCTGTGCCACAAACATTTTAAATCGCTTACTGCTAGATTTAAGCCAATGCAAAACTATTTCTGAATCAGTCCACAAGCATGTTTTGCTTATCCGAACATTTAGAATTTCTTTTACAGCTTTGCCTAATCTAGCTCCTAGTAATGCTCCTTGTAGCTCTAATCTTGGTATAGAAATTGGCTTTAATGGAGCTACTTTGGATTTTGCCATTACCAATGAACATTCTACTGTATGTGAATCGCTGAATCGCAAGTATGCACAAGCGGCATAGGCGCTCTTTGATGCGTCGCAAAATATGTGTAATTGAATGTCACATTTGTCAATTAAAAGAGTTGTCATTTTTCTTGGCACTTTGAATTCTTGTATCTTCCCTATATTTTTGCACAAATTTTTCCAAATCTCATAATTTTCGTCAATGATTAAATCATCCCAACCAATTCCGCTGTCCCAAATGGCTTGTAAGAGAATTTTGTTGGCAATAAGTAAATTTGACAAGAACCCTAGAGGGTCGAAGATTGACATTGTTATTTTAAGGACTTGACGCTTAGTTGGTCGTTTAAATACGTTTAAAATATCAGAATGTGCTTTCGTAAAGTTCAAATTAAATGCAAAAAAATCTGCTTTAAAGTTCCACATCATACCTAGGATTCGTTCTTGAGTTATATTTTTAATTGGTTTTATATCAGTTTGTGTACTTTTATTATTTAATTTTGTCAAAACGTCTTGTGAGTTTGAAACCCAGTTACACATATGAAACCCAGCTTTTTCATGAATATATTTAACATGATTTATCAAATTCACTGCACTATCTACGTCTTTGGCTCCACCTAAATAGTCATCCATGTAATGATTATATAGTATATCGTTACAGGCTTGGGGAAACTTGTCTTTAAAATCCAGTGCATTGCGGTTTCTTGTCTGTTGAGCAATGCTCGGACTACACTTGGCACCGAAGAATAGCACTTCGATTTCATACACGTCCGGGTTGGAATGGCGATTCGTTCCTCGCCAAAGAATTCTTTGCGCGTGTCGGTCCTCGTCGCGTATTTGTATTTGAAGGAACACCTCCTTTATATCGCCAACGAACGCTATTTTATGTTCTCGGAAATTCATTAATACGGAGATCAGTTGGTTATATAGATCGGGTCCTGCTAATAAGAAATCATTTAAGCTAAATCCATGTGTCCTTGATGCTGCATCAAATACTATTCTAAGCTTGTCTGGTTTATTGTTATTAACTACACCAAAGTGTGGGAGATAAAAAGTCAAAGGTGTTTTTATCGCTGCCTCATTAATATCCAATTTTCTTATATATCCTTTAGTTATATATGAATCTATCATGTCTTGGTATCTTTGTTGATATTTTGAGTCTCTGTCAAGTTTTCTTTCTAGGGCTATCAATCTATTGTAGGCATTAGAGTAACTTTCTGGTAGTTTAACATTTTCATTTTTCCAAAATAGTCCCACTTCAAATCTATTTCCTTTTCGGATTATCCTTTACAGTAGTCAGTTCATTTTCTAAATTCCAGTATGATTTGACTAGATCTTGTAACGAATCTATATCGTCCCTATCATTTTGTTCATCCATGCAATTTCTAATATGAAAGGTATAATCTGATTGGCCAGAATTTCTATTAGGATCAATAATTCCATGAATCACCCAGCCCAGCGATGTCTTACTGGCAACTGGGCCTGTGAATGATTCGTATTTGAGTTTTCGTGTTATAATAACCGACCAATTATCTTGTCCAATTAACAATTTGGGTTGTGCCCTATAGTAAGAATGATTAACAAATGGTTTTAAAAATGTCCACTTGTCAGTCAAACTATCAACATCCAAAGACTGAACCGGGAGATTAAGACCCGAAATCGTTTTAACTTTTCTTAACCTAAGTGACTTTGATGATTGACCCTTTCCTTTGATACAGACTCCAATTACCTTTGACTCACTCTGCTCATACACCTCATTATTCGTCCACTGCATTTTCAATGGTCTAATAGGACCATCTAATCCCAATTCGTCAGCGAGATCTTGATCCAAAAGAGACACAGTGGAAGCTTCATCCAATAGCGCAAATGTCTCGATTGTCTTTTTTGGACCAATAACACTACTCGACAAAATCGAACTTTTTGGTTCTCATAATTTAGGATCCAAACCGACTTTTCTGTTTCTATATATGGGGATTTAAAATTTTTTAAAGAATTATGGATTTTTCATTCTTATGGAAGAACTTTTTGTGTGTTTGGGGAAGTATCAATTTCGCAGGTTCTCCTTGTAATTTTTATTATATGCTTTTTTTAGAGGTAGCGATAGTTTTTACATAATCGATTTAGTATCTTACATCTGGTTGTAATTGCTATTTTGAAAAGATAATTAAAACAGCTAGAAGATAAGCCCAAACACTTTGTGATTACAGCTTACCGTCTGGGAAGTATAAAGCATTGAAATGCAAAAATGATGATTTTTGTGCGGTATTTTTTACAAAATTTTGACTTTAAAAACTCAGGAAAAGTCGAAAAAAATTATATCTTGTGTCCTCTATTTTTTTGTGTATAGGTGCGTTAATTTGGCGTCGTTTAAGGTATCGCTCATTAAAATCTATGGAGAGACTTTGGAGCTAAAATTCGTTAACCAAACCTAAAATATGGAAAAAATGAACAAAAAATACCTTTTTGAAGGCGGCGATCATGAGTTTTTAAAGTCAAAATTTTGTAAAAAATACCGCACAAAAATCATCATTTTTGCATTTCAATGCTTTATATTTCCCAGACGGTAGCTGTAATCACAAAGTGTTCGGCACAACATACCTAGCTCGTTCTTAAGTTATCTTTTTAAAATGGCTTAAAGTTCGTTTACAACCAGTACGTAAGATACTCAAAGTTATGTGAAAAACACATATCGCTACCTCTGAAAAAACTTAAAATGATTTAAAAAATTCACTGCACATCTAAAAATTTCTTCAAAAAAGTTCTGCCATAGAAAAAAATATTTAATCAAACCATTTCTAAGCCCCAAATCTTTAAAAAAAAGTTGGTTTCTTGTCTCCTTGAGGAAAATCGTCGTTGACTAGTGTAATCGAAATGGGTACTACCTTTAGAAGAACTTTGTGGTTATCATAATTTATGGGTTACAATTACGATTTCTGTTCCTATCTTTGGATTCTGTAAAACGTGTCGGTCCTCGTCGCGTATTTGTATTTGAAGGACAGTCTCCTTTATATGCAACGAACGCTATTTTATGTTCTGGAAATTCATTAATACTGAGTCAGTTGGTTATATAGATCGGGTCCTGCTAATAGAAATCTTTAAGCTAAATTTTCATTATACTGATTTTTGCATCAAATACTATGATATACATAATCGGTTATTTTTACTAACATGTTCCCAACGTTGGTCAATATCTAATGATTTAAATTTAACGCATGTTGATACATAATGGTTAGTTTTTTTGCAAACAGTTACAATATTGAGACTTCTGTCCTTTTTGTATCATATGTTAATTGATTTGAAACAGTCAGAGTTGTTTCTTTCTAGGGTTATCAATCTGCCCGAAGCCTAAGAGACTTTGCTGGTGGTTACGATTTTGCCATTCTGGAGGCAATAATTAGTCCCACTTCAAATCTATGACCTATTCTTTTTAAAATATTTTGTCAATAATTTCTAAAATTTTTATCATCAAGGGAGCGGATTATCTTAAATAAATCTTCATTTTCTAAATTCCAGTATGATTTGACTTAAACTTTTAAAAATAAATCTTAAAAACGTCCCTATCATTTTTTTCATCCATACAATATTTTAAAATGTTTTTACAAACATATATATCTAATTGGCAAAAGTATTTTAAAATTTCCATGGATCACTTCAGCCCAGAGATGTCTTACTTGCAACTGTTTGATTCAGTTATAATCGAGTTTTCGTGTTATAATAACCGAATTATCTTGTCAATTATCAATTTAGGTTGTGCCTATAGTAAGAATGACTAACAAATGGTTTTAAAATGTCCTCTTGTCAGTCAAACTATCAACATCCAAAAGACTGAACCGGGAGATTAAGACCCGAAATCGTTTTAAATATCTTAACCTAACGTGACTTTGATGAGTTGACCCTTTCCTTTGATACAGACTCCAATTACAAAAAGACTGACTCTGCTCATAAACCTCAATATTGTCACTGCATTTCAAGGTCTAATAGGACCATCTAATCCCAATTCGTCAGCAGATCTTGATCCAAAGAGACACAGTGGAAGCTTCATCCAAAAGCGCAAATGTCTCGATTGTCTTTTTGGACCAATAATCGAAATGGGTACTACCTTTAGAAGAACTTTGTTAAGTTCTCATAACGTATTTACAACTAATATCTGTATCTAGCTTAGGACCTGTAAAACCCTATAATTTTCACAATATTGAATACATTACTAATATGTAATCAAAATGTGATGTGTGATTTTGATACAATTATCAAATTCATTAATATTTATTTTGCTTTACAAAAAGCCATAAAAAGATTTTGAAAATTTACATGGTATGGACATAAACGATTTTTGCGATTCATGTTCCGCATCAGGTTGGTCAATATCTAAAATGATATAAATTTAACGCATGTTGATAAATATCAGTGGTTAGTTTTTTTTCCAAAAAGTTAAAAAATTGAGACAAGATTTTTTGTCATATGTTAATTGATTTGAAACAGTCAGAGTTGTTGCTTTTGTTTTACTCTGCCCGAACCGAATAGCTGCGCTGCTTTAACTTTCTTAGCGAGCCATTTGTGAAAAACTATTATTTTCGGTTCATTATTTTTTGTATCTTGGTAAAATTGCATAAAAGCAAGACGCTGAGATAATGGCAGTTTTTCCAAAATGTCGTCAAACAAAAGTGGATTGCGAATATGATCCAATTCTTCAAATGTCAATAATGTATGTATCAGATTAGTAAGGGTGTCATATAAACTAATAAGCCTTTCAGTTTTATCTTCTTTTACCGGAGGGTAATTTTTGATTTGCTCAATCAAATGTCTAATAATGTGGGTTGGATCTCCAAATCTTTCTTTTAAGAAATCAATAATAACTGGTACATTACTTGGTAATAACAAAAGTGATTGAACGGATTCTTTTGCACGCCCAGATAGTGCGTTTCTCAACCGATTTATATTTTCATAGTTAGAAAACTTACAGATTTCATTGCTGTTTTGAAACTCAGCATAAAATATCGGCCATTCAAGTGGATTTCCAGAAAAAAAAGGTAACTCTTGTGAAACAGTTTGTCTAGCCATGAATGTCTGCATTAAATTTGTATTACCCATATTTTCTTGGCTTTCTCCTACATCACCATTGTCAGAAAATAATTGATTAGGCTGTCTTTTAACCCACTCTCGTGTTCTACTTGCCGCTTGCTCTTCGTCGTTTTCAGCATCAGGATCTTGGCTGCCATCTTGTTCGTCGTTGTCATCCTCCAGTTGCGCTATCTCTAATTGTCGCTGCATCTGATCTTGTTTCTCTTGGTAATCCAGTAACGCACGTTGTTGCATAATCTCTTGCTGCCGCCTAAAATGTTCCATTTCAATTTGTAGCTTCTGGGCCCTCGTTGACTTTTGTGAGTGCACAGATTTCTCCGTTGGTACTTTCTTTTTTGCTGCTGGATAAGGAGTCGATGCCTGCACCACAGTTTGGTCAAGCTGGGAGGCGTTTCCAAGATTAATTGAACTGGCCATTTTTTCTTTGCTGTCATCAGATTTAGCCTTTTTTGACGTTGTCTTTCCACTACGTGTTTGTGGCATGTTCGCTGTCTTCTAAATGTATGCACACGTATGAATATGTCGCAGTGTGGTATGTCCAAGTTATCAGGAACTGTACTCGGCCTTACATACACACACCTTAATTCGTACACCAAAGTGTTTATGTCGCAGTGTGGTATGTCCAAGTTATCAGGAACTGTACTCGGCCTTACATACATACACCTTAATTCGTACACCAAAGTGTTTGCTTGTGTACTCGTGTCAGGGTACACTCACTTCAGATGCTACTGAAATTTCCAGCAGGGCTTGTCTGTGTGTGTCTCCGCGTCAGGGTACATACACTTATGCTGATGAAATTCTGTTGAAATAGCTTCTGTATTTTCCATATGCCGTTCTGTTGGCTTCGAAGGACCATTTAATGTTGTGTCGTACCTGTTGAATGAATATAAATATCCGGCTCGAAGGACCATTTAATGTTGTGTCGTACCTGTTGAATGAATATAAATATCCGGCTCGATCGACCATTTAATTTTTCTTTATTTTCGACTTCAACTTTTTTCCCCTCCTTTCAGGGATGTCCACTTAACAGACTTCTTAAAAACTAAAAACTTCATAAAGTGGTCACATTATTATAATCGATATTTATCGGTTTCAAATCAAACTTAAAGGGTTAACGTAAAACATAAACAATTCACAACACATGAGTCTTGAAACCAAATTTGGTTGCCCTAACTCTTATAATCTCTGAGATCCAGGCGCTCAACAAGACGGACGGACGGACGGACGGACGGACAGACAGACATGGCTCTATCGACTCGTCTATTGATGCTGATCAAGAATATATATACTTTATGGGGTCGGAAAATTTTCCTTCTCTACGTTACACACATCCACTTTTACCTCAAATCTAATATACCCCTTAACTCTTTTTTGAGTACGGGTATAAATATGCAAAATATATGCAAATGAATTTCATCAAAAAATTGAATTCCACTTTTTAAAATTAAAGTGCAAGCAATACAGAAGAAATTGTTTTTCGGTTAAAGAACAAACCACAAAGAGAGTATGACCGTGCCCGACTTCTTCGGCTTCGTCTGTTCGTCAATACCGAGGCGCAGTCGGTCCCATGATGCAATTATATAAGGTGGTCTCGTCGGCAGCAGCAGGCCCTTAACAATACTTACAATAAGTGCGAGTGAATATTTTTGATATGTTTTAAAAATTGGATGTAGTAGTTGGATGGAGTTGGTGTAGAGGTGTGTGGATATTTGGCAGCAATTTGGCTGTGTTGAGAGCAGTTTCTTTGCCTTTTATACATCCCATATTTATGTGGTTTAAAATTCAGATAAAAGTATGTGTTTGGTATTGGGGTTTCTAGCCACTGTAGCCAAAGTGCGCCAATTGCACCTGATTGCTACGTGTCCGAACTCCAGGCATCTATAGCAGCGTCTTTGGGCTGTCCGTTCCCGGATTCGACAGTTCGTCCAGCCGACTTTGAGCTTCCCTGCTTTCAGCAGGACTCCTGCATGCGCCGGGGGCAGGCACACAACTGCCAGTTGTGTATCGGCAAAGGCCGACCTCAGGCTCTTAATGCTCTTACTCGCGCCGTTGAGCTTTAGCAGCAGCTCGCCCTTTGCAGTCTTCCGGATTTTGTAGACATTTTTGCCAACTTCTTGGAGCCTCCCGTCCTGTCGTCTGGTGACCATACGAAGGATGTCGCTGTAGCTGAGATCTCCTTGGGGCTGGATAATGATCGCATCCGGTCTTGGTTCGCGCTCTCGTGGCTCCCTTTTTTTCCTTGCCTTGGGGCCCACCTGATGCCACTTTAGTTGCTTTTTGGCGGCTGGGGTGGCACCAAGGTCCACAGTACCAGAGGGGGTTTTCTCGCCCTGGTACAGCGTCGGCGGTTCAAGTTGGGTTGGTGCATGCTTCACTTTTGTACTCCTCTGTCTCTTTGTAGGCTCAGCAGCCAATTGCGGTGACTCGCGCAACCTCTTTGTGCCTACGAGAGACGTCTTCGGAGCGGTTTGGGTGCCAATAGTGGCGGTCCCGCTTGACCTGTTCTATAGTTTGTCAAAGCTGTTTAGGACAAGCGCCTGCAGGGCTACAACACTCAGGGCTAAGTCCTTCATCGGGATGTCCACATGCCGCTGATAATTCATCCTTTGTACCAGCTCATTAGCCCGAGTACCCAGGGTTTTCAACAGCTCTAGTGGGTTGGAGTGCGGTCGCTCCTTCTCCATGCCGTCAGGTGCAGACTGGAACATGCTCGAGCCATGAGCTTTCGCAGGTGCTGACGGTGGTGGGGATCTAGAAAGGGCGTGTCCTTTCCGAAAACTGCCTCCTCAGTCATCCCTCCATACGCATCCACCTAAGTGGGACGACCAGGAAGCGTTACTCGAGGTCTGCCAGGGCTTTAACGAGACGGGGGCGGTGGGGACATTAACCTTCGAGCCATTTCAGCAGGGGTTCAGCCTGCCTATTCAGGACGTTGAATGCCGACACCGTCAACCCAAAGTCCAATGCACATAAGGGGGGTTCCAGTTGGTCGTACGTAACACTTCACTGGACTCAGTGTTACGGGTAGTATGGTGCCTACCAGTGCGCTCTTTTCCATCAGGGTCTGCTGCGCTAGTGGGTCCACTATAATTGGCTTACTGGGGGCTTCCAGCGAAGGCCGAGGATTTGTTCCCGACGTTTGTCGATGGGAGTTATACCGCCCCTTCTCGGTCGCCAGGGCCCCGTTCGCGGGTACGCCGCCGTAGCGGTGGGGTTGGCAGGAAGTCAGCTCCGCGACCCGTTGTGTACCAGCTGGCCCCAGGGTACGCCGATGTGGCTTATACGCTGCGTCCATTGTACCTCGTAGTAAAGCCCCTAGATGCATATCTAGAAGCTCAAGGGGACCGTAGCCTACTTCTAGGATGGAAGACTTAGCGCCATCTGCCGGTAGCTAGTGAAGGCTGGACCCTATGGTGCTGCGCCCTCTGTCGGTGGTTGGTGTCCCTGCCATAACTACATGGCAGCGCCATCTGCCGACGGACAACTTCTACGCTGGATAATTTGGGCTAAGTATCGCCAATTGTGCAGGAGCCCTGGTTAGCAGCTGGTGCTCCGCACTAACTAAAAAAAAAGTTATGGGAACAGACGTGCTGCCGTGCTCACCTTAGTTTACTAGCCAATAGGCCAATTAGATTTTAAAATTCCGATTTGCACATACGCACCGTGCTGGCAACTCCGCTGCCAAACTCGGCAACTCTGTCGCCATCCATCGGAGAGAGGATAGAATAACTCTCCCCGGGAGCTACGTGGGTGCGGCCAGCTGTGTGCGTTTGAGTGGGACTCCATACAAACGAAGAAGTTTCCCCATATGGGAGTCTTTACCATGCGACGGTCCAGAGCGCTGGGAAGCGCAATCGCTGGGTAAGTGAATTTTCCTTCCACACTTAAGAGATTTACTGTTCACTCTGAGTTGCAGCCAGAGGTCTCACTCAATGGCTGCCGCTATAGCCGTGGCTGATTAAAAGGCCAATAGCTTGGTTTGGAGGATGCTTCAGCGAGGTCCCTGACGAGCCCAAGCAGCCTGAGCTGCTCCGCGACCGACCAGTCCACAATGCACCCCCGGCAGCTTCCGATGCGCCCCGGGATTCGACGCGGAAACGGAGCGACGGCGGCACGCGTCCGTCTGGGGCTGCAGATCACTCAGCTCTCTCTTTTTTGTTCAGTGTGATCACAGCAGTTTGGTTACGATAGCTCTTATAGTCCCTGAGAACTAAGCTCAAACAAGAAGGACAGACGGACGGACAGACAGACATAGCTATTTCGACTGGGCTACTGATGATGATCAAGAATACATATGTATATGTACAGTAAGAACACATATTATTCGTTCACCCTTATCACTTAAATTAAAACACTTATAACTTGACGTACGGCTAAGTTAAACAAAAAAAATGTAATTTCATTTGAAAGTTGAACAAACAAATTTTAATTTTCCTCTATGGTAAGGGAGAGGGCCCGGTTGTGGACATAGTTTTGTTTTTGCCTCATAACTATTGACCAATTGCATATTATACAAACATATGTGTACCAATTTAAAGCTAGATGTATTAGCTAACTATGAGTGAAGAACTAAATTGATTCCTTTATTCAGAAAAATGTAGTGGCGCTGGTAGTTGCAGCTGAACAAAAATAATTAAACGCAGTGAATGATATTATCGCATGCGAAAAAATTGGATAAATTATGCTGGCGGAATCACGCTGCATAATTTCAGGATAAGCAAAGCTTAGCTTTCCAACCAGCTGAGTGGGCGAAGCTTTCGTTAATGACAGTTGTCAAAAGAAGCTTTTAGAACATAGTTTTAGCTCTTCCGATCGCATTTAAACTGCTCGATCCCCAAAATATTTCTTCTTTTCGTATATCCAAAATTCTGATCGGTTCGTGGCCCGTCCTATAGTGAGCCAATTTTCGACAAACCGCGTGTGTGAAAAATTTAAAACGAACGCCGTGCAGTTATTTCAGTGAATTTAATTTTCACCTGACCTAGAGCCATTCCAACATTTTTGGACTGGCGTGCACCCCATCCACGTCGGTGAAACGACCTTTAACGACCTTTAAATCCTCCCTTATTTAATTATGTTACATTGGTCAAAGAAGAAAGAAAAGATAATGAAGTTTGTTAAAAAGAAAACATCAAAAAAGAGAAAAAATTTAAACTATAACATGCAGTCGGCCAAAGCCAACAGGGAACCATAAATATTATATTCCACAGCTTCTTCAAAACCCCAGCGAAAGGCCTTTCAGCGAGGGAGTACTGTAAGCATACATACATGCATACCAAACTGTGAGTGATGAAAGATCAATTTTTTTTGTTCGCTTTTGGTGCGTTCTTCCCGCTAGACGAACCGACCTGCGCATAAAAGTTTATGCACAAGCGCCAGAGCTTTTGTTGCTTTTGCTGCTAACGTAACTTGTGCATGCCATGCATTCCATGCAGTTTCTTACATGGAGAAACTAAAACGAAAACTACACTAGCCAACAAAACAAAAAAATACTTTTTTTGGTTTAAGACCTTCTTATATATGCATTTCATTATTATATTTAATCCCATTCATTTATATTCCATATTCAATATTCTTATCTTAATTGAATGTTACATTTCACCTATTATATACATACATTTACCTTTTTCTTGATATATTTTTATAATTATTTTCCTACTTTATATTATTTTCCTTTTATATTTGGGTATCGCCATTGGAAGATCAACATGAGTTGTTTCAATAATAAGTGTAAAATCGATAGTTTTAGATGGTGCGATGCTGAATAAATTTAGCTATAAGCTTTAATATGAACTCCTGCTGAGTGTGCCTAACTTGAGGGGGTCATGCGTCGTGTAGGGCACAGGTATTGCGGCATAGACTTTTTTTGGGATCGCCGTATAACTTTATTGGATTATAGCGATCATGGCAGGGAGGGCATTCTCTCACCAGCTCAATAGCGACTTAACGTTGCATACTACATAAATCAAGAATTTAGTAACTTTTTTTTTTCGAGAAAAAAAATATAGGCCTAGTTGTGGACCACCCTGAAAAATCCGCTTAAAATTCAAAAATAGTGAGATATTAAAAGTTTATTTTTTTTTTTAAGACCCTACTGGCTTAAAGAAAAATAAAGATTCGATTGTTCTGGAATACTCCCTTTTGAGTAACTTGATTTTAGTGGACTGTATTTATTTTTATTTCTTGTTCGGTTCGCTGTCTTTTCGGTACTGAATAATGCCGGCGCAGCGGCAAGCGAATACAGCTGTTTTTTCGTCTCTTACATTCTATCCTAATTTCCCTTTTGTCTTCGAGATGGACTTAATATATAAAGATGACAAATAATATCGGATGCGTTCCTCAACACGATTTTTAACATCAATCATCGTAATCAGAGTCGTAGTTCTTGCATGTAGTAGTAATAGCTGGCACGCATATTAGCGCACTTGAAATGCCCCGGACGACTACATTCATTGCATTCGATGGAGTTTGCGGCGGTCAACTTCTTTGGCAGAAGGTGCAGACAGATGATGCAGAAATCCTCATCATCTTCCGAAAGCGCCTTGCTTCGCTTAGCTGCTGGTTTGCCTAATGATGCCTTCCGTCCACGATTTTTCTGGGCAGAAACAGATGCCTGGCTATTTTTTAGCTTCGAAACTTTTTCATCTGTTTTATTCCTCAAGGAAGAAATGCAGTGCGGTGAGGTAATCACAGAGCTTTTCGTTGGCTTTTTTCGAAGGCTCTTTTGGTGTAGCCGATTGCAGTGGACCCATATCTTTTAAAAGTGATGATAACGCTTCCCAAGGCTTTTTCGATTTCGAAGGTTCTGGTGTGGTAAACGCAAGCTCCTGACTTGCAACATCTGACCCAAGCGCGACGATTGAACGCTTTAAAGCTCCCTCCAGAAATTCGATCAAGCCGGTTGTGTATGGTCCGCAATAAGTGCGAAAATTTGTTTCTCGGTTACAATTTGCAATTTCAATTTTTCTGTTTTTATTGTGAAGGGCTGTGTTGGCCATCAGAATTCAAACAGCGCTGAATCCGTTTGTGGTAAGTGTTACCGAGAAAAAAGGGAGAGAAATGGTGAGCAAAAAGTAAAAATTCTTTTTTTCTTAGTCTTGGCGCTTAATAAAAGCTCCACCATAGAACATCGTTAACTTGCGGATGCATCCAATCGAAGTCGACAAGCAAGCAGCAGCAGCAAAAAGGAAGACGAAATTAGATCTACATTAATTCGTTGTTGTTGACTGCAACCAAAACGCGCTCGGCAGAGCGGAGAAGCGAGCGTAAGCCAATAAAGTCGAGCTGGATCAGATTCGGATCGCCAGGCGTCGGCATACCTACCGCCGTGTGCATCGAGAAAAATGAATTTGAATGTGCTTGAGTGTATAATTCCCGTCCCCCGCGTCCCCAAAACCCCCTACGATCGGTGGGAAAATAGGCTAAGACACCTGAGAAATCAACGGCGGAATCCGAGTCGTGATCTCTGCCGGACAAAAGTTTCAGGCCACAAAAAAATATAGTTTTCTTTTATCTTCTTCCCACCCAGAATTAGGGAAGGAGTTGAAAAAATATGAGGAGGAAGTAGAGCAGGGCTCGGCACGGCCCTATCTATTGCACATATGGCGCTGCCGCTCACGTACACGTGTATCACAGCCCTGCAGTTGTCACGGTATGAAAGGGTCATAGGAAAAATTAATCGGTCTCGACGTCGACAAAGGCATGTAATTTCAAATACTGTATTTTTAATTTTAAAAAACATTTGTGCAATTTGACTTATTTATTTACAGATCAAAAAAGTTCAGAAGTTTCTGGAGAAGGACCCATTGTCTAGGCGCCTCAAAAGTGTGCTGGACGAAACAGTAGTCCAGGAGTACAACCTAAACGGGATTTGCGGAAAAAAAATGCGTAAAATGCCCCGCCGGACTATTTCATTTCAAGAGCATTGGTGATAATTAACCCGATCGAGTCTGTTAAGGAAGCCCCTACAGATAATAAAAATTTTTAAATAAAACGAGAAGGAACGTGTGAGTCGCTTCTGGGGACGCGACTCTACTTATACCCGTACTCAGTCAGCATATACATTTTTGAGCATATGATTTTTTAGAATTATAAGAAAAATATTTTACATTGCACATTTTTTGGCTACATCTGTTATCTACATCAACATGTGCAATGTATATTATACATCTAACATATAGATTATACATATACCATTTAGATTATAAATCTCCCCCGCGCTAGGGGTTGCTCGCGCACTGAACGCGGCAGAGTGTGCGAGCAAGAAAGAGAATGAGTAGTGTTTGTCTTGCAGGAGGGGGCGGGGGAAGCAACTGAAAATTTCGTCATTCTGGCTATAATTATGATCCGATCTGATTCATATTCAACAATCTAGTAGAAATGGGCATTCTCTACGATAAAGCGTTTTTAGTTTTATCGTATCTTTAAAACTGTACCTGCCACAGATTTTCGTCCTTTCTGGGGACGGAAGTGGGTGGGGCGAAATTTTGAAATACACTTGTAGCAGTGTGATATCACATGAGCCTGGAAACCAAATTTGCTTACCCTAACCCTTATAATCTCTGAGATTTAGGCGCTAAACAAGACGGACAGACAGACATGGCTCTATCGACTCGGCTACTGATGCTGATCAAGAATATATATATTTTATGGGGTCGGAAACGTTTCATTCTCTGCGTGACACACATCCACTTTTACCACAAATCTAATATACCCCTTAACTCTTTTTTGAGTACGGGTATAAAAAAAATCTGGAAAATCTGTGTAAAATAAATATATTTACTTTTATTTGAAAAAATTGTGGGTGTCTTTTTCATATTATCCGAGAAATTCCTTTTAATTTCATGAGAAGTTTCACAGGTGATTTCATATAGGACAATTTTGGTGGTGTCCCGAGTGAGATCACTCGTGGCATGTCTCGAATGATTTCACTCATGGCTTGTAGTGGGCAGTTGTGACTCTCAGACTGTAGTGGACAGTTGTGACTCCCAGACCAATATCGAAAGTATCGAGAGCGTTGTCTTTTCTCTTCGGGTTACAATTAAGAGAGGAGAGTAATTATGGCAGAGTAACTAGCTAAAGCTTTAATTGAAAAGTTTAGGTTTGGGCATAGCGAAGCAGTGTGGATCGGCAGAATTTAGGTATGCCAAAAGCTTAGTTCAGAATCGTATGATTACTCCGTTAGTCGTAGCAGCTCTGCGTAAGCTTTGCCTAGCATCGTATGATTACTCCGTTAGTCGTAGTAGCTCGGCGTAAGCTTTGCCTAGTATCGTACGATTACTCCGTTGTTTGTGGAAGGTAAAGTTCTGACAGTCCCAGTAAGAGCTAATATTAGTAGCGAAGGGTTTTAGATGAATCATAACCAAAGCGAAGCTGCAGTGGATCAGTGGTGTCTTTCAACAGTAATATCGGAGTGAATCAGTGCAAGCATATACCTAATAAGAC